>JBAMBO010001194.1:0-698233 GCA_037044535.1 Lordiphosa magnipectinata
AAGTACATCAACCGAAAGTAATTTAGCGATTTTTTTTATACTTCTAGTACCAACCCTGAATTTTTAACAGCGGTTTTCATCATTTCAATCAAAAGACTTTTTCTGGCCATCCATCAAAGAATTCCAATTTTTTTTTTTTTTTTGTCAAAGCTGTCATTTATTCACTCCCCTGGAATAATTTTGTAGATTTTTAAAATGCACCAAAAACTCCATTTATTTAAGACTTCTAGTTGAGGTTCCACTTTCGTTTTTACATGTTCAATTGTCGTTCTTAGATACAATTTCTGTAATTTTTTCAGAATTTTAAAAGTTGTGTAAGGAGGTTAAAATTAATTAAAACAATAATTTATATATTTAGTTTTGCTCATTGATACGTCAGTCCTCAGCAATATATTTTTCGCTGTTCTGGGCCTCCAAAGATCTTAAAAGATGGCCCGGATGCAAATCGTATTTCTAAATCCTTGGGAAAGAAACTGGAAGTCGGCGATACCATTTGCAAGAAATGTGGCCTTATTGCTTTTAAAAATGAAAAGGACTTGGAGAATGAAGATATCGATATGACAAACCCATTGTTTGGGCAAAATCATATAGTAGAAAAGGGTCTACTGAAGAAGGTCACCCAACCGTTTCCCCGCGTGGTGGCAATGCATAAGTACTGCTATTTGTGTGGTTGAAGCACGTCAAGATGCGTTTTGAAAAATCGAATTTGTATACCAAACGGAAATCGTTGCTGTTTGGAACGCATTATAAGAAACAGTTTGATTGCAGAACTCATCTGAATCCACCTCAGAGTGCAATCTTTATCTAGTGACATTGGGGTCGAATACTTGTGTTAACTTTCAAACGGTATGTCCATTCAAAACGAGAAGGTGACTTTTCATAAAATTGGATAGTGTGGTCTGTCTGAAATGCAGATTGGAGTATTTACTGGACTGAATTGGGAAAATATTCTAGAGCTGCAAGATATGTTAAAGTCCCTTGACACATTTTCAACGCATAATTCAGTCCAAGAGATTGTTACATTCCTATTTAAGATCCGTACAGGAAATTCTAGCAAAGTTCTTGCATCCATACTTGGCCTAGACAGAGAGCAGAAAATATCAGAATTAATCGAATATTTAATTAAGTCGTTTGAAAAGGATTACTAGGGAAGAATTTATTGAACATCATACTGGTTGGCTTTGATATTTGATGGAACTTTTGCCCATTATGAAAAGTGTTCAAACAACGAGTACCAACGAAGGTCATATTCGGGTCAAAAAAAAGCCACTATGTGAGCCATTTACAATTGTAACTTCAAATGGATATATACTTAACATATTGGGACCTTTTTCGGCGAGGCTCAACGATGCTAGCATACTAAAAATAGTTCTCGAAGATCCTAGTGGACTGAGCACGAATCTAAATCCTGGCGATATATTCATTGTCGATCGTGGATAAACTAATATTTTTGCTATTTATCTCAATAATTTTTAATTAAAATATATACATAAATTATTGTTTTAATTAATTTTAATCACCTTCCACAACTTTTAAAATTCTAAAAAAAATTACAGAAATTGTATCTAGGAACGACAATTGAACATGTAAAAAACGAATGTGGAACCTCAACAAGAAGTCTTAAATAAATTTTGTTAAAAATTTCGCGGAATTTTGTAGGTAACGGCTTGCATTTTAAAAATCTAAAAAATTATTCTAGGGGAGAGTATACATGTCAGCTTTGACCAAAAAAAGCATTGGAATTCTTTAATGGATAGATGGCCCGAAAAAGACTTTTGATTGAAATGATATAAGCCGCTGTTGAAAATTCAGTATTGGTATTAGAAGTATAAAAAAAATCGCTAAATTACTTTAAAAAATTAATATCTTAGGGGGCCGGTTCCCCTACAAATCCGGCTATGCCCTTTATGTTTTAATAGCCACATTTCTACCATTTCGATAGGTGTCAAACCTATCGTCAAACCATCGATAGATGGTCAAAGATGGATGATGATCCCTATGTCACAAAACAACTGTACGTCTCCTGAATATGGATCTTGTATTTGGTCTCCTTAGTACCAGAAATATATGAATTAAATAAAGTCTGTTCAAAAACAGTTTTTGATATTTGCGTTGCGTAGCATTAACTGGGACATAAACTCTCGTCTTCCTCCATATGAGCAAAGACTGCGACTTGTCGATTTGCCTTCGCTTGAAAATCGTAGATTGTGCCATGTCACAGTTTTCATACACAAATTATTATTGGGTGAAGTTGACTGTACCGATCTTCTTAGCAAAATAAACTTATCAGTGCCACTCCGTCGAACTAGGAATTGTATACCTATATATATTCCAAACTATGCCTCTTATGAACTCTTCCACTGCCTTTGTCATAATTACAATATTTACTATCATCTGTTCTCATTCGATTGTTCTTCTTATAATGTTAAAAATTCCTTAATGTTGCATTTGAATAGCCTACGTTAATTTAAAATTTTATCCTCATTTCCAATCCTGCTGGATCTTCTTGGCTTGTTTTTTTATCTCATTTTCCTACTCCTACAATTTGTAATTAAGCCAAAGTTTAGGCTCCACAGTTTAACAACTCATTATTGAACTATGAACTACAACAAATATATTACAAAAAATCTACCCTGTGTTTCAAAAATTGCATCAGTGTTTTAAGGACTTACCCGGATTATAAGAAACTCAAATAGTCGGTTAAAGCATTTTTACTCTAAATAAATATAATTTACTTAAATTGATATTAAATTGTTTCAGAATAATAGCACAGTGAACCATATTTGAACAAAAAAATTTTGATACCAACGAGACCAACAAAATTTGAAAGGTACCTATAGTATTTTAAAAATTCAGGCTGTGCTTGGGCTGATTGGCTAAGGTTTTCTTGTAATGGCCTCTTGAAGTTTTCTGATTTTTTGAAAATATGTCCTGTTTATCATAAAGAATTTAAAATTTTCCTTTACTGTCTTCAGCAATTTTGTAGCTCTTAACCAGGCCTACAAAACCTTAGGAAACAAAACAGACCAGCTCAAAAAAAAACCGTCTTCATGCTCAAAATCACGAAAAAGGTACAACAATTCTACCTTTTCCATTGATTTTTTGCTTTTATCATAAAAACTGCCACCAATTCAATAATGATCTAGTTGCTTGTAACTCTCTCAAAGTGGGTATTACAAAATTTTAAAGTGTTAGTAAAATACATGTTAATATCTTTTCAAGCTATCGGCGTTTCGATGTCCCTGAAATTGCATTTCATTAATAACCACCTAGAAGTATTCGGTAACCAATTATCTACCGAATCAGATGAGACGTTTTCACCAAGTAAGCATGCCAATGTATGTTGGTGGAGTCAGAAAAATTCGATAAGTTAAGATAAAGACGACATCGGAAATAACGATGATAATGATGAAAGTGATGTGTCTTGGGATTGCCTATCGCGCTCAGATGACGAAAATGACTTAGACAGTGAACAATATCGAAAGAGATTGAGAACGTCAATGAAAGCCAATTAAAATATTAAAGCTATAAAACATAAAAACCGTTCGTTTTGTCTTATTATAAAGCATAACTCTATAAAAAGCAATGGAAAAGGTAGAATTTCTGTAAATTTTAGTGATTTTGAGCAGGAAGACGGTTTTTTTTAGGGCTCGTCTAAAGAAGTGTTTTGTAGGCCTGGTTAAGAGCTACAAAACTGCTGAAGACAGTAAAGGAAAATTTTAAATTCTTTATGAGATATTGACTTTAAAAACAAGACATTTTTTCAAAAAATCAGGAAACTCCAAGAGGCCATTACAAGAAAACCTCAGCCATCCAGCCAGGATTTATTAACTACCATAGGTACCTTACAAATTTTGTTGGTCTGGTTTGTATCAAAATTTTGTAGTGCACTGTGTAATGTATTAATGAATTGTTAAAAAATACCATTTTAAGAATTTTCAATATAACAACTATCAAGTTGGTTAGTAAAATATGAAAAATATCTATTTTTCTTGCTGTGGAATATTCTTTCAAGAGTGTAATCTGAGCTGCGTCATATCCATATATAATTATGCCTGTCTGTTTTAGCTCAAGCTAGTTTGAAGTGAGGACGATTGTGGTTGTTATTTTAATTTCTTTAAAATCGAACATGTTCAAGATTACGATGTTTACTTGAGGTTTCTGCATTTGCAAAACTTTCCGGACTTTTAAGTTTTCAAGCCTTGTAAAGTGATTCAAAATGCTCTGCTTTTCCAAAAGTAGCATAGGTATCATCACTATTTATTAAGTGCCTCTTGCTTCAATATACTTTGCTCTCAAAATAACTTTTAAACAACCAATGTTTACCTCTTACTTATAAATTTGCCTAAAAACTGAAAATTCCTGTCTTGAACTCACTTAGGTATCTGCATCCAACTTAGTAACGTACAATTCTCTATCTCTCTATTTCTTCCTCTCTATTCCTTTTTCCCAGCGGATAATAGTGCATCGAGTGCTTCAACAGCTGCACATGAAATCTTTTGGCACATTTGGCTAACAAAACTCACAAAAGAACTCAACAGGCTGAGGGGGGCGTGGCAATTTGTTGATGCGTTCGCTGCATGGATAAGCGGAATCGTAGGAGGAGCAAGTCTCTTGCTCTATTGGCTGTTAGCCCATCAAATTATCGACTGTCAAAGCGCCAAGAATACGACTACGACGTCGAGGAGGAGGAGGCGGATGATGATGATGCTGATGATGAAGCAACAGTCAACGAAGGACATCAAATGCTTTTATAATTGTCAAACGGCAACACTTTGCCATCAGCCTGGCAATCTGGATATTGCAAGTGTCGTAAATGCTGGCGATGATTTAACTGCCATGGAGCGACGACATCAACAGCTGTCAGCGACACTTGCTGCCGCTCTTGATGGGGCGGATGCGAATCGGCATGTGGGCGTGTCCAACGGGCGGGATCAACGATTATTGATGACTTGGCAGCAGAAAGAGTTGGAGCTGGCGAAGTGCATCTCATGCTGATGCTGAATTGATGATGAAATGCATTTCAAAAAGTAGCTTAAGGTAATGGCTCTCTGTTTTCCACCATTTCCGCGTTTGTTTCCTGGGTTTCCTTTCTGCTTGGTGAGATTTTTTTCTCCTCTTTTTTTGTTTATGGGTGAAAAAGTGCAATGTATTAATTAATATAAAAAAATTAATTGCATTGTGCCAGCTGTTTATAGTTCTTAAGTGTTTTTGAACAAAAGAAAAACCAAGTAAATGGAAATGTAATTTTAAGCTGTATGTCAGTGTAAGGAAATCAATAAACTAAATTATAAACTAAAGTCGAGTATACTCGATCATACCCTGTACGCAAATGCAGGCAAATTTTAGTTTAGATATGGGCAAGCTGCTTGCTATAAAATGTATTGAATGGATCGTACAGGCATACATTTTGAGAGTGATAGAACTTGACAGTTGCCTGCAAATAGTTTGAGTGAGAATTGCAATTGAAGTAGAACTTACAGTACTGCCGAGAGGTATATTCGATCACGAAATTTGTGTTTGGGTGCAGTCCAACAACAACACCAGAAAAAACAACCCATATCAGCGAGTATCGGTGCACTTGCTGCGCCGTCTGCGTGTGCAAATTGGCGCCGGTATGAAAAGATTTTGTTGTTTGAACTCAATTCGAAGAGAGGCAATTGGACTTATTGCGTGCGTCTGAGAGGCGCCAGAGTGCAATAAAGTATGGATAAGATGATTGATTGAAATATTGCAGAAATTAAAGTGCACACTATGTGGGTTCTAGTTCTTTTATGGCACCATAACCACAATGGCAACTTTCCAAGGGCCCGATGTATTGAAACACATTCGGAACAGCGTTAAACTGCCCAAACTGGGAGCGCTTTGGCCACCTTTAACTACGTTTGAATTCAACTCAGTCGAAGGTACATACATTATATATTTGAACCTGAAACAACATAACAAGCAATGGCGGCTAGCCTCTAATATTGTCCTCTGAGAGCTTGCGGTAAAAACTTTTCGCATCAAGTGTCAACTGCACACTGGAAAAATGTCAACTGAGAAGAGAGAGACATTGAGCGACCGTCATACCTTGTTTAGCAGAGTTCTTCATGAAGAGAGGGCGAAAATGTGATTGTCTCTCTCTCTAACACACAGTGATGCATGACTTCGGCTAGCATTCGGTGTGAATTGTAGAGTATGTTCGGCCCCCAAGGGCCTTGGCTGGGTTGTACACTCAGACATTATTTTTCTAAAAAATTAGTCAAGGGGTTGAAATTGTCTTTAAATTTAGAAATAATTTCTATTTTTAAGACATTTTTTCTAAAAATTCTTTTGTTCTCAATTTCAGAAAAAATGTCTTAAATATAGAAATTATTTCTAAATGGCTAGCCAAATGGAGAGAACAGAAAAATGTGCTAGTGTGGGTGACTACGAAAGCCAATTAACTTGGAAACATACTCAATAGCAGAGCCGGCCAGCCATAGCTACCATGAGCTGAAAACTGAACACTGAATTGCAAGTAAAACGGCTGTAGTCTGGAGAAAGCTCTCTTGCTTACCAACACAAGCACCTTTTTTGTCCTCTCCATTTGGCCGGCACTGTTCAATAGGCAGACTCTCGCTCAACCGTACGATAAGTTGCGGGTATGACCCTGAGTATATTCCATAGCTCGTAAATAACTCTCAACCCTATTTTCAGTTCGCTCTCCCGAAAGAACAAAAAAAACGGGCTCGGGCTTCCCTCAACCGAATGTGTTCTGTTATCGCGCTCACTGTTAAGTGGCTGTGGTTGAACACACAGCACTGATCGGACTTCCTGCAACCGAATAACAGGCACACGTCAATCAATCGGTCATAAACTGTTTGTTTTTCGAAGACCGAAATGCAAAATGTTCTGTTCAAAAGGTTGCGTGCGCTAGAACTAAGCATAAGCTGAGAGAACGAGAGAGCGCATATAGTTTATTGCATACATTCGAAGAAGACCTTTTGAATGCGTTAATTTTGCCAAAAGGTCCCACCCAGACCTGAGAGGAAAAAAACAAAAAATGTGTTTCTCTCACAACCAAAGAGAAGCAGTGGCCGCTGTTAAAGGTTGTTTTGGTACCTCTATTAAATGTGCCGGACGAAAAAGTGTTATTTTCAGACAAACGCAAAAGGGGGACCGATTTTTGGGACCTCTGGTATATTTTCAGTTAAGTTTTGTTGAGTAATTAAATGTAAGTTGGAATTTTTGTGTCATGAAAAAAGTGATTTTTGCCACTGACACGAAGTTCATTTTACTCAGCGGCATTGTTTTCGCAGCAGCACAGCGACGAGATTGTGCTGCTCATAAGCACTTCTGTATACAAAGTTAATAGCTATGCGCCGGACTCTGCTCTATAAAGACCTCTACGGCAGGGTTGATCAGCAAGAGCAAGGTCACTAGCTTCGACCCGATAGCATCGAACGCCATAGAAGAGCTAACATATACAATCGACAACTTTTCACTCAGATATTTGTCAGCAGTTCGCTGTCATTTTGTCTCTTTGAGTTATTTTTTGACTCTCTGAGCAATTTTTTGACTATGTCCGTCTCCCTCTAACCACCGTGTTTTCCTATGTCGACAACAACACACGAATTTGTTCGACGAACAAATTTTTCAAACAAAAATTCATTTGCCCACTAACCAGGCGAACATTTCTCACAAACATTATTTGCTTGAAAATCTCATCGAGTAAATATGAAAATATGGCAGCGAAAACTAACACAATCATGGCCTAGATGACGATACAAATTAGCTTAAAGCATTATTTCATCATTTTGGGGGCATTCAATAAATTCCAGCCTCAATTCGTTGGTCATTTGGGCACGTGTTCACTCTACAAATATTTTTGACGAATGATGTTCGTGCACTTGTTCCCATCCATTGACGAACACACGCAAGATAGAAACGTTTCTATTCTCTGCGAACAAAAAGTCGATCACAAAAATCTGTAACGAACACCTCCACTAACATCGAACATTTCGGCGAGCACAACAAATTCGTCAAACAATTTCGCGTGTGTGGATGCCCTACTTAACAGATTTTGTTGTCACAATGGAGTTAACTCAAAAAAGAGATGCGCTTCAAATTGTGCTTCTATGTTAAATTTTCTTTGCAATCGCTAGTCACCGACTGAATCCCGTGGCCTCAGCTTCGGCATGCCTTCGGTTCGTGACCTCTGGGGCCAACGAGTGACCATTGCTGCTCTACGGCCATGCGAAATAACCCAGAAATTGCATACCAAAAATTGAGGGAAGAAAAAGGAGAAGTAAAGATTTCGGCACATTTAACATTTTGCTCGTTTGCAGCTGGGAATTAAAGCAACGCTTAACAGCACATTTGTGGAGTCTATGTAAATAGGCTGTGGGCCTCGTTTTACTTTGAACAGTTTGTACTAGCATTGACTCCGTCTCAATGTCACGTCGCCCTTCTTGAAAAGGCCTTAAGCAACAAGGAAAGAAAAAGTTACATCAGCAATGTTTACAGATTTTGCCCATTGTCGGCACTGCAGCATGTTTCAAGCTCCTATTAGAAACTGGCACTTCATCTTTGTCGGGACTTATATTGTGAAACAAACAATAAGTTCTAGGGATGAAGTGGAGTAACTTGTCCTATTGCATACTTTTGTTACAAAGAAAAATTTATGTAAGTCTCAACTTAGGCTTTTTATTACCCTTGTCATATATCTCTAAAGAGACTCTCTAAAGATAGTGTAATAGCAAATCAAATATCTTTAAATATTTCGAAAATTTAACCTTCTTTGATGAAATAGGACAGTTTCTATTTGATAAGAGATGAATTTTCAATTGTAAAGTTTGGTATTATTTAAAGCAAGATGACTCAGAAAGTTTTTTTTTTTTGCAATGTTTGTCCATGTAAAATTCACTGGAACCAATAATTTCGACCCTAAAATCGATTTCTTCGTACAATATTCAAGACAAGAGTGACGATTCGCAGGTATTATTTTCGATTTTTTGACATGAAATAATATTTGTGTATGTGTACAGGGTATGTACCTAAGCTTAAATTTAAAATAAAGCTAAAACATTCAACAGTAAACAGATTAAAAATATAATGTATCTAAATATGTATCAAGTACGTATCTTTATGTTGTCAAACAAATATAAAAAAATTTTCACCCCGTGTACAGCAAAGCTAAGCTTTAACTAAAACGCCACTTTGAGCTTTTGAAACCGTGTGTAGTGTGTTTTCAAGTAGGCTGGCTCACAAGCTTTCAAGCTTTAAGAAAAGTAAACAAATTTAAATGTAAATAATGTTTTACGTATTTAAATATAACATCGAAAATTTAATAATAGAAAAGCATTTGTATAGAAAGGAACTTTTTACGGTTTTGGACAAATATGCAAAATTAATTACGTTCCATTTCTAATTTGATTTGTGGCAAAATAGCAAATGTCTAAATCAAACACTTTATGATTTCAAATCAATCAAAATCCAAATTATTTAAAAATTTTTGGCAAACAAAAATCCAGCGGTAAATAGTTCCTTTGCCTTGAAAATAAATTAAATGAATAAACGAGATTATATAATACAATTCTGCAAAATCTTACATATTGTACATAAAACAAAGCAAAAGCAAACGAAAAAAATTGTGAATTTGTGGTTAATCAATTGCAGTGTATAAATGTTAAATTAAGATAAATATTAAATCAAATTGCATGCGCTACAGATTTGTCTATTCAAAAAGTGTTGTGAAAGTTGTCTTCCCTCAATTTCTGTGTTTTTCTTTTGTTGTTTACGTTCTTATTCGGTTTCCGTAGAGCTAAATAACGGAAAGGTAACTTCGGAACAACGAAGTTTACATACCCTTGCAGAATAATGAAAATTGGTTTATTTTTTTTATAACCTTGTAGAACCGGGGTGCCCAGAAAACAAAGACAAATGCAAAAAATATATCTCAAGCAAGTGCCACCACAAGAAATAGAAAGAGAAACCCGATTTTTGTCTGTGTGTGTGTGTTGTTTTATATTTAGAAGGATAGTAAAGCTAAATTAACAATAAACAATTAACAGAGAGAGCTTACAAAATATGACAGGGTTCCCCAAGCAGAGAGCGCAAAAATGTGACTGTGTCTCTCTCTAACACACAGTAATGCATGACTTCGGCAAGCATTCGGTGTGAATTCGCGACTATGTTCGGCTTTCAGGGAGCTCTAATATATGAGAAGGAAAGAATGAGAAGAAGAAGACTCCGCTCCGGAGGGATCGTCGCAAAGCACTACTTCGCGGGGTGGATGGCGATCATGTTAGCCGCTCAATTTGTAGGGGGGGTTAATTCGACTCCTTTCCCTTAGCTGCAGATGTTTTAGGATTGCCGCCGCCATGTTAGCTTGCTATCCCAACGCGCTTCTCAGCATACAGCCTACTAAATTGGCCTGAGCTGTGTGGGCCTATATAGAGGGCAGGCAAAGAATGCATGCTCCACTTTCTCAATAGCGCCTATAGTATCTTCTTCATGTTTAAATCGGTGGAGATATGCCTTAAAGCAGCCATGTCCCGTTAGCATTTGCAATAGATAGTAGGTCATCTGACCATGCCGTCGATGAAGCCAGGGCTATAGCATTGGTATAAGTCGATGGGTCCATCTTTCGTTGGTGCCTTGGCTCCACTTGGATTGCCACTTAGCTATTGTTGAGCCCTGCTTCCAGTCTTCCCACTTCTCCGTTCGGCCGCCACAACGTCTATCGGGATTGTGCCGGTTACAACAAATGCCGCCTCCTCGGACACTGTGCAAAAGCAAACTGGCGATTCTCACGGCGCAGAGCCTGTATACAGACTTGCACTGTCGGCTGTAGGTCGGTATTTAGCCATGGGGCTGGAGCCGAGATCGACGCCCCGTATAGGATTGTGGAGAAGACCATACCCTCCTAGCAATTAGAAGATCATTAGGTGATTCCTCACCTTGGTGAGTGTTTTTCGAGCCCATTTGATGATTAAAAAGAGATTAGTTTCATGTGCGATTTAAAGAAAACTCGAAAATAACTCATGCATTTGCTCAAAATGTGATTCAATAAAAAAACGACTCGAAAATAAGTCGAAACTGATCAGAAAAACCCGTTAAAAACGACTCTTCATGAAGAGTCGCGGCTAGGGTACCATTTTCTCCCGACAAAAGTGTCATTAATGATCAGAAAACGAGCGCATTTATGACTTTTTTAATCAGACTGAGGACTCGAAAAAGACTCGAGTGTGATCAGAAAGTTTTGGTCCTCTAAGGTGCTTGCTCAAGGTGCTGTTTGTACCAGTTTGTACTGTGGTCCAGTATGATGCCTAGGTATCTTATGGCTGGTTGCGACTGGATGGTGGTTGAGCCCACCCTGATGAATGCCTTCTCCACTTTGTTTCTGCTGCTGATCAAGACAGCTTCCGTTTTATTGTTCTGCAAGTGCAAGTCCATTTTCTGATGGCCACATTATGAGCTGGTCGATCGCGCTACTACAGTTTTCCGGGGTCTCGTTTAGCTGCTTCGCAACTGATACCAAAGCTATGTATATCATCGGCAAATCCAACAATATAGCAGCCTTCCGGTAGTGATAGCTTCAGGACGCCGTCAAACATGACATTCCAAATGATGGGTCCTGTGTGTACCGCCGTGAATATCGAAAAGCGTTCGGCCACTGCTAGCGAGGAGAGCGCTGACTACGCATAAGCAACATTGTTGTTGCGTTCGAGTTTGCCAGAGACATAGGAGAGAGAGAAGAGAGACACAAATGAGTGGCGAGTGCAGACCAGCAACAAAACCTTAGCTCGGAAAGAAAGAGAGGAGAGCAAGCATATGAATTTGTTGCTGCTTTATGTAGGTTTCTGGTGAGCGTGCTCCGTATACGTGCCAGCATTATCCTTTTAAACAACAACGAATGCGTGGCTTGCAGAATGGGCTGGGCGCCCCTGTCTGTCTTTAAGACGGAATTTTTTCAAAAAGTCCCACTAATTAAGTAGGGGTGAATCGATGGCTGCATCTATGAAAGAACTTCTATCAAAAATGCAATGTCCTCGGTTCACAACAAACAGAAAAAACTCAAATGATTGCCTCGTTGATCACTGATTTTGTTGATCAAAAACTACATCGTAAAGTCGCTGGATCAAATTTATAATTTTATACTCACCCTTCTGTTTAAATTTATGAGCTACTAAATCCTCTGCAAGGGTATACAAATCTCTTAGTTTGTATATAAAAATGACAAATTGAATGTTTAATATATATACACAAAGTAGAAAATGGAAAACCATAAGCATAAATGTTATTTAGCTGCAAAGCTTAAAAATTGGTATTAAGATTTGTATTGGAAATCAAAAATGCTGTTTGCATTGAATATACAATATTCATATCTCAATAATTAACCAAAATAAAAACAAAAAAATTAGTATAAACAGAAATGAGTAATTGACAAGATTCATGTAAACCCTAAGAGTAATTAAACCGTGATGTAAAAAAGAAATCGGATCCAGCAAGGAAATTATATATGAAAATTAATCAATAAAAGTTAGAGGATTAAGAAATAAAAAATAAATTAAAAATATGCCACAAATGATTTATGTAAAAAGTAATTTAAAAAAGTATTAAAATAAACATTTAGTATAATTGGCATTTGTTTGAAACATAAGCAAGCGAAAATATACACATAGATATATGCATAAACAATAATAAATAATTAAAAAACGAAATATAAGTAAAATAAATGTGGAAATTTATGAGAATTTTGTTTGCTTTAAAGTAGAGTTAAAAGTCTTTTTCACAGGCATCAGCTGCGAAGTAAGATGTCATAAAAAAGCTTAACTCAAAGCTTGCCGCTTGGATTTTAGGGTGCTAAAACTAAAAAGCACTCGAAAGGCAAATAAAAACACAGAGCGGTTAAAGAGTCAGACTAACCAAACTGTTTGTACTTAACAGTTTCCAGCGAATGCAGTTTTCCGGATTTCGGAATCGAATCGACTTGGGTTTTAGGATCTCTTGAACCTAATCCCAATTGTTTACATCACTTTCCAGCAAAAACATTAAAAACGAGAAAGGAAAGCTAACTTCGTCTGTGCCGAAGTTTTAATACACTTGAAAAAGCTCACTCCAAAGGTCGGACGGACAGACAGACAAAGCTCAATCGACTAAGCTCGTCATGCTAATCAAGAATATATATATATATACTTTATGTGGTCGGAGATGATTCCTTCTATGCGTTGCAAACTCCTGGGCAAAATTATAATACACATTTCAAGTGTATAAAAAGTGGAGCGAATAATTTGAATACGAACGTTTTTAAAAAAAAAATTTTTTCGTTCTTAAATTTTGAAGAATTTCGCTTTTGAAATTGAGCTAACTTCGTTCTCAATTTGGTTTTTATAGGCAGAGGGAGTGAGAAGAAGTATCGGAGCGGAGAGGGCAAGCAAACTTTGAGAGAATAGCGTTGAACATGCTCTCACAGTTTCTTTGTTTTTCATGGAAGAGGGGTGTGTGCAGAAACTACTGAGAGGAGAGCGCAATCGGTTATTGAGAGCAGAACTATAGACACAACTATAACGACGAAAGGTTAATTCATTTAATGGTGAACATTTCAAGTGTGAAGAAGTAATCGATTAAAGGATTGTATAAAATCAAGACAATGTTTAAAACACCTGAAATAAAAATAAAACGAGAAAGCAAATCTAACTTCATCTGCTCGCTTCAACGGTTATCGATTACGACCAAAATTCGGAGATTAGTAAAAAAAAATGACCGAGTTTAAGGAAGCTAACATTGAAAACGAAAAGGTTTTTCTCAATAAAACCCATTTTCAAGAGTTTAATAATATTGAAAAAAAAATATTAAATAAAAGGAAAAACTTTGCTCCTACGGGGATTTGATACACGCCCTCGACGTTTTCTAAGCGAATGTCGACCACGCCCCTTGTTGCTTGCTGGGTAGCAAACTGCCAACTGCTTACATTCTTATCTATGATTTAGCCGCTAGGTCTTGCCTAAGCCTGATTGCCGAGTGAGCTAAAGCGCCGTCGCACAGTGGCGTCCTTAGAACAAAGGAGTTTGCAAAAATCAAAAGTTTCAAAAGAAGAAAGATTATATATAGATCCACCATCCTTTACCGGGATTCGAGCCGGAATATCAAAAATTACAAGGAGACAATCCTATCCACTCAGCCAACGACGACACAGCAAAACATATATCTAAATTACTATGTCATATAAGTACGATACTAAGTATTTTTTGCCGATACTTTGAACACTTCAAGTTTTTCCACTTTCGACTGCTGGAGGTAAAAAAGGTAAAAAAGTCATTGTTACAAAAATTGTGTAAGGCACAGTGGCGGCATTTGAGTTTTTATACTCTGTGCCGAAGGTACATAGAGTATATTAAGTTTGTGCAAAAGTATGTAACAGGAAGAAGGAATCGTTTCCGACCCTATAAAGTATATATATTCTTGATCAGCATCAACAGCCTATTTGATATAGCCATGTCCGTCTGTCCGTCTGTCTGTCTGTCCGTCCGTCCGTATGAACGAAGAGATCTCAGAGATGGTAAGAGATAGAGGTTTGACATGTATGGGGCATATATTTGGTATACTTGCAAGCAGATCAAGTTTATTTTTAATTTTTGCCACGCCCCCTCCCGCCCCCGCAATTTGGAAAAAACGTCATATCTCCTACAGTTTTGAAGATAGATCGCTCGTACCTTCTAGATACCTTGTAAACAAAATTATTTATCTTTGCTGAATGAATGATAAAGATCGGATGAACGATACTCAAGTTATGAGCAAAAAACGGCCAGTAAACACCCCCCACCCACCTACCCAACACCACAGCATTCTTATGAACGGCAATCTTAGTGAGAGAGAGAGAGAGAGATAGAGAGTGCAACTTAGAAATGAGCGCGTATAACTCGTGAGCAAATTGCGATCTGCGACGTTAAGGATACAGAGTATGTTATAGTCGGGCTTGACCGACTTTATTTCTTGTTTCGTTACAAAAATCATAACTTTTGAACCAATTGAGCTAATTCAATAATTTAAATGGCGTATGAATAACTCAAATGGCGCCACAGAGCGTCGTCTGTGTGTGTTACAGTCTTCGAGGTCCCGAGTTCAAGACCCAGTAAAGTACACTCAGAGAAAAAATAGAGAATTTCGCTCTTGAATCAAGAGCATTCGTTCTCAAAAGTACGGTAAGAGTGAAAATTCTTGAAGCTGAGCTGTTGCTCAGTTGATGAAGAAGAAAGCGTTCAGTATCTTCTCTGCCGCTCAGTAGGAGACGATTCGCCACCCTTGGTCAGCATTTTCTACCTAACATTTCAGCCGTCTCTGAAATAGAGATTGCTTTGCTACTCAAGTTTGTGCTACATTCTAAGTGGTTCGAAAGGGAAGACCCACCCTTTACTGTCTAAAAGTAAAAATTTAGGGGTTATATGGTATCACAACGGACCTTTTTTGGCCTAAGTAAAGAAGCTTCACCGCATCTGCCATCGCAACCTAACCTAACCTAAGTAGCACTACAATCAACAAAAACAATGAAATACGTCGATCATAAGGGGTTAAAGATATAATCAAAAATATGTGCTGGCGTGACGTTACAAAAAACAGATGAGGGTTTTGACTTGTTTTAGAAAATTGGAAAACTCTGCAAATTGGTCAAAGCTTTTTGTATAAAATTTTTTTTAAGAGGATTTGAAATAATACAAGTTTATTTTCCAGGTTACCTTGCTCAAAAATATTTTCTCAAATTTTTTTTTATTTGCATAAGTATCTGACGTGACGTTACCTGACGTTAAGTTACTAAAATTTCCTCATTATGTACACACCTGATCATATTAATAGGTACACACATCAACTTTGACTTTAAGGTAACAGAAAACAGTTTTTTTCATTGTTTCAAACTTGAAATTTGTTCTCATTGGTTCTTAAACTATTTGACTTAACTGAAACTGACTTAGTACCACTACTGCTATTCTTTTTGGCATACTTTTAATAAGAGCCTGGCAGGTCTCTACTGGTGTCTCATACCACAGTTTTTGGACACCTTCCCATAATTTTTGTTTATTTGAAAATGAATGCGTTGCCAATTTCTTTTTTAAGTCTCCCCACATGTTTTCAATGGGGTTAAGGTCGGGGGATTGGCTTGGCCACTTCAGAACGTCAACTTTTTGGTCATCGAAAAATTTAGATAACAGCCTTGATGTGTGTTTAGGATCATTATCTTGCTGAAATACCCATCGTAATGGCATATTTTCCTCAGCATACGGTACCATAACTGTTTCCAATATGGATTTGTACTCTTCAGCATTCATTTTGTTCGTAGTCTGATAAATTGGACCTACGCCGTACCAGGAGAAGCAACCCCATACCATTATATTGCCACCTCCATGTTTGACTGTTTTTTTTGTAAATTGTGGATGAAATTCCTTTCCATTAGGGCGTCGAACATTCCTTTCACAGTCATTCCCAAACAAATTAATCGTGGTTTCATCGCTCCATAATATGTTTCTCCATTTTTTCTCCCCGGTGCATCCTACCCAGTCTTTGTGGTCCCTTGCTTAAGTTTGCCTCATGGTGATATTTTTTTTGCGCATAAGTGGGGCTCTTCTGGCAATTCTTCCTGGTAGGTTGGCATCTTGTAGTCGTTTTCGGTTAGTTGGAGCACTAACTGAATTCCCAATTTCAGCTGCAATAGCCTTCGATGACTTAAATGGGTCCTTTTTGCTCAAAGTTACTATGTAGTGGTTAAGGGTTTCTGTGATTTTTTGTGGCCTTCCACGGGTTTCCTGTCTTGGTTTTCTTTCTAGTGCATTTTTAACAAAATTATGAGACCTGTTCATTAATTTGGCGATGGCTCTTAAAGATTTGCCTTCTTTTCTCAGACTAAGAACCAATCGAGCTTCTTCTTTAGTACAATAAGAATTTCGACCCATTTTTTCTGAAAAAAATAATTATTTAATTCTCTGTATTGACAGGAGCTATACTTAATTTACCTTTAGTTACCAAAAGATCACTGATTACAAAATTATTCACTTGATACTTGTGAGAAACGGAGACTGTACCTATTATTATGATCAGGCGGAATGTGTGGTGGACTCGCAATTTATAGAAAAGCTTTGATATACGGGGCAGCCCCTCTTTCAACTCTTTGTCACAGTGTGGCCAGACATTGACAACAACAAAAAACCAAAAATTAAAAAGTTGTCAACACTAAAAGTACGAAAAAACCATCTATAATTAAAAAATTCCGGTGTGTACCTATTAATATGATCAGGTGTGTACATATCGAAAAACTTCATTGCCGGCTTGCCATGAAGCTTTGCCTGCTTCGAATGCCCCCCTTCCCTAGAAAAAAAAACTTCATGAGGAACTTCATGAAGTTTGATTCACCGAGTAAATGCGGACCAAAACCAAACCAACGCCCAAAAACCTCGAACCTCAAATTTCCGAACCTTAACCGTTGGTAAATTTTGGTTCGAACCAGCAAACCGGAGGTTCCGAAAATTTATTTGGGTTTGCAGCCCTGTTTTTAAGTACTTTTCATTTTTTGGTCTCGGTGGACTTTTCTGTGGAAATACCCTTATGTAAAAAAAATGGAACATTTTTTATAGTTTTTGGGCTATAAAAGAGACCTGATATCGAAAAACTGAAAATGTGGTAAATTAGAGGAGGACTATTCATTAGTTTCTGTTTTTCTGTTTCTTCTATTTTTCTGTTATCGGACTTTTTTCAGAGTGTTTTTAACTTTAAAAAAAAATAAAATTTTAACGAACCATATTTTCTATATTAAAATCCAACAATTTATATCTTATGAACAAAATAAAAGGTTCGTGTTTTTTTTTCTGTAAAGTTATTCAATTAAAACAAATTTGGTTGGAAACGGCTGATTAATGTGGTCACAGGACCTACAAAAGTGGGGGAAAACGCACAATTGATTTAAATCATCGGCCAAAAATTCATATTGAAAGTTTGCTATCTTCTCTGTTGCAAATATATATAATTGGGAAAACCAAATTAAGGGTTTCTTAGCTATAATTTTTGGATTATTACTATTTTTATAGATTTTTGCGACTTGCAAACATAAATTTATTTAACTAGAGACATTTTATGACCGTGTAAAATTTGTTAAGTTTGTTTAAACCAGTTTATAAACGGATGCAAATAAAATTTTAAAAAAGTTAGAGCTATATTTTGCTACCAGCCTTTTCAGAGCTATATTTTGCTACCAGCCATTTCATTAGTACTCCAGCCATCTAGCGAGTAATACCGAAACCTATTTTTGGTTAGCTTTTTTAGGCCACAATAACTTAACAAAATTTTCATGCTTTTTATATGGCCCATAGGTTTTGGCTACCATCAACTGCGAAGCTTTAAGCCCAACCAAAAGACCGTTACTCAGTCGAAACAAACAAACAAGCAAAGAGCTTTTAGTTTCGGCACGTGTGTTATCAATACTCCAATCTCTGTGCATGATCTCTTTGGGCTCTGCTTCGCAGCTTTGCCTCGCTGAAGGTCAGTCGGGACAAGGCCTAGTTTTGAGCTAGTCAACGCGCTTCAATGACGACGACAGCACGCCTCGAACTCCACATTTACTACAAGACGTCGCATTGCATTTAAATTAACTAAAATCGCCAATACCAACTAATCCAATTTCGAACAAAACACCCAACTTGACCTCGCTTCTCATTAAAAATCCTATAATTATATATTTTTTTCTTGTGATTTTCCACACACGTGTAACCTGTCTTCGGTAGTGATTATTTTTTTGGTTAAATTTTGGAAAAAAAATAAGACGACTGCCAATCAAAATTCCCAACTTAACTTTAATTTGACCAATTGACGGAACATTAATTGAGCTTTAAATTAATACAAATTCTACATTTTTACGTCCATTTTAAAATTGATTGTGTTAAAAATAAATATATATATTTATGTTTTTGTAAAAAAAATTGCGGTAAGTTTTTACGCTTTGGCGCCAAAAATGAATGAAAATGTTGCCAGCACTTATAGCGTAACGTTAGCTGGCTTTAGCAACATGGTTGCGCTACATTTCGTGTTGCCGCCACACTTGTTGCTAGAAGCCTCTCCGCGAGCTGTCATTCAGTTTAGTTTTCTCTCTCCAAAACTTTTTGTTTTGATTTTCTCTCTCCGGTGCGAGCGGTTCATTGACCGAGCAACAACAATTTTTGAGCCTTTCTGCTCCAGAATGCTCCTCAGGCCACCACATCACTCCCATTGGCTGCCGCCTCCTAAGTACAGTAATTTTAGAATTATGCCCAAAAAGTTTTAGTCAAACCTCGCTTCAACATTTTCAATTCAGTTGCCTTCGAGTCTTCCTTACAAGTGGTAGCAAAGCGGACGCCCCCCAAGAAAAATATAAAAGAAATCCTTAATATTTCACTTTTGAAATATAAATCCTTTTCTGTGTAGATTTATCGAAACATATAAATGCCTTTCTACGAAAGTATTCAACAAATCCGAAAATTTGTTATGAACGTTTGTCTTGTCGAGGCCATACAATTTGTCCAGGATCTAACGCATGCCATTTGCTTGGACTTTAAAGGTTTATTCAATCTCAAGTAAAAAGCTGACAGAGTATTGATTAGCTACCGAGGAGGAGACAAACGAAGCGGTAAGTGAAAGTGTCAAAGAAAGTGATGAAATGAAATATTGGAGTTGCTGTAAATATTTCTGCATGTTGTCATTTCCGTTTTTCATTTATGTTTTTTTTTTGCCAAAGAAGAAAGGCAAAAGGCGAAAACCTCATGGCAGGCCAGTTGAAAGTTGATTTAGAAGTTTCAGAGGTTATGTAACATTTCAGGAGCATAACAATGCCTAAAATGCACTATACAATTTAAGAAAGCCAATTTAAGTTTTGTGCAAAAATTTTACATTTTAATTTTCGCTCTTAAAATAACTAAATAATTGAGAATTTTGCTTATGGCTTAGTCTCTACTGCAGCCATTTTGCTGAAATTAAGAAAGAGTAAACTTATATTGTTACTAACTAAAGAACTTATGTAAAAACAACGACACTACATATATAGATACCACATCTCATACAAACTTTTATATTTTTTTTTGGGGATCCTATGTCAGCTCCCAAGAACAATCGTTTTTTGTTTCACATGCGTCGTCTATAATATCTATACGTCTTTGTTAAAACACTCACTTTGATGGGACTTTCTTTCTTTCAACAAAACAGCTTCGAATACAAAATTATCCATTTTGAAGTTGATTAGAATTCTTTTCTCAATTAATTAAGTAAATTTTTTTGACAAGTAAAAATCTGTGACCTTTTGGAATGTGAATAAGTTTTAACTTTCAGATGGCACACTGTTTTTTTTGCCTTTTTTTGGGATTAACTCTAGTTGTTAAGAAATTTACCAAAAATTTGGTTGAAATCGGGTAGCCATAAAGGATCGAACAGAAAATGGGTCTTAGTGAGAAAAAGTTTTTGTCCAGTCTAAGCGCTTTTGAACTTGGTCTTTTATAACATAATTTGATTTTAAGCCAGGCATACAAAACCGATCGGGAGTTAAGAGTGGTTCGCTTCACTGGTCCACCGATTTCATGGAGTTCGTTTCCGTAGTTCACTCTCAGTATTCGAGCATTTCATTTAGAAATTTTTCACTTCATTATTCGAAAAGAAAAGTCGTAAATGTCATTCATATGGGCATTTCCACAGAAATGTCAACCGCAGCCATAAATTTCAAAGTCTATAAAAGAATGTTGTTTTATTATATTTTCATAGGGAACGAATAAAATTGAACTAATGTAATCCAATCTTACATTTATTCATAACCCATTTCGAAATATTCGGATTAACGGCCACGCTGGCGCAGTTTTTCTAATTTGGACATTAATAATGCAATTTTTTCGATAAAAGTGTCTTCAGATTTCTTTTACTTTTGCTATCTCAAATCTTTCTAAGGGTACAAATAGTCGAAAAAGAATGCACAAGAAACCATGGAAAACTATGTGATTGCAATAATTTTTAAGTTTTTGCTTCGCGTTATACTGGAAACCACATAAAAAGTATGATGGAACAAATGTCACATGCGACATGTCACGTGCGACAGTGATTAAAATTAAATAAAAACTAAACTACTTAATATTTTTAAATCAAATAAAAAACATTTTTAGGATACAACAATGCATAATATTTTAAAATTAGTCGCATTAAAATATTCCTTCAGGTTCCGCTGAAATCAGTGTTTGAACTGTTCGCCTTGAAAGTGACTTCAGTTTTTGCCGCATGCGAGTGCATTGGTTTTTTGTAATTATCTTGAAAATGAACAATTGCCCAAATTCAACTTTAGCACCAACAATAGAGCTAATCAAGAGCTATAAGTTTCGAATTTTGTCAAAATAAAATAATGTTATGGCAAATGTTATTCTTCACTTTGAATGCGTACGAATGTCGCATTCGATATTTGAGAAATGCCCATATGTCTTTAGGATATTAATAACGTACAAATTATAAAATTATAGTCTGATATGCCGACGCGTCTTTAGGAATATCTTCGACACAGCCGCGTATGTGGTATCAGCCAATTAATAAGCCGAAAAGAACGCTTAAAGTGCAATGAAATTATATTCCTTGCTTTAGTTATTCTAAGATAGAGAAACACTACCAACCAATATTCACTACCTACCAATGTTCAGAATTGAATAAATTTAATCTGCAACTTCCAAGGAAAGAATGCATGAATAATTAGAAAAAAAAAGGTGTGAGTGTCGTTAACACTCACGAGACATTGATATGAAACATAATGTAAAATTTAAGGGCTTAATATCCAAATCACAAGCTCTCTCAATGGTATATAAATTAGCAATGGGAATCTTTCAAAAGAAGAAAACTAACAAGGAGTAGAAATACCAACAACAAGATCACTTGCTGCTGTGTTCTTTCTTTTTTTCTGTATATCTTTCTTATTGCTCCATAGATAAATGAAAACAACAGTCGCAATTCACTGTCACTGTTTAGTCACTATTTAGTCACCTTTTAGCCACTGTTGAGTCACTGCTTAGTCACTTTATAGTCAATGTTTAGTCACTGTTAGGTCACTGTTTAGTCACCTTTTAGTCACTGTTTAGTTACCTTTAAGTCACAGTTTAGTCACGTTTTAGCCACTGTTGAGTCACTTTATAGTCACTGTTTAGTCACTGTTCTGTCACTGTTTACTCTCTTTATAGTCACTGTTAAATCACTGTTTATTTACCTTTTAGTCATCTTTTAATCTCTGTTCAGTCACCTTTTAGTCACCTTTTAGCCACTGTTGAGTCACTGTCTATTCACTTCATAGTCACTGTTTAGTCACTGTTTAGTCACTGTTTAGCCACTGTTTAGTCACTTTTTAGTCATTGTTTAGTCACTGTTTAGTCACTGTTCAGTCACTGTTCTGTCACTGTTCTGTTACTGTTTGGTCATTGTTTACTCTCTTTATAGGGCGTGGTCGGGCGTGGCGTACCAGTAGTATGTGCGGCTGCTGGTGCGGGAAGTTGTGGGTTCGATCCCGCCTCGGACCATCTAATAGAAAAAGTTTTTTCTTTCTTTAGAAAAAGCTTTTACACACCCGATCACCTTCACCAGCTTCTGGCGCCAGCTGTGAAGTTAACTAGCCATGAAAAACAAAAATTCTCTAACTATTGCCGTTCGGATTCGGCGTTAAACTGTAGGTCCCTTTCTCTTGTGCGAAAAATTATAAGCACACACGGCAAGAGATTGAGAGAAGCTTGGCCCTGGTCCTCCTGGAGGTGCTGTTTGAGCCAATTTTACTTTTACTTACTCTCTTTATAGTCACTGTTTGGTCACTGTTAAATCACTGTTTAGTCACCTTTTAATCACTGTTCAGTCACTTTTTAGTCACTGTTAAGTCACCTTTTAGCCACTGTTGAGACACTGTCTAATCACTTCATAGTCACTGCTTAGCCACTGTTTAGTCACTGTTTAGTCACTCTTTAGTCACTGTTTAGTCACTTATTATGTCACTGCTTAGTCACTGTTAACCCACTATTAAACCACTGTCTTCCCCCCGGGACACTCAACAAAACAACAACACAATATGCATGACGACAGCGTCACGTGACGCTGAAATCAAACTTTAATCCTACTAAAATCTTCCGTACCGAAATTAAAGTTGTTTCACATCAAAAAGACGACAATTCCAGGAGCTGGCTAAAATCCGGCGTTGTCAAAACACTGCAGCTCGACAGATTGCTATCGTACAAATTTTTTTGCCTTCCACTCGTCGATGAAATGACCCGAACAGAACCGTTTTCCGTGAAACTGCTTCGGTACGCGGTTCGTTTTACGAGCTTGAATATGCGTTTTGGTTTAGAAAACAAGCTTACATACCTATTTAGAACCGATTTGCAAGATTTTGTACAAATCGGATGACTATTTCTTATGGCTGCCAGACGACCAATTGGACGCAAAATGTGTCCTAGTGAGAAAAACTGGCATAGCGACATATTACCGACGGCATAATTTCGCCGAGTACACTGTGAATCGAAATTATGCCGAACATTTTAGGTCGAAATTATGTTTATTTTTCTCTATCGGAACTGTGTCTTTTCAACACGACTTCATTTTGATCAGAATTATGTTTCCTTTCTATCGAAATAATGCCGTATTAAAACATAATTTCTATCAAAGATTTATCGTTTTTTTCTGTCGAAACTGTAATATGTCTTCCCACCAGAAAAACTTTTTTGTGTAAACAATCCGATTTGAAAAGATTCCTAATTTACCAAGATCTGACATCTATGTACATATGGGCATTTCCACAGCTACGAACGTGACAATCGTTCGAATTTTTTTGCCTTAATTATTAAGAAAAACAAATAAAAATGTAAATTTCCGTATATTGATTTTTGGAAAGCACTTGAGTAGCATTTTATTTATTGTAAAAATTGAGAGTTGTAGACAATAAGGCCCCAAAATACAGGCAGACATAATAAAAGCCAATCTCTGCGGAATGCGCACGAGTTTTTTTAATGCAACTAACTTTAATATGATCTGCAATGTTGCAACTATATATTTATAGCTGATTCGGTCAAAAATAAATTATGCTTTTTTTTAATATTTGACTCATTATGATACGCATCGTGACATACGTTACGTGACAAGCCTTTCTCTAACGCTGTTCTTGTGATGCTTTTCAAAAACTTATATATGTATCCTTTTGCGTAATCCTAAAAAACATAAAAATTTTGATTCAGGAACTTATATTGATATACATAAGATAAGTTAGCTGCATAAAATGAATCAAGGTTTTCGGATTTTGGTTTACCTTTCTGTGGAAATGCCCATATATCGAATATTTAGCTTATCGATAAGATCAGATCAAACTTTTGCAAGCAAATTGTTTGGTATTGTTTGGTGTTACGTGGTACTTTGTTGTTACCGTCTTACAATTAAGTTTTTCTTGCTCTAAATTTAGTTCTTAGTTATGAAACTTCTTATTAAACATGTTGGCACTGTTTGTTAATAAGCTTAGAAAGGTCGCTAACTATCAACTTTACCTTTCATATATATATATTTTTATATTTTCTGTTTCATTTGGTTATTTTTTAAATTTTTGTGAGTTTAGAATTTTCTGATTTTTGAAAGTGTGACTCCAGTGTAAGCTCAGCACATGAAAACTCATTTAGAGCTAAGCTTGTAAATGAATGTGCTTATTATTTTATTAAAAACTAGATTGAAAATCATTTCATAACATTACAATCATCATTTATTCCATTTTTCCCATATTTCATCCTTAGCTCACCTCATCAAATACGCACACACACACACTCCCAACTCATACACACCCACTCATCGACCCCATCGACAATTTTTTTTTTGCTTGGTTTTAAAAACTCAACGACCATTCGATAAACAAATTGAACAATTTGAAACTAATACAAACTGATAAACTTCGACATTCAATCACCATGCTCTCCTGTGCGTCGTTCAACAAACTGATGTATAACACTGGTACAGATGTTACGGCCTTGGCCAGTGGCAAATCGAATGCAGTGGACGCCGGAGGGCTGGGCTCTCTGGTCAATCTACCACTGGCAACGGCCGCCGCCGCTTCTGGTGGCAGTGGAGCACCAAGTGAGACGCAGAGCGAAATCTCATCGGCGGACAGTGATTGGAGTGACATACGTGCAATTGCTATGAAATTGGGCGTACAAAACCCGGACGAACTGCATACGGAACGTTTCAAGGTTGATCGACAGAAACTCGAGCAGTTGATAAAGGGTAAGTTGGCAAAAAATTGTTATTAATAGTGCGAAATGGGATAATAATTTGTTAAATTGCAGCTAATAGCGCCATTGAGGGCATGAATGGTGCAGAGTATTTTTTTCATGACGTAAGTGAAAATAATCCTAAGCTGACGCTTATTAACTTTTTGATTTAGAACACACAAGTCCAGATTAATGAACATATATTCCAAAATGAGCGAATTTCTATCCGTAGCGTATTCTGACTCCAAATATCGAAATAGTGAAAATAAAATATAGAAAATTAACGCGATTTTCGAGTCAAATGGCAACATCATTTCGTGAAAAAGAACTTATGTAATAAAAATATGTACATTCGGTCAATTTTTCATTTGTGTGTCAGTGTAAGTAGGCTATAACGCGTGAAATGTCATAAAAATCTTACTACAAAATTTAAAAGATTCATCCAATATCTTCCTTCTATGTCTGCTTCCTACTTCCTCCTTCCTTCGTTCATCTTCTTCTTCCTTTCATATTTCTCTGTATCTTCCTTCTATGTATGTTATACCCTCCATCCAAGTTCCTTCCTTCCTCATGCCGGCTTTTTGTCTATATCTTTATTTTCTAATTTGGAATATGCTTCCCAAAGTCCTGCTTCTAAGAGAGTTGGTTGCATTCTGAGCGTCAAGGCAAGCAGGTCGACGTCACTTTGATATAGCTACCCTGCTAAAAAAAAACTTCGTTTTGGGTAAAAATACATATAAGACAGTTCTTTAAGATGTCTTTAAGATGTTATCTCCAACCTAGTTCCTTCCTTCTTCATGCCTTCTTTTTCTATATTTTCTTTCATTTCTTTTTTAGTACTTCACTTTTTGATACACCTATTTCGAACGCTTTCCGAAGTCCTGCTTATCGGGTGTGTCCTAAAAATCTCTAGGGGTTTTAGTATAACTGTTTGACTTTAGATGTGAAGTGACACAGTTAAGCCCGGCTACTACATTAGTTTTGGGTTGTGACTCACAACTTGTGAGTGAACAAAATTGAGTTGTTCTTTAAACTGAACAAGTGAAGATGTTCTTATTTAATTGTTCATTGTTGTTCAGCAAGTCTTGTTCAGTCTATCTTGTTCAATCAATCTAGTTCTGAGTTGTTCTTGCTCTGAGTTGTTCTTGAGTTGTTCTGAGAGCTGTTCGGTGTCTTTTGCTCAGAGAGTTGTTTTGTGTCTCGCTCTGTGAGCTTGCTCTGATTTGTTCTTGAGTTGTTCTATGCAGTGTTGCCAAATCAGCTTTTTTAGAAACAACGGGAAGCGGGAGTTCCAGCTTTTTTAATAATGATTTTGGCTCTTTTTGAGCTTTATTTTTATTTTGGAGTCATTTGCAATACTTATAAGCAAATCGATAGTAATTGCCACCCCTAAAGTTCAGGAAACAATCATCTGAAAGTGCTAGCCAAGTTTATGGATAATTGATAAAATTGCCAAAAGTTTTCAAACAAGAAAGTCGTAAAGTCTGGCTGTAGAACCCGGAGCTTAAGGCTTTGCTCCGGAAGAATGAATCTTATACCTCTTGAGTTTACTGAAGATATTGCAAATGCACATCATTCTACGACCAAAAAAAAATAAACATTGTTACCATTTTGAAAGTATTTTTCGTAGAAGGTATTGGAAAATTACGATGAAACTAAAGTTTTGGAGTAAAGTAAACACTTCCAAGGACTCTGGAGGTAATGAAAGACTTTTTGAGTTAGCCTCGTTTGCGACTTAGATGTTGTTCTTGTCATGGTCCAACGCTGAAGTTGAGCGTGTCTTCAGTCAGGTTGATATAGTAAAATCAAAACTCAGAAATCTAATGGAGGTGAGCACGCTCAACTCAATATAATGTATAAGATATTGGATATTAGTGAAACTGAAATTAAGAAATTAAATTAAAATTATAGTCAGACATGTTCTCAATCTCATTACTTTCTGAAAAGTAGATCTCAATTCCGAATGAAATTGCTTTTGTTATACTTTTTGCAAACCACCGGTCCAAGCGGGATCGGCACTAAATACATACGAGCGAAACCACAATTTCATCTAGAAACTGTAAGAGTGCGTAAATGGGCAATTACTTTTCATTCCACCGACCAACAAGCATTACTTTTCAAAACGAAAAACTTTTTTGTTTTGGTGTTGCGAGAACACCAAATCGAAAAGTTGCCGTGTAAACGGAATTGAGAACATGCCTGAACATGTGTAGTATAGGTATCTACTGGTTACGTCGACATGCGAAATGCTGCTTCGATTATAAGGTCCGTCCTAGTTACCTTAAGCTAATAGGAACAACTGAGGCCTACGGCAAGGATGAGAACAAGGAACTTCTTCACTCTAAAGATATATTAAATATATAATTGCATAAATAATAAGAAACGACATGCGCTTTTTTTCCAGCTTTTTTGTCGAAAAATACAGCTTTTTTTTCCCTCTCAGTCCCGCCGAAAACGGATTTTTTTGCTCTGCAAAAGTTGGCAACACTGGTTCTATGAGTGGTTCGGTCTCTTTTGCTCAGAGAGTTGTTATGTCTGTCTCGCTTTGTGAGCTTGCTCTGCCTTGCTTTAAGTGTTTTCTGTGTGCTGTACCAAAGATTCATAGCAAAAAACGATTGTTCTTGGCAGCTGACATTGGATCCCAAATACGAAAAATAATAATGTTTGTATGAGTTGCGGTATCTACTACATATGTATATGTAGTGTCTTTGGCTGTACGTACAACTATAACAAGTATGGCGCTAACGTTTTGAACTAAGTGCGCTAGAGAGAGCGGGAGAATTAGCGCGAGAGTAAAAGACGCACATACACACAAATTTCGTATGTGTGTACAACAAAAAAGCAATGCTGAAACAAACAAAAATAACAACGTGGTCTGTGCCATGATGCAATTATATAAGGTGGTCTCGTCGGCAAAAGTTGTCCGTTAACAATACTTACAATAAGTGCGAGTGAAAGGGCTAAGCGTAGTAAGTGTGAGTGAAACAACAATAGAGCAAATATAATTGCATCATGGTCTGTGCAACCGAAACCAACCCCTTAGAAATGCCGTCGGCAAAACGAAATTCGTGCGCTCACACAACCTTTCGCCATAAACCTAGAACAGGTGAACAAGAACAACTGAACCAGAACTACTGAACAGGAACAACTGAACAAGTGAACAACTAAACAAGTGAGCAATTTGAGTGAGTTGACTCAGTTAAAAAAAAAGAACAAGTGAACATGTTCAGTGAAAAGAACAAACCTTACCCAACACTATACTAGATTAGATGACGAAAGTTGAGCGATTTTAAACCTCCTGCTCAAAGTCAAGTAGATTTGATGCGTACGGGTTTTCTTCCATATGATCTAGTAGACGGTATAATCCTTATAACTTCACATATAAAGAAGTCAAAGTTTAGTTCGAAGTGCAATCGTACTTCTCAGTTGTGTTGTTAAAAGCAAACTGATCATTTTCTGATATAGTACTGGAACATTATACAAAAAATATGTCTTAATATTAATTTTAGGCTATACTCCGAATAATTTCGGCAATTTCAGCAATTTTTTCTTCCCGAACCCGAACCTAAGCCGGAACAAAAAATCGTTGATTAGGGTTCGGTTCAAAAAACAGTTCTGTTACATATTTTTAGCTGCCAAAATTGCCATTTTCCTTAGAAAAAAAAAATTGCGAAGAAACATTTTGCTTTATTGTATAATATGCATTTTAACATTCTAAAACAAAGAATGAAACACTTTTCGCTTGCCTTGGCCATGTACAACCATAGAAAAACTAACATAGAAGCACACTTTGAAACGCCGCTCTTTTTTGAGTGATGTTAACGCCATTGTGGCAAGGAGATACTTCAATAGTGACAACAAAATCTGTTACTCAAAATTATTGTCGACATAGGAAAACACGGTGGTTAGAGGGAGATGGACATAGTCAACAAAAAAACTCAGAGAGTCAAAAAATAACTCAAAGAGCCAAAATGACAGCGAACAGCTGACAAATGTCTGAGTGAAAAGTTGTCGACGCAGCAAAGTGTGCTTCTATGTTAGTTTTTCTATGGTACAACTCATGGGCTTAGTCGGTTTTCAATAAAGGGGGTCCATACACTTCTCCCCCTTGTGCTAAACCCCCACCCACTGAGTTAGAACATTCTCCGCACATGGCAACGCCATTGACAGAGCAGCTGTTCCTATCGATGACTCTTGGGCAGTTCGATAGTATATCGATAGAGAATCTAGCCTTTTAGCGGAATATAGCTATATGTCGTGAAAGTAGCTAGATCGTCCATGACAGTGACTTAATCTACCGAATGGACATTCATCTCTTATGAGGAAATACACAGAAAGAATGAGGTCATTTAGATCATCCAGCGGATGACCTCTAAAATGTGCCAGTGGAACAAGGGTATTAGCTGTTCCTGCAACATAAATATCAGTCAACCGCACTTTTTCTACTCATTTATTTGTTTTATCCACCAATAGAGTCAGTAATAATGATAGATTGCTGGAAGACATTCATTTTCATGTGATGTAATCATTAGTGATGATTAACATATACCAAGTGTGTTTACTAAGGGGAGAGAATTTTAACTACAAGTCGCTGACGTTAGACAAAACTTGCTGATGATCAAACCGGGAGGCTTCTGAAACAGCTGTACAGTCGACTATTCTTCTTTGTGGTGTGTGTGTTTCTTGTTTTAAAAGCTATGAACAAACATAAATGTAGAATATACAGACTGAACGAAATTAGTCAACTGTTTGCTCTCACTTACGCTTTCTGAGTGCCGTCTCGCACTGTGATTTCGTATGCGGACAATAAGAATCACAATCCCTTAACACCAATCAAAATTGAGCAGCGTAAATTTTATCTCTAATACTCATTGTTCCGTGACTTATTGACTGGATACTTTGGTTTGTTTCAATTTACGTACATGTTTTCTGAACAAAATTGTTTCTGAACTCCGATTCGAACCCGAACGTATGTTCAGCGACCTTCCGAAACCGCTCCGTGAACCCGAACCCAAAAATTTTTGCGTGTTCGAACCCCGGAGTGAACCCCTGCCGATTTTTATGAGGTTTTGCAAATGAGGTTACAAATACTTGGCTGCACAGAAAAAAGATCACGATATTTAGTATCATACGGGTATTTTGAGTATCGAAACGGCCTTCATTTGAAAAAATATCAAGATTATATGTTTAGGTGGAAATAGTAATCCATTGATATGAAAAATTGATATTATTAAAGATAGGGCTGATATTTTATCTTTTTTTTCTGTGTGGCTAAAGATTGATTAAGATGAAGCAGCACTACGCAATATTAAAATTATTGTTCGGCAGGTGAAATATGATTCTCACACCTAGAATTCAGTCTTAAAACAGGTATATTAAGAGGTCGGTGGGTTTTAAACCCGTGGACAAGTCATTCTTAAAGACTACATGAATCCGGTATCGCTAAGGATCAAAAAAGGTCTATAAGTGGTGTTCCTTGTAGACGGTCAAACGCAGAAAGTTACATCAAATTACATTACTCTTTACATCTTAAGATTTGTCAGTGAACTGAACCGAACAGAACTGTTTTAATTTGTGGTTTTCTGTTCGGTTCAGCATTTTCTAAATGACTCTGTTTTCGTTTCGGCTTTCGTTTCCTTGGGGTACGGTTCAGAACCGGTTTGCATCCCTTTATTATATGAAAATCTCCACACATTTCTGGGACACACCCCATAGTATAATCAGCATGCTAAAAGTAAAAATTATGATATTTGACAGTATTCGGCCAGACTTTGGATAAAGGGCATACACAAGAGTGTATTAAATTAGCGTAAAAGGTATATAATTGAAGGTATTTAATCATTAAAGGAATTTAATTTTGTAAAATTAAACCTGGCAACCTTTGCTTTTAGCCGTTATGATTTAAAAACTTTAAAATTTTCACAAATCACACAAATTGTGTTCAGCGACAACAACAAAATTATCTAGTGAAACAGTCTTAAATTCAATGTTGATAAATTAAAGTGTACAAAAATTGGAGTTGTTTTATCCTCGACCAAGAGTAAATCTTCAAAATTTTAACGTATATTTTTAACGCGGCAATTGTTATAGATCATGAATACCACGGATACCTATGTGAGCTGGCCTTGCAGACTTAAAATCGGTGCCAAGAGCAAGAAAGGTAAGCAATTAATCGAAAAGATCACAAATCTTAAGAGAAAATTCATTTACAGATCCCCATGTACGCATTGTGGGCAAGGTGGAGCATGTATCGCGTGCCAAGGAGCGTATACTTAGCAGTCTGGACTCCAGGGTAAGTTGTGGGCGAGTTAACAAGAGTATTCTTCTGTTATATTCATGGGGAAAACATTTTCAGGGCACACGTGTGATAATGAAAATGGATGTCAGCTACACGGATCACTCCTATATTATAGGACGCGGTGGCAATAATATTAAAAGCATCATGGACGACACTCACACTCATATACATTTTCCCGATTCGAATCGTTCGAATCCGACGGAGAAATCTAATCAGGTATCGCTATGTGGTAGCCTGGAGGGTGTGGAACGTGCTCGTGCTTTGGTAAGGTTATCAACACCCCTACTCATCTCCTTTGAGATGCCAGTTATGGGGCCAACTAAACCGCAACCGGATCATGAGACGGCCTATATTAAGATGATTGAGAGCAAGTTCAATGTGCAGGTAAGAAAAATATAACGAATAATAACTTGGGATCGCTTTGTTCGCTTAAACGAAACCCAAAACAGAATAAGGCTAATAACCGTTACCCGTATCGTAACTTATACGGTTACGGTTTCGGCTACGGTTTTAATCTCTGAGTAATAGTTGAATATAACTTTCAGTACGTGACTTAATCTTTTATATTGCAGGTCATCTTCTCCACTCGTCCCAAATTGCATACCTCTTTGATTTTGGTAAAGGGTTCCGAAAAGGAATCAGCTCAAGTGCGTGATGCCACTCAACTGTTGATTAATTTTGCCTGTGAAAGTATTGCGGTAAGTTCTTAAAATTATCACATGAATAATAATCTCTCTGATCCATCTTGTTTTTCAGAGTCAAATCTTAGTCAATGTACAAATGGAAATCTCTCCACAACATCATGAGATTGTCAGGGGCAAGAACAATGTCAACCTTTTGAGCATCATGGAACGCACACAGACCAAAATCATTTTTCCCGATTTAAGTGATATGAATGTGAAACCTTTGAAGAAATCCCAGGTGACCATCAGTGGACGCATCGACGATGTCTATAAGGCACGACAACAATTGCTTGGCAATTTTCCTGTAGCATTGATATTTGACTTTCCGGACAATCAAAACGATGCCTCCCGTATTTTGGCCCTGAATACCAAATATGGGGTGTACATCACTTTGCGACAGAAGCAACGTCAGAGCACTCTGGCCATTGTGATTAAGGGTGTGGAGAAGTTTATAGGTGAGTGTTTTTTGGGGTGAACACTGCTCAATTCCTAATTTCTGATTCCCAGACAAAATCTATGAGGCGCGTCAGGAGATTCTTTGCCTGGCCACACCGGCCATACAACCCGAGATACCCGATCTTTATTTCATGCCCAGGGACAAGGACTGGAATTTGGCGGCTCGCACTCAACTGAGTGGCCTGTTATCTGGTTATGTGGACAGCCCAAAGACACCAGGCCTGCTACCACCAGCTTTAGCTGGCCAATTGACGCCCTATGCCAACAACAATCATTTGTTGCTTAATGCCAATGTATCGAGTGGTGGCCTGGCCACGCCCACAGGGATATGTCCGCCCACACAGAAGTATATCCAAATGCATAACAACAGCTTCCAGCAGCAGCAACAGCAGCAGCATGCCCAGCAGGTGCCGGTGCCACCACGACCAGTGGCCAATCATAATAACAATTATCTGTCGGGATCTGGATCGGGTCTTTTGAAGCCACCTCAACCCACGGCCAACACCGTGGTGAATGTCTCACCCCGAAATAGTTGCAGCCAGAATACTAGTGGATATCAGAGTTTTAGCAGCAGTACCACCTCATTGGAACAATCCTATCCGCCATATGCTCAACTACAGGCCACTGTTTCATCCACTTCGTCGTCATCGGTTTGCACTAATCGTGCCCATTACTCACCGGACTCCACCTACACCAGTGAGGGAGGCGGAGGTGGCGCCAACGCTCGTCTCGGACGACGTCTTAGTGATGGTGTGCTCTTGGGTCTGGCGGCCGGTGGAGCCCATTTGCTGCCGGGCAGTGCCGAGAGCTATCGCAGTCTGCATTACGATCTGGCCGGAGGTGGTGGTAAGCAACAACAGCAGACGACTCATCGTGCGTTTGATTTTGACATGAAGCGGGCCCTTGGTTTCAAGGCCATGGAACGTACCCCGGTGCCAGGTGAATTGCGTACACCCACAACGGCCTGGCTGGGCATGGGCCTGAGCCGCACCTCGCCGGCTCCCATTGCGACGATGGATGATGCGGCGGGCGAACCAGGCGGAGCTGTGGGTCAAGGTTGGCGGATGCCACCACCACCTGGATTGGGTTCACCCTATGGACTTAGTGCTACGACTGGACTACTAGATGCCAATCCCGTCAATCGGCGTATGCAACTGTCACAGCACAAGGATTTACAGACTCTATTGACAAGTCTCGGCCTGGAGCATTACATAAGTGAGTGTTTAATCGGGGAATAAGATCTTTAGTAAGTTATCAAGGCAGCAGCAGCTCAGCAGCATGTAAAATTGTGCTTCTTTCCGTTTTCAAGTATGTTTTGTTGAAATGAAATGCCAACAAATGTTCCTTGAACAAGAACTTTTCGTACTTACAGTCAGCAGAAATGTTTCAGAAAACGCGTTCTTAATTGAAATACAAAATATGTTGCGTTGAGTACTAAATAGACTTACAAGGCAAACTCCAAAAAGTATGCGATAGAAAATTCGTATAAAATTCGAATCCGTTACTAAAATTCCCAACTGATTTTAACACTTACGATTATGAGATGTTGGTAGAGCTCTGTCCTACATAATCTACACATCTTGGTCTTTGGATTTTTGAGATTTTTGGAAATTGGGAGTAACAGGCATACAAATCTACTTAATGCTAGCAAAGCCGCAGATATTAACTAGTTTACTTACGTATCTTAAAGCCTGGTACTAAGAACGACAGAAAATTCTTTTTGGCACAGAATTTCATATAAATAGAACAACGTTGGTTAACGAGAGTGAGGCCAAAAGTGAGAGTGTATTAGTGTGTGAAAAAAAACGCCGTGATTTTGCTTCGATCTGACAGCATCAAAGGCTAGCCAGCGACTGAAAGGCTTTTTGCTCTCTTATCCTCGGCATGCGTTCGGCTCGTATATGTAAGTGTAAATAGCGAACAGTCTTCGCCCTCCAGGGGGTTCTTGTGACCATCGCTGAAATAGAAACACTTTCTTAGACCACATGAGCATCAAAGCAAAGCCAAGGTGTTTCTATTTATATGAAATACTATGACGAAAGGTATGGTCCGTCGTTCTGAGTATGATGCTTAAACCTAAAATTTCGGAAATAAACAATACGTATTTGATATAAGAATTTTCTAATATTTTCTAGATTTTTTTTTGTGTGTATTTTTATCTAACTTTAGGATGCATATCTCCGAAACTTCGTCTGACGGTATGAATCCTTAAAGCATTGGGTTCTGTTCATGGTTTTATACTTAATCCTTGAACCATAGGAAATAATTCATACTTTGATTTACAAACCGCCATCCAATCCGGAAACGTATACAAGTACCGGTATTCAAAATTTTTTGAGTACCAATTTACCAAGACTGAAAAGAACCGAAAAATCGTACCTCTACAGCATCGGCTCCAGGTTTAAAGGTTTTCCTTAGCGTAAATAGGGTACTTAAATGGAGATACAAAAAGTTCTTAAAACTACTTTAGCTGTATTTTCACTTGCCTGAGTACTCATATGATATGGATGAAAAATATCTCAGTTTACTGTGAGTTGGCTGTCAAAAAAGTCATATGAGAACCTTAGGTAGGAGAGATACTTCGCATACCGAGCAGCGCAAATTGCAATTACATAATGGATTACTCCAACGTTACATTGCCATCAGTATGAAGGACATAATACCTCTCTCTCTCTGGCACTTACCCAGCAGCGCAAATTGTCATTACAAAATCGATTACTCCTTGATTACTTTTACATCAGTATGAAGGAAATAATCCCATACAATCTGCTTTACTTCGCCGTATGCATGGCCGCTTTGTTAACGGGGTGCCCACAGCCTGCATTACTAGTAATAAAGGAAGTGCGCCAGAGCCGAACTGCCATCGGATTCCCATTACGAATACGTATATTTTTTAAAATTTGTAATGTACAATGTTCGCAGTCTGTTTGTTTTCGTTTACTATCTCTCCAACGTAAAGCAGCGATTGTAGTGCATTATAGAACATTTTTGAACTTCTCAGTTTAATTATTCCACTTTCTGAGCAACTCATATGAAATTTTAGACAAGTAAAAATAAATGTAGCTTAAGAGAGTAGTTCTTTTCCTGTCGTAGCTATATCGTAATTTTATCGCATTGTCATCTCCCTTCTATAAGAAGGTTGCCACTTTGCGAAACTTTTGGGAGGTAAGAAATCGTTTTTTAGGGGATATAGGAAAAGTCTCTTTTGGAGGATAGGAAAATAGAGTGTTAACCTGGGATTAAGAAAGTCTCTTCTGAGAGATATGTTTGGTCAAGTTAACATGGACTGCTTTCTAGCATTAACTGTTCTTTTGTGTTGTATTTAAAAAGTTTTCCAGACTTTGGCGCTTAAGAAAGCAATTCTTTTTAGAAGTCAGAAATAGTCTCTTTGGAAAGATAAGACAGTGTTTAAGACTAGGGATAGGAAAATGCAGCATAAAAAACGTTTCTTCCTGGAGTTATCTCCAATAATCTTGTAAACTTTAGCAAGAAGTTTTTTCAAAGAAAATGGTTTGACCCATTTTTGATGAAAATTTAGCTAAATAGCCAAAATTGCAGATTTCGCTGGATTTATAAACCCAAAACTATGGTTCCATATTTACCCAAATTTTGATGAAAATGTGACTAAGGGCCGATTTCTCTTCTTTCAGATGGCTGCTTTGCGTCAGATAAGTTGTTGAAGATGATATATCGTCCCTAAATAGGTCAAATTAGAAAACTTTTCGGCTATATTTGATCAAATTATTTGCGTATGAAAGCATTGTTTTAGGTCCTGAAATATCTGCAAACATGGATATTTAGCCAAATTTCCAAAAAAAATTTGTTCAAATCAGGGCTTAATACCGGAACCGTTAACCGAAATAAACCGTTTCAAATCAAGTTCCGGAACCGGAACGTTGGTACCGGTACAGTTTCGGTTTTTTTACCCTTGCAGAGCGCATCGTAAATGTGGTCAAAAGTTGGAGCTCTACGTACAAGATTCTAAAATATTTGCTGGCGGAAGACATCTTCAACATTTGCTTCAGTTTTGCGGCTGCAGATAATGACTTTCTTCTGCACCGAAAAGTGTGGGACACAGTTCGCGAAATTGTACGCATATTAGAACCAGCCGGAGATGGCCGACAACTAAACACGTTCAACTCGAAAATGGCTTAAAGTTTTGGAATCTGACTGTTTTGATATCCATTTGGATGACAACGTGGTATGTCTTACTTGCAAAAACTTTCAAGCTTTTATCTGAAGTAAAGGACATTCTAAATGGTGAGAAAGGAAAATTCGGTATAAAACTGCATTCTCTCATTTGATAACCTTAATCAAATATTTTCCAATTCTGATTCGGAAATACCTGACGCGGGGAAAATTAATATGTCTGACATATTTAAATTCAAATATGCACCGCTTACATCTTGCGATGTGGAACGCAGTTTTTCGGCCTACAAGCTAATTTTTTCTGAGAAACGCCAAAAATTTACAATGGAAAATTTAGAAAAATGCTTAATTGTATACTGCTACAACAATTATAATAAAAACATTTTTGAAAAATAAAATTTTCGTTCTAAGTTTACAATGTTGTAGTGCGGGGGAGATATATTCTCAGCATTCACATGACAGGAAGGGATTTATATATAATTCTGGAGTTTCCGAGCGCCTATAAAATTTGCTGCGCTTTCGTAAATAGTCAAATGAAAATTTGACAAATTTCGCGGTTTTTGGTCTAAGCCTCTAATATACGCGTCTTCAATTGCCATCTATCCTACCTTCATAGTTATCTTAGGTCGTTAGAAAATTTTGCAAATTTCGCGATTTCCTTGACCATTTGATATACTCCTCCTATTTACCAGCCGGTTTACCCTTCTTTATGATAATCTAAATTCAAATGTGAATTTTTGAAATTTCGCGATTTTTTGACCATTTATTCGACATCTTCTTTATTTATCCGTGTACTTTAGCCGTCCATAAAATCTGTATAAAAATCTGAAATTAATGAACAATTTAGAAATTTCCCCATATTTTAGAACTTCCAAGGCACACCTTTCATTTGCTCGGTCTACAACTCCCATTTAACCGTCTATATATGCCATCTTTATATTTTTAACAATAATCTAAGCTCAAGAATAAGAATTTTGTCAAATTTCTCAATTTTTATATATTTTTTATACATTTACATATTTTACATATTTATTACATATTTTACATATTTAGTGCATATTTTGCATATTTGTTTACATATTTTACATATGTAAAATATGCAAAATTTGCATATATTGAATATGCAGTTTCCAATGGAAAGTGGTTTATTTAATTAGTATAAATCCAAATTTTCACCTCAATCAACCTTCATTTTAAAAAGTACATAAAATCCGATGTCTAGTAATAATAATTAACTCAAGTAGTCAATTTACTATGATTAATTTATAATCTGGTGAACTTGAAATTTATTTTGACACTTACTGTGTTTGTTTTTCATAAGGAATTAATTACTCGCATGGAAGATTAAAACTGTTTTACCAATATTTTCTATATTGTCTCCCAAAAAAATTGTCGCTACATACCGCTTCGTACCGATATACCGAAATAGACTCCAAGCTGACAATGTGGAACCGATTATCTTTACAAAGTAAAACCTAAACAAAACAGGAGTACGTACCAGAAATGGAACTGATGTACGATTTTGTTTGATTTCGTTTTCGTGATTCCGTACGGTGAATTTCAGTTTTATCTTTTTTTCTTTGTAGAATTTCCCATAAATATTTCGGTGATTTATGTCTTAAATTTATAAATATTCAATGGATATGAAAGATCATTCTCCACAATCTGTGAGACTTATATTGCCCCACCTTAACTATGTATATAAATATGAGTTTGTCAATAAGAGCGAGGCCAAAAAGTGAGAGCTCTGACCCACTTCATTTACCGCTGGCAAGCGACTAAAAGGCTCTTGTCGGTGTGAATAGCAAAATGTGTTCGGACCCTGCGGGCCAGACAAGCCAATCGCTAATATAAATCATCTTTTTCCACTTAGAATTTGGCCTTAAGTTTCCATTGTCAAGAGTATACTTGAGATCTCCCAAACTAATCTAACTTAATATGCCCACACCGATGGATATAATTTTGAATACTCATCCTTAGCAAAAGATTCTCCGACAAATATGAAAATTCTAAAAAAGCGAATGGAATTATTATACCATTTCCGAAAATTACTAGGTTCGTTAGGTCATTGTGTTAGAAAGCTAGCTCCGGATCGGTTAATTCTTGTTAAAAATTTTATACAATTTTGTTTTTATTTTTCTTTGCAGAAATTTTCGTTCTTAACGAAATTGATTTGGAAATGTTCACCACTCTCACCGAGGAGAATCTGATGGAGCTTGGTATTACAGCATTTGGAGCTCGCAAGAAGCTGCTGGCGGCCATACATGCGTTGCTGGCTAATGAGGCTGCGTGCAGCAGCATGCCCAGCAGCAGCTCCTCGCAGAATTCCTCATCGCCGCGTTTCTCGGGCAGTGCTGCCCCCGGCGCTGAGCGCCGTCCTTCAAATCAGTGGTGATTGAATATGCCAACTAATTTGGTGAAACTTTTTTTTTTTGCATGCTTTATCTAACTTTTTTTTGGTTTAATTTATTTGGTAATCGTAAGTTGATTGTTGGTAAGATTCTCTCTCTGTCTCTCTCTCTCTCTTTCTCTCATATGACTGTTCGATGCTTTTCTGAACTTTTTTTTGGCACAGAGAAATGCGCGTGAGAAAATCTCAGCAGAATTTTATAGTTTGGCTTGACCTTGACTTATACTCGCATTTGTACACAAATTGAAAATAATCAGAAATCGCGCAACAATTGGCCAAAGTTAAGAAAAGCTTCCGAAAGTAATTCAGTCGAACCACTTTTCTTTTTTTTTTTTTAATTTAAGCTCTTAATTTATTTCGAAATTATTTAAAGAGAACAACAACAACAACTAACAATATTGTGAATTATTTATGAAATTTAACTAAACAAAATGCCTACGAAAATATTAAAATTGTAATTGTAGGAAATGAATTTTGTGTAAATGAAAATCCGAAAAGAAATTTTGGCTTGTATTTAGTGATAAAACAAAAGCAAACAAAACATATGATATGAATAAATTGATGTAAATGAAAAAAATGAATTTTGTAAGGGGGTGGAACAGTGGAATCCGTTCATAAATAATAACAAATGCAAATGTTCTTCGGTTTTAGGTTTTTGTTTATTTGATTTTTCCAGTTTTTTTTGTTTTGTTTTTGCAATCTTGATGTTTTACCCTTGTGTTTAGTTTGGTAATCGATTCGTTTTCGCTTCGTCGCTTGGTCGCTTTTTCGCTCTTAGTCGTTATCGCTCGATAATGATCGATGGCAAATCGATGATTAATAAATACATTTGAACTAGTTTTTGAGTTTTTAGCAACTACACATCGTAATATAATTGGTTAGTATCATTTACACTTCGCTAATAGGACGAGATCCACGGCTACCACCATTACCACCACCTCCGGACCCATGGCGTGTTCGATGCGGAGGGCTGGGTGGAGGACTAAAATCCGTTTCGGTATCATTATAGTTATAGCGACTGTCCGAAGGCGAAAGCGAACGATATGTACGAGGCGAATGCATATAGGAATCACGACGTCCCCCGCCCCTTCCCCAGCTGCCGCTGTGTCGACGGCGACGATCCGATCCACGATCATCCTCCTCATCGTCATCATAATCATCATAATCGCTGTAGTCCGAATAACGATCACGATCCGCCGGTGGCGGTGAACGCATGCGTCCCAGTGGCGGTGGACGAGCTCCACCACCAGCTCCAGCTGGCGGCAGGAATGGTGGTGGCAAGCCCATAAATGGTGAAAAAGGAGCCGCCAGGAATGGCAGTGGATTTGGCAAATTTAACAAAGGTGATCCGGGGACCAAGGGCAAAGGCGAGGGGGCAGACTTCATTTCGCCACCATTTGAGGAGGCAACCTCTGTATCACCGCCACCCATGCCTACAGTGGCCATGGTTGTGAGTTTACGTCGCAAACCCGCTGCCTCGGCCAATGCTTCCTCGCAACGACGCTCCGATTGACGGGCCGCTAGCCAAGATTCATGGGCACGATTTTCCAGTGTGCCCATTTGAGCTTTATGTGATGCTATTTGGGCCTCGATTTCGGCGCGCAGCTCGTCATTTTGAGATCTGCAGAGTGGGAAAAAAAATATTAATTGTTTTGTATTTGAAGATTTGGAAAATGTTAATCGTGCAATTAGCTAAAAGCCTAGAAATTTGTTTCTATTTATGTGGAGGTCCTGAGAATAGAGTAGATCTGCAAAGGAACCAAAACTGTTTGCTTATAACTAAGCTTTGGGTTACAAACCTGATTGAGTTATTGTAAATTACTATTATTATTTACAAACATTCTTTCAATCTGTTTTTGGAAAACGTCTGCCAACACAATAACATTAGATAAAGTAAAATGGTTTCAGGGCTGGTAATAAGGCCTTAATTACTTCCCCCATTCGTCGCTTGTTAACACCAATTTTGGACGTAGAATTGATACAGCTACCATAACTGCTTCCTTTAAATCGAACATTTTAGAAGTTCAGTTCCAACAGTCACATTCTGGCACAACTTTAAATCTGGTAGGTTCAGCTGAACTTGCGTACTCTTAAGTTTTTCAAGGGCAACAGTACTTCGATTAAAGTTCTCCACAATCGCTTTGGCTTTGAAGCGGACAGAGTTAATTTTCTCTAAACCTCATTGAACGATAAGGTTCAACGCCAATTTCATAGCTTAATGGCAGCCACTATATTGGACGCGTTGTCTGAAGCTATTCCTGTCACTTTGTTTTCGATCATCCAATCGGTGATGGTTTTTTTTTCCAACATTGATTAATGGCTGTATACTTCTCGTCAAACGCCGCTCATGCAAGCATGTAGGACGTGAGTCCAGTTGACTCATTTTCAATAAAATACTCAGTTACAGCCAAATAACTTTCATTTGTGAGTGAAGTCCAACAATAAACTGAAGTTGCCAAGCTTAGTTTTCTCGTCATATTAGCCACCTTCTCGTCGTGTATTTCTGGGCACTCTGACACATCTTCGACCAGCTTTCTAAAATCTGGTTCGTCCACTATTCTCAAGGCGTGGTGTCCTTTAGCGATCATTCGAGCTATTTCAATAACTCACAGAGCAAGAGAGTCTAAACAAGACTCGCTGAACAACAAGTGAGAAAATGGGTCAAGCCCGACTATAACATACTCTGTACCAGTTCATTTGCCCCCGACTATAATATTATAATACATCCAAGGAGTCAGGCGTTTATCGTGCAATATTTTTATTATACGCTCATCTGTAGGGTTCTCTTGCACGCAGATCAAGCTTATTTCAAATTTTTGCCACGACCACCCCCGCCCCCCAATTAAAAATGTTGAATAACTCCCACAATTTTTAAGATATCGATCTCAAATTTAAAACTTACATTTATATTCGAAATATCTATAAGCCCTGAATTTATCAAGATCGGATGATAAATAAACGATTTAAAAAATGTTGCATACTTTTTGACTGTCCCATCTCAGGCACACTGGAAGGCTATTACAAATTTCTTTCCATGAGTAACGGGCCGGAACCGTATACTGAAAAGAACCGATTAAAACTCAGAACCAGAACCGAAACCGGAACCGATATTTGAAATTTTTTGTATACCGGTATCCGAGAACCGATATTCTTGGAACCGAAATAGACCAAAAAGAACCTAAACGTTGTACCGTTACAGTTTCGCTTCTGAGTAACAACTAGACTGCACAGCTGGCACTTTGTTTTGGGGGACTTTTAGGTAATTTGGTTATATCGTATGCTTTCAAAAAAGAGTCTGGTTCAGCAAACCTTTTTTTAGTGTGATATAACAAAACGAGAAACCAGTCTCTATTTTTCTTTATTTTAGATCCTCATTTTAATGTCATGATTACCTTAGAACAAAAAATTACTTGTGTTTTCCATTTCTCTTCAAGTGAAACTTAACGAGGAAAGCAGCTCTGACCAAGGCTGCAAACAAACCCCTTGGAAAGTGTCAGGTTCGCTTCTCAAATCGGTTCCTTTACTTATCGAACCTAAGGTTTTGGTTCGAAGCTTGGTTCATGAATTCTGATATCGTTGAGATAATTTTTGGTAAAAAATAAAGCATATTTTTTGGTAAGGAAGCTTTCAGCTAACGAAGCTATCAAAAACGTTTAATAATACTCAAATGGACCTCATTCATTATAGTAATCATTCATTAGTTCTCTACTAGGGCCGCACCTTTTGTGTTTATCAATAAACGGATTTGATTTGTCATTTATCAACTTGACTTTATTTCCTTCTCGAAGTCGTAATATGCAGAGTTTGGATATAATTTTGAAATGGTAATGCTCCGATTTAGCACTATAAAGCATTTTTTAAGCTGTCAAAATATTGTGATAATTTTAGATACTCTGAAAAACCTGACTAAAGATATTCTTTGAACCGAACCAGTTTCATCAGAAGAGGTCCGGTGCGGGTCCAAATTCGGGAGGTTACAAATTTAAAAGGTCCGGTGCGATTGAGCCAAAAACCCAAATCGAACTGGTATTACGGGTTCGGTTCTGGAACGTTGAAAGTGGTAGCTTAAGTGGATTCATACATGTATTTGTAGATCAGTATTTTCCCCAAAACAGATTAATGGCATCAAACATCATAATTTTTCCTGAGAAACGTTCTCATAATAAGGATGATGAAGACTCGACAAAGTTTCCACATTTGCCTTTGAGAAGGGCAAGTAAGCGTAAAACGTTTGTTTTTTGGAGTATAATTATTAAGTCATCGCTAAAAAATTGGATGGACGCAAAACCAGTTACCGATCTTCGTTTATATTTTAAGGGTACATACCGGTACGTACCGTTAGACCGAAACAAAAATCTAGGTACCGGTACGGAACTGAATACCGAAATAATATTAGAACCAAAACAGAACCTTTTACCGAAACATAAGTTTCGGTACGTACCAGAACCGGAACCCGAACCGAAATACGATTCGGTTTGATTCCCTGGTAACGGGTATATCGAAGTCGGTTAGAGCCGACTTTAACTTACTTAACTTTTAATGTAAGATTAATTTCAATCCATGTCGAGTTATTGTTTGACTTTGCTACGTTCTTGATCAGAAGAAATAAATTTAAAGGTGGAAAAGCCAGCCAAATTAGAGAGATGTCCAAAATTTTTAAATGTTCCATTCGAAGTCTTTAATGATACTTTCTTAAACATTTTGAGACTCGGTCGCACAATATCGAACAGATATTAAAATAGAAAATCTAAACGATAGCTCAGATCTTAAAAGGTGTATAGACTTATACACTTTTAGTTGAGCACGGTTGTAAGATTTCATTTGTACTGACTCTCTCAGTGTGAGCGAGCTGTCTTTTATTAAGAATTTATCATCCCTTAATATCACGATGTATATTAAGTGGTGGGGACCGGATGACCTTTTCAAGTGGTTTGTCTAATCCTTAAAAGCAACCATAATTAAATTTAATGTTACAAATGACATATTTTATGATAGGCTGTGTGATTTGAATGTGATATCTAATGCTACAAGTGGTTTGAAGTCTCGTCTTATGTTCATGTTTGAACAGAAGGTTTATAATTTTTGTTGAAAGTTTAGGTTCAGGTTCAGCTGACGGGATACCAGGATTGAATCGGTTCAGTACAAAAACGGTTTGCATCGCTGATCGAAGCTTAAATTTTTCTAAATATTCAAAAAAAGTATGAGTACTTACTTGAGCGTCTGAATTTCATTTTTCATTAGCGTCTGGGTCTCCACTGTGCTAGCATTCTCGCCCTGATGTTGCAACCATTTGGCCTCCTGCAGGCTCAACTCTCTGAAATTAACAAAAAATTTTATTATTAATTGATCAAAAATTGAAATAATTTGAAAAAAAAGAGATCAAAAAATTAACCATTTCAAGAATTAATCCTTTTGCATGTGAACAAAACCGGTTTAGAGCATTCCTCTTTAAAAGTTTTCCCAAAAAAGATCACAAATATAACACTTAGAGCAGCTACAGGATTAAAAAATATATAGCCACGCTCCCATTTTAATCCAAAAAACCGGTTTGAAATCGCAAAAGTTTTGCGGAAGTGATAATGGGAGCATGGCTAATTGAAATACTGAAGAGTGATGTTTGTGGAAGCTTGAAAACAATTCAAAACCCTAACATAATGTTATGCTTTCCATTTGCCTTTTGTCTACCTACTTTTGCAATTGCGTTTCCTTTTCCCGAAAATAGCCCGACAGCACTTCAAGACGCGTCTGAGCCTCCAGTTTATCACGTTCGGCTTGATTAAAGTCTTGTTTCAATTGCTCCACATCGGTGCTGGATTGTTTGAGCTGCATCTCTAGACGTGCCTTGGAATTCAACTCCTGCTCTAGTTTGCCTTCCAGTGATGTAAACTTTTTCTGTGCCGCATTCAATTCACCACGTGTCTTGGCCGAACTGATCAGTTCATGCACATTGAAATTGGCATCTTTTTTTACTGTTTTTAGGCAATCTTCGAGTGCCTCGATTTTGGCCAAACTGGTCTGTAAATCATTATGTGCTTTCTCCCATTTGGAATTGAGTTCAAGAATTTGATTTTGCAATTTTTGCATCTCATAATTGCGTGCCTCCAGGGCATTGGCCAGTTCTTGTTCCGTTTCGGTTTGAATTTCTTCAAGACGTGTCTGAAGTTTGGCCTTTTCCATTTCCAATTCATAATTGTCCTGTTGCAGAGATTTCATTTCGCTGGTAAGACGTGCAGTGGATTCGGTATAGGAATATTGAAGCTCGCTATTCTCACGACTCTTTTCCGCCAGGCTAGAGTTAATGTCCAGTATGATCTCTAAGCATAACAAGAAGGGGATTTTAATGAAAGGGTGGTTGGGTACTAGATGTTGTTGCTGCTGTTTACTTACTTTCCTGATCATTAAGCTGACGCTGCAACTCATCTACGGTGCTCATGAAAGCCTCATCACCATTCTGACTATTCAAGACCTCGGATAACATTTTATTCAATTCCAAACCAGCTTCGGCTGCATTATCCAAATCCTAAAAAGTAAATGTGTCAATTAAAATACTTAAAATTTTTTAATATTTCTTACCCTCTCCAGCGAACCAACTTGTTCCTGCAGCTTGGCCTTCTCGTACAACTCAGTTTCCAGCTGTTTTTTGAGCGAGGCTACCATATCATTGGAACCAAAAGAATTATCCTCTATGCTGGCCAGTTTCTGTCGTGTGGCCATCAGCTCATGCTTGATAATGTGATTCTCCTTATGTGAGGACAACAGACTGCGTTCCAATTGATTGAGTTTGGCCAGCAGAGCACCCTCCCGGCTGCTATTGCAAAAGCAATAATACATAAACATAAAGAAAAGCGAAGAGGCGGCCGCTATGATGACACAGAATAGCAATTGGCTATGATCCAATAACTTGGTTGACAAAATTTCCACAAAATTATCCAAGTTAATGTCGGGTGCTGGACAAGCTACTTCACGGGAACAATAACCCACGGTGTCACGCGAAGAAGGTGCTGAAACTGAAAAAATTTATTAGATTTTCATGCAAAAATATGCTTCATTAAACTAACCTTTGACATTTGTGTCTGCCACTCCGGGATAGAGCAGCCTGTGAAGTTCATCTTCAGCGCCGCCTCCGTTTAAAAGCACAGTTTCTGGCTCTTTGGTTTCATCTTGATTGGTAATAAAGTGATTCACAGTATCCACAATGGTGGCAAACAGACCCAAATCCAGACCAGCAGTTTCTTTGACAGGTTCCAGCACAGGACTAGCCGTAGATGGCATTACAACAGGCTCCACTGAGCCCACACCAGAGTCTGAAGCTTGCTCTAAAGCTGAGGGAGCAGGTATATCTTCTAAATAAGCTGAGGCGGGTAAATCCTCAACTTTAGGAGGCTGCAGCTCTTCAGATTTAACTTCATTTTGTTCAGCAAGAGGAACATTTGTTGTTGGAATGAACTGCTGCGGTGGTGGACTGACCAATTCTGCAGAATTATGTGAAATTTGAGCATCTTCCTTCTTTGCTGTCTCCTGGTATTGTTTGGTAGTAGAATCATCTTCATTTTGTGTTTCAGATTTGGCTTCTTCATTCTGCTTGGGAGCTGTATCCAATTCAGTTTCATTTATTGGTGGAGGAGAATCATATATTTGAGCTGAGGCAGCAGGTTGTGGGGTAGTAGGAGACACATTTTCCATTTGCTGTGAAACATTTGCAATTTCCGGATTATGTATATGAGCAGGAGCTTGCTGTGGCTCACTGGGATTAGAGACATTTAAAATTTGCGGTTCATTTTTAATTTGGTCTGTACCAGCTGCTTCCTTCAGCTGGCTGGAGGTATTTTCTTCTAGTTTAGCTGCCGCAGGAACCTGCTCTGCATCTGTATGCTTTATTTCAGATGAAACTACTTCCTCCTTTTGGGCTGCACCCGTAACCTCCTTTATTTCAGCCTTATCCTCCAGTTGGTCTGGTTCTACAGCAGCCAGCTGAGGCTGACTGACAGCAGAAACATTTGCTTTTTGAGTAGTAACATCCATTTCGGAGTCAACATTAGCCTGCTGTAGCTGAATGGGTGGTGAAACGGTTTCAGTTTTTGAAAAATGTGCATCGAATGCTATTGGTGGAGCTGGAGTGGGTTCATCATCGTTTAAGGCTTCGAAAGGTGAGTCCTGTGACGGTGTAGGAGTAGTATGAGCTAGTTTTACTCTCTGCTGTTCCTGTTCTTGCATTTTTTTATAATAATCATTTGGATTTTCAAAGTTTTGCTTGTCCAAAAGTGGAGGCAAGCTGACGGGCAATTGATCCAAAGGTTTCGCTGTAGTGGTGGTGGTTTCGGTCTCGGTAGTGGATGCTACCAGAGTTGGAGCTTCGGTTTTAGTGTCTGAAATGACTTGAGTTTCGTTTTGTTGCTCTGTTTGCAAAGTCTGAGCTGGTGTAGGTTCCTTCTGCGGCTTGTCAGCTTCAACATTTGGTGTTTGCTTTATGGTGGCATCCTCTGAATCAGTTTTGAGCATCTGTGGTAATTCATTTACTATTTGGGAGTCAATTTTAGTTTCCTCTTCAGTGGCCTTTGCTTCTATATGTTCAGTTTGGACCTCTTCTTTGGTTGGAGCTTCATTTTGAATCACTTTGGGCAGCTCCTCTGTAGATGATTCAACTTCTAATTGTTGTTTGCTATCTACAGTTTCGTTTATGTTATCTTCTGGCAATTCTTCGTCATCTTCTTCGTAGTCAAAATCATCCACATCGTCATTTTGATCATACTCTTGATTTTCTTCCTCGGGCAACGGAGTCCCCTCAACCAGTTGTACCTTTTGGGCTTTACTCGGCTCTGGCTGTTCTTTAGGTTTTGGTTCCTGCTGTTCGGTCAAAATGTTCTGCACTTTCACTTCCAGCGGTGACGTGGTGGTGCTGCTTGTCACCAACTCCTCCGTCGTGGTCGTTTCCGAGGCATTCAATACACCTTCCACTACTGGGCGTGGGGACTGTGACTCTCCAACTGGCACCTCATATTTCAAATCCTCGATCTTTATCAAGATTCTTTTTTCCATAATGTTTTTCATTTCCACATAGCCCCTTCGTCCATTGATCTCCACACCCCACAATTTTGGATTGGAGCCCGCACCTTTGGATACAACGCGCACCGGCGCATTGATCTTATAGGCGAGGAAGCCCTCACCACCCGAATTGTAGCTGATTTTAGTTGTGCCCAGGGAAATGATATCTGTGGGGTGGATGGAAATTTACAAACACTTTACCTTGGACTTTGCCCTCCTTTGCCTACTTACGTTCACATTTTGGGTCAGCGCATAGTCGCTTGTCGGACAAAGAGGTGGAAGCCCACGTCGAGCCGAGACAGCACAGACAGCAGCAAATGGCCAGGGCCAACAGTCGCAGCATTTCACTTACGCCCATTTGGTTTACGCGTTTCTCGTTGACTAATCGCATTTTGCATTGTTTGCCGCTCGTAAATTTACTTTAAATGTTTCGACTTTAATTAAAATTTGTGTATAGAAATTCTCTTTCACTTTAGCTGAGTTGGCTTTTCAGTCACAGCTGGCAAATGGTTATAGAGTTGCCACCTGGTTGTAACATTACAACTGATTAACGACTGGCCATTCGTGGAGCTGCCACCTGGTTGAAATGATTTATGGAAAAGCCGGGTATCCAACACTAAAAATTCCGGCCAAACTTCATATAGATATAAAAAACAGTGCCTGTTCGACACATGAGACATGATAGTCGATAGTGATTATTAAGCCAAATTAAATTGCAAAATGTTAAGAAACGCCAAAAACTATGGTTTTGAATAAAGTTTGCTTGGAATTGAACATTGCGGGTACTAAAAACATCAAGTTAAAAAATTGCCCACCCACAAAAGGGTGAATAACTGACCTCTTAGAGGTCGTGCAGCAACCTCTCTCAGTATACCTGACGTAAAGAAGGCACATTCCAAAGCTCAGTGATCAGGTCGCGTTAATATAGCTCAAAGCCGCTCAGACAATCTAATAGCCTTGTTCCACTGACACATTCTAGAGGTTATCTGCTGGATGATTTGAGTGACATCATTCTTTCTGTGTATTTCCTCATAACAGATAAATGTCCATTCGGTAGATCCGGTCACTGTCATGGATGATCTAGCTACTGTCACGACATATAGCTGTTTTCCGCTTAAAGGCTAGATTTTCTATCGATATGCTATCGAACTGCCCAAGTGTCACCAATAGAAACAGCTGCTCTGTGCATGGCGCTGCCATGGTCGGATCGGGGTTTAGCTCATTGGGTGGGGGACTAGCACAGTGGGAGAAGTGTTTGGACCCCCTTTATTGAAAACCGACTACACTCATGAGTTGTCCATGGCGAAAAGCAAACTGAAAATTTTGCGTTTGTTTTTGAATGTTAAAATGGAGTAACATTTCTTATGTATGAATCCCGAAAACTGGCTATATCGTGTGGATAGGCAACTTTGACTTACAATTGCAGACATTGTAATTCAATCAGCTGTTTCTTGTTCACGTTAGTGTGATCGTAAACAACATTCGTCAATGGAACAAGGAAACATCCACTTCTCGAGAATGTGATTGAATGTTCGCCAGTGGAACAAGGGTATTAATCGATTCCGACGGGTGTAAACTCCATATAAGAAAAAAGGGTGTGGGACAGCTTACGCTCAGTCGAACTCAGACAAACTAAAATTTCGGTTCCTGAGCGTCGGAAAGCTCATGGCGCAACTAACTTGACAGGCACAGGCGCTTACTTGACAGAAAATCATCAGATTTTGACAAAATTTTAAATTTCGATTTTTTGCTTGAAAATCATTCTTAATCGCCCAGAAAAAAATATTAATAAAACCATAACTTTTAATTATTATAATTATTTGTATTCTTTCGACTTAAGAATCGCACTTCTACAAAGATAATAACGAAGAAATGACGAAGAAAATCTATGAATAAATAAAATAAATAAAAATATTGTAGCTGAAATTTAAGTGCAGAAACTAACAGTCAAAATTGAGTATTTTAAGTGTTTAGAAAAAAACAATTAAATTTTTCTTCGTCTTGTGGTCAATACTAGAAGTGAGCGAATATCCAGATTGGACAAAATATTCCATTTTTTAATCACAAATATACCACTTTTTCAGCACTCAATTGCTTACAGCTCCTGTATTTGTTTATAGATTTTGTTCATCGATATCTTATTTTCTTCGTAGAAGTGCGGTTCTTAAGAAGAATAGTTTTTTTGAATTTATAAATATTTTTCCTAGGCATTTGAACACGAAATTTATAGCGCTTTTGAGCAAAACAAATCGATTTTTTGAAATATTTTTATATTTGCATTCAAACTATTCAATCGATTTGAAAAAAGATTTGAGCTTGACTTTATCTGACGATTATGAAGATTAAAAAAAATCCTATTTAAAAAGTTTCGAAAAATGTTTTTGAAATCGCTTTTTGAGTTCAGCACTCCAAACTACAATAATAAAATGTTATAGTTGAAATGGATCTTTTTGGCAGTAAAGTAAATGTTATAGTTGAAATGGATCTTTTTGGCAGTAAACTAGTGTAATGTTATACACCAATTCGTAAAGGGCAAAGAGTTTTCAGACGAGTTTTTTATGATTCCGGAGCTCCATTTATTATCTTATCTTGCAAAAGTTGTGTTTTTTAGCAGACCGTGTAAAAAAATAAGTCACTGAAGAAACTGTTCAAAGCATAAGTATTTCGTATATCCCAAACCTTGCCCGCGCGCTCTTTCGAAATCGATAACTAGTCAATGCACCAGTAAAGATGCGACCAACCAACTTATCAACCCTGTGTGTTGATTAAAGCAAAAATCGCTAGTAGCTCGTCGTTGTCCGTCGGGCTTGCTGTAGTTTCGCGGTCCAAAAAGGACATAAATTTTTTTTATTATTGAATTGCACCTGAAAACAAATTAAATGTGAAGTAAGAAAATCCACACAAAATGAATAGATGCTTTTTACTTAATTGTTCGAGTGAGAAATTGTATCTAGCAACTCGAGTGTATGTAAGAATTTCAATGGTGACCTTGAAAGTGGAACAATTCGGTGCGCTGCTGCAGTTGTGGGTGAAAATTGGTTATTCGATTCGAGAGAAGAGATAGATTTAGTGCACAATGAAGTTGTTTAATCTTTTGACCAATTCGTCTGACATCATTTTCGTGGGAGGAGAAGAGAACCAGGAATTCAGTTTAAAGAGGGACGCAGTGGTTCAAGTGTTAGCTGGCATTCAAAAGCCGAAAATGTATAAAGCAATTTGTTAAAGTTGGTGAATTTAATTAATAGTGATTTATAGTGAAGTGAAGTGGAAATTAAACATAAGCTAATATGTTTTGATTGTGTGTGCGCTCTGCTCAGCCAAAAATTAGGCGAGAGGGAGAGTGCGTAGTCGATAACAAACAATCGATTGCTTTCGGCTGTAAATACACCAATAATGATTTTCAAACCAATGTGCCTTAAATATTACAAAATAACTAATATGATTGAGTATTTATGGGCTTCCACCTGTTTAATAAACAAAATAAGTGTAAAACAACTCTGTCAAAACGAACGAAACTCCGTTAGATTTATAATTCACAACAAATCAGTGAGAAGCAGCGCTCTCTCCCCCACTCGCACACACTCACAACACCCATTTATAATGACGTAATTTTGAATTATTCTAAACAAAATTAAATTTAAAAAAAAAACGAAATGAAATTCGAGCCCTTTTGACTGCCTGTTGTTGTTTTGACTGTAATTACCAATTGCATTTTGAGTTTTAATTTGAATTTTGCATGCAACAGGGCGCGCGTGTTAGTCGCTCACATACAAACAACAGCGTGAGAGAAAGGCGAGCCGTAAACAAAACTACAAAATACGATATCTCAGCAACAACAATCGCATGGGAATTAATCAAAGACAGCACCAAATTCCTACAAAACGGCAAATGCAAACGCAAACCAAAAACAATAACAACAATTGGGTAATGTTTTTGATGCCATTCTCCTTTCTGCATCTTCTGTGGGCGAGAGCCGTAAGCAAGCTCTCTCTCTCTCTCTCTCTCTCTGGCTCTCTATTTCCCTGTTGTTGGCCTTTTGTTTTGAATACATTTTACATGCGCACAGTGGGTTGATCGTTAGAAAATTACATTTGAAATTTTATTGTTGATATATCTCTTTAAGTTATTTGCAATTTATGGTAGTAACATGGTACTCGATCCAGACTTTCATTACAATAAACACAATTATTCATACAATAAAAAAACAATTCCTGATTACGATTTTTTAATAATTGTTATTGTAACTTGAAATTATGATTATTCAGTGAATATTACAAAATTGAATTACTTTTACAATTACTTGAAAATTTGCACCTGTAAAGTGTGATTATTGAGTAATAGTGCTTGAAATGTTAAATTATTCATGTATTTTTAGAAGTAAAATGATATCGAACCTGAGACAGCTAAAAGCAAACTTTGACTTAAATTCAAAAACAGTTCGCTAAAACCCGGAAAATAAAATTATTTACTAGTGCTCTTACATTCAATGTTTAAAAAAAAATAGTCAAATGTTTGAAAAAAGTACCATTATCACATTCATGGTTTTTAGTATATGTTTTTGTTTGAAAATTGAATTGTGTAATATTCACTAAATAATCGTATTTCCAAGCAAGGTAATCGGGAATTATTTTCAAAAATCTGAAAAATGGTAATGGTAATTCAAGTGTTTCTTTTTATAAACAAAAAAATATGATGAAATATGAAAAGTGTGAAAAACAGCATAAAAATTTTCAATAAGAAATTCTCAATTTTTATTAAAATATTTTATGAACCCACTGTGCAAAAAAAAAAAATGTATACACTTAAAACATAAATAATATAAATTGAGTCCCAATATGCAGCATCTGGGACCACTGTACCTTACCAAATGGTGGAAATTTTTTTTTGAGCGGAAAATTTTTGTATGTTGTGTAAAATTCTATACGATTAGGCGACGTCGGAATCGAGGCAGTTGACAATTTCGAACAAAACAAAAATGTTAAGTGTGTCTGGAATATAAAATACAATTTTTTTTTCCAGTGGTAGACAAAGCAGAAAATATTTTTAACAAAACAACCAACGAAAATGTAAACGGAGTAGCACAAAACACACAAAAAAGTGATTAAAAACATAATTATAACAACAACAAGAATACTTAAAAGGCAAAACAAACAACTAAACAAGTTCATTAAGAAATAACAAGCAACTAAACGCTTAGCAACAATGTTGCACAACAATACGGCAACAACAGCAGTACCAACACCAACAACAACAACAACTGCGGCCAATGGAACAGAGCCAACAAATGCAACGCACTTTACGACAACGGAAACAGAAGCCAAAACAGTTGCCATTGTTCCTGCTGCCGTCGCCCCAGAACAACAAACAGCTGAGGGTCAAGCTACACCAACATTAACACTGACAGCTTCATCGTCAGCTGTTACCGATGCAATTGCCACAGCTGATGCAGCGGTTGCCCATTCACCACTACCACCACCAGCATCGGCATTATCATTCGGCATTCAGATGCGCGCACAGCAAAGACAGAAAATTAAGTGCTATCACGATGCCAAACAAACTGCCGTCTGGCGTACGGATTCATTGGTCTCCAATCCAAATTCAACCATGATGTGTGCTGATGCAACATCAGCATCATCATCATCCTCGTTATTACCGGTATCATCATCAGGTATGCCCAAAAGAGGCATCATTGTGTCAACGGCTCCAAGTCTATTGCAACGGAAATCTTCAGATAGCTCGCTAACAGCTGGAATACCGCGTCGGGTGTCATTTCCGGATAATCAATTGGTTACCGGTTATCTAGAGCCTGCCAATCCATGGAAACAGGGTGAGTGTCCCTTGAATTTTTGTGTTGTTTTTAAAGGGGTGGAGGAAATTATTAGATTAGACAGTGGTTACTGTGGGTAGAAATCGAACAAACTAACTGCAGATCCCGAGGGAAAATGTTCTAAAACTTACGCAATGAAAGAAATTTTTGGATATTTACGAAATTGTCTGCTTTTCCTCACTGTCAAACACAAACTGAATGAAACAAATTGATTTAAATTCGCCTTAAGTCTATTAACAGATAATAGTTGACAGGAAAACCACAACGGAAATTACAAAAAAATTAATTTTTTTAGTTTGTGAATTAAAGGATCCAGAGTTCTGGGTTCACTCTGACTGTCAGCTTATAACATATCCACATTTTGTTTTTTTCACACCCATTCCAACTCTAGACTTATTTCGTATTCATCAATTCAATTCATTCCCGTATCTCTCGGTATTGTGCAAACACGGAAGCCAAATCCAAGAGACTGACAGTCAGACACTTCTCACTTCTCTTTTTGTGCACTTCCTGTGATTTATTTCAATTAAACCGATTAATTTGATTGCGAATTGAAATCGCAATGCAATAATAATGCCACTGAGTGTGTGCGAAAGGGACTAACTGAGATGCAGAGTGGTGAGAAAAGCGGACAATAATGCAATTTTCGGGATACGAATCAAAGAAAGAATAAACAAAGAATAGGAGGAGCAATGAAAAATGTGTGTGTACTTGTTGTGGGTGCCTGCCAAATGAATGAAGTGTGCAGAATATTTATTTTGCTTTTAAATTAACAACAATTTGCTCGATTGCAGTCTGTTGCTAAGCACAAAGCACTTTGTGGGTACAGGAACCATAATAAAAATAAAAATTGAAATTATAATTATATATCGGAAATTGAGAATAAAAATAGAAAAGAGTCGATTAACAAGATTATCAACTCTTAATCCTAATGTGTTGGAGAAAAGTAAGTTAAATTGAGACTAGTCAACTAACTAGAGCTGGACATTTTGGTTCAATTTCATGATTAAGATCAGTAGTTCATTTTTGTAAATATATGAATTAATCGATTGTTAAGTTTGCAGTTTTAAACAGTAGTCGTTCATGCAGATTGCCAATGTATGCTTTACAGCTCTCCGAGATATTGCATATAATGAGCTAGTTCCACTTTTAGACAAAGCTGCAAAACCTTTTAATTTCTGCCCTAACTTATCGAATCATTTTCGCCCCTAACTTTGATCAATTACAGCAAATCGTTTAAAGCACGTCAGTCCTTAATCGAAGGATATACATTCATTATTGTTATCATTTCTCCATTATTCAATCGCAAATAAACTTGAAAGGTTTCTTCTCAAAGTCGTATTATCCCGGCTTGGAAATAAATTCCAATCCAAACTATTATTTGTTTACCGTCCAAAATATTAAGAATATGGGTATTTACATGATGTCGAACGTGACCATCCCAAGCTTCTTAGGCAATAACGAAAAGGCTAAGCTAGCTTCGTCTGTGCCGAAGTTTGTATAACCTTTGCAAATGCAATTTTCAAATATCAGAGGTTAAAAACTCTAATACTAAAATCAAAAATATTTCTTAAATCCGACTTATCGTTATCAAATTTCCACCAAATTTTTTGCGAATCTGTTTGAAAGCATAAAAAATTAACCAATTAGCGAGTCTAAGAAAGATAAAATGGAAAAAATATTTTGTTACTACGAAATGGCAGCCTTAAAATATACGGCCCCGTTCCAAAATTTCGAGTCGATTTTCGTGTAAACGTTAGTATTTTGCAGTCGAGTTTAAAAACGTTGTATAGAAGGTGCCAACTATACAAACGGTTACTAGATCAGGTATAACAACACTCGAAATTGTTTGAACAGCTAAAACAGAATGCTCAATGCCAAATGAATTCAATTCGAAAGAAAAACTCGACGGAATCTACACATAAATTTTATAAAACTTAAATTCGAAATACAAGCGTTTACAGAAAAACAGGCACGGAATTTGGAACAGGGCCCATAGTCATCCGAATTCGAAGAAATTTTGCTAATCTGTTTGAAAGCATATTAAATTAATAATAAAAGTTTCAAGTTTAAGGACGCCACTTTCCGATCTATCGGTCCTGTGGCAGCCATAAGATATAGTCATCCGATTTCCGCCAACTTTTCCAAATCTTTTTGAATTCATTTAATATTCAAAATTAACGAGTTAAGGGACGCTAAACTTGGAAACAAAAAAGGTTTTTCTCACTAATATCTATTTTCCGACCGATGATTTCTATGGCAGCTATAAGATGTAGTCATCCGATCTTGACGGTTCCGACATATAAGCAGTGTGCCACTTTTACCACTTTTAATTATTTGGTCTCAGTGAACCTTTCGGTGAATATGTTCATATGTAAAATCTTAATTAAGTATTTTTTCGTACCAGGATCTTTCGTTCGGGTTCATGTTCGAGAGGCAAAAATTTTAGAAGGTACGGTTCATGCTCCGGTTTGAGGGACCCATACAAGCAGTAAAGAACCGGTTCTGCGGTTATTAAACTACGAACTATTGAACGACTAAACTATTAAACTAGATTAACTAATTGTTTAAACTTGAACATAAGTCTCAGAAAACAAGAATCAAAGGGGGTTATATACAGTTAATTTGTTTGATTTCAAGTTATAATTTAAATCCGGTTCAGTTTCCGCTAGTTATTTGGGGTTCACCGTTATTTGGTCTCGCCCCGACATTTGAAAGTTAGGAAATTATATTATTGGATATGGGCATTTCCACAGAAATGTCAACTGCAACCAAAAATGTAAAAGTGGTTAAAAACACTATGTTTTATCAAATTTTCATGGGGAAACAGTCAAATTGCATTAATTAAAGCCAATCTTACATTTATACATAGCCCATTTTGAAATATTCCGATTTACGGCCGCGCTAGCGGAATTTTTCTAATTTGGACATTAATTTTGCACTGTTTTTTGATAAAAGTGCATTTAGATTTCTTATACTTTTGCTATATAAAATCTTTCTAAAGGTACAAATGGTTAAAAAAGAATGCACAAGAAACCTTGAGAAACTATGTGATTGCAATAAACTTAAAGTTTTTCTTTTCATTATACTGGAAACCACATAAAAAGTATGATGGAACAAAATGTCGCATGCGACATGTCGCGTGCGAAAGCGATTAAAATAAAATAAAAAATAAACTACTTAATATTTTTGAATCGAATAAAAGACATCTTTAAGATACACCAGTGCATAATATTTTAAAATTAATCGCATTAAAATATTCCTTCAGGATCCGCTGAAATCACTGTTTGAACTGCTCGCCTTGAAAGTGACTTCTGTTTTTGTCGCATGCGAATGCATTGGTTTTTTGTAATTATCTTGAAAACGAACAATTGCCCAAAATCAACTTTAGCACCAATTATAGTGCTAATCAAGAGCTATAAGTTTCGTCTCTTGTCAAAATAAAATAATGTTTTGGCATATACTTTTCATCACTTTGAATGCGTACGAATGTCGCATTCGACATTTGAGAAATGCCCATATTATATAAAAATATTTAGATTTTTTTTTTAAAGAAATTAAAAAAGTTGGTAACTGCATTTAAAAAAATAGAGGAAAGCTAACTTCGGCTGGACCGAAGTTTATATACACTTGTAGCTTGTATAATTTATATAAATTAGTTGCCTGATTCCACTGACACAAATATGTACATTAGACTGAACGTTCCTTATATGGAAAATTTTTTTTTTTAATTTTCTTTTCCTCAATGCGCAAAAAATTCGTAACAATTTCTAGTTACCGTAATGAAAAATCAAAATTCGAAATTTTAAGGTTTAATACCTCCGCCATGGCTTTAAAGTTGCTACAAAATTTAAATTTCCCCTTTTTCATTTTACTTTTTCAACAAAGTAAACTTTGAGATGTCAAACCTTATTGTTGAATGTAAAAACGATTGCTGTGCCAGAACATGACATGACATACCGTGAGATGAAGTGGTCCTTGGGTGTTAGCATTTTTCACCCTAACATTCCATGTCACGCTACCCAGTCGGACCTCACTCCACGAAAAATGAACATCTTTACAACTTCTTTTTCACCGAAGAAGTAGTTCCCAAAACTGAAAAATTCCATTCGCTTTTATTAAGGCGTGAAACAGTCAAAGTATGCTTCTTTGGGTTGGTATTTTAGCATGGGTTTTTGTTGTTGCTTTAAACTTCGTTATTCGTCCGGGGTTCCCTTCCAATTTCTTTTTCTCAAAGAACAGTTCCAGAAGTCCATCCGTCGGAAGAGAATATTTCATGCATGCGGCGTTCGCTGCGCAAAGAATGTATGAATAAAACGTTCTTTTGGAACCCATTTTGGATGGTATGAAAAAGAGCATGGTAAAGATGTGACTTTGGAACGGGTCAAGTATGTGATCCAAAAAACTTTTTTGTTTCAATTAAAGTTGTACATTTTTTATTTCATTTTGCTTAATCCAAATCTCGAACAAAAATTAAAAAAGAAAATTTATAATATTCAACAATAAGTTTTTAAATTGGCTTTTACAAGTTATATTTGTTTGTTCTGTAATCTGTAACCGCTTTGTATACTTCGTTTTTGGTTCTTTGAAACGCCTTTCTGTAATCGTCCAGCGAATACCCTTCCTTCTTAAGTGACTCTGTGTAATTTTAAAATTTTAGACAAGTTATTTCGTCATGATTTGTATACATTTTGACTCTAACTATATAATGCTGAGTTGAGTCTGTGGAACTACTATATTATATTATTATTCATATAATTCAGACATCGGTTTAATTTCCAATAAACCGATTTCCAAACGGTTTTTGACCCAATTTTCGCAAAATTTATGCGAAAGCGAAATTGATAGCATGGGGCTGTATAAGAGTATTTTTTAAAGCGCTTGATGTTTAGAGGAAAATGCAGGCGCAGAATATATTAAATACGAGTGTATAGACGGATAAATAGGCGGTGTTGATCAAACGGTTAAATAAATGGCGAAATTTTGAAAATTTTCGATTAAGCTTAGACTATTAGGAAGACCAGTAAATTGACGTGTTGTGAAAATCAAACTGTTCCAAAAATCGTGAAATTTGATAAATCTTGAAGATTTGATGGATAGCAATTGAAGACGTGTCATTTACACGTTTGATCAAACGGTGCAAAAAGTCGCGAAATTTTAAAAATTTTGGGTCCATAAAATCAGGAAATTCGCATTTGTAACGCGTTGTTGGTTAAATCTAAGGATTACTAAATTGATTGGCTAGATGATTGGAATTGTTTAGACCTGCGATTTCCAAGAAGCTATTAAAGATTTGCCATCAAGCGGGTCGAATGAAGATAAATGTAGTTTTTTAGTTTATACTTTTAACTTCAAAGTCGAATAACATAGTCGGTTTTCGAAAGCGGGAAACTTTAACAATTCTTAATCCGCATGTTTTGGGAACAGGCCCACATTTCTTAGCTTTTATCATAAATTTCTTAATCTCTCCAAATTTTGGTAATTTTAATAATTATTAAAAGCCTTTTGTGTTCTGTTTGAGTAAGTGTTAAAATCAATCAAAAAATTGCTTCCAACTGAATTTAACCAGTTTGTAAACTGCTTTAATAAAAACATTCTGTATACACATAAACAATACATATTAATAATTATACACTTTTCTTTCGCCAATCCCAGTGCAAAAATGTCACGAGCTCAATTAATGCTCTTTATTTTTGTTGTTGTTTGGTTTTTGATGTAATTAATTTATGCAGTTCCAGCAAAGCTAAGCAAAAACAAAACAAAAGGAAAAACAAAGTAAACATGAGTAAGCTTTGTCCAATGTTTGCATTTAGCTTAAATGTCGTTTGCTCGCGGAAATATTTTCTTATGATTAATACAATGAATTTATTGAATTTAATGAATTTATTAATTTGTCTTGGTTAAACATTTATGTTTCTAATCAGGCGACCCCGTATTGTCTCCCAATTTAGGCGCTCCGATAATGACAAGCGAATCTAGGCAATGGCTATCAATTTGTCAGCTTCGAGGCGATAAGAAATTATATACTTATTTTTGGTGACATAAACAACAAGTGGGAGAGCAGACAGTAAAAATAAAGAATAGGCATTAGTTATAAAAGTTGTAAACAAATTTCCATTTGGCAAATTAATTTTAAAAAAAACCGATTTGGTTCAAGATGTCTAGGTTGTCTAGACTTATGAACTCCCAAACCCAAATTCGTAATGAAATACCAATCAATCAACCAACTCGCCATGTATTGAGTTGCCGAATCGCAGTGCTTGTACTTAATGGTGGTTTTCAACCAGGAAAAGTTTGAGAGGAACAATGATTTGAGGGCACAACTTTTCGTTGAACTTGCAAGTTAATATTTATTAACATTTTCAATAAAAATGCATTTAAATACACATTTCAGTTGTGATAACTTTTCCCCTACCCCCCCCCCCCCTCCCCACCCAGCCAAACCTTTTCTACTCTTGTTGAGTGACACCAGCAATGACATCACACACCTACACGAAAATCAAGAGGCAAAAATGTATCAAAGATATAAACAAAGGCAAGAACAGACTGTAAGCAAACAAATAAATATAAAAATCCGATTTACCTACATGCATACAAACATACATACTATAGGTATATATGAACATAGCCCCAAACGTAAGGTAAATACAGAGACAAACGTAATCGTTTGTACAAATTTATAGACGAAGCTCACGGGCAAAGCAAAACGCCGGCGAAAGAGGCAAGTGAAGAGTGTTGCAAATCCAAAGCAAACTCGAAACAAACGAACTCAGTCGTATCTTATCAGTTATTTTGCGTTGTTATCGCTGACGTGAAACAAAAATACGAATAACAACAAAATGTGAGAGAAATGAACAAACACGGTACGAAAATAATTATGGAAAAGTTAAAAGTTTGAGTTTATTTTAAAAGTTACATGATACGCAAAGGATGGTAACAAACATCAAACAAGTCAATCAATTAAGACTAAAAAAAAAAATTAAGATACAAGGATGTTCATTAAAAAAATTGAATTCAGGAACTATGGAATATGAAATAAATAAGGCGAAGCTAATAAAAGTAAAGATATAAAAGACAATCTTTAAAGTAAGAGAAATGATCGTATAGCTATTTCATGAATTTCCAAATTCAATCATCAGCGATCTTTGCCTATCTTCAATGAGCTGGAAGATATAGGTATTGAGTTAGTTGCGAAATAATCAAAACCTCCATATATGATGAGTCGGATAAAAATTCGCCCAACTTCAATGAGCTGGCAGAGGCTACCTCAGGCCAGAACTGCTAAGACCGCTTGGGAATCCCAAGGCAGGTTTGTAGTAGAGGTGGGCGCGGGCCTGTATTTTGAGGCCCGGGCCCGCACGAACACGAACTCTTTTTTGAGAGGCCCGGCCCGGCCCAACACGAAACTTTTTCACCAAGGCCCGGGCCCGGCCCGGCCCGGCACGAAACTTATTTACACATATAAGGAAATTTAAAAGACATGCAATTTATAGATATATATAAGTACATATTTATTAAGGTATACATACATGAATATTGTTATGTATTTAATAAAAAACAAACTATGTCATATTTTTATTTAAAAATAAATTTTTTTCTAAATTTGTGCTTTTTAGCCTAGTGCGTTTTTCATTTAAAACATGGCCCGATGTTTAAAAAAGCCTTTCGCTCGTAGACGAACTGGCGGGAATAGCCAGAATGGTCCGAGCTAATTTGGGAAGGTATTTTAAGTCCCTTGCATTTTTCCAGAATTCTAAAATATGTGTGTCAGGAGCTGCTGGATAGGCCAAATATTTGTCAAGCTATATGTCGATAGCGTTTTTCTCAACTTTTCGTTTTTTTATATAACTTAAGTCTAAAAATTCAGCAAACATTCTATTTTCGGAATTATTTGGGCTTATGTTATTAGTTATGTCATCAAAGCTACTGTATTCATGATCCCCTATAAATTCGGAGAGCATTGCTTTTACCGTAGCTAACACATTATCTCTTTTTTCCTCTGAGAGGAAATTCATCTCTCTATAAGGAGGGTTCAAGAAAAGCCCAACCAAATGAGCGATTGCCGGAAGAAACTTTTTTTCTAATGCGCTTAGGGTCATTGTTTCAAACTCAATTATTTGGGAATCAAGTGTGCTAGTTCTGCAAAGTTTACATAATTTTTCTGACCATAATGCAAATATTTGCATTGTTGTCAATTTCACAATAGGACGCCAATTTTGAATTAGTGGTGTGCAAACATGTAAAATATGTATAAGCAAATCGATAGTAGTATCGATAAGCAATTAAAATGCGATAAATGGCGGTTCTAATTCGACCATAAACAAAAATAGCGCGAACAAATCAAAATTGTTTTCGGGCCTATTTCGGGCTTTTACGGGCCGGGCCTTTTTGCTAAGGCCCGGGCCCGCACGAAGCCCGCACGAATCTTAATTTTAAGGCCCGGGCCCGCTCCGGGCCTGTGTAAGCCCGCGGGCTACGAAAAAAAGCCCGGCCCGCGCCCACCTCTAGTTTGTAGCAAAGAATCCGACAACAGTAGCAATCGCCAAGTCACAGAAGCTTTGTATGGGGGTTGTACACGCCAAGCAAAAGTATGTAACATGGTTAAGGAATCATTTCCGACTCTTTAAAGCAAGGTTGCAAACCGGTTCTGAACCAAACCACAAAGAAACGGTTCGGTTCAGGATTTTCGGGTCTGTCGAACCGGACCATCAACCAAGTCTTTCAAATATTTCAGCTCCCGAACCTAAACCCAAACCGAACGCCTTGTATACAAAGAAAAAGTTGGGTTCAAACAATCATTTAAGTCAATTTCTTAAGATCTTTAATAACTTTCTCAATATTTTGTCGGCTTGATGAGTATTTTTTGAGCCCTTTTGAAGATCAATTTCATGTTAGATTTAAAGAAGACTCCAAAATGAGTTTATGAAAAATTCTTGCAAATGATTGGAAATCAAAGTCGAAACTGATCTGGAAAACGGGCTATAGACGACTTTTCAAGTAGAGTCTCGGCTGGGGTACCATATTCTCCCGAAAAAAGTATTATTTATGACTATTATAATCAGACAGAGGACTCAAAAAAGACTCGAATGTGATCAGAAATTTCATAAAATGCTTTCTGGGTACCCTACGTAGAATGTTTGGCTTCCAATATTCAAAGTCCAGGCACTTTTGAGAGACTTTTTAGAAGACCTATGAATGATAACAATAAGGAATGTGGTCCAATCGAATTGACAACTTACATACATAGCTTGGTAATCTGGACGCGTTCTCCTGATCAAATATTAGACTAAATTTTGACCGAATGTATAGGCAAAGATCTGTCAATTATTTAACAATCTATGAACCCAGAATCGGACCAAAACCTCAGGTTCGACTAAAACATGAAGCGGTCTGCAAACTGAACCTTCCATTTTACCACGGGCTCCAGCCTCCTGATCGAACCTTCTTCAAAATTTTACTGGTTTACAGGCCTTGCTTTAAAGTATATAGTATATTCTTGATTAGCATCAACAGCCGAGTTGATATATTCATGTCCGTCTGTCTGTCCGTATAAACGATGAGATCTCTGAGGTGTTAATAGATAGAGGTTTGACACGTATAGGTCATAAATTTCTTATATTTTCAATTTTTGCCACGCCCCACGCTCATATCTCTCGCAGTTTCGAAGATAGATGGTTTGTATTTTCTAGTGAAAGTTAGTAATTAGCATTATTTATCAATTTTCCAAAGAAGATCGGATAAACGATGCTCAAAATATGCAGCTCTGCAGGTACAAAGTATATTACAGTCGGGATTGATCGACTTTCTTGCTGGTTTTTATTACACTTTGCCGTTTTTAGCTATATTTAAGCGTCGATTTAGCTACTTTTAGGCTTCAACAGTTGGCAACACTGGTTCAGAGAACGACTTTGTGTGATTTTCAAACCTTTATACATTTATCACCAGCCTTTTGCGCTCATCCTTTGAAATTTGCATACACACATATGTTCACTGCTGATTTTTATTCAATAAAACTATTCAAACGTGGTTGGGGCTCTGATTATAAACATGTTCGCCTTCATTCCATGCAATTCGGGTGTTTGTTCGTTCGGCTCAATAACGATTGAACGAGAATCACCTAGTATGAGTTTTGGCAAAGGCTGCATTTGCCGGTATGACGCTGATTTTATTGATCTTGACAAATATCCACTCTCCGTGCATGCTAGTGTACACCACAAGCACTGGTTTTATCTTTAAAATTCCGTTGTAAGTTCAGCTTTGCGGAATTAATCAAGTATGTTTGTCATTTTCGGTTTGCTGACGTACTAAAATATCATGGTCAGCAGTCAGTTCATCTTTCAGCCCCATGTGTGCGTGCGCGTTAAGTGTTGTTAGCTGATTAAATGTACACAAACATGTTCGATTAGCCGACTCACAATTAAAGGCTAAAACTGATTTGATTCAACGCTGAGTTTTGTTGATTGATTAAATGTGAGTAGGAGTTTTTATGTATGATGCAATCAACATAAAAGTGATTTTTGCTGTACTCTGGTTAGGTTCAGCATTTTCGAAAGGAGTAGATACGGTTTGGGGTTCGCTTTAAGAGCTGGAACTAGCGGTTGGGCTTCAATCGGCTCAGAACCTTGGTTTTCATGCTTAGACCAATAACATCGATCGATTATTTGCTCGAACTTCTAAAGAATCTTGTACTATAGAAAGTTTTAAATTTTTCGGAAAACTGCATTAAACTTTATTCTGTTATCGAACCTTTGTACATAGTTTTACTTGATTTGCTTACACACTCGAGCCCCATTACACGATTGTTGCTTAAGATTTTGTTTATTTTTCACTTCAAATTGAAGATTGACCAATCGTTTGTTTAAAAAGGCAAAGAAAATGCTTGCTCAGATAAATCGATCGATGATTTTCTTCAACTCATTTCGTATGGAGATTCTAAACAAATTGTTATTATATTATAATAAACATTTCATTTACGTCTGCGTTTGCTTTTTTTCGGGCTTCTTTAAACTGAATAAATTAACAACTTAATGCAAATTTTTTCACATTGTTTTTATTTTTTGTGATACCTTTCTATCTATCAGTCTGTGTCTCCTCCTCCCGTTTGGCTGTGTTTTTTGTTGTGGCTGTTGCCAACTCAAAATAAACAAAATAAAAAAATAAGCAGATAGAACAAGTTTCCGACATTGTAAATGTTTAGCAGTAAATTAACAGCAATTTAATTGTACAATTTTTTGCTTACTTTTTGCTGTTTTCTGTTTGCGTGAGACGACGACGTCAGCGGGCGGCAAAAAGAGCTACAAAAATCAATAGAATAATAAAAAATTGAAAAGGCATTTAATAGATGTCAGACGGCACGCGATTCCATCAGGCATTCTATTTCTTTTAGATCGATAATAGAACCATCATGAAATTTTGCTAATTTATGGCAACAAAAAACAAAAATAAACACAACATTTCGCATTCACAGTTTTCTATTTGATGAAATTGTAACCTTTGCTGTTTTTCCCAAGAATATGCATTTAAAGTGTCAGCCTATATATCATTTTGAATTCCCCGAAATCAAGAGAAAGGCGACAGGTAAACAGCCGGGAGTGGAACGATGACTAAAATATTAAATTTGTGAATTGTTTGCATACAATATTCTCAGGGGTTTGTCAACTATTATACCAAAATAAAACCATAGGATTTAAATGAAATTATTAAAATCAAAAACAAAAGAGAATTTCTACAATTTTACACAGAAAAAAGAGTTGCCTAAATATGGTTAGGAATATAGGAATCGGTGGGAGACTTCAAAAAAGTCTCCTAGGATGTTATGGAAATGCTTTAACTTCTGATATTCCTTTAGTTCAGACAGCCTTAAATCAATATCTTATAATAGCGTTGGGAACCATAATGTAACGAAAGGGCGCAAGAACAACAATCAGTTTTTAGATTTCGTCTTTGTTTGACACCCGATTGGGATTTGATTTTATCCAGATAAAAGTTCCTTCAGTAAATCGGTAGTTAACATGGAAATAATGATTCAAGAGCATAAGTTGTTGAAGCAGGATCTAATCCCTTATAACGGTTCTCTTTAGAATCTCAATTTATTTCGCTATAAAGCTTTGATACGGTATCCGAACGAATAATCATCCTTCGGATTGAAATTTTAAGTACAAGTCATACAAGATTCTACTTGAATCTAGTACGAAACGATTGGACCAATACTAAAAGGCTTGTATACATCTGAAAATTCGGATTTCTAGTGCGGATCCTACTTGAAAATCAAATGGTCCTGACCCGAGATTGAACTAAGTACGGAATTCTACTGTCAAAGCTAAAGAGCTAAAAGAAACCGAGAGCAAGTTCGTACATCAAATGTACACTCTAGGGTACACACATACGCAAATTTTTAAAAACAAACAGGTGTCCCGATCAAAAAAATTATCTTTGTTTTGTAATTTTCTGGTTTTGCCTTACACACGAAATACGCTACATATTAGAGCTGGCAGCCCCATTCTATATTTTCGATGTCTTAGGAAAAAACGTCATGTCTCCCACTGTTTTGTAGATAGATAGTTTGTACCTTCTAGAGATATTTAGAAATCAAGATTATTTTTTGATTTGCTGAAGGAATGATAAAGATTAGATGAACGATACTCAAGTTACCAAAATAAAGTTACTTCCCCCTCCCTGACAGTAGTGGCGTCCTCTATTGGTCAGTTTTTGAAAATCCCTCATTGTTCAACGCAAATAGTGGCACCATCTATTGTTCAGGAGCGCTGCTTTCAGCTGCTACTCCAGGAACAGAGGTTATTACAGTCGGGTTTGACCGACTTTCTTACTTGTTTTTTTCTCATGTCTGGCTGCACCCTTTTGGCAAAATTCGCGCATTCAAAAAGTCTTAATAATATGAATTTATGCGTCAAACTATATGCGCTCTTTTGTTCTCTCTCTCTAGTTCTAGCACTCGCAACCTTTTGAACAGAACTTTTTCCATTTCGGTCTTTGAAAAACACACATTTTCTGACCGATTGACTGACATGGGCCTGTTATTCGGTTGCGGGCTGCCTGATCAGTACTGTGTGTTCAACCACAGCCACTTAACAGTGAGCGCGATAACAGAACACATTCGGTAGAGGATATTTTGAAATTAATATATTTCCCAGCTTCTGTATTTACATATTAATAGATTACACAAAGAACTGATGTTCTTCGTAGACAAGCGAAAAGAAAAATTAGGACAAAATATAGTTTTCTTTCAGTTATTTTCGTAGCATTCAAACTACTAAGCCGATTTTAAATATTGTTGCAGGTGGTTGTTGTATATTTCATATTTATGTACAACCAGCTGGGCCATATCTTACTTTTCCAACGCGAGATATGACTTGACACCCAACATTTCAAGTCAAATCAAACGAAGTTTGTCATGTCATCGATGCTTCGTCTGTCCAAAATTCGAAATGCATTCGTATGCTTGTTCGATTTTTGGTTTTCTTTATGCAATCACACACAAACATATATGCGCGTGTGTGTAGTTAATTTTTGACGTGTGCCGTGTGCGTACCTCCCGGCATCAGTGGGAAAAAAATAATTTTGAATAGATTTAAGTCGATTTGTTGGGTATTTAGTACGGCAAATGGCAAATAAATCGTTTTAATATTCCTTTAATAAATAACTTAACATAACATACCGCACAAGGATCAGTGCTTCAACCGAACAGTGTTACCATTCAATAAACCTTTTACTCCAAAGTACATTACGTCGTAAAGTGTGTCTGCATTACAACAGCGCATACTATGTGTATCGTTTAGTGAGTGGCCCATCCTCACCGTCCATCACATTTCTTAGATTATTATATGCAGTTGTAATGGAGCTCCGAAAAGCGTTCGGCTATCTATTGTCGATTACAAGTAATGAGGTATCGAAAGCTGGGTTGTAATCGATGCTGTATGGCACACAGCCTTCGAAGTATTTAACAGGTGCTCGATTAGGTAATGTGCATTTGCGATGCTGGCTATTTTTGCGAATGAGTGTCTTGTGCGCTCGTCTGTCAAAGTGGTTGTTTCTGATTTGAGCGGCAATGCTTGTTCATTTCGTCATCGAATGTCATTTGTACGCGAACAGCAGCACACACAGCCCAAAACATGGGTTTGCATAGCTTTTATTGCTTTCGCTATCTTCTTTGAAAAATCAACTGTAAACTCCGTTACGTTCCCTGCAGAGAAATTGTCAACTAGTAACAAAACAAAAGAGTCCTTCCCCTAGTTGGAATGCTAGTAGAGTATAACTGGTAGCAAAATAGCTAGATTCGGGTGAGTTGGGCTTCAGCAAATATTAGCTTTCCATGAAATGTTGGTTTGAAATACTAATTTGAGCTAGTTGTAATCCAACTGAACTTTAACTAGTTGCAAACGAATTGGTGATGAGTGAGTTGACCAACAGATTTCGATGTACTGTTATACTTAGCAGCGACATAACCAGGCTGTCATAAGGAACACTTAAAGGTCAACTGGTATTTAACTGGTTGAAAATGGCTGCTGCAGGGGACAATTCTCTCCCGCCTATGCCATCTGGCATTAAACTGGTTGCAAATGGCTGCTGTCGGGGACAATTGTAACATGCCTATGACATGTCTGTGTAAAATGGACGACTTCAATACGTTGATTTGGATAGGAAGTGCAACCAGTTGCAAGTTTTTAGAGACAGGTACATTTCTGGTTGTAATCTAGACATTTTCCCTGCAGGGTAATGGTTATGGTATGGTAATGGTTTTAGTGTTAATTCGGACCCCTTCGGTATTCGTATTGAGAGAGGAAACACAGCTTTCGATTTGTCAGCTGTGAAGTAAAGAACCAAACTCCATGTCGTTAAAACTTCAGTACGAATCTTTTATTTTTGATAGCTGAAACAGAACTGTAACTGAGTAAAGCTTATTTCCAAAGAAAACCCATATATCTTTTCATAATCCATTTCTGAACAACATTTATGTAAGAATTCATTATGAGAGAATGTCATCTAAAGCATTTTCTTAGTCATTCACATTCGTCTTAATAAAAGAACTTGGAAATTCGTATATTTCATCATTTATTGGTTAGTTTGGATGGCTTAATTTTTCCCTTCTTTTTCCAGTGCATAAACAAAAACATTCAAATGTTTAGCTAAAGTTGTTTTTGGTTTTTTTTTTTTTGATTATTATACGTATTTGTAGTTTATTTACATTCTCAAGTTGTTTATGATACTCAAATTGTGCTTTGTGCCATTAGCTCTATTTCCGCATGTTTGTGCCGTTTCAGTAAGAAAACAAATTCAGATAAAATACAATTAATTACGTCTCATTTTCTAATTTTTATCAGTTCAATATATAACAAACAAAAAAAAAAAAATTCCACCTGGTCGTCGCATTGTCTGCCGCGGAAAAAATATCATCATAATTCTGAATAATTCTACTCAGAGCACACTAATGATTCATTTAACCAGATGTTAAGTCTCACGACAACTAGAAAAGATCTTTGAGAACTTTTGAATGTTTGCCAAAACGAATGCTTGACCATTTTTATTTTCCGTATTTTCTTTTTTTTTTTTTTTGTTGAGTGGCAGATTCAAATTGGATCGTTTAATTGCTAGTTTTACGAGATAATGCAACGAGATAATGCAATGATAGATTAATTTGTTTACGTTTTTCATAGGAACTATTTTTAAATAAAATGTTGCACTTGGCATTTGGCACAGTTCCGATTTAATTTAATAAGAAATTTTCATCAATTCTAAACTTATTTATATTTCTACTTAAATTTAAGAGTTTCACGATTTGTCATCTCCGCCCAACAAAGTAAATTTGCTTTGGATATGCCGCAATTTCATTTCGTTTCGCGGACACTAGCAATTTATCTATGTGTCTGAGAGATGCCGACGATGACGCTGACAATGATTACGATGTCTGTTGAAGGGGATCATAATGAAAGAGGGAGAGAGAGCGCGAGGGTGAAGAGGAATCAATGTCGCACGAGCCACTTTGCCATATTTGACCAAATATCTAGTATATGAAATTCTCTATATAATGTACAAATTGTTTAGCGGGTTTGGCTTTTGATATGGGCGACACACTTTATTAGTCAGGGAATGGATGTGTCTACAGGGTTTATTGACTCAACAATTTCATTTGATGCAGATATAATCGGGTGAAAGATAATCAAAAAGCAATCAAATAATTAATAAACACTTTTTTCTTTTCTAAACTTTTTTTGCAGTCTGCCAAGTGGAAAGCATAGCCGAAATTGTAGATGAATATGTACAATCATGTCGCAAGCATCACACAGAGCCCCTGAAAAATATAATGGATCATTTGAAGTCCCTTGATTTACATCAGACGCGGCAGTCTCTACTCCCGCTCAAGGGGGTACAGTTGTCACCCAATGATTGTGAGGCCATCGAGGAGATATTCAAAAGGGTAACACACACACACTCACACACAAATAAATCTCAATCATTGATGGATTAATCTGACGCCTATTTACAGTTACAATACAAGGCCATCGATCTGTCCGAATGTCCTCTGGATGAGAGTTGCTTGAGCGCTCTCTGCCAGATGATTGAATACTATGAGGCTGCCAATGAATTGGATATCTCTTGGAATCGAGAATCAATGACGAAACGCTGCTGGGGACTATGTGCCTATATGGTGGAACGTAGTCGAGAGCTGCAATTGCTCAACGCCGAGGGTAATCAGATCACCATGTTGGGCGCGGAGAGTCTGGGGAATGCATTGGGCCCTTCAAATTTGCACACCCTCAAGCTGGAGCATTGTGGCTTGCGTGGACCTCCACTGACCAATCTCTGCATAGGTCTCTATCACAATAAAATGCTCAAAGAACTGTGGATGGGCTACAATGATCTTGATTGTGTGGATGCCCAGCATATAGCGGATATGTTGAGATTTAATCATAGCGTGGAGCTAATTGACATAAGCAATAATAATATCAGAGATGAGGGAGCCATGTACCTGGTGCAGGCATTAATTTTGCAAAGCACAGAACTGGAGCGTCGTATGGGTGCGCTGAAGCGCGCTAAAGCTATTACCTCAATGGATGAATTTGGATTGCCGGGCGAGCCGGAGCAGGTCACAAACGACAGTTCTGCACAAGAACTGAGTAGTCTGCCAAAAGCTGAGCAAAAAGTGGAGACCATTCATGAAATTCCCCATACTAATGACTCTCCTGAGGAGGAGGAGGAGTCGACATCGACTGGTGCAATTAATTCTTCTTTGGCTGTGCTAGTCGATGTTGAACCTGATCCCGATCAGGAGGATGATAATACCGAAGACACGGTACGCACTGTCAAAAATTCCACACAAAATTCAAGCGGTCAATCCATGCTGGATAAACTGCTCTCCATGAACAGCGAAAGCAGTGGCAGTGATGAGGCTCCATCAAACATATCTACCGATACTTTGGCTGCCTGCTGTTCGGAGGATATAAGTGAGATCAGCAATGAGATTTTTCCCACAGAAGTAAGAAATGAGGAGACGCAGTCCGATTCCATTGCTCAACCCGTAGAAGCTGAACCGACGATAACTGTGACCGAAGACACAGCGGGGGCAACAACAACAACAACAGAGGATAGACCCCAACTATTGGAGCAGCTGTCTCCAAAGCAACAACAACAACAACAACAGCAAAGTTCCCAAAATGAACGCAACTTATGTGGTAATTGGGGCGGGGAAAAAGAGGGGTTATGGCCTAGATATGTCTCATATAAACTATGATTATTTTTGAAAATCAAAGACAAAAAGAAAAAAACTAAGAATCATATTTAGAGAAAACAAAATAAGGAGGGGAAAAAATGAAACCAAAAGGAGGAATTTAAAATATGATAAACATACAGTGCCGATTTTACATCTTCTACCTAGAGCTATCTGTCACGTAAACTAACAAATAACAGAGTAAATTTTAAGTTTATCTGACACATAGCAGCTATCTGGATGATGAGAAATCGGCCCTCAGAGTACAGAAATTAGGAAAAGTCTAGTTTATTATACTCTGTACCAAAAGCTACACCGAGTATATTAAGTTTTTGCATAAATATGTAACGGAGAAGGAATCATTTCTTACCCCATAAAGTATATATATTCTTGATCAGCATAAACAGCCGAGTTGATATAGTCGTGTCCGCCTGTCTGTCCGTATGAACGAAGAGATTTTAGAGAGGTAAGAGATAAAGGTTTTACATGTATGGGACGTATACGTCTTAAATTTGCAGGCATATCTAGTTTATTTTCAATTTTCCCGCCCCCGCAATTTGGAAAAAACCTCATATCTCCCACGGTTTAATAGATAGATAGTTAATTGCTTCTAGAGATATTGAGTAATCAAGATTATTTATCGATTTGCCGAAGGAATGATAAAGATCGGACCGAACTATACTCAAGTTATGACCAAAAGAAAGTTCGCTGCCACAGCTGTGAAAGTAGTGGGTTCATCTGTTGACCAGTTTTGAAAATCCCTCATTGTTTACAGCAAGTAGTGGCGCCACCTATTGTTCAGCAGCGCTGCTTACAGCTGCTACTCCAGGTACCGATCTTACTTGTTTTCAATAGTAATGCTAATAATTTGCCAAAATTTTTATGAAAATTTGGTTAAATAGGCAAAATTGGGGAACTTCTCGGCCATATTTGATCAAATTATTTGCATATGGAACAATTGTTCTAGTTTTAAATCCTGGAACATCTGCAATCATGGCTATTTAAGCAAATTTTATTCAGAATTTGGGCAAATTTTTTGCCTGTGGGACCTTAGCGTAAAAGTGATCATTGATCATTGTTTTCCCAACATGGAGAAATATGTAAGCAATAAGCTTTGTTATGCATTCGATAAAAAGCAAAATGAAACCTCTTACTACATGATATCGTTCGTCCGGTTGCCTTGGTCAATTGATAAAAAATTACGACAAGGAAAAAGAGACCAAATCGCATTCTCATTTGCCGGTTCCAATAATTCTAATTAAAGCCAAGAAAATGGACACTATAAAATAAAACACCAAAACAACAAAGCAAATTTTCCGAGCTATAGTTATTCGAGAGTACAAATAAAGTAATGAACCTACCAGTTTCATTTCTATCAAATGCTTATTATTATAAAAGCCTTATTTCTTTACTCAAGTTTATTTATTTATTTAGAGTCGACACAAAAAGGCTGTTAACAAGAATATAAATACGTTACATTACATATGTTACAGATTTTTATGAGCTAAGGGGTAGCCCATTAAAGAAAATCTAATAAAATTACAAAATAACTTAATAAAGACGGCAAGCTATGCCGGAAACCGAAAGAGATTTTGTTAAATTTTTTGACTAAACTTAAATCGAAACAAATATCGGTTTCGGTTGTTAGAATAAAATTATTTCGGTTAAGGCTATCTGTTTTTTTCGGTCCGGTTGAGATTCTGTTACAAAATAATTGTTTCGGTTACCGGTTTCAAAACGGTTAAACTATATTTAAAAGAAAACTACATATGATTTGATCTTAGTATCATAATTGTGTTTAAAGTTTTTACATTAATTTTTAATGATTCATTATAAATTTTACACCAGAAAATAGTATTTTGACAGTTAATTGTGTACAAGGAACTGCTAATTCTACTTTCAATAGCTCATATAATTTTTTGGATTTATAGAAATTTGCTTCCCGCCATTTGAGTATATCGGAATTACAACTTAATCTTTTCACAAATCACTTCATATTTTCAATATGTAGATTTCCAAAGAATTAACGGGTTCAACTCCATGCAGAGAAATTGAAAACAAAATCACTACAATTTATACAGTCCTGTTACCGTTTTCCATTCGTTACCTGGAATTTTTTAATGCTCCCACTTTCAAAATCCTATTTTGCTATTCTTCATCATCATTCAAATATCTTGATAGATAACATTTATAGCCTGGAGTGCCCTTTTGCTTGTGGTTAAACTAAAGCAATAACAATTTTCGCATGTGGGTGGCGATTTTATTGCTGACAATAAACCAGCAGCTGTTTATTGGAAAAAAATTATTTTTCTTCATATGTGGCTTCTCCGACGTAAACTAGCTCTGAGCACCACTGGTTTAAGCTGAATTTCCGAACTATTTCCTGGAAATCCAAAATTTACCAATTCTGATCGATCGAACTCACAAACGAAAACAGGCCTGACAATTTTAAGCTGCGGATTTCACAATACATAATTATTACACAAGCAATGCGAGACATTTTTTGCATGCTTACCGCCAATTCTTTATTACACAGAGCACACAGGGTAACGTTTTTGCTTTTTATCATATGTAAAATATTTTCAGAACAAATTTGGTTTCACTTAAAAAATATTTATTCGGTTACGTTTTCGGTTTGATTCGGTTAGGCCGGTTTAAAATAACAGTTGTGGTTTCGGTTGGATACCCTGCTGCTTCCTTTTTTAAGAGTGTTCTGAAATTCACCAACAAACCAAAATATTAATCAGTATAAAGAAAACTGCAAAATCAGAAATCAAAAATACTTTATAATTAATTTAAAAAAATATGATATGTTTTTGATTCCGGATTTTTCTAATTTTGGCCTTCCCAATTATTTTTTCCTAACGTTAAATATCCTTATTATTGCCTTCCTAACTTTTTCTTCTTAATTTTGAGTTCCTTATTCTTAGTTTTGTTTTCCTAATTTTTATTTTCTGAATTTTGGTATTCTTAGAATTGATTCTCCAAATATTATACTTAAATTAATCCAGACAACCACAAAAAAAAGTTATATTATATTCAAAGAATCTGAGTTTACCTAGAATGACCCACCTTTGAATTTGAATAAATCATTTGAATCTAATTTCCATTTTGCTTTACTCTACAGATATTACTCCCTCAACAGAGGCTAAAACCGTTGAACCACCCAATCAATCCTGTGTACAGAACAACAACCACAACAACAATAATGCCAATAATAATTACAACAATAATACCATCCAAGTAGAAGCAGCTGGAGCAATGACAGTTGTTGTAGCCAGTCCCAGTGGCTCTTCATCGTCAGCAATTTTCGAAGTGACAGCCGAGGAAAGTGATTGCATGGCTGGTGCTGCAAATGGAGCTGCACCTGGTGGCTCTCGTCCTTTAGATGTAAATAAGAATGCCAAAATGGGTGATGACTTTGAGGATACGCACAGTACGGACTCGGCTTTTGAAAGTGCCTCCGAGGGTGATATCAGTCGACATTTACCCGATGAGTATAGTCGCTTGTCGGTATCACTAGAGAGCACACGGCTCGATGATATGGCCAAAGAGATGGCCATCGAGACTGCCACCATAGCCACCGAGTCCACAGAATGTCTATTGGTGGGCGAGGAGGCAGTGACTCCCTCATCCACACCCACACCCAAAGAAGAGGTAACATTCCTGCAGCAGCAGCCGAAAGTTACCATCGCGCAAGAATGTCTGAAGATGGAGAGAGATGCGAGCAGTCCTAGTCCCTGTCTCAGTCCAACACCAACGCCCCCTCCACCCTCTACCTCGCCGGGTGGCATAAGTAGTGGCCTAAGGCGCACCGAATCCAGTTGTGCCTATCTGAATCAGTCCACACGCAATCGTTCTCAGAGTTCAGATAGTCTGTGTAGTGATACCTCGCTGGATGGCAGCACAGGCGCAGATCCCAAATTTGCCGAGAAATTGACCAAAAATGATACACTCTCGCGACGCCAGCTGGCAGATGCTACCCTAGAGGCTACTCAGCGTGCTCCAAGTGGCTTGAAAGCGCTTACCCTATGGAATAACAATCTAACCAAACACTGTGCACCCTCAATAGCTGAACTCCTGGAGAAGACTATTTCATTGGAGCTGCTCAATATAGGCAAAAACTGTCTATCGAATGATTTTGTTACCACCATCAAGGATAGTTTGACCACCAATCAAACGCTGACCACTTTAGGATTACAGAGTGCTCATCTCAGTGCCAAGGGCATTGAGACGCTGGCCTCCATTTTGACCTTTGGTGGGAATAGCAAACTCCAGCGCATTGATATCAGGGACAACAAACTGGAGGTGGAAAGTCTGAACATTATAGCCGAGGTGCTGAAATCCAATAAGACGCTCACCCAAATCGATATCAATGATGAGCCCAAGCGGCTGACGGTAAGTTTGGTTATTGGAATAATTTAAAAGTCCCCACATACCAGAAAAATACTCGCAGCAAGTCCAGAGTTTAAAGTTGACAATTTTTTTTCGATGTCAATCTTTGAGGGGTAATGCATTTGGGATTTGATTAATATAATGGAATTCGATTGATTACACAGATTAAATATTAATATTTTTTATGCAACTTTAAGGTCTTAGTATAGCAGTATGGACCAAGGCGATTTTACCTTAGACAGCTTACCAAATTTGGTTCAGCTTAAAACACGAATTCATATAGCTGCTCTATAACCGATCTATCCGAGGCAACAATTTTGATGTTTTTGCCGATATATTAAATACGATTTTTACAGATTCGGGAAAATCAGTCAGAAACCAATTAGACCATCAGAAAGGAAACGATTTATTGAACAATTTTGTATTTTTAGTTACAATCGCCCGTGATCGTCCACTGTACTTTTCGATCATAAAGCTTTCGAGCTCTCTGCTTTTAAACTTCTACTTGTCGCTGACTTTTTTTTTAAAGTTTTTTGTTTTTTGTATGTCCTTAGGTTATTCTTTTGCTTCACCCTTTGTACCATTGACACGCTTGTTCCCGTTTTTTGTCGACAAATCTCGAAGCAATATCGTTTTATTTTGGTTAATTAAGGTTAACACCTACTGATCTATTTTTGGATTACGTGCACCTTTTTGTTCTACCAGTTTTTGGCAAGTCGTTTAATGAACAAGTCTCCCCGAACTTAATTAGAATGTTTTTTACGCTATTTCTACTAACTTATAATGAGGTTTGGCGACCTGTTTTTGACTTAGTCAAAGCTTTTGAATTTGCTGGCTCAAAGGTCAGGATTGATTATAATTTAATACAAATCAATACCATTTTTTTTTAAACAGAGATAACTCACAACATTTCGGAATAGCAAGTGGTAATGTCTGGACAGGCTGTTTCGGAATTAACCACAATTCGCTCATCAGCAGACGTTGTTGCTTTTCACACTTAAAGTCCTAGTCAATCTCTCTATTTAAACGGTCGACTTGGCCGAATAAAGAATTGAGAAATAAACTTATTCAAATTTCAGCCGAGATTTTGTTGTAAGTTATCTCTGTTTAAAAAAAAATGGTATTAATTTGTATTAAATTATAATTTCTACTAACTTTAAAGAGTTTAGCAAATTTTCGATCCGAAATTCCATTTTCATTACAGTAATTGTACACAATTTTTTTGCGTAGTTGCTCTTCAATTCGTGGCATCGTAAAAACTAAAAGCAAAAAGAGCAAGCGAAAAATTACAAATTTTTTAGAATCGATGAAGCTTTCTAAGGGCACATTGCATGGCGTGATCGAAAGCTCACAGTGGGAGAAATATTCATTTAAATGTGTGCAGTTTATTTTCGGTATATTTCTTATATAAACAATACCCAGCAGTGTTGCCAAATTGTCCCTTTTGGGTACACATATATTTCATATATAATATGACTGTTTTAGTGACCTCTTGAAATATCAATCATAGAACTTTTAGTTGACATGAGGTGGCCTCTGCTAAACTGCAGAAGACAGGCAAAGACTGCTGATGATTGAGTCGTGGTGATCCATGGAACAGCTCAATAGTCAACCAGCCTCCTTTGTGGTGTGAGAGTGTAAGTTATGAGCAAAAACATAACTTATTGACCTGCAGCCTGCTTAAAGTTCAATGATTGATTTCATATATGCTAAAAATACAATATCAACCATGTTTCCAATTTTACTTCCACAAAAGTTTTCTGATTTAGAGTCCAAATCTAGTACTAATGTTAAATCCCAAAACTAAGTGGCTGTATGACAAAGTTTTAACCATCACTAAGCATTTTACGCACGTACAAACAGCAATATCTGTTTGTCTTTATAGGGAAGTCATACTAATATGCTCGTTTACTAAGCTATTTGAAACCGACTATTGAAAGAGAAGTTGACGTTCTTTATTGGTAAACGAACTATTTTTTGTCATCGAAGATTAGATCGAAATTCAATTGTTAATACGAAAATCTTTAGGGTTTTTAAGGACACCCCTCAATATAATAATGTAATGTAATATTGGCTTAACAGCCCCAAAGGGCCAGACCAAGCTTTTCTCAATCTCTTGGCGTATGTGCTTAGAATTTTTCGCACAATAGAATATAATAATGTACACCTGATAAATTGGAACAAGGTTGATACTTTTATGTTTTGGACAGAAGCTTTTTGCTACAAGGACTTGGCAGGGAACAAATCATTTTCAAAGAATATTTAACATAGAAACACAATTTCTTGTGTCTACAACTTTTCACTTAGATATTAGTCAGCTATTCGTTGTCATTTTGACTCTCTGAGTTATTTTTTGACCCTCTAACCACCGTGCATTACAGAATTTTGAGTAAAGTATCTCGTTGGCACAATGAAGTGTATCTCCTTGTCACAACCCAGCGGCGCAAATTGTCATTATATAATGGACTACTCCTACGTTACTTTGCCATCAGTATTAAGGAAATAGTCCCATAGAATCTGCTTTACGTTGACATAAGCATGGCCGCTTTGAAAACGGGGGTGCCTGCATTACTAGTAATAAAAGATGTATGCTAGAGCCGAACTGCTATCGGATTGCCATTACGAATGCGTATATATTTTTTAAATAGTAATGCAGAATGTTCACAGTCTGTTTGCAATTCAACACACAATTTATAATACGTTTTAGTATACTAAAGATGGAAAAGCATAAGAATGGGTAATGTACTTGTTATACGATACAATGTACTACTGATAGAGAAGTATATGGATTGGTAATGCATGTGCATTACAGCCTATATGACTGGGTAATGATGTAGTAATGCAGCAGTTTTTATTTTAGTTTATTTTAAATGATTTTATATGTTATTCCTTGACAAATAAAAAGTATGCTTTTACAAAGCTTTAAATTGTCCAGACTACAAATGGGATATACGTCGTCATCAGGAGGCATGTGTTCTTTCGTCAGCTTTTTGAGGATGGCCAATATTTTCATTAGGCCTTTTTCGAATTTTTGGTTGACTTTGCATAATCGGGTTTTGAGCCTCCATCACTTGGTTGAAGTTTGGATTCCCGACAATTATTAATATGTACACCAAAATTAACTAACAACTAAGCCAAATTCAAGTGACTCCTCGTTTCAAGTCACTGCTACACTTACACATTTGTACTGCATAAAAATACAAATGAAGAAAATTGGAGAAATGTCAAAAAACGCGTATGGATGAGGGGGGAAAATCACAAAAGCGAACGAAATAAACAGCGGCTCGTGTGTGGCACGATTCGTTGGTTCGGATCTCTCTTACGAAATGCAGCGAATGTAATGCATTACTTTTTCGTCAGGCGTAATGCATACTTTCGACGGACCGCTGGGTCCTTTGTCAGAATTATTTTGAGTGAAGTGTTCACCTATCACTAAGGAGTTAACATCACTCAAGATAGAGTGGTGTTTCAAATTGAGTTTCTATATTACATTTTCTTTGTCATTTTTTACCTATGAAAATTTCTTAAATCAACTTAAGTATATTTTAAAGCAGAGTTCCCCAGCGATAGCCCCTGGAGCACGAACATACCCGCCAATTCACACCGAATGCTTGCCGAAGTCATGCATCACTGTGTGTTAGAGAGAGACACAGTCACATTTTCGCGCTCTCTGCTTGTGGAACTCTGTTTTAAAACCAATAAACTTTAGACAACATTTTGACACAAACAAAACTACGTGCTGAGTAAAATAAACAGCTCAGCTTTGAAAAGCTTTCAGGGACTTTGGGACCATTGTGGCTTGATAAATTATAGTAATTAAATATCTGTTTAATGCATTCTCTCTTAAAGATTGACACTTAAAGTACATATTTATTTTGGCCTACCCGCCTCCCCTCCATTTAGCCAAAATGATCCATCCGTATACTTAGTGTGTTCTTCGTTGAGTTGTTAATAGTTGATTTAATGATTATTGATTTTTGTATTTTTGAATTTCATTTAATTGAATCATTTTCATTTCCATTCTCGTGTTGTTATTGTTGTTGCCACCCCCTACTCTCTCTCTCTGTATCATCTGCGTGTTTCCAAAGTTACCGATAGTGCCGATAGTAAATATAATTCCGCCTACACCATTGCCCCAGGAGAGCGTAAGTAGAAATCCTTCTTAGATCATTGCTCTCTCTGCTTCCGCCTCTGTTCTTTTGCTTTAGCTTCTTGCTAACAAATGCTGCCAACACTCGCAAAGCCCTTTTCACGAGCTAACCAATGAAAGCGCGCTAAACGAATGCGGTTTAATCTCTTTTATAATATCAATTTCTGTGTTTTTCTTTTACAGATTGGCAGCGACGCTCACTTGGACTACACACGTGTGCTGGGTACAGTGCGATCTCTCTGCTCGCGAAATGAGAAAATGCAAACGCAAGAGCTGGCCGAAAAGACGACGGCGAACGTGGGCAGCTTGAGGAACAATCGTTGTCGCGGTGGTTACTACTTGGGCTCGCGGAAAATCTCGCTGACATGTCACAGCCGACCGCTGGTGGATGCCAGAACGGGAACGGTGACCGCAACTGCAGCAGTAACCAGCGCCAATCAACTGGAGGTGATGCGTAAGACGACGACAACAACACCAAATAGTTCACGTCTACGCTCACCGGGTCCCAGTTCGCCCACGATATCGCCGTCCTCGTCGCCGAATCGCAGTCGATTTCATGTGTCGCGTGTGACGGAAGCAGTGGGCAGTCCTCTGGCCCAGCTGCCGCCCGCCAGCAGTTGTATGTCCATACCCACCATCAGCTCACCTGGCAGTCAAAGTAGTGGAGTTGGCGGCGCCTTGACCACATCGAGTTCTTTGCCGGCCATGGCCTCGGTTTCATCCTCCACGCAGACCGTAAAACGGCTTTCGGTATCGCCTCGCTCACGTTTTCATGTGTCACGCATCTATGAGGATCCGCAGGTGCCTGTGGGCAGTCGACAGTTACCACCCATAGCCCCACACACGCCCCCCCTGGATTTGAAGTCAGCACGAAAGGCGGCGCAAATACAAATGGGAGGTGATGTGTTGGAGACGACGCGTAAACAAGTGACAGCCACAAGTGTGGTGATTGTGGAGCCACCTCATGAGGAAGCACAACCAAATAGTACAAATGGCCAGAAAGAGGAGGAGGTGGAGCCGGTAGGAGGCGCACCAAAACTTTCACCCACCAACACCAATTCATCCAGTTCGAGCTCCACTTCACCCAGCACCAGCAGCGACATAACCGACTCGTCCTGCACCACCTCGACCTCCTCATCCTCCTCCAAACCCTGCCCGTTAGTGGTATTCGGCGATAATGATATCACACTGACCAAAGAATCCGCTGCCGTTGTGGCTCTCTCCATTACTCCAGAGTCAGCACCAGCGACAGCAGCGGTACCACCGCCAGCAGAGATGCCACGTGCACGAAAATCCTCTTGGATAGCCAATCCCTCGGCTGTTGACAAACTGCTCACCCTATTTAACACGGGCACCATATTCCAGCGCAGCTCATCCCCGGAATCCAAGATCAACAATGCAGCTCAAGCAGCCGCCATCATAAGTAACGCACAGAGTAGGTTCATTTTATACTAATGTGAGTTAAGTTTTTTTAGGCAGTTTCAGGGGAAAGAGTTTTTTTTCCAAAATTTTAAGAAAAACATTGATTAAAATCGTTGTTTAAATGTGAGTGGATTAATAGTACTAAGATTATAAATATTAGTCATATTTACTTTCTCTTTGTAAAAAGAAGCAGCGTGATAATCTCACGTGTTCTACAAATCTCTTTTGATCCAAAAACGACCCAAATTCTATGGTAATGGGTATGATTTCAGCTCTGCTGAACATAATTTCAGATTCCGTAAAGCGAACTGAAATGCATAAATAATGCATACCTCAATATGTCATTTCTTCGATTTCCTCTTTGTGAATTTGAAAAGTATAACAACTTAATATGCAAATTTCAGCCAGATTACATGAAAATCATTCTTTCTAATGCTCTATTTGCGATCTTAACTCTGGTAAACCTGTGTATGCACCGGATCCCGATGGAGTACCTGGTTGTTTATTTGGGTTTTGTGCTGATGCACTTTGTAAGCCTATTTATAAATTATTTGAATTGTCTCTGGAGTCATCCTCTTTTCCTGTGTTTATCATTCCTCTCCAAAAAAAAGATAATCAGGCATGTTCTCAATTCCACTTCCACTGCAACTTTTCGAAAGTGGAATTGCCACTTCCACGGCAACTTTTCGAAAGTGGAATTGATTCGTGTTCTCGCAACACCAAAACGAAAAAAAATGAAAAAAAGTAATGTAAAATGAAAAGTAATTGCCCATATACGCACTCTTACAGTTGCTAGAGGTACCTAAAGTGAATTTTCCTTAATTCTGTCATCAATTTAGAAATAGTAAAATTCGATTTGCATTTAAGTCTTTAATTAAATTACAAACAGTTTTTTGTTAAATGTGTCCAGATTTTGCGTGTGCCAGTCAAATCGACAAAGTAAAACGAAAAAGTGCGCCTCTTTCATATTCGACTGTTCCATTTTCGATCGTTTCGCTCGGAATTGTGGTTTCGCTCTTATGTATCTAGTGCCGATCCCGCTTGGAGAACACAAAAACGAAACCGAAGCGGAATTGCGTTAGATTCACTTTTCAAAAGTAGTGGAATTGAAAACATGCCTGAATAAGTCTGATGTTGAGAATAATAGGGGGATTTCCAAGTTGTCTGCAATTCCTAAAGCTTTTGAGAGAATTATGACATCTCAACTGCAACATTTATGTAGTTCAATTATTTCACCCTATCAACACGGATTTGTGAAAACAAGTAAAAAAAAAAAAAAAAAAAAAAATCCGCCAAGCCAGATTAAAATAAAACCTGTAAATGTCAACACTTTCTTGACTCTTTAAAATGCGGATTTTATTTGTTTTATATTTTTAGAAATTCAGATACAGAATCAGTTTTAAATAAGATCAAAATTTTACAATTTATAGAAAGCCCCTGTTTTAGCATAAGTGAAAAATGTGAACATTTTCCTGTGTCAAAACACTTTCGTGACCTCTATACTTATAAATCTGTAGGCCCGACTGATACAACGTTTCAAACCTAAAAAAAAAGTCAAACCTATTCAGTTGAGCGGCACTGTATGTATTAAGTCTTCCATCGTATTTTTCTTGAAGTCTTTCCTGTATCTCTCTCTTATATTTCTATAATCCTTATTTCGCGCCTCTTAAGCTTCTTTTGACATTATGCCAATTGGAAATTCGCTTTTGCTGATTTCAAGATATTGTAGTTTGGAAAGACGTTTGCGTTGTGCAATTTTGTTTGGGTTTGGACTAGTTTGTATGAGTGCTTCGTAAAACAAACATCCACATAAAGGGCCAAAGCTTCTTCAGTACTAAATTTGACTGAAAGCTTTGGATCCGAGCTCATAGTTTTTTTTATCTTTGTCGCTACTTCTTCATAAGACTTCTGAAGCATTTCTTTCCCCAGATTTGTATAAGCTGACTCGTGTAGCCACAGAGAGTTCATCAATCGATGTTTTCTGTACAAGCGGGGTAACGTTCATAACTTGGCTCCTTGACGAGCATTACTCAATAGCAAACTCTATAGTTGATCTTCCAAAAGAATTCGCGTTCTCCGTATTCATTTGGAACAAAGGGCAATCTCCATCTATCCATTCTTTATGGCCATTCTTTATGTGTTTGAACAAAGACACATGCAAAGTTCTGTTGCAACTTTTCCACTACTCAACCAATTTGCTGACAAACGATTTTAAATTTTGTTTAATCGTTTTCAATTGTTCGTCTGAGCACTTATTGTTCAACTTGCAAAAATTTATGGTTTTGAACATGTTCCTTTTGCCACAGTGCCAACAGTGCACGTCTAGGTACTTTCATTATGCCTAAAAATTGACCTAAATAATAAATAGGCAAGACTTGGCAGCTCATATAGGACGTTTCACTTTTACAATGATCTAAACAATTGAAAAAAATTAAAGTTGGAGCAGGATCTTGCGAAACTCACAAGATGCACCACCACTACCACTTTAGCGATCAAAGGGTTCTTATGTAAGATGCAAACTGAGTTCATTTATACTGATTTTAGTAAGGCTTTTGATTCTGGTAATCACTCCTTGCGGCTTCATAAACTGAGTTAAATTGGTTTTCCAACTAACCTTCTTAGTTGGATCTCTGATTACCTAAGTTTTAAACCACAAAAAGTTATATATTGTAATTCATATTCTGAACCAATCCGATTACCTCTGGAGTACCACAAGGTAGTCACTTGGGTCCATTAAGTTTTACTCTCTTCATAAATGATCTTTCGTCAGTCTTAACTCACTCTCGTGTGCTTATGTACGCCTATAGTGTGAAACTATGTTTAAAATATAATGATTTGGTTTCCCGCTATAATATGCAAGCTGAATTGGTTGCATTTTAGTCTTGGTGTAAAGATAATAATCTATTCAACCTTAACAATTCTTCACTTATATTCTAGATAATGTCTCACTAAAGTGTTTAAATGATTCAGCCAATGAGGTAATTGATCTTGGGGTTATTCTTGATCACCGACTTAAATTTGACTCTCATGTTACTGCTTCTGTTTGTAAATCCAGAATACTCTCTTGGGTTTATTAAGCGCTGGTCTAAGGAATTTGATGCTCCCTATACGACGTAGATTGTATACACCTCTCTTGTCCGTCCGATTCTCGAGTACGGATCATGTGTGTGGTCTCCGCAATATTCGACCCCTCAAGCTAGAATTGAATCTGTGCACCTTAAAACTTATTTAATGTGATACCATATGTATATTTTTGACATAATCGCCAAACTACCACCAAACTCTCCCCTTAAACTATCGCCAAACTCTCTTTTTGACGAGATATTTGCAGATAGTTGATACTTTTTCTTAATTGCTGTAATTTGACAGTTCGCTTCCGCAGAAAAAGACAGATTATGCAGAATGGTTTAGTGGCTTTTCCTCATAAAATGTTGGATCGAAAACGAAAAGGAACTGGCTAGATATCCAGCTCTCTTTGGGAATTTGTAATCTATCACTAATGAGGTTTAACCAAGTCAAAGAATACCCTTATTATCTACTCACCCCTTTATTCTCTATTCTACAATTTTAATTGTAATTATATTTTAAAATTTTCAATTTCACAGACACACCAACAACCACAAATACAACAGTTGCTAGCAGCGGCCTGGGCAGTGGATCAGGAGATGGCCAGGCCACAATTCAAAACACCCTTGTATCGGTTACACGCAAAACTACGCCGCCCTTAGCATGGAGCAACTCAAATTCAAAAACCAACTTAGAAATGGCGGCTGCAGCAGGTGGCTCTTCATTTTTAGACACAGCGTCGCGACAACTGCGGGATTTTGGTAAACAAGTGTTTCGTCAAAATCTGTCGTTCAACAACAGTGGCGAAGGAGGAGCAACAGCTTTAGCACCAAACACAGAGGCAAATCCTTTAGCAGCACCAACGGCGGGAACAAACACATCATTATCATCGTCATCGAGCAGCAGCACAGAGCTGCCAATGTCACCTTCATCCACGCAAGAATTCAATGCGATTCATATGCCCTCTAGTATGAAGCGAGAGCTCAAGGAGAATATATCGCCAGAGCATACCATCAATGAGGAGACTTTGCATACGTTGCAGAAACTGTCACGTATAGAGGATGTGACCTTGAAAGCAGAAGATGCCGCAGATTTGGGCGACATAGAGATTGTAATGCATAGTGAGGTGGCCGATTGTGTGCCAGAGGGAGAACAGCAGCAGCAGCAACAACCACAAGAACAGCAATAGGAGCTGGCAGTGCCATCCACAACTGTTTAGGAGCCACTTACCCACTTTTTTTTAGAACTTAAGGACATATGTGACGTGTGCAATTGACAATGTTGTGCTGGAGCTGCCAAACTAACAAACAGTCCCTCTTGGTGAGTATGGGGAAAAACTATACTTGTTCGTTAGTTTAGCAGCCCAGCAGTATACAACAACACAACCCACCCAGCATTCCCATGGCGCTCCTTTATTTTTGTACCCCACCCGCCTTAAAAATGAGATAACAAAAGGGTTTCCCTCTCGCCCTCCGGTCCACAGCAACAATAACAAATACCAACAACAAGAAAGAAAAAAGTACACAAGTTTTTATTACATTTGATTTTTTTTTCATTCCTTTTTTGTTTTGGTTAAATTCGTTTTTAAGTTTTACACAAAATATAAATATATATATTTTAATTATTGAATATGGCATATGAAATGCAACAAACTAAAATGGAATATGCTATTCTACATACTATAAATGTATAAAAACGAGAAACAAAATGTACACACAAATATCTAAAAAAAAAAAAACAAAACACTTTGCTAATTGTCTGTGTACCCCCCCAGTAAGTGGCGTTCTGAAAAGTTGTAAATCAATATTGTGAAATTCAAATGCAAAATTTTGTACTTAAACCCTAATGCAACAGAGCTAAAGCCAGCCTAAGATTTACTTACTGTTATAAATAAATAGGGGGAATTTGATATATTATTGATATTATCTGTTGGTAATATCGATAATATCATTCTTCCCAAGTCCAAGTTACTTAATTTTGTGCATCTTCTATAGAACTATCACAAATACGATCAAATCGCGACGATACTTTTATAAAGATGATTAAATATCAAAGTAAAATTAAAGTTAACAAATGTGTATTGGAAATTGTTAATTTTAACAAACATTTTTCAATAATATCCTAAATTTTTAATGTTTTATTGTTATTATTAGCTAGGTATTGAGTTACTTGCGAAATTCTCGTGAAATCAAAATTCTATCAGGTCTGTTTCCAATCGGAAATGGTAGCTGTTCCCGCTTCCGAAAATCGATCAAGTTATTCGTTTTCAAAAGTTTTGCTTTGAGTCAGTGGAATGAAAAGTAATTGACAATTTTCAATGACTTTTCACATATTAAATATTTTTTCAAATATTGTGAAGATTTTAAAGTATCCATAGATATATTGAGATTACAATTTGATTTAAAATTCATTTTTTCAAAGTTGTACCTCGGAAATTACATGTAAGCGAATGCAAAAACGATCAAAATGAAACCGAGCTGTTTGCAATTCCGCATTGTTAAGGTTACCAATCAGCTGAATTACAATTCGAAATCGATTCGAGCATTCATTCGAAAAGAAAATCGAATTATATTTCTCTCGGAAATGGGAACATCATTGTGAAAACGATTTGGTATTACAATCGTTTTACTTATTAAATCCACTCGGAAATGGGAACAGACATGTGTATGTTTTCGCACGATTTTCTTTGCCAGCTGTTTCAATAGTTTGATTTCACTTCAAAAACGAAACAGTCATATCGATGTCACAAATGCCAATTGATAATTTATCGATAAGCACTCATTTGATCGGTGCGAATTATGTCTTAAGCTAAGTTCACACAGGCAAATAATTTGACAAATTTTGATGAAAATTTTTGCTAACTTAGCGAAATCGGCGAACTTCTCGGCCAAATTATTAGTGAGTGGAATCATAGTTTATGTCTTAATTACTGTAAAATCTGCAATCATTTATATTTAGCAAAATTTTCATCAACATTTCCTAAAAATTAGTCAAATATTTTGCTTGTGTAAACTTAGCTTTAGTGAAATTTCACAAGAAACTCAATACAAAAATTTTTGAAATTTTTTTTAAAATCAGCTTATTATTTTTAATGATTTTGACAAAGTACTACTTAAGGCACAGTATACTTTAAATGAATTTAAGTTTTAAAACCCCCATAAACTATACAAGATTTTTTTAATTTTACAATTTTTTTTAAACATAAATTATATTTCTTTTTTGGCCGCAAAATGTTATTTTTAAATGTCACAGAGATAACATTTAGTTAATTTAGAATAGACTCACTGTTATAATTAAGGCTTCAATTTCCTAAAAGTTCTAAAAAAGTTTAGATACAAAAGGTTCGTTCGAATTGTTTTGGTTCATTACTTATTGGATCATTAAACAATATTTGTCTCGATTTTCGGCGTATTTGTAGAGATCCAAGAAGTCAATCCAAACTCCCTACAATTCTTATGTATAAATTGATTAGATAAATATTTTTGTTGCCAAAGGAGTTGATTAATTTTTTTTAAAAAGTTGAGGTTCGGTTTGAAAGATTGCAGCTTGCAGTCTTTGGTATCAGATAAACAATTTCTAAGAAAATAGGTAAAGTTAATTTTAAAAGAAAACATATTTCCTATTTGGAGGATGCTATTATGTAATCTGAAATAGAGATGGAATATTGTAGAATTTTAAGAGCGCAACACGAACTATTTCACAACAATTTTCTATTACCAAAATTTAAAAAAATTACTGTTACTCCGTCTATACAACAGCAAGAATATTAAGGTAAATGCCCTTCAAGGTATGCAAACCTTATTTCCTGTAGAGGTGCACCCGTGTCACTAAGTGATTGTGAGCAATAGGGTGACTTTTTAAGGTTAAAATTAAAATTTAGAGAGGGCGCCCCCCTTGACGTATTCCTTTTGAACCATAGATTTCGCAATTTCAAACAAAAAAAATAGAGGAAAGCTAATTTCGGCTCGATCGAAGTTTTTATACCCTTGTAGCTTGTATTATTTACATAAATTAGTAGCCTGATTCCACTGACACAAATATGTACATTCAGCCAAATGTACACATTTTTGACAAGGCCTCTTACATACATTTTCTACACCCAATTTCTATGGCAGCTATACTATATAGTTGTCCTATCAAACTTGGTGGAATTATGTGAAAGCATAGAAAACTTATAAATACGAGGTTTGGGGACATTTGCGTTGAAGACAAAAAAGTTTTTCTCACTAAAACCACATATTCGACCGATGGTTCCTATGGCAGCTATATGCTAAAGTCATCCGATCTGGCCGGTTCCGACAAATGTGCTGCGTATTTGTACCAAAAGACTTCGTGCAAAGTTTGGTTAAGATAGCTTTAAAACTGACGGAGGAGATAGCATAGAAACAGACGGACGGACAGACGGACATTGTTATATAAACTCAGCTCGTCATGCTGATCAAGAATATATTTACATACTTTATGTGGTCGGAGATGCTCCCTTCTATGCGTTAAAACATCTCGACAATTTTAATATACCCTCTACAAGGGTATAAAAAATTCCAGTTTTAAAGGGCGCGAGGGGGCCACAAAGTTTGAACTTAATTAGTGTGAGTTGGCTGGCTCTAGGTCCGAAAAAGTTGCGTTTGTTCACAACTTGTAAACAACTTATGCATCGTACCACCAAAAAGAGCGTGAACAAACGCAACTTTTTCGGACCTAGAGCCAGCCAACTCACACTAATTAAACATTAGAAAGGTCGCCAAATAAATTACAAGTTTGAACTTAAGCTACATCAAAATTTCAACAATGAAATGTGTGCTACATGCGTCGGGTCTTTAAATTTTTAAAATTTGTCAAGATATTGCGATTTTGAAAGATATGTTTCCCAATTTTGAACTAAAATGGAAAATTCATCGAAAACTTTGGAGCCTCTTCGCACCCCTTAAAGCAGAACTTTTTCAACTTTTTTTTCGTTTTCACGTTAAATACGCACCATTAACTTACGAATCAGGGGGCGCCCAAATGACCTTACATTTTTCATACAAAAACAAGAAAGAAAGTCGGTCAAGACCGAATATAACATACTCTGTACCCTTAATGTCGCAGCTCGCATTTGCTCAGGAGCTATACGCGCTCATCTCTAAGTTTCTCTCTCTCTCTCTCACTAAGATTGCTTCTGTTGAACGGAATGCTGTGGTGTTAACTGCCCATTTTTTGCTCATAACTTGAGTATCCGATTTTTATCATTTCTTCAGCAAATCGATAAATTAATATTAATCGATAATTCACATGAAAAGAGACAATTTTGAACAGCTTTGAAGTCTTTCTTATATGAAATATAGTGCCGAATTAAATTTTTATCTTATCTGCGTACAGGCCTTTACGCACGATTCACGCAAATAATTATTGGAACTTTTCGCGTGACTCTCTTTTTTTTTTAGATTTTTTACGGGTGTGTCCCAGAAATCTTTAGAAATCTCTCTGTTTGATCTTATATGTGAATTGACACAAATATGCTCGGTTAGTAGATCAGAAGACGAAAGTTAAGCAATTTTAAACTGACTGTTCAAAGCGTAGAAGATTTAGTTGTTCGTACTGTATTGCTTACACGAAAATCTGTAGAGATTTCCTGAACACCCCTGAATATGTAGTTTTTACCATTTACTGTCGAAAATTTAATTAAAATTCAATGAATTTTGGACTACAATAACACATACTTAAACTATTTTTCCAATCAATAGCCAACCTACTATATACACATAGAACAAGAACAATATAAAAGCTATATGAGCCAACTCTACTATCTATGCGTTTCCGTCGAAACGTCGATTCCAAAAACATTATTCTAAGTTAGGAATTGAAACAGAAACGAATTTCGGCATTTACATTGCCGTAAAGCTTATTTGAACTGTATGGGAAACGGGCAAGCAACCTCTCCGTTCCGTTTCCCATGATATAACCGCAAACAAAATTTGGCTTTTGGCCGTGCTAAACACCGCAACCGATACGGAAAATCGTTTCGGTTTTAATCCCTGATTCTAACTAATTATTGTGAAATATTTGCCGTGTTGGGTCTTATTAAGTCAATAATATATGTTGGAACATAACACCTTCCACTTTCAACTGTACATTATGACAAGTTCAAGTTTAATCTTTAGGAATTGTCAGTCTTAACTTTTATATCAGCAATTTTGTTTATTCCAATTAATTAATTAATCCCATTAATACAATGCGTCCCCCTACCGCTATAATAATTAAGTAAACTTGGCATAATTTTGAAATCGTGGCACTCAATTAGAGGTACTTAAATCAGTTGACATTCATATTATACAAGTTATATCCATAAACGATATTTATGATATACTTAGCCCACCATTCAAATAATTGTACTTTCTTTTATATATTTCACAAAACAAAGAAAACAAAACACAACCCAAAATAAATCCAATTGATCTCATTATGTGATATTTGTCGTAGTGCCCAAAGCGTTCACTGTACGTATCTATAACCAAAATATATACAAAAACCCCACCCCTCCCCTCCCTTCCTAATCCCATACCATATATACATATATACATATATCTGTTTGTCAGACTTACAACTTTTCAATTTGCCCTTATCGGAGTGCAAGACAATTAGCTTTAACGCAAAAAATATATCTTATATATACATATATACGCATATACATATAAACCTATTTCGATCTTGTAAATATCGCGTGTGTACTTTATTTATAAGTGTGGGGCTAAACATACTATATAGCTAACCCCCAATACCATAAAAAAAAAAAACAATTTTGCAAGTAAACTAAACTCTGAGTTTTTTTTCTTTGTTATTGTTTAAATGATTTTTGTTTTTGTTTATCACCCTATTATTATTATTATTATTATTATATTATTATGTAATCTAAGTACATATATCTATATCTATCTTTCCTATTTATGTAAGTAGTTCAAAACAAGTCTTTCAATAATTTTTCCAAACATTTTTTGCAATGCTGAAATCCCCTGTAATCTGTTACTTTAACATTTTATCGTACTTAATTTACACAAATATGTTAAAGATGAAATGCTAGTTTTCTGGTGCTCATTGATCGCTAAGAATTCGCCTTATAGCTAGACCTACTCTTTATGGGCTTTTCCAAATTTATTTCAAAATTCAAATGTTATCAACATTAATTTCGATACTAAATTGATTTTTGTGAAAAATTGGTAAATGTATAACGTATTTTCTTAATTTAAGCATATGAATTAGAAATCACAACAACAAAAACAACAAATAAAACTACTAAAACAAAAATTTACTGAATAAACTTTGAAAAGTTGTAATGAAATCATACAATTTGTGAAGTGTAAAATATGTGTAATGGTTTGTTTTTTTTTCGGGGAATTGAAACACACCGACGATGCCGATTAGTTGGTAGCAGCTGAACAGCCGGATTAACCAGACACAAAAGTGGTTTTAGATATATTCTATTTTCCAAAATGGCTGACTCAAAGATGGCGGAAGTAAACGTGCCTTGAAAAGGCAAACGCGGAGCTCTCTTTGACCGATGTGGAAAGGCCAACACTTTCCTAGTAATGCGTATATGACACTGTTGTTGTTGTAACGGCTGGGAAGTTTCGTATGTATGTGGAAGAAAGGAAGATAAAGATAAAGAAGAGGGTAAATGATTAGTTGGATGTAGAGAAACTATTCCCTGTCCAGTTGGAGGAAGGTGGCTACCTCTACTGGTTGGGACCATAAATCTAGGGGAGTGATAACAGTTGGGTTTAGGGGACACTCGAAGAGGTTTCTGGTGTCATGTGGGCTGAGGCCACACTTGGGTCATTCATCAACCACCTCTGGGTTGATGCGAGCAAGTTGTTTAAGTGCCTGCTTTTTCCTGATCGGAGCTGGGCAAGAGTCACCCTGGCGCGCCTGGTGAGGGTCCTCTCCGCGGGACTCCCAGGACAACATTGTCTTGGTAGGCTTCTATGGTGCAGGCGACCATGTTGGTGTGTGCCTTCTTTTTGGCCTCAGCGGATGTTGTTGCTGTTACCATGCCATTTCCCAGGAGTTGTCGGACTATTGGTATCTCAGTTCTCAGATCGTTGCCGACATTGGTGACCAATATCGACACAAAGCTTGCGAAACGGGGAAAAAAATATATTATATTAGTGTTGGTAGTATGATTGTTCAACTAGTCGCTTTACAAGATGCCTTTATCAGCACAGAATGCCGTGCTGGCGGTCAATATTGTTTTCATCAGTAACAATATTGACCGACAATAATGTCAAGTGTCAAATAGGCATAATATTGTTACAGCCCAGACAACTCTAAATTAAGATTTTCAAATGCTGCGGTTGATTTTAGAATAGAACTTGTTTCTACAGATGAAAATTGAACTACATATTATTCTAGTTAAAAATCCGCGTGGGACATAGGGCATCAGGCACTCCTCTGTTCTACCGAGCTCTGTTGTGAGCTGTCGCTTTCAGTTCTTCCCAGCTTTTCCCGATGCTTTCGCTTGTATATTGCCAGTCCTCCTCAAGGGTCTGCCTGGTCTTCGACCAACTCCGTCCTGCGGGTTCCACTCCATAGCCTTCCTAGCGATGTTGTTCTCACTTTTTGGCAGTATGTGCCTTATCCAGCTCCATTTCATTCTACGTATTATGTTGTCAAAACTCTCCATAGTTGCAGCTCGTTATTCCGCATTCTGTCAGGCCAGAAAACACAGAATATGCATTGCAGGCAACGGTACATATGGGCATTGGCGAAAAAGGGTCTACTCGGAGTCAAATTGTGAATCCAACAAATATTGAATGAATAGACCACATATTTACCGTTAGGAATATGTTGAATGAATGAAAATTCTTCTATGACCATCCATAGTGTCAATACAAGCACAAATATTCACCTACTTTTAATAAAAAATTTTGTTGCTAAAAATGGATTTTCAAAATGGCCATAAAATAGCTCTACTCTAGGCAAAGGTGTTCACTCCCTAGACCAACTTCTTATTTGACCAATTTCGTACATTCTAATGAAAAAGCACACTTAAATACTCATTGGGCTTGTAATTCATTTATCATCATATCATCATCATATGCTCCGCAGTTGACACACCTGCCATTGATGAATTCTGCACAGATAATTACATAATTTAACAAATTGCAAGCATCATTGAATGTGCGATTTTGCGAGGCACTACAGTACTGCCTAAGGGGGTACAACAGTTGCTTTATTTTAAGAAACTGTATTTCGCCAAAATGCAGCTACCTTATCCTAACCACAGGTACGAGTGTCTGCCTTTCGCCATAACTGTTCAAATAATGGAATAATGGCTGTTAAGCTTAACAAAGCATTGGTAATTGGTACATTGCAATGTAGTCAACTATGTAAACGTGGTTTCCCTTTATAACCCTTTCTTCTTGATTTATTGTACTGCAAATTTTCTAACATACGTTGAAAAAATGAAATCAAATAATTTGGACGAACAAATCACTCTATGGAGCTCACCAAGATGGGTTTAGAATCGTTGAATATTCCTCTTTTCTTTATGCCTGAACAATTTTTTTGATTATACTGCAAAAATCGCTGGAAATAAAGGAAATGTTCCCATTTGAGTAACGTACGAAAGGCGCCCAAAAACAACCATTAGTCGCTTCACAAGAACCGTTTACCAGCTCAAAATGCCGTGCTGGCGGCCAATATTGTTTTTGTCAGGAACCATATTGGCCTACTATATCGGCAAGTGTCATATAGCCTCAACGTTTCGTTCAAAGTGTTTGAATTACCCAAAAAAGAAACATAATGAAATAAATAGAAATTTTCATGTGAAAGCTTGCACAAAGGTAGGCTGACACAATCATACTATTTGTTCGATTCCTTTTCAGCAATCATGATGGCAATCAGAAATCACTGCATTCAGCAGGTAAAATCGGCAATCATAAATCACAAATCGCCAATCGCAAATCAAAATTATCTACTGAATGGTCACAATGTTATATCTAAGTAAACACTGACCTACTACGCAAAAGTACTGCGTTCCGTTTTCGCTTTTGGAACATCAAATGAAACAAGTAAGAGCGCTACAGTCCACTACAAATACCCTTTACCCTTTTTTTGGAAAACATACGAATGTTTTTATTTTTATTTATATTATATGCTAGGTGCTCAGACGCTGACAATTTTGTCAGAGTCCATCTAATTACATAGCTCTGACAATCCGCTCTTGCAGTCTCCATAGCCCATTATAGTAAATTCGTATTCAACTAATAAGCCCGGCGAGTATGATCCTCCTTCACTCCATGGAGCTCGTTGTGGGGCTATGAAAAATAGATGACCAAATTTGGTCTGAAGACTTCCTTAATATGCTTAATACATCTCTTATTTGGAAATAATAATAGATACTTCATTTTTCTTTCTGCTCTCTTTTTCCGTGTTTTTTTTTGTTTATTATTTATACGCAACGTAGACAAAGATCTCAATTCGTACATAAATTCATCATACAATAGATTTTAACAGCACTTTTTCATGTGGTTATTCAGTTTTCATTCTACGTTTTCATTTGGCGTATCCATTCAGTAATTTCATTCAGGGATCAACATCCATGTATCTAGGGGATTTAACTCAATGTGATTTTAACAATTTACAAAAAAAAAATATAAAATAAAGGGGAAAAAATTGATAAATAGCTGCAGAATTGGAGGGCTATTTCTTCAAGCCCCAGGCATTGTTGCTGGGTACGGGGACACGACGTTGTCCAGATTCACGGGCCAGCACCTCCATTATACTTGTGGCTGGTAGCCAACACTGGAAAATTACAAATTGATTTACTTTTATCAATTAAATTTGTATGATTTGTCACTCACCCTATCCTTGTGCGCAGTGGCCACCACATTCCGATTGGGCTCCTTGTCGTAGGACACCGACTCCACTCCAAAAATCTCACACAACTCATGCACCAGCTGACGTTTCTCTCGATTCATGGTTGGAAACGAATGACTTCGTGACCTTTGTTTGCTCTCTTTGGCCAATTTAACCAAATCGCTCAATGTCTCGTAAACGCTTTTCGTTAGCGCCGGATTACGTTTGGCAAAGCCGCGCACAAACTCTGAGTATTTGGTGAGCGATTTTTGTTGCGTTTCCGGATTGCGTCCAGATTGAAAGGCTACAGCCAAACGACGATTGCGCTCAAGCAGGCGACATTCTTCATTGCAGTCCAAGCTGGAAGAACAGAATTTTATATAAATATAAAATGTAGAATAAAAATTTCGTTTCACTCACGTTTTGTTGGACTTATTAGCCTTGGCTGGTGCCAGAATCTCGCTCAATTCCATATAGTTTCCTCTGGACATCTCCGCCATGGAGGAGGCCAACTGGGCGGTGGCAATACGACTATGCTCGCGCACCAACTCCTGACAGCTGCGACTCTGCTTACGATGTCCGCACTCGCACTGCACCTCGACCAATTCCTTGCAAGGTGTCTCGGGACAATTTCCCTCATGACACACGGCCGCACATTTATGTCCACACACCGCTCTGGGCTTGGTGCAGCTTTGACGGCAAAGTTCTCCCGTGGATTGACAGGCGCCCTCATGGCATGGCTTGATGCACTTATGACGGCCACAGGGCAAGGGTTTGCCACAGGCCAGGCCACAGCTAAAGGTGGGCTGGGAGCAGGGAATGGTTTTGCGTTGCTCATGCTGGCCATGACACCATTTGGTGGTGAATATCATGCAGGGCGGACAAGTGGCCACCGAATGGCAATTGTGCTGCGGTGGATGGTCGCAGGGATGCGAGCGAGAGCAAGGACGTTTGCATAGTGGTTTCTTGGTGCCGCAGGGAACCGGCGGGTAGATGACCTCGGCGCCGCATTCGCAATATAGCTCCTCAAAGGAGCTGCGATAGCAGGGTGGACAATTGCCACGATGACAGGGCTGATCGCATTTATGACGTCCACAGCCCAGAGTACGATTGCAGGGCAAGGGACAGGCATGATCGATGTCGATGCAGCACTCGGCATTGCATTTGTGTTTGCCACAGCTGCGCTTCTTGGTGCAGCGTCGTTTGCAGCGTGCATCATCGGCACGGGTGGAGAGTTGCCGGCACTTGATTAATTGATCCATGTGGCCACAGCGGCACTTGACGGCAGTTTGCTTTTGACAGGGTGGGCACTGACCCAGATGACATTTACTGGCACATTGATGCGGATGAGCCGGCTTGCCGCAGCGTAAAGTGCGAGAGCAGAGGCCCTCACAGGTGGGTATGGTATCCAGGCAGCTGGTACGTTGTGCCGGGGGAATGGGCATTTTGCCACAAGGACAGCTGGTAATTTGTTCGGGACTCAGCTTACAGGGTCTGCAGGTGCCCGCGTGACAAGAGTCCTTGCATTTATGATTGCCACAGGGCAAAGGCTGGCCACAAGACTCCTTGCAGGAGTAACTACGCTTATCCTGATTCTCTCGGGTACACAAAACGAAACGATCCTGTTTGCCGCAGTGACAATTTTGCTGCACCTGCTCCGCACAGTTCGAGCACTTGCCCGCATGACACTCCTCCTGACAACGGTGCTCGCCACAGTTTAGCATTTTATCGCATATTTCGCCACACTTCAACTCTTCTTTCATAGCACACTGCATGGTCTTGGAACTTCGGCCACAGCCGCATTTTCTCACCACATTCGCCTGACACGGCGGACAGGGTCCCGGATGACATAGCAGGGTACAAGCATGCGAACATCCCTCGATCCGGCAGCACACTTCGCCACAGCTATGGGCCAGTTCATTGCGACTTACCGGCGGATTCTTCAATTTGCCACAAAAACACAAATATTCTCTGGGCAACTCCTGTAGGACATTCTGACAAGCCGGACATCTCCAGCCGACATCCGATTTGGAACTGCTGGCCCATGTAATGGTGCATTTCAGATGTATGACATGATAGCAATTCTGGCAGGACCAAATGGCATGATGAGCCTTAATGGCCTCCACACATACTAAACACTCCAAGCGCCTCTGTTCTATATCCCTGATAAGTTTCTCCCTCTGCGAGAGTTTCTCATTGTCAGCTGGTGATCCTCCAATCCCTGACATATTATCCCTCCTGGGCGAAAGCTGCTGCTGTTTCTCCGGCGAGGGCTGATTACTTTCATTGCTGGTATCCAACTCCTCTGTGTTCCTGGGATAACCATTGATTCTATCCCTGTTCCTATTCCAGTCGTCACGTCTCTTGTTACTCCTATGATTGTCATAGCGCTGTTGCTTCTGCGGTTTCTTTCTATCATTTCTATCATAGCGATCTTCGCGCTCTTCTCGATAATCCACACGACGTTGCTGACGTTGCCGCTCCCCATAATTTAGATTCATACGAGGCTTTAGGTGCATTTCCTGTTTGTTTGGGGCCTGGGCAGCTCCCACTTCATTATTGGCAGTTTCTAGGCTGGCAGTGTAGTTGCTATTGCCATTTATTGTTGTTGTCGCTGATGCTGCTGAAGCTGATTCCTCCAGACTCAGTTTGGCCATATGGGGCACGAATTCAGGTGCTGATGCCTGCAGCTTGGAATTACTGAAATCGAAGGGATTATTGCCAAATGGTGTATAAAGTTGGCCAAACGAATTATTGCTGTTGCTGCTGCTGCTGGGCCCCGCATAATTATTGGATGCTGTGTATGAGGCACTAGCAATACCATCGCCATTCTGATATGATGGGTATATTGGCTGAGAATAAAACTGATTAACATAATATAGATTAGCAAATTGAGGAAAAGAGTGATGAAGCCTGGGAACAGCAGAACATATTAGTCACTAAAACACAGAATCGAAAATGAGGTTTAGTTAGCTCAACACAGTGGCTAAAATGTTTGGGAAATCACTGAAACAAAACTTAGTTCCAGGGCGGCGTTTATTCCTGTTATCCCCGTTCTAAAGGAAGATCCTAGTTTATTCAGTGGGTCAGGTCTATAGAATTTTCGGTGCTCTCTGATTGAACCAGTCGTCGAACCATTCCGAAATATGAGTCTTTTGGTTTTTTTCTTAGGTTAAAAAGGACCTGAACCAAGGCTAGTGGTATTTCTGAACGTGATTTAGATTTGATTCAGATATCGGGAAAGCATATCTAAATCAGTTGGCGGAACGACGCTTTTCTGGAACAATTTGTAGGGGAACAAATGCACCCAATTTAGCAATCAAGCTGCTACCAAATTTTGACGAAGTAATTGATAAAGGTTACCTGGCAACTACAATATTATTTTAGGAGTCTGTGATGTTTTTAGGTTAAAGTTTTGGCCTATTTAAGGGCTATTAGACCTGGAAATTTAATGCAAAGTTGCCGATAAAAGCGTTTATAACTTCGAAGTCAAGTACCAGATTATGAAGTGGTGTATAAATGAATGATATGGAGTTTAATTGACTGACAAGCAGGGCTTAGTCCCGAAATGAATTTCGATTCCGGTACCGGTTCCGGTACGTCCCGAAATGGATGTTTCGGTTAAAGGTTATTGCACTTTCTGGGGTATGGAGGTGAACAGTTCAAAGTTGCAAATTATGGTGTTTCGAAAAGGAGGAAGACTGGCAGCAACAGAAAAGTGGTTCTTTCAGAAGTTGTCTCGGAATTTAAGTACTTTGGAGTCGTGTTAACACCTACTATGAGCTTTAGGAAACATGTAAATACCAAAGCTAAAGCAAGCATAAACTCCGTATGGGGTAAATTAAGCAACATTAACCTGAATCTGAGCGCAAAGGCCATAAGTAGAGCCGTTCTCTGCTATGGGGCACAAAACTGGGTAGGCGAAGTCAGCGAGGAAGCAGATCAATTGCAGAGGTATTTCATTAAGGCGAGATTCTCCAAATGCAAAATTTTATTTTTTTATAGCTTGTATATTTGAGAATATCGCCCTAAAAGAACTTTTTGAAATTCGAAATACTTTAGAAGATATAGCGTTGTTTGTCGAACAAAGTCTTCGCTAAAACGAGTCATTTTTGAGTAAATAAATTTCGTGTAAATAAAGCTGAGTAATAACGGCTGGATCTTGTATTTGAATGATAACTTGTTGTCGCCTCAGATCGACATCGATTATTAATCACTTTTTAGTCGATAATTATCGAAGGCTATCCCACACAATGCTCAGGCTGTGTGAACCGCTCAGAAACTAGAGCTGCGGCCGCATCTAAAGAAGGCAGAATGGCATGCAGAGCAGAGAGAGCTGCTGCTGAAAGCAGTTTTTGTATGCAGCTGGCATCGCCGACTAATATCTGTAATATTTTTGGTTACTTTCAAAACAAATTTTTCGGCCTGCCAAGCGCCACTTTTCTCCAGTTCTACTAAACCGATTTTGATGAAACAAAATGCAATCGACGCAAAATTGTCACCATTCTGCATTTTTACATTTTTGGTTTATTACTTCAAACTTTAAACGCATTTTTGTCTAAACCACGTTTTTCGAACTGGCGGCCATGATATCTCAAGTTACACTGAACCGATTTTATTTTAATTTTAATTTAATTTTTCAATGGTCGCCATTTTGTCAGAAAAAATCACAAAATTTTTTTCGAGGTTCAGACCAGAATGACATCTATACTGATTATAACCCCGTTTTTACTTTTCATTTCAGACAACCTGGAGACGAGAAATCATGGCCGCCACCACTACCCTTTTTTTTGGACCCCCCATTTTGACGGCCTAGATGCTAGACGAACTTTTTGAACAGCCCTCGTATCGAAGCAGAACAATTTTGTTGTTTACTTTAATCTGTTTGTAACACAATGAAAAAAACTGAATTTAAAAACTCTTTGCGTTTTCAAATAAGATTTTTTTTGAAAAAGGTCCAAAAAACAGCCTCGGTATGGAGAATCCCCCCTTAAGAGAATACTTAAATTACCGGAAAATACGAAAAATTATTTACTAGAGATCGATGCAGGCCTAGAAGACGGACATATTTATAGTCTTAATCTGCAACTTAGAAATATATCGAGAACACTGTTCGAGTACAACTGCACCAAACTACGGCATTTTTTGGTGCAGTATATACTCCGCCAGGGCATTGGATGGTACAGGTCTCTTAGAAGAAAAGTCCAGGACCACAACATCACACTCAGTGTAAATGTTACTCACTCAGAATGGATAAAACGAAATGTAGGGACTAAGTCCTGTAATGCCGTCACCAAACAACGTACCATAACATTGATCCTAAAGGCACGAGAAGATATAAATGGTGGATTTTGGATTTGAAGGTACCCTATTCTGTAAGAGTTTCATTGCAATCGTTTTAAGAAAGGAGTGCTTGAGAAAGAGCAGGTCTTCGCAGCTCTAGATGAAGCCATGGACTGGAAAAACCAATTATATAATGTCCAATTATATGAAGGAGTGGAGAATGTTAAGTGTTGATTTTTGACATAATTCAAGAAATAGTTTTATTTTTCCTTTTTTGTATGTCAAGTAAAGAAGTTCAATCCTGACCTTTGAGCCAGCACAAACAAAAACTTTGACTAAATCAAAAACAGGTCGCAAAACCCCATTATAGGTATATAATGGAAGGCACTCCATTAATGTTTGTAATAAAAATCTGTACGATTTCCCTATTAAAAAAAAACAACAAAAAATCTGTGTATCTCGCCCTTGGCAACGCTAGAAATGTCACTGAAAAAGATTTTTCAGCATCTAGCATCAAGCCAAAAACAAACAGATTTAACTCGCAACAAATTGGAAAAACATACCTCAAACCCCATAGCATAATTTCAGGTTGAATTTCATAAACAGAAAATCTCAGGCTGAAATTTGTATAAGTTTAATTCTCAAGTCTTTATTCGGACAAGTCGACCGTCTAAAAAGAGAGTTTGACTAGGGCTTGAAGTGAGAAAAGCAACAACGTCTGCTGATGAGTGAATTGTGGTTAATTCCGAACAGCCTGTCCAGACTTTCCAATTGATATTCCGAAATGTTGTGATTTATCTCTGTTTAAAAATGGTATTGATTTGTATTAAATTATAATCAGAGCTCGCAAATAACCCCCCAACACTTTTTCAGTGCGATCAGCCCACCAATAACAACTGAGAGGGACACTTGTGAGAGAGCGCTCACGCAAAAACTGTCTTCAAATGAGCAAAACATAAAAAGTGTCAGCAAAAAGTTTTAGTTGTTTTGTTCGTGTGGTAGGCGGTGGGCTTATGTACTATATGTACAATGTACATAATTAAATAAATATGGTTTTTAGGCGTTAAGCAATTACCAAAAACTTATATTTTCTGCATTTCATTTGATAGGTTAATAATAATAAATTTCTGCATACTCCACATACATATGTACAAAGATCGTTGACTGAGACAAACACACTCACACACACACACACACAGGCATCCAAGTCACAACCACGCTTACATTTGTAGAAGACACTTTGGAAGTCGGATCTCGTCAAAACGGTCAGTGAAAGACATGAGCAAAGCGTAAACGAAAAAAGCGATCTTTGGTTGAGCGAAAACAGCTATTGAGCAAAACAGAATTGAAAGTGTCTTTTTGCAGCCTTTTTTTCGTTGTGTGTGTAACAGTTTTACACAGACACGCTGCTGATAGTGTTAACAGTTTTTTGCGAGCTCTGATTATAATCAATCCTGACCTTTGAGCCAGCACAAACAAAAACTTAGACTAAAGTTTAGACTTGTATAAAGAAATATTACGTGTTGATTGTTTAACAGCAGAAAATCTGACGGTTCTAAGCCAAGCTTTAAATATATTTTTTTTTTATATTTTGTTTATTTTGTAATTCGAAAACTGCACATCAGTCACATTTTCCGTGTGTTTTTTCTTTGCGAACCCAGGGTTAATGATAGGGAAAGTTGTAATGTAAATTCGTCAGTTGATCCGGAAGAAAAGCGAAAAACTATTTGTTGGCTAATGAATTGTTAAATTGCCATATAAAGGGAAGGTTTAACAATACTTTTTTAATTCAATACCCAAATTTGCGTATTGACCCCGACCAGAAACACAATGTTCTCTTTACTTTGGAGCATTAGAAAAGGGTAGAAGGGAAAGTAAGGTTTTTCCATCGTTTACTAGCTAGGCGGGAGGCCAGGAACTATCGTGTTTTACTCCGAAAGGTGCTGGTTTGTAGTACCTAGTCTAGGAGGAGACTTGGCATTATTAGTGTAAGAGCGAAGCGTCTAGGTCAGAGGAGCCCAGAATGAGCTTACGGCTGCGTGTGTGTGATACTGCTGTCTGATGTACAATGCCAACAGCAAAGCCTTCGCTCGGAGTGAGCGAGCAGAGAAAACACATTTAAAGTTGTTGTTGCTCTACGAAGCTAGATCACTGCCGGCCAAATGGAGAGGACAAAAAAGTGTGCTTGTGTTAGAGAGCAAGAGAGCTCTCTCCAGAACAGAGCCGTTTTACTTGCAGTTCAATGTTCACCGATGCACACAATCATGAGTTCGGCACGAGTTTGCGTAAAAACACGACAAACTTCGGCTCGTGGTAGCTATGGCTGCCCGGGTCTGAGCTAGATGCTTTGCGTAACGGGATGTACGCGCCGGCAACAAAAAAACCTTCGCTCGGAAAGAAATGAGGAGAGCACGCATATGAATTTGTTGTTGCTTTATGTAGATCAGCTATTCCTTTGCGCAAAACAACAACGAATGCGTGGCTTACGGAATGGGCTTGGACACCCCTGAAAATCCGAAATTCGCCGCTTTTCGGATCATTTTTGAGCTTATGTACGAGAACACTAGATAAAGCTGTAGCCTGCCTAATCTTGATGAGTAACAGAGAATATCTCATTAGTCAATTGGGAATGTGTGTTTGTTAAGTGAATTGGAAAAGTGTATTTTCAATTCCACTTCTGATCAAATTTTGTGTGTTTGAAACCCGTTTTGCACAAGAGTTACAAAACTTTTGGAAAGTGGAATTGAGCGCAAAGCTGATATACATACATATACATAAGTTCGCGTAAAATTATTTAATGTTAACAACTTTTGCTGTGCTGTTGCATTTTCCTAAGTTTTCCACTGTTCCGCGACTTTGACTCTCTGATCAACTCACCTGACCATAGCCATGGGCATGACCACCGCCCGTTGCTGCTGCTGCTGGAGGTGTTAGTCCAAAGGCTCCGCCACCACCTCCAACTGTGTAATGCATATTCGACGAGGGCGGACCACCGCCGCCGCCGCCACCTCCTCCGCCCAAATTATGCTGCATAATGAACTGATTGAAATTCACATAGTTATTGTTGTTGTTGGCTCCTGCACTTGTGCCCGCTGCCTCGTGGCCGCCATTGCAGGCAGCGGCGGTGGATGACACTGACGCCTCATTAGCCATTGCGCTCGATCCAGCTCCAGCTCCATTGGAGAGCTGCTGCCAGTACTCGGCCATGCTGCCACTGGCCAGCAGCTGCTCTTGACGTGGTGCGCTCAGTTGCAGTCGCTGGATCTGCTTTGGCTCTTCTTCTGCCTTTCCAATTTTTTTTTTTTTTTGCCGCAGAAAAAGTTGGCGTTATTGTTGTGGTTGTTGCCCAGCTGCAAGCGAAAGGTAAAATGAATTTGTTAGCCACGAAGCGTTAACCTTTAAATGTGTACAAAAATTTCACAATGAATTGCAAGAGAAATTACACGAGTTTTGTTAATTATTTCACCTAAGACCAAAAATTATCGAGGTTACTAATATTCCAAAGAAGGGTACTACTAATGCGTTAGTAACAAGCAGTCAAAACTTAAAACGGTACCAATAATCCCAAGAATTATCGAAGGGGATAGTTATCGAGTATTTGTAACGATTCATGTTATGATAACTGTAACAGCAAATGTTAAGAGCGCACATTGCACAGTGGTCTCTGCCATAGGAAAAAAGTGAAAAATTCAAAGTCAAAAGGTTGGCCTCAAATGTGTGTTTTCTATATAGCAAAAGACCGAGCTTTTTAATTGTATATTTTGTTTCATTGGCTTCAAGGGAGAAAACATCAAGTAAATAAGTTCTTACTGTGGGAGAGTTTTGAGATAAAAGTAAAATTTAAAATAATTAAAACAATATTAATAGCCTATAATTCACCAAAGAAATCAATTTTAGCTGCCAGAAAGTGCCAAGTTATACACCATAGCCTAAAGTATGCTTACTTTTTTGCAACTTGTTTCTGAGCTGCAACTGTTGTACATTCCTGAACAATTCAACTAAAATTAGTTTTTGAATTATTGGATTAACTTGAAAATCTGAAATTTCAGCGATATGTTTATTATTTATGGTTTTTTTCAGTCTAATTTAGTTTTTTTTCTATTATGTTAAATTGAGGCTTTAGATACAAAAACTAACAAATCAAAACAAAATAAACATAAATTAAAACACAAATGAAAAATTTTAATATAACATTTTCCTACACTTGGTAAAATTGTATGGTAGGGATGGGAGTGTAAGGGTTTCAAATCGTTATATCTACTGGAAGTATTTTTGGCCGCAGTTTCCACACAAGCTAGCCCACTGTGCATTGGAAAATTTATGACGGTTCACTAGATAGGCTAATAGACATTAGCCAAACATTTTTAACCAAACACCGGTTCACTAGATAGGCTAATAGACATTAGCCAAACATTTTTAACCAAACACCGGACTCGAAACTGGAACCAAAAGGACCCATTACCATTTTACATCATTCATTTAATCATTTAATTCATTTATTCAATTACAATTTCAGTTAGTCAACTTCCACGGTATACAAGTAGACACCCACAATTAGACCGTAAAGGCCCAATACCTCAGCGAATATTAATATCAATATGTTGCCAATGAATAAACGTGGCTGCAGTGCTGTATTCCTGGTGCCCACATCTCCAACCACTCCAATAGCATAGCCTGCTGCCAATCCAGATATGCCCACCGAGAGCCCCGCCGCCAAGTGAACATATCCCTTGCCCACTGAATATGTGTCGGCCGTGTCCAGCATACCAGAGATTAGTATGGCCACCACCAAACCATAAATGGCTATAATTCCTGCCATCACCACGGGTATAATTGACTTCAGTATCAACTCGGGACGCATTACAGCGGTGGCCGCTATCCCAGTGCCAGCCACAGCGGTGCCATAGGCCGCTCCGAAAGCCGTAAAGACCATAGCAGCAACAACGCCCATAATGCCATAGAAGGGTCCATAGAGTGGAAAATGCTGCAGTATACGCACTTCATAGTTGTTGTCATCTTGATTCAAGGGCATGAGCGCTCGCTGCAATTCTTTCAAAGCTGGAGAGTCAAACATGATTTTTGTCAGATTCTTTTCTCTTGGTGGGAAATTTCTGTAATTGAGAGTTCAATGTTTTAGTCATCGAATATGACAGTCAGGGCGGAACAATCAAAGTTACTAGATCAGCGGTGGGCATGAAATTTGAGTTTGGGAGAAGCCCAAAAATAACAACAACAGAAAAAACAACAGTTACTAGCGAGTCTCGATCGCCCAAAATGCACCGTCTGCGTGCGCGTCTTGAACAGTGTTTGGAAGTACTTAGGTACAAATACCTGGGTACATACCTAGATACATATTTTGTGTATCTTTTACCTTACCTCGGTATTTTCAAATTCGAGTACCTTTTACCTTACCTAGGTGTTAATTTTCATTTACCTTGTCAATGTGTAAGGTAGGTTTCAGGGACCAGCATGTGGCTTTAAATCAGAGATGGGCGCGTCGCGACGTTCACAATGCACACGAGGCAGCGCAGCCTTCGTGTGCATTGTGAACGTCGCGACGCGCCCATCTCTGCTTTAAATGGACGTCCGGTAAACATTCCCTGTTCAAAAACAATACGATCCATGCTAGATAAGAGGAAGAAGGACTATCAGCCGAGCTCCCATTTTCAATTTCGTAAACATTTTGTGATTTTTAGACAATTTTTCGTACAATTTTACATTACACAGTTGAAAATGGGAGCACGGCTTAATAAGAAAAATATCGCTGGTATTTTTCAAAATTTTCATTTTATATGTACGACTGCCGATATCGATATCTGGAGTTGCAATAACAAAAGTTACTTTCGTGTAACCGGCCACCATATAGAAAGCAATCTGCAAATAATTGCTACTATATTAGTTCATAGCAAATACCGATTTTGAGATATCCAAAAGTTAAACAGTTACTGAAAATGTATCCAACTTCTGCAAAGCATAAAGTGTACAGTTTTGAAGGAAACACGTGAAGCCTAAGTTTTTAGACTAGTCTAATTTAAAGGTAATAGAGCGGGATAGTTGAGCTGATACTGAAATCATTTTTCCAAGGCACTTTAGATGCGCTTCAAACGCTTTGATCTTAGTTGTTACGAAATATGCTGAACAGGCTCTACCAAATACATTATTCAAGCGGTTGTTCAATTCTTCCCTAGGGAAAGTAACGGCAACTTGGAATGCTGTAAGCTGATCCGTAGTAGAAGCAGATGAAGTTGACAGCAGTAGCAGCACCAGATGGACTTCCAAATAAAACCAACAAAATTGAAAGTGTTTTAAAGATTGGCTTGTTAAAGTAATTACCGAAAATTTGGAAACTGTTGTCAATCAGAGTTCAACTTTAAAGAATTCTGAAGACTTTTTTTACGATACCAGAAATGGAAGATTGGATACAACTGAGAATTGTCATGAAAATTCGAATATTGAATTGGAAGTCTTAGTTATCTTGCCGATTATGCAAATCTTTTGAATCTATACTTAAGTATAAAAACAATTGCAATGATGTTTATAAGTAAATACCATTTAGCCTAGGTTTGTTCCAATTGAAAGAATTTTTAGGAGGAGAGGACAAATACCTACACCAAAAAGAAATAGAATGGGTGACGAATTATTCGAAACTCATGTTATATTAAAAAAGCGAGATGGTATGTGAGAAACATGTTAATAATATAACATCATATGAAACTAAAATGTTCAATTTTTAAACCTTATAGTTTAATTTCAGCCCCTACAGTTACCTTACCTAGATAAGAAAATTGGGTACCTTTCCAATCACTGGTCTTGAAGGCTGCGATTCGCGTGGACTTTGTTGCTGTTCACAATTTGAAGCAAGTTAATTGCTTAGACATTTTCTAAATATCTGCTTTGTGTCAGATAAACGTTCAATTTACTCTGGTATTTGTTGGTTTATATGGCAGGTAAGAAATCGGCCCTTTGATTGTAAGAACTTGTGATTAATGAATGTCGTTGATTTTTTAAGTCTCGTTCGTTCCTCTGACAGCTATTGGATTTAGTTATTCAATATAATATTGATAATTCTGTTCCAAAATGTGAATTTTGCAATAATCTAAAGGTCGCCAGATGTAAAAAAATAAACAATAAATAAAAGAAATCTTTCAGGTTAGATTTTTTTGCAGAATTCTTCAAATCTAGCTTTTTTTAAACCAATTTTTTCGGGGTCACCTTGCGGGAAATGTTGTAGCTTGAATCAGCGACCAACGAGTTGAAACACCTTTCCAATTCCTTCAATATACCCATACAAAAAAGTTTTAAAGCATTTTTTTTTCAAATTTTACGCTTTATTGTGAAAAATATGTTACAAATTCATTTTTCAAACAATTGTCCATCGCTAGCCACCACTTTATCTTGTCTTTCTGGCAATTTCCGGATACCATCTTGAAAAAAGATGCGTCTTTTGATGCGATCCACTAATCAATCCCATTTTGGAGCTCTTCAAAAAAGCCAAAGTGCTTATCCTCAAGGGCTGTCATCAGCGATATCATGGCCGTTTTTGCTTTAATGCTTAAACGCATCAATTGAACTCGGTAGAGTTGCCCTCTAATGGTTTCGCCAGGTTGTAGCAGTTCATACTAGTACACCACGAATTGCTCATTGACTGGCCTTTTTTGCTCATAACTTGTGTATCGTTGATTCGATCTGTATCACTACATCAGCAAATTGATAAATAACATTGATTACTAAATATCTGTAGGTTTTAGCACCTATCTACAAAACTCTAGAAGATGCGACGATTTTTCCAAATTGAGAGTGCGCGGTAAAAATTGAAAATAAACTTGATCTGCCTGCAAGTATTAGAAGTTATGTCCCATACATGTCAAACCTTTATCTCTTACCATTTATGAGATCTGTTTTTCGTACACACTTTTTGTTGGCTGATGTTGGGAGTTTCAAATTTAGTAATTTGAAATTTCGAATAGATGCATTTCTTACACTTTGATCTTTGGAATATACAGCCATGCTTCCATTTCGCTTTCTTTTGCGATTTCAAAACGGTTTCTGAACCAAATTTGGACTCAAAATAGCATAATGTTTGCGATAGCGAAAGTAGGAGCATGGCTGATAGTCTAGAGCAGAGTTCCCCGAGCCATAGCCCCTGGGGGATGAACATACTCGAGAATTCTTACCGAATGCTTGTCGAAGTCATGCATCACTGTGTGTTCGAGAGAGACACAGTCACATTTTCGCGCTCTCTTCTTGGGGAACCCTGGGTCTAGAGCTTGTGATAAACCTTTATTCTCCCATTTAATAAAAATTTGTATTTGTCAGTTCATAATATTTTTTCTATTTTAATAAGCAATAACTTTTAGCCTAACCGTAAGTAAGTAATTTTGGTTTCCATCTGCCGTTGCCATTTTGGTTTCACATTTTTAAAAAGTTCTCAAATTGCTGAGCAACATTTGCTGTGCGGGTGGAAAAACCACCGATGGGGGTGGTGGTGGCATGGCAAAGCTGGCCAAGGCCAGCGAGGTTGGCACCTGCTGCACTTGCTGTTGGTTCTTTCCTGTCACCGGATATGTTGAGACCCCATCCAGCGGTCGGTATTGACACTTTTTGGCATGGGTACGCATATTGCTCGACTGGGTGAAGGCCTGATTGCAATTGGGATGAGGACACACATATGGCTTACAGCCTGTATGGTAATTTAGATGAGTCTTCAGATGATGCTTTTTGGTAAAAGCCTTGGGACATAGGGGACAGCTAAAGGGCTTAATGCCCGAATGTAGACGATGATGAAGGGTCATGTTGCTGCGATCCGCAAAGGATTTGCCACATACCGAACACTGATACGGTTTCTCGCCACTGTGTGTACGCATGTGTTGCTTAAGCAGCATCTTCCTGGAGAATCGCTTTCCACATTCAGCGCATTTGTGAGGCTTGACTCCCGTATGGATGCGCACATGCATATTGAAGGCCACACGCTGGTTAAACGATTTCGGGCAATAAGGGCATTCGTATTCCTTGCGATTCCGATGGATTTTCATGTGACTACTCAGATAACCCTTGTCATTGAAGGTTTTGCCACATTCAGGACATTCGGCGGCAAATTCTTTGGTTCCACGATGAACGGATAAATGATATTTGTAATTTCGCAGCTGGGAGAACCCTTTGCCACAGTCCGAGCATTCGTAGCGTGGCGATTTGTGGGTCTTCTCGTGGGCCTGAAAATTGAAGAAAGACAAAAGAGATTTGAGATGGGTTAGTGGCCATTTTGTAAGAGCTTGGCACCTGTCTCACTCTTTCTAACGTATGTATCTCTACCTAAATGCCTGCACCCATGCGTAAAACCAGTTTCTGGTTTGCTTCTGTTTCGGCTACCCTCCATTTTTTTATGATCTGACTACCTTATCAAGATTTGCATAAAGCAGTGGAACAAGCTAGGGTGCACAGCACCTCTCTCTCTCTCTCTCTCTCTCTCTGTTTCTTGGTATCTCTGTGAGTTGTGGCTCCGCCCTCGCTGGCACCTGAGAGTTTTTTGTGGACTCCGCCTCTTTTCAATTACTTGATTCTACAGTTTGTTGAACAAAACTTGTTTTTTTTGGATTATTTTGTACGAAACACGATCGCCTTAATACCATTACTCTTTAACGTGTGAATCAGGGCAATAGGATATTTTGGGAGTTATTGGCTTTCAAATAAATACAATAGAAAACTTTATATGGTGTCCAATTTTATTATACTCTCTCCTATGTTCCTAAGCTCCTGTTCTCAGATGACTTAAACATTATTTTCGTGTCGAAAATAATATTTTGTTGATTTAGTTCATTTGATAGTTCTCAAAATTGTAGCAGATTAAGGGTTTTCTTATACTGTGAAGGGAGGTGTGGTAAAATTTGAAAATAAACTTGTTCTGGGATCTCTTGCTCTTACCATCTTTGAGATCTGTTAGTTCATCAGAAAAACGGACAGGGATATATGGATTTGGTTGGTGAAGCTGCACAGAAAAAAATAATGTTATGATCTGGGGCTCAAAAATTTCATATCAATAAAAAGCCGATATGACACACTTGACATTGACCTGTTCGAAAATATCAAAGTGATATTTTCGACCATATCAAAATAATATTTTTTAAGATCAAATTGATATTTTATAATCTAATCATGATCAAGTAAAGGGTCGAAGAAGCCTCCTTCTGGCAGTTACATACATTTGAACGAAATCATTATACATAAGGTACAATACTTTTGTTACAGGATATAAAAATTCAAGTTTAGTGGAGTCGCTAAACGAAGTAAACCGTTTCATATCACGTTCCGGAACTGAAGCTAAATATTTTTTTTCATATAAATGGAAGCGAACAATTTGGAACTACACCGAAAAGGTAATAAAGTTTCGATTTTGATTGTTCTACTGATAAAAAACATAGTCCTATTAATCAATAAGTAAATTTTTTAATAATTTTGGTTCTGCATTACCTGTACAAAAAAGTTTTAAGGGATTTTTAAGAGATGGCGTCATTATTATTAAAGAGAATCTGAAAATTTTTTTGTTCAATGTGTTCAAATACTTTGCTTTCCATTACCTCCCGTCGTTTTTCTCAAACAATTTAAATCTGAAATGAGACAATTACTCTGGCAGCTTAAGGAAAAAGCGGGTACCATTTCTGATCCAAAACCCGAAATAAATGAAGAGCCGAAATTCAATCATCGTAATTCGTTTTGGTGTTAGTTCTTCCGTAGTTCTCCTAAAGTTTGTTTTTGATTTGTATAATTCATAAATTTAAGAAAACTTTTTTATCAATGGGTTTGAAGCTTTGAAAAAAATACTCATACGACACGTAAAACAGATCAAAACTGTTGAATTTGAAAAAGGCAAATATATATAAAACTAGCTGTCCCGGCTTCCTCCTTTAGTATTTAAACAAGAAAGAAAGTCGGTCAAGCCCGACTATAACATACTCTGTAACCTGAACGTCGCAGCTCGCATTTGCTCACGAGTTATACGCGCTCATCTCTAAGTTTTACTCTCTCTCTCTCTCTCTCACTAAGATTGCCGTTCAATAGAATGCTGTGGTGATGGGGTGGTGGGGGGTGTTTACTGGCCTTTTTTGCTCATAACTTGAGTATCGTTCATCCGATCTTTATCATTCCTTCAGCAAATCGATAAATAATTTTGTTTACAAGGTATCTCTAGAAGGAACGAACGATCTGTCTTCAAAACTGTACGAGATATGACGTTTTTTCCAAATTGCGGGGGCGGGAGGGGGCGTGGCAAAAATTGAAAATAAACTTGATCTGCCTGCAAGTATAAGAAACATATGCCCCATACATGTCAAACCTCTATCTCTTACCATCTCTGAGATCTCTTCGTTCATACGGACGGACGGACGGACAGACGGACAGACGGACGGACGGACAGACGGACATGGCTATATCGAATCGGCTGTTGATGCTGATCAAGAATATATATACTTTATAGGGTCGGAAACGATTCCTTCTCCCTGTTACATACTTTTGCACAAACTTAATATACTCTATGTACCTTCGGTACAGAGTATAAAAAAAACAAAGAAGTAAATTGCCATCTATCAAATCTACATGATAATCTAAACTCAATTTAACATTTTGCAAATTTCGCGATTTTGTGAAGCTTTCGGTTTTCACCATCTATCTATTCACCCGTGTTCAAAATAATCTAAGCTCATACGAAAATTTAGAAATTTTCGTTATTTTTTAGAACTTTCGACCTTTACCATCCGTCTATTCACCCGTCTTTATAACTATTCAGCGGTGTCACAGAAATCTCTTCCAACCAAATTCCAACCCAAAACCAATTCTCGGTGTTACAGAAATCTCTCTCAGTTGATTTCAAATCTCTCGTGTTTTGTTAGGAGATTTAGCAAAATTCACCACCCAAACAATTTTGACAAGTAAAATTAGTTTTGGAAATGTAAACAATATTACTTTTCTGGATATGTTGCATCAAATTAATAAATTATTTAATTAGTTTAAACATTGAAATTAGCGTTTTAATTATTATTCGCAAAACCAACCAAAGTCTTTCATATTTGTCAAAAGCAACCACCTCACGCGGCGCCATCTACAGGCTGCGCCCTCTTTGTGACAGCCAGCTTACTAAGGGCTGGCATGTTACACTTCATGAGTGGTGCGAACACATTTTTAAATTTCGCATTTTGTTTTTGGAGAATATGATATGAATTATACATATATAAATTTGAACTATAATTTTAAAATGCATCATAATACATATAATACAATCAAAAAATTTCAGTTGAACTTCAAATTAACCCTTAACTAAAAAGGGAAATTTTTTTGTGAGAGATGCAGCTCTGTTTTTAGAGATGATACTTCAATTGGAACAGTTTCTGTTCTAACTCGATTTTCAAATAAGAAAATGAAATCTCTTGTAGTTCTGGGACACCAACGGATTTTTCGAGCGTTTTACAAACCAACCGAGGCCAAAATCTCTAGAGATTTTTATGACACCGCTGATTAAAAAATTTTTAAATTTTCTAAATTTTTCTGACCGTTTGATCTACACCTCCTATTTACCCGTCTATTTGGTGTACTCGTCAATTTATCCGTCAATCTAAAATCACATATGAATATTGCCATATTTTAGAGATTTAGAGATTTTATAGGCCGATTGGCTCAAGTGACCTATTTAACCGTCGACAATTTGCCAATTATGAAATCCTTATAATAACACTAGTTTACACAAAAAAATAAAACATTAAATGACCCATTTCCACTGAAAATATTTCTTAGTGTAGTTTGGATTGGTGAGCTTAAATTGCTGTTCTTAAGTAGAAAAATAAAAATATCTTTTATATTTTTCCTGAAAATATTTTTTTGAAAATTAAATCTATTTCGTTTTTGAGCAAAAATCTAATTTTTTTTAAAAAAATATTTTTTATCGTTGTATTTAAACTACTTTACCGATTTGAAGACAGTCTGGTGTGCGATTATTGACAAATCAATTACCTTTTCATTCATATCATTTTTGAAGACATCTGACGATTATAAAGTAAGATATGGATATAAAATGTAAGTGCACCTACTGAAAAAATGAAGAAAATTCTTTTAAATCGATTTTTGAGATCACCAATCCAAACTTAAAAATAGTTAGTAATCTATATATAAAATTCTGGAAATTTTCGATATTTTTGTTTGACCGATTGGATTTTGGCAAATTTTCAATTTGCTATTCTGCTATTCGGGGCGGAAACAAATTAAACATTTTAAAGATCAATCATAGAACTTTCTAGCAGGCTCTAGGTCAATAAGTTATGATTTTCATCATAACGTTTCTAAAACAAGACAGGCACAACACCACAAAGGAGGCTGGATGATCGTAGAGCTGTTTCATAAACTTCCACAGTTCCATCATCAGCGATCTTTTGCCCAACTTCATGTCGCCAAACTCAAAATTCGACCAACGAAAAATGGGACCAAATATTGAAAAATTGTAACCAATCGGCACTCCTTCTGACAACCTTTTCTTCAAAAAAACAGTAAAAAAGTCGGTCAATCCCGACTGTAATATACTCTGTACCTGAGTAGCAGCTGAAAGCAGAGCTACTGAACAATAGATGGCACCACTACTTGCATTGAACAATGAGGGATTTTCTAAACTAATCAAAAGATGACGCCACTACTGCCTGGGTTTTAGCTACGAGGTTTGATAAGTAACTAACATTATTCAATATAAATTAAGCTAACAATTATCGGTGAGTTGAACGGAGCGAAGCGGGCGCCACCCGCGCGAATCCAAACCAAGTCAGAAACTGCGCGTCAGGGACGGCGCGTGTGTTGTTGTTCTGCTACTGCGTAGGGATGGTGCTCGATGAATGGTGTGACCAGAGGTGGCCAGGGCTGCCAAAGGGTGGGGGAAGTCGCTTTCTTTTAGTCATAATTTGAGTATAGTTCATCTGATCTCTATCATTTCTTTGGTAAATCGATAAATAATCTTGATTATTCAACATCTCTAGATATGGCTATATCGACTCGGCTGTTGATGCTGATCAAGAATATATATACCTTATAGGTCGGAAATGATTCCTTCTCCCTGTTACATACTTTTGCACAAACTTAATATACTCTGTGTACCTTTGGTACAGATTATAATGAATAAGAGTTGTGGCTTTACCTACTTATTTATTTTAAGATTTTATGTTCATAAGTCAAGGTAAATAATCTTCGGTAGACCTAAGTTAGATTTCCTCGTTTTTTTTCCATCTCAGATTTTTCAACCTCAAACCCATTTCTCACACAATCACTCACCTGTAGAGTTTCAGAGCAGCCAAAGACCTTGTCACATATGCGACATTTGTAGCTAATCTCTTCAGCGGCGGTATTGGAAGACTGTAGATTGTTAAGGGCCATACTGACGGAAGGAGATGAAGTTACTCCTGGCAATTTAGGCATCATTTGTGATGTACTCAGACTTAAATTTGTGACAGTGGTCAGTGAGATGTTTGTGCTAGAGGCGGTAAGGCTGAGATCCCTGCTGGAGCTACTAACTGAAGAGGCGGCTGGTGATATTAAGGGCGTGGCTTTATAGCCGGCCTGTAGTTGTTTATAATAATCCAAGCATTCAAAGCAATCCGGTCGCGTACAAGCTGAGGATTTTGTAGATTGAACAGGCATTTGCTGTGAGTTTCCATTGATCACATAGGGGGCAAAATAACGCTTTTGTTGCTGGTATGGTGAAGTGGGTGGTGTGCTCAATCCAGCAGCTGCAGCAGCCGCCGCATAGGCGGGCAAAAGATGTGGAAAAAATTGGGCATAAAATTTTGTGGCATTCGCCATGGCCAGAAAATCCGGTGAGTAGCCTAGATAGGGTGCGGGTGCTGTTAGGTGGGAAGCTGATGGTGTAGGTGGTGGGACAGCTCGCTGACTGCTCTTCGAGAGATCCAAAATGTTGGTTGTGGCTTCCGTTGAAGATTTCTTCATCTCCTTGCCCAATATGCGACTTATGCTAAAGTCGGTGACTTGTCCCGCCGGAGCAGCAGCAGCTGGTGGTGCCACGGCCATTTGGGCGGGCGATGGTGACAACTCATAACTACGCTGCAACATGGCATGCTTGAAACCCATTCTTCTCGCGGCAGATTCGTTCATAGACGCGGCACGACTCGAACTCTAAAGTTTTTCTGAAAGCGTTTCCAACTGTCGCCTTGCGCGTCAAGACTCGAAATGTGTGGACTCCAGCATTGACAACGGACCACATCGTCTCATCTTGGCCACGTTCAGACAATTGGGCTCACTCTCTTTCTCTCTCTCTGTCTGTTTCTTGAATTTAATTGGTCAACAAACTGGTTTGCTCTCGCACTTTGCGATCTTTTTAGTGGAGACAAACTGTCGCAGCTCCAATTAGGAGAGCTGGCTGCAATCTCCAGAACCATTTGGTAGTAGCATTTTACTAGTCACATCTATCATAAAGCTTATCTCCGGCTGCAGATCACTCGGATCTCTTACGCTCTCACACTTGCTCTCACTCTCTGCAGCTCCCGAGCTCATCCCTCAGCTGGCTACGCAGATAAAGTGACTAAGATTTCGTTGGGCCGCCGTTGTTTTTGTAATTAATTGCGGTAATAAAATGTGCGCATCGTTAAATTTTCAAAATGTATTTCTCCCGGTTTGCGACTGTCGTCGTCGTCGTTACTGGCATGTGTGAATCTTACGGTTATGAGCACAGACTGGGATCATCTTTTTTTTGTTTTTTGTTTTTTTTTTTGCTTTGAATGGAGTAGCTAAGGTCGTTATGTATGTGGAGCTGAGGATAGAAGATTCACATGTCAGAATCAGAAGGAATGCGTAAATGGGAAAAGGACTGAGGAAAATAATTATGGAGGTAATAATCAAGTGTTATATGGACTCTACAAAAGAAGTAGGGCAAACATAAAACTGAAGATGTATCTTTTGGTGTAAGTTCTGTTTTGGTTCTAATTTCTTTTGGTATTCGGCTCCAGTTATGGGAACTTGATTTGTTATTTTGCGGAACACCAAATGTATGGTGAACTTACTCAGAAACTTCGGACTCATATTGCCCATCACTGCTTTCAAACCAGCGTTCCGGAACTAAAAAATCAGCATGAAGAGTAAAGAAGAGCCGAAATATGTATGATTGCAATGGTGGAAGCGATAAAGCTTCTTTACTTAGGCCAAAGAGTAGGCCCGTTTTAGATAGTAAAGGGTGCAGCATAGAATCCATATTTTAGATACTGCAGAATGGACAGGTTGGAAGGGCTGACCCAGGATTGCGTAGTCTCCTATTGAGACTTTAGAGAAGAGATGCTTAACGCTTTCTACTTCAAATGAGCAACAGCTTCTACAATAGTGGTTGATATCAAGACTAGCCCGTTCTTTGAGACACTGTCTTGTGACTACCAGGGGCTTTCTGCTTCTACATACATTCAGTTATGTTAGGACAAATTTGATGGCGGTAGGAAGAACGTTATTAAAAGCTTCTTCGATGTCGAGAAATGTCGGCAGTGTGTACAATCTATTGATTGCCCTACTTTTGAGACTACACAGAGGGAAACAAGTGAGTGTTAACTGGATTGATTTGCTCATAACTTGAATATCGTTCATCCGATCTTTATCATTCCTTCGGCAAATCAATAAATAATATTGATAACTAAATATCTCTAGAAGGTAAGAAACATCTATCTACGAAACTGTGGAAGATATTGGGTTTTATTTTAAATTGAAAATAAACTTGATCTGCCTGCAAGTATAAGAAGTATATGTCCCATATATGTCAAACCTCTTTCTCTTACCATATCTGAGATCTGTGTGTTCATACAGTCGGACAGACAGACAGACATGGCTATATAGACTCTGCTGTTGATGCTGATGAAGATTATATATACTTTATAGGATCGGAAATGATTCCTTCTCCCTTACATACTTTTGCAAAAACTTAATAAACTCTGTGTTCCTGAGGTACAGCGTATAAAAATCTGTTCAGAAAATAAGTTGCTTTCAACTTCAAATAAGAAGATGTTGTCAATATTTTTGAGAACAAATGTTTCTGAAATGAGAAAAGTTGTACTCAACTCAACCACCACACAGAAAAGTATAAGTAACAGTAACAGCAATGGCGGAATGTGCTAGCACGCCAATCCATACGTTGTTCTCGTTAAGTGCAGAAGATCCAGGGCTCGATTTCCAGTTAAACACGGAAAAATTTTTCTGTTTTTCTGAAAAGCTTAAATGAACCAAGTCGAGTGGAGTCGTGTTGGTGTTTGTTGTACAGCGATGTCTCCTGATCCTATGGAATATGGGCGGAACAGCAGCGCATATCCAGCGCTTGTAAATTATAAAGCCTCCCGTCTCTTCCAATCCAAAAAGCTATATCCCGTGCCCTATTCCTCTGTTGCCCCAAAATGTGTGGATCCGCTTATAACCTTATTCAAAATCAATCAAATTATTTTCCCAGTTGACATTGAAAATATTTTCATATCAAATGAAACAATATCAACTCAAATCAAGTTTTTGCTTTCTCAAAAAATTGTTCTTGAAGTGAGAAAATTTTACTAGAAATAAGAAAAACCGTTCATGCACTGTTTTTGGTAACGTTTGTGCTTATTTTGAGTCCAATGTTCTCGGTTTTTTTCCCTCTGTGTAAGGAGTGAACTGTTTTTTCAATAGATCTTCTTTTTCTATACGCATGCGTTAACAATCTTTCCAGTGTTTTGAAAAGGAAAGATGGTAAGCTAAAGTCGTTGGGTCTGACATGTACAACACCAGGCTTATGACTAAATTTAAGAAACAAATTTACATGGTTCTACACGAAGGGGGTTACCAGATGAAGAAATATGCATATGTTAGGTAATTTACGTTAAATCAAGTCAAAGTCTGAAATCTGGTGGAAAAATAACTTGAAAAATACTCATCCCTGGGTGGGTCAAATGTTTCCGCGACCCCTTTAACCTTTACGATATGCAATTTTCGTATTATGAATTATGGTTTCTTTTCTGTTATAAGTAAAGCTTCTGTAGGCAAATGCTTATTGCTTTTACTTAAATCTAATGATATTTGTTGAGGTTGTGATGTAAAAATTAAAATTTTCCCTAAGAAGTGGTGGAGCTCTGAGGCACAATTTAAAGAATCTAAATAGTTTGAAGATGCTAGATCAACAATAGATGCAACAGATATAAAACTGTGCTAGGGGTTTGCATCAAATTTCTTACAGAATGATACAAGCATTATAGCTTTCCAAGCAACTGGCACCCTCTGGATTAATGTGGCATTACAATGGGGGCCCCTGAGGCCTTAGTGAGAGCTATATCAAAATCTTCTTCAGTGCTTAACGATCATGCAATATTTTATACTGGTTGGTGACATTATCTTCATCGATTTGAAACAAGTTATACGTGTACCAGTGTTTTACTATGCTAAAGGATGGTGAAATATCGTCAAAAATGGAAGTATTCTTTGATTTCTAACAATATTAATCATAGATTTATGCCGGCTTTAACCCAAATCATACCGCTGGTTCCTATAGGAATATCGAACCGGTAACTGAATTGTCGTTCTTTCCAAAATTCTGAACCGTAAATCGCAAGATATAACTGTTCGATTTGGTGCATTTTATCTGGAAACAGGCTATAAGGCCTGTCCTCCGTAGTTGATTTTATTTCCAAGAAAGGATGAATGAATTTGCTTGTATGTTTGTAAGAATATAAATTGAAATAAGAAGTTTACACCCGAATCACACCATCGATTTTAAACAGAAAACACTTACCAATTTCTCTTAATGTGATCGAAATTGGGAACGGGCCTGTATATCTTGGAAACAAGATCAGAAGGAGCTATATCGAACCCAGTTTTGATTGCATTCGACAAAGTCGTTTAGTTCACTCTTGAAACTATGTTGCGAAATTGAACCGAATCAGTCCTGGTTCCGCGTCGGTTGGATTCCCTGCCATAAACAGCCCTTAAACAATTATTTAAATAAGATACGATAAATTTAGTAACTCCTCTTTCCAAGTATCCGCAAAAGAGCCACATGAATATTTACGTCCTGCTTTCACCTTAAAAACAAAAACCAAAATTAAAGGATCGTTTAATCTTTTTTTATAAAACAACAAGAAACCTTTTGGCAAATCAACACATTTGTCAAGCTACACATAACAACGAACCCAAAAGCCCAAACCGCAATGGCAATTAAACCGAATCCGAAACCGAAACCAGTAACAACAAAGCGGATCACCCGCTGACAGAAAATCACTTGGCAACGGCTGATCATTAACCGATAACACATGACATTAAAGGTTCACGTTCACGAGCAGAACAACAAAGCTGAAAGAGCACACAAAATAAGATAAATACCGACCACCCTAAAAGGAACTAAATCGAGACTAAGGTAGACACAGGTGGGGCGAAAAACGAGCGGAAAATTAATAGTGTGAACAAAGAAGAAGGGAAGCAGAGAGAGACAGAAAGAACACGAGAGCAGTAAAGCACACACTGAAGATCATCGGAACATCTCAGATAGGTATCAGCTTACATTGGAGCCCCAGGAGGAGCTGGGAATTTGTCAAAATGTCAACGGGTGAAACAGTTTGAGATTTGGGGGGGTCTTTCCCTTTGACCACGTAGCTTTTGTAAAACAAACCATTAGCAGCTAATAAACATTAGTCATGCCAGGAGTTGGAGTAGAAGCTGGAGGAACCGCTGGCGGAGTGTGTTGTTGCTCTCGATGATTTAGTGAGTGTAATTAAATTTTAAAGTTTCTTTCGCTCGCATATGTAAATGATCTCGCGGAATTCCACGAATAACCACATTAAAAATAAAGAAATGAAAACAAAAAACTAAGGTTGAACAAGTTTTCTTAGCTGATAATTATAATGAATCGCCAGTTTAATCAAAATTTATGCAGATCATGGAGCCAAGCCAGTGCGTGTTGACAGACGGCACTATCAATCATGGATTCTAGCCACCGTTTTGGGGTTCAGTCGCCTACGATAAGATCGTTTTGTAAGTGATCTGTTAGAGATTAAGTGGAAAATCTCTTGAGTAATTGGCAATTAGAGAGGACTTCCTTCTGACTCATCCAGGTCCTCTACCATGTAGCTGTAAATGTACACCACTTCATTTGTTTCTGTCGCCGTTTTATATCGGAGTACGAGTCTGTTTGGGTGCATACAGGCGTGTGTCACCATTTTGCTTTCCGTGCATCCTCGGCAACTTCTTCATGTAATTTATGTGATTTTCAACCAATCACAAATCAAGTTAAGCATTTTGTTTCGCACATTTTTATGGTCGCTACTGATGCTATGCACAGGTAAAATGAAGGGATTGCTGTAAGTCAACAAGTTTCATAGGCGAATATTGTAAAGGATATCAGAGAATAAATTTGTGTAATTGATGCTTGGAGGTTTGATGCATACAATGTTATGTGTTGCCGTTTAATGGGTTGTTGGAGACCTAAGTGAAGGAAGTTCTAGCAGCATTTAATCCTTGTTAAAATGTGCTTAATACAATTATTTTATGACACGCAGAACAATACATAATTTGAGTGGGAATACTTGGAACTGCCAGATACCTTACCTTATGCTAAATTACAGTACTTTGAGCTTGCCTATTCTAGAAGAAGATATTTTCACCTTATCCAAGTACACAATTCGCACGATTAGAAAGATTTTGTTTAATTTCTAAAATTTTTAGATATTAAAGATATTTTAGACATTACTTTTAGGTCGAAATAGTTTTGGCAAAACAAAAAGACTATCAGCTATGCTCCCAATTTCGCTTTCGTAAAAATTTTGCGATTTAGAGTACAAATTTCGTACAAAAACCGGGTTGAAATAGTAAAAGTTTTGCGAAAGCGAAAATGGGAGCATGGCTGTATATTATATAACTGCCTTAAGAACGATCGGTCAGAAAATAAAATTGGTTCCTGAACAAGTTTTTTTATTGGTTGCGAGTCAAAACATAACTGCAAATCATAAGGTTATCAAGCATTCTGATTTTATCTGAATCTGACGTATATATTCAAACGGAAAAACCAGTTTGAATTAGAAATGAAAGTCGGTCGGGAATAAGGCAGCCCTGATTCCATTTAATTGTTAACATAGATTTAAATCAGCTGGATCATGATTTATATGCTTCATTTGCATTTAATCAAGAATATTTCTCTTTCCGAACTTTTGTTTTTGAAACTAAATTCCTGGAAAAGATTTACTTATTAAATTGCGAGTGTCGAATAGCCGCACAAGGATCTAATATCACTCCAAAACTAAAGCTTATCGATTGGATTCCCAGCCAGTGTCAGGTTATCCTCTGAATGACTAAAAACAAGCAATAAAATACTTTCAAAGTCATATAAGGAGAGAATCACTACCACATTATGCACCAAAAAACTTGTGAATGAGTTGATCACCGGTTCGAATTCCAGTCCGGCTTACGAGATACAATTAGCTGTTCGGTTCGGCTCGGTTAAGATCTGAAGAACGACGATGATGAGGAACTGTACGACGTGCTGGCATAATTGGCAGAGCATTCGATAATGCCTCACAACAAAAGAAAGCTAAATTCAGCTTCGTCGAAGTTTATATTTCCCTACAGCACGTGTAAATTATATAAATAAAGTTTTTAAAAGATTTTCATACTACAATTTAATTATTGCTTCGAACCAGATGTCTTTTTACCCATTGCTCTGAGAGTTATTTTTCAACAAATGGCGTCAGTCGCTTCGATGCGCCGGCGCTCACAACAAAACGTCGCATCAAGTGCAATTGCCTCGCTTCAAAGTGCGTTAAAACAAAAAAATCCATTCATACCGGCTGGGGCTGGGCCCCACACTAGCAGACGGCGCAGCAAGTACAGTGCGCGCGACGGAGACTCGCTTTTATTTTCGCTTTGATCAATGTTATTTGAGTGATTTCTCAAGCTCACCAAGAGATGGTGCCACTATTGTGTGGCCAGTTGTTTATATGGCAGCTATTTTATATATTCATCCGTAATTGATCAAAATCGTCAAAATTGTGCTGAAGAATAAAACATTTGTAACTGGAAAGCTTATAGACGCCACCATTAAAAACAAAAAAGTTTTTCTCACTAGAACTACTTTTTCGACCGATCGTTCCTATGGCAGCTATATTTCATAGTCATCCGATTTGGATCCAATTTACCAGAACTATGTTGAAGCATATAATATTAAGTTTGAAAGCGATAGCATTGAAAACAATAAAGATTTTCTTAATGAGACTTTTTTTCAGACCTATCTTTTCTATGGCAGCTATACTATATAGTTGTCAGATTTTCATCAAGCTTAGTGGAATTATGAAAAAGCATAGAAAACTTAAAAATACGAGGATTGGTGGCGTTTGCATTAAAAATAACAAAGTTTTTCTCACTAAAACTAGTTTTTTCACCAATCATGCCTATGGCAGCTATATGCTATAGTCATCCAATCCGGCCGGTACCGACAAATGTGCAGTGTATTTGTACTAAAAGATTTCGTGCAAAGATTGGTTAAGATTTAAGAGGAGAAACCATAGAAACAGGCGGACGGACAGACGCACGGAAATGGTTATATCAACTCAGCCCGTCGTATTGATCCAAATATATATACTGTGGTCGGAGATGCTTCTATTCTATAGGGTATAAAAGACAACAAGCATTAGCAAAGCATACTTTTGAGGCATTATTGTTAGCGCAAATGTATTTTCAGATTTTGACGCTTCCTGACCCAAAACCAAGTATAAGGAAGTGCCATACGAGACCGACTTTACAGCACTGTGTAATTTTTTGGTTTTAAATTTTGAAAATAAAGGCTTGAATTCAGTACGGCAGAAAATTCCTTGCGTCAGAGTATTTCACATACATAAAAACACTTTCTAACAGCACATAAGCATCAAAGCAAAGCCAAGGTGTTTCTTATTATATGAAATACTGTAACGAAAGGAATTTTCTGTCGTTCTGAGTACGGGGCTTAAAGAAAAACTTTATTTCATGTTCCATAGGCGGGGTTGAGGCCAGGGCACCCGCACAGTGTTCGAACACACTACCCACTGCACCGCATTCGGTGCAAACAAAAATTTACTTAAAACATAAACATAGCAGAGCGTAAAAGTAAAAAAATAACACTTGAGTTAAAATGAGTAAAACGGTGCGGTTCCTACGATTCTACGGCATGATACAATGAATACAAGGTAGTGCAAACACTTGCTCCATTTCGCATGCGGATTACTGTGTAAGTCTGTGCCGTTATTTGACAGATAAGTGTTAGGTTGGGAAATTTAATTTTTTTTAGTTTTTATTTGATTTAATTTAATTTTTGCTATAACTTAATTTACTTAACTTAAAAACACATTTAAAAAAGTCAACAAATACAAAATTGTAAGTCTGTGACGTCGTAATGGAATTTTATTTTTGATAAGCATTGCACTACCTTCTATTTTTTGTATCATGATTCTACGGTGCCACGGTGGCAATTTGACAGTTAGCTAATCGTACTCGTTTGTAATCAAACTCGGCGAGTACTACTCGCTTGTTAGTTTTCCTACTTGTGTAGGTCACAAATTCAGTTATTTTTTTTACACTTTTTTAAATTCTTTTATATATCATTCTTTTGTACTTAAGCAGCTGAATCAATTTTCAATAAAATTTGTAAACTATTTTAGAAGGTTCCTGGATGGTTTAGATTTACAATTAAGCTCGATATTATCGGATTAATGTGTATGTTGATACTATAAAGTAAGACATTTTACCGTTTCAAGACCAGTTCAAAAACAAATTGAACAGCACAGAAAAAGAAAGATACATTTGGGATGGATAACTTATTCATAACCCTTGTTCGATTTCCGGATACATTGGATAAAAATCTAAGATCAATCTTATATTAACTGGATATTATTAATATCCTTTTTACGATATTTTAAGCCAGTCCAATGGATTATCAACAAATACCCATTTTTTTTGTGCGGGTTAATAGTGACTCATAGCCCATATCTCTGAAAATATTCAAGCTATGATCTTAAAGCTTAGTGTTTGTGTTGATAATATGAAGATAGATATTTCAGTTCTAAAATCATATATCTGTAATTATTTGAGTAATGAACTTAAGTTATTTATCCAGAGTGAACCAGAGAGTCACATATCTAAAATTAATTAAGCTATAAACTGGGAATTTAGTGTTTAGTTTGAATATATGGAGTTATATATACTTTTCCGTTTCAAAACTGGTATAGAACTAATCTGGAGCAATTTATATGTGGTATCTAATTTTTTTGTATTTGAATTAGGTGAAAGTTATATGTCAACACAATTTACAGGACCCGAACGACGCCGGGTATGTAATTTATAATAGTTACATATTAATTTTGGTAATTAACTCTATTTTAACTTTAAGATTTAATCTCTAAGATTATAATCTATTTAAGAAAACTCGATTAGTTATCATAGAAGATGATACTTCATTTTTAATTTGCTTAGAAAGTAGTTGAATCAAATAAGATAATGGTGCTCCTTTTTCCTCATATTTTCTTATAGGTGGTTTGAACTCATCCATTCCTAAGCGTTTTCTAGCACATTTCCCACTAATTTTGGTTTGTGCTTGCATTTAACATTTTCCCAAGTCCGATTTATTTCCTTGCTACTGTAGCTCATTAATATCATAGAAACGGACATTTGTCTCATTCTGTTTTTTATGATCCTTTTACGTGCTCTTTTTTTTTCTTTTATCATTTGTTGATAATAATTATGGTCATTTGTGATAATTGTGGGCTATTGTGTCATGTCTTAAAGAGTCGACTTTTTTTTATGTTTTTCTCTCGCACTTTAATAATAATTGTCATTAAGATAATTAGTTGGTATGTGACTTGGCCGACGGTCGCTGGAGTTTCGAGTTTATTAAATGAAAAGTTATGACAAAAAACAATTTTCCCAAAAGGCCAAGCGGCGCTCCAAAGATTTATTAGCGCGATTAAAGGAAAAGTGAAAATCCACTTCGGAAAAGATCGTAAAATGTGAAGACCCACCGCTTACCGATCGTAAAACAAATACAAAAAAAAAGCAAAGGATTTTTGTGAATGAACAGATTTGTTTTTAATTGTGTGAAAAGTGAGCAGCACATTACCCAGAAATGCCAAATAAAGATGACGACCAAAACGACTTCCTAATGTATGACAATTCGGAATCCATTAATCGCTGTGAAATGCCCATCCCTCTTATCGTGATGGGCAGCCACCCAAATAGTTTCCACACAAAGAACTCATAATTAAATTATGCAAATTTCTCACTCTCCGGCGGCAGCTTCAAACAGCACAACGTGGCGACGACACGTACGAGACAATAAACCTCAACTCAATGTCTGGTAAGAAAGCCAACTTGTCACATCATTAACAATTTGATCGATTTTGCTCAGGAAGCTAAAATTGAAACAGCTGGGGCAGTCACTACAGGTTCTTTAATGAGAAAAATGTAGCGCATTTAAATGTGGAGACCATTAAAGTGCCAAAAGTAGCACTTTGTTTTTTTTTGGTGGGGCAACAACGTAGCAAAGCTTGAACTGTTAGTTACACTGAGGAAAAGTTATTGCAGTTCATACATATAATATTTATAATCAGTGTTAAGCTAAGGTCGCACACGCAAACAAAATTTGCCTTTAACTGTAAATGTTTGCGTAAAACAAATTGGGTGTTCCCACATGAGCAAATATTTGCTCTTAAGAAATTTGCGCAAATATTTCCTCTCCGCAAATAATTTGCGTTAGTGTTCACACAGTTTGAGGCAATATTTATTATGCATTTCTTTGCCCAATCTGCTAAATTTATAAATGAAGTAGGCTGATTAGTTCGAGCAAACAATATAATTTTTTTTTTTAAATATCACAACAGAAAAAGCAAAGGCATGGATAGTCAAAAAAATAATTGGATAATGATTTTAGGCTGCGGAGCTGCAGACTTATGGGCACTTGAGCAAGAAGAAGCGAAGAAGAATCAAGCTCGTTTTCATCAATCAAGCATTGAAGGCACCAAAACTTTACAAAAATTTTCTACGAATGAAAGCAGCAGATTCTGAGCATTTGGTAATATGAAGCAATCATTCTGTTATATAAGAAAAGTATTTTTCAGTTGGATCTTTGTTGGTTCAAGTCCAATGATTCAGCGCTCTCGCTGACATGTCGATTAATGGTCACACTGCGCTTTTTGTCAAGTGGAGATAGCTTTCGGTCGTTGCAGTATATTTTTCGAATTCCGCACATTTCCATTAGCAAGATTGTAGAAAATAAACCCATGTTTTTAATGCTTTTTATCAATTTCCTTCAAATGAAAGAAAATGATTAAAAATTTCTGGATTCATATATTTCGAGATCTTAATAAGCCGGATTTCTAATGAAGAAGTTTTCCGTCAAACTTCATTGAATGTGGAACTGGTCTTTAACTGCTTCAACATTCCTGAAGACGCATCCTTGCCACAGCGTGCATTTTCTATTCAATACGTGATGGTGGTCGATGATGCTTTTGCTATTAGCCGAAGACTTCTAAAACCATTTGCCCAAAGAAATTCATTTTTAGTCAAAAGGGCATTTAATTAACGACCATCCAGAACTCGACGAGTTACAGAAAACACCATTCATTCAGCACAAAATCGCCAGATGCGCCACTGAAATGCTAATATTAGTAGGAAGTCTCTTCTAGGGTTGCTAATTTCTTTGCGACGATGTCATCACAACAACGATACAGCGATATACAACGATATATGTTGTGAAGTTGTCGCTGAAATCACAGACGATAATTTTTTAATTGTGCATTTATTTGTTTCGTGGTCTTGCCGTTTATTTTAATTTAAAAATTTTTTTTTTTATTTTTGCCGTGTTTGCTCTTACAATTTGCTTGCAAGAGCAATCTTGCAAACCCGCAAACAAAATTGACCGAGGGTGTGCCCACTTGCTCCCACTAGGCAAGTATTTGCTTCACATTATTGATGCACAATCATATGTAAAGGCTACTTGGCAAATGTTTGCGCGCAAACTATTTGGTGTTCCCACTTAAGGCAAACAAAATTGGCAAATATTTAGAGATATTTGCGCAAATAATTTGCGTGTGGGACCGTACCTTTAGAAAGTACCTAGGTACTTGTACCTAGATACAAATTTTGTGTACCTTTTACCTTACCTGGATAGTTTTAAGTTCCAGTACCTTTTACCTTACTTAGATCCAAATTTTCATTTACTTTAATTTTAATGAGAATTTAAATCATAGCCTGGGTGGGGAACTAAACTAAATTAATCATTCTTCCAATTTGGGATTGTCGGTGTGACTGTCAAAATATCATAGTTTTGAGCTAAGAAGCTGTTGATCCTTAAGACGCCTTAACATTTTATTTGGTGTTCATAAATATTAAAATCAAGAAAAGCTGCTACTAGTTGGTTGTAAAAGTCCCTGTCGAGTTTGTGAAAAATAAAGCGAGCGAGCAAAGGCTACTCTATAAATAACTACTTACCATTATCATTCCACTCATTTTCTTTCAGTGTTAAACTAGCTTCAATCTATACACAAATGTGTAGTTAATCGCTCAACCAACCACACCAACTCTTAACTTAAAAATCTTGTTGGCGTTGGCGACAACCAAACAAAGTTTTGTAGATTTATTACTTACTTGCTCTTCCCTACCTCCAACCCACTGAAAACACACACAATTTCTCAATAAGCCAAATGAATCTTTCCCTCTCACTTACTCGATTCCAATGAAATGTGTGTTTTCAAATAAAAATGGTCCATGCGATGCGATCGAATTTAAATTGAAAAATTTGATTTTAATTCTTGCATTTGAAATGTGTTTTCATTAACATAATTAACGTACAAATTAAATGTAGTTTTTTTTACCTTGGATTTCAGTGGAATTGTAAAAATAAAATAAATTACATTTTACAGCAAAGAAAGTTCTTTTCCACGCAAACTCCGACTTTGACAGCTGCTCGTCAGTCCATTAAATTTGGTTTAAAGAGTTTTAGGAGGCATTAAAAGTCGGTTTCGGTGTGTTTAATGCCGTGTTTTGTCCTACACTTTCGTGGGGGGCTTCGCTTGATTTATGCTTGTGGCTCATTTATATTGAAATTTGATATATTTGAGCAGGCTGTTGCGGCGTTTTATTTTGCAAAGCCGAAACAGCCGCTTGCCTCATTCGAAAACGTATTTCTGCATTTTATATTCGAATTAATTGAAATGATTGTGATCTACAACATGGGACGCTATATATAAATAAACTCGTATATAGGCGTCCGTATATGTATAATTTATGAATATCGTTTTGCCCAACTCTTTGTCTTTGTCTCGTTTTCAGCGAACGTTTTTTTTTTTCAAAGGCCGCGTATAAATTATATGGTCAGACAATAGTAAGTGTAACACCTCCTAAATGGTGCTTTTACGCGTATTTCTTTGATGATCTTTGATGATGGGCGACAAAAGTTGTTTAATGGATTTCTTTGAATAAAGTTGAGATGCGTGGGTGTTAAGAGGAATATGCATGGATTTTTAGGAATTGAACTTTCCAGTTTTGGAAATACTTTACTGCTTTAAAGTTACTTGAATTGAGATTATAGACAGAATTTTTGAAATTTTGCATGGGAACTTACTTTAATAGAGATTGTAAATAATTTTCAAGAAACTTCAAAACTTATCGTAGATCGGCTGTAATTCTCAAGAAACTTCAAAACTTATCGTAGATCGGCTGTACTGATATAAAAAAACAATATTTATTTGCAACCAACTGCTTCCACTTCTTTCCACCTCTAGCCATTCCCTTTGTGTTGTGATTGACATGAAAATGCTTAAAGTTTACCTTAAAACAATGACAGAAATGTTGACTAGTTGCTGCCACTCTCCCAGTCTTCAACTCCATCCTCTGTTGGGGTCCATAACCCAACTCTAGCACCTGCTGTTACCTTTTTTTTTTGATTCATTAAAACTCCGTCTTCTGTATAAAACATTTTTTAATAAATATTATAAAATGGGAGCTGCAGCAAACTAAACAAAAAAAAAATCGTTTACCAGTAAAAACAATTAAACAAAAAAAAAACAAACAAAAGCTACGCAGTTAAAGACCCTAAAAAATGTCAACTGTTTGCCGCTCGCCGCTTGGAAGCTGCGTTGACTGTGATTCCAAGTCAAACTCTGGTCTGGGGGACACATTTGGCTTTCCTTGCTTGGCGGTCCAGACAGTTGTTGTCGGCTGTCATAAAACAATTAAGTTTAATTTTGTCACCGTGCCCAGGCCCCAAGTAGCACCCATAGATTTTAGACAATTAACGCATGTTTTGTAGTTGTTGCTGTTGTTGTTGTTAGGTAATTGTCCACCTGTTGCCGGCTCTTGCGTTTGAGATGGCTACAAAAAAGAGTCCACACAATTACAGGCCATGGATGCTGCAACATTTACTTTTTTGTTAGTAAATTAGTTGTTTAAGTGGAAATGGGTTATTTGTTAGACCATAAAAAAAATATAGATTAGTATCTTTGTAGTTCACTTTGAAGTCGAGAAGTTTTTAACTTAAGGGTGCAAAAGCTGGCAAAACTCAAATCGAGTTGATTTGATTATTTTTTCAAAATCAAAGAAAAATCTCGGATATATCGCAATAGCGATTGATAGTTAAGTCTTTCTAAAAAAAACAAACACCTAAGACGTTCGGTCAAGCCCGACTTTGATATACTCTGTACCTGCAGTAGCAGGGCTGCTGCTGCGCTACGGCAAAGAACTTTCTTTTGGTCATAAGTTGACCAATAGATGGCGTCACTACTTGAATTTCAAAAGTGACCAATAGATGGAGCCACTACTGTGTCGGTTACACTGTAAAAAACCAAACATTTTAAATTTATCGGGGTAATTAACAGATGTTTTTTCCAGTCGAGCTGGACTTTATTTATTATATCATTGATAGCTTTGGTATGTACAGGTGTAGGCATAATTATTTTGACAAAAAAAAAATAGATAATATCTTTTAAACAAAAAATCCTAAAATTTAGAAATTTTTATCAGATACTGGTATAAAAGTAAGCTTTCAATAAAATATAAGTAGTATACTATCAGCTGCTTAGGTAAGAAAATATAAATCAAAAAGTGCAAATTGAGGTGGCATAAGTATTTTGACGAGATTTCAAAATTGATTCTTTCTATTCTCAGCACAGGACCTCAAATGATAAAAGAACGATTTAGGGTCCAAATTAGCAATTTTCTGCATTTTTATGTCCCATTTACAGTTAATCTATTATAGTTATGGGATTTCTAAAGGCTGATTTGGGTTCAGCGTGAACAACTTGTCTAGAATCAATCAGTCTTTTATCATTAATGGCCCTGTGCCATAACGATGTGTGAAATCTTGTCCAAATACTTATGCCAACCACCATTTCCACATTTTGATTTATATTTTCTAACCCATGCAGCTGATTGTGTACTACTTATGTTTTATTGAAAGTTTACGTTTATACCAGTATCCGATAAAAATTTCAATATTTTATGACTTTTTGTTTAAAAGATATAATGGTTTATTTATAAAAATTTTTTTGTCAAAATAATTATGCCCAATACTGTACACCTTGAATGGAATGCTAATACGTTTTTGTATAACATTGTATATAAATGAGAGATGACTCAAACATGATCCGACGTAATGGCAAAGCTGACTAAATATGTTCAATCAACTCAAAACGGTCCCAATTAACTCAAAAAGGATATCAAGACTGTAATAAGAGTAATTTTAGAATAGAGTCTTAAAATCCACCATAGGCATGTGCAGAATTTTAAAAAGGGGGTCGAATCTGTATTTGTTCAATGGATATTCTTTTTTTATTTAAGTACGAATTAATTTCAGCGTTTAAAGTCTCAAATTTAAGAAATAAAAGAGTTTAATTTGATTTTTATGTCGCTTATAAACAATCCAAAAAGGGAATACTCTACTGTAATGTCCTATAATATATTTCAAATTTCAGGAAATCGATCAAATGGTCATTTCACAGCTGACGCAGTCAGAAATATGTTAATCGTATTTTTAATAAATGTCAAAATCCATATGAAGTAAATGGACCATCTCTTAACACCATTTCTGAATGGTTTCGAAGACTCCGTACTATACATGTTTCGGTGGAGGTCTATCTCCAAGAAGGTTGGCAAAAATAGCAAATCTGTTTACTTCTTCAGTGCAAGGACAGTAGCTGTTATTCCTCTGACATCAGTTCATGCTGAAAACTGTTTGCCAAACGATTTCAGAAAATTTCAAAAAACCCAGAAAAAAACAAGCATGAAAACTATGAAGTTTGACTAAAATTTCCTTTTAGAAGAGAACCTCTTCAGAAAATTAGTTGCCCACGACTCAAAATAAGAACAAATCTAATGGAAATATTTCGATAACAAATATTCAAAAAATGCTTCAAATAAGCTTAATTAAACTCCACTCAAACAACTTTCGGAAAAATATAAGACTTTTGGCATCAGCCATGTGAGATGGTACAGGTCAATAAAACGCCATTCCAATCGTCTTCAATTGAAAAAGTCCTGAGTTCGATGCTAGGATAAAACTGACTATAAAAGTATTTCTTATTATACTCTGAACCAAAGATACAAAGTGTATATTAAGTTTAAGCATAAGTATTTATCAGGGAGAAGGAATCTTTTCCGACCCCATAAAGTATATATATTCTTGATCAGCATCAACAGCCGAGTCAATAAAGCCATCTGACCGAGCGAATGAACGCAGACATCTCAGATGTGGTAAGAGATAGTTTGACATGTATTTCTTATAATTGCAGGCAGATCAAGTTTATTTTAAATTTTTGACACGCCCCATATAAACGTCATATCTCCCACAGTTTAAAAGATAGATGATTCGTAAATTTTAGAGATATTGAATAATCAAGATAATTTATTGATTTGCCGAAGGAATGAAAATGAATGATGATGAACGTTAGTCGAGTTATAAGGAAAACAAACATTTATTATGGGTAGCACCGGCTGCAACGGCGATTGGCAGCCCTTCACACACTTTAAGTGTTGTTTTTTGCACTTTGTGTGGCTTGTAACTTAAATTGATTAGATATATACAAACTATGGGGGGTACAGAGTATGTTATAGTCGGTCTTGACCGACTTTCTTTGTTGTTTTTTATTTATAGTGAGGGTCTAAGAATATATAGTATAGTCTCGAAATTTTCTATTTGACAATACAAATGTTAAATGCCAGACACTTTTTTTTAAAGCTTACGATTTAACGAAATTGCGTAAAAGTCTCCCAAAACTAAGTGCCAGCTTTTCAGTCTAGTTGTTGCACTCAGAACCGATACTGTACCGATACAATAATTAGATTCTTATCCGTCTTTTTGGTTCCAAGAATTTCTATTCTCGGATACCGGTAAACAAAAAATTAAAAAATGGGTTCCGGCTCTGGTTTTGAGTTTGAGTCGGTTCTATTTTGAGTCCTTATTTTAATAATTTAAAATTTAGTTACTTACAAACAAACAATTTTATAAATACCGCTATAGTTACCTGTTTATTATTTAACTTTTGTGATAAGTGCTTTTGTTATACGTATTTGTATACTTTTTGCGCTGATTTAAAATTGCATGTTTTTTTTTAGACTTTCAACTAAAATTCTCAACAGATAGTGCCAACTCGTCTCTTGGCCAGCAACATAGTTTGTCTTTTATAAATCAAAGGAATGTTAATTAAAAATGGTTTCAATTCGCTGTGACGTTAATTTGTACAGTTTAATGTGACCTACATTCCTACATGGAACCGTTTTAGAACTTCTTAAAGGAAGTCAACTTCTGCTTCTGCCATTGTCTGTCCACACACACGACAATATCTCAAAGACTGATTGTCATTTGTCAAAAGGTAAAACAAACCAAACGCCCAATTAGCGACACAGTTAAACGTCAACATCCTCACGGCTTCACATCCGGAGAAGCTGGAGCATAAGTTGGAGTTGGAGTTGTGTGTTTTGCCCCCCTCTAGAGACGGTTACATTTTCGCCATCAATCAGCCACAGCAGCGGGCGCCTGCGCAAAAATGCGGAACAGACCAAAAACAACTTGACTGCTATCCTAGGGATGTCTCCACTTGTGCGACTTGCTTGGCAATTAACCATCAATTATCACATAACCAAGCTGGCCAGAGTAGCTGTGAAATTGGGTTTATTGATTTGCTAAAACATTTTACAAATGTCACGAGTCTCAAATTTATTTATTTATGTTTTACAGCCAGTCGAGCCGCTGTGTCTTCCATTTTCATTAGCGTGATCATAAAAGTACTCGGCAAATATTGTGTAGCAATATTTTAGGTGATCGAAAAGCTACCGTTTGTTGTGGGTGCTCCGCTCGGGAGGAAACACAGCTATGGTCTGTTTGTGCGCACAAGCGCAACCATTGTGGAGTCTTGAATTTCGCGTGACGTATCGTTGATTAGCACCATTTTGTTTTATGATTGTTGTTATTTGATTTAGTTATTTAATACGTTTGTACTGCTGCTTGAGTAGCCGGAACAAAAGTGGTGAAGTGACGCAGAGAAATGCATTTTTTTTGTTTTCATGAAGTTGAAGACGAAAATCTTAATGGAGAATGTGAAAGTGATGACGCATATTAATGTGAGAGAGTCAATGGTTGTGCATCCGCGTTTAAAGACTGTAAAATTATATGACCACCGGATGATCTTATATCAGGTCATAGAAATGCCAAGTAATGGCAAAGTTATAGTTGTTTTTCTCGGAGAGAATCGTTACATGTACCGAACTGGTGTAGAGTCCTCCAGACAAGCGGCATAATTAATTTACATTTTAATCACACTCGGCTGGGTACTTGGGCACTCAGCAATACCAGGCAACGACGAAGCGAACTACAGCGCAAAGCAGAACGACAATGAAGCATCACTTCTGGCTGTCACATCTCCCGATCTCGCAGGCCAAGATACACTCCCAAACTATGATAAATCTTTTAACAGGGCACCGTACCATAGGTTATACATATGTCCATTAGGACGACTTCTTTCGTGGCTGTGGACATGAGAAGCAACCGCCACTATGCGAAGGTCCTAGACTTCTTGGGAATCCATTCTCTGAAGATCTGGTGATAGAGATTTTTTGTAGTACCGTACCGTCAACACCTCCACCCAATTTTTTTGTGGAAGTGGAATTGAGAACATGGCTGATATCAATTCTTAGTTTTCTTAAACCTCACAACTTTCACTCTTTTCCAATGCTCCCCCATCTTCTCAACGATTACTTCAAATTTATTTACTAACTTGGCCCATAACTCGCACTCTCTCTCTCTCTCTCTCTCTCTTCCTGGCCTATTGGCACATTTAATTAATTTTAATTAACTTAAGGATTAACTCCAACTGACCAAATAGCACCCAAAGGAGCTGGCTGCAGAATGTGAAATTGCTAGAAAATAAAGGCAGCTAATCAAGCGGCATCTGGGCAATGGCAACGCGTTGCTATGCAGTCCGCACGCTTTATAAAATAATGATCAGATGAGAAGGAGGAGGAGGCGGACGATTGCTCCCGTAAGTGCCATATTGTCACTGTTTGATCAATCAAACTGCCGCCGATGGCTACGACAGATCGTAAATGTAACTCAATCTCCTTGTTGCGTAACTTGTTTCCAGTCAGGAGCCGAAGCTGGAGCAGGCCTTACAATTAGCCCTGCTGATGCTGCTGCTGCTCATCGATGGCCGAGCGGCTGAGCTGTGCTAATTGACAATATTTATGAACACGTACGCATTTTGTCGCCCCCAGTCCTTAATTGGAACGCATCCATCGCCCACAGCTGGCCAATTATTTTCATCAAAATTGCTGACAATTTTCAACGTAAGCTGCAGGAGGAATGAGCGCGAGTTCTCTGCGACGTTTTGGTTATACGAATGTGTGTCATAAATTGTCGCCTAGATGAGCACTTAAATTCTTGCTTAGAGCGGGTCTTGACTTGCAGTTTAATTAAATTTACCTTAATTACACATTAAAGCATTCTTAGCTGCTGGTTTTTGTCATTTAACCAAACAAGTTCCATTTTGTATTCGCAGCTTTGACAAAAAGTAGTTAGCGGTTAGAAGCAATTGAAGTCGCTGGCAATTGAGTTGGCTTTATAGACATTAACCTTTGAGGCGGCATGATCGTTGTCAAATGATACAGACAATATTTTGAGAAGTGAAATGGCTGGTTAGTAATATTAAGCATATATTTTGTTTATGAGATTAAACTTTAATAACCTGAGTTGATGTTTAATATTTCTATGAAAATATTTACTGCCACATTGTTGCTGCTTGTCGTATCCATATTGTCATATTTCAGTGTAGTATCGAATGTGTGTTGATTCTCTGTCCATGCCCATAGATGACTCAATATCTCAGTTCAAGCTAGATTGATTTCGATGGAACAACCGTTTTTGAATCGCCCTCACGCAATTATTTCTTGAGCTGATGAAGCGGGCGGTGAAACTCACTTTATCTGCCCTCAACCGTTGTTTTTGGTTCTACAATTGTTTTATGACTATAGTCGTTGTATATTGGGTATACCCAATGAAATTATTATACAAGCTTGCAGCTTCATAGCCAAAAGTCGAAGTGAGTTGATCGACATATTTTTGCTTGATTGAATTGAAAAATATTCCAAAAAAATTCTGAACAAGTGTAAAATATGCCCAACCGTTTAACGACAGTTTTAAATCGGACCAAGTTAAACAGCCAGAACTAGAAAGACATCCCTCAAATATTCTGATGGTAAAACCGGTTGTTGCACTTTCAAGGGTACAAAACTTCGGAACAGAAAACGGGTTCTCTTTTTTAGCAAGTAAGGGGTTAGGTGTGTTCAAAAATTTTAAAAATATTTAGTTTTGTCTTTATAGAATATTCTCCAAAAATTTTAAATTTATTGGAGTGAAGTTCTAAGTGATAGAGCCTTCGAAAGTTTCGTCTATCAGGCAACATTAGCCAAGCGCTAATAACTTGAATAGCTTTTTTCTCGGAACTCTATTTTTTAAGTCGGTTGTCATGATTTCTCAAATGGTTATGAACCGATTTTGGTCTAATTGTGTATACTTTTTAAAAAAACATTATTTAGTGCCCACGGCCTATGCGTACAGCGGGCATAGACAGAGCATAACATAAACCAAAATAAATTGCAACAACTTTGTATGTTGCCGCTTGCAAAATCGAACAAAACAACAAATATGTATTGATGTTATTTACCGTAGATTTTGTTGTTGGCGATGAATGCGCATTCGTGTGCATCAAACAGCCACGAGCACACACATACATCACCAAGCAATAATCGGATTACTATTTCTATTTCTTGCACTGAGGGAAAAATGCTCTGAAATCGTAATATTTACATTTAGACTTTAACATTTTTACCATTGATTCAGCGGTACATATATATGGAATATAATTTTTTTTTTTGTTAATTTAATTTTCCAACCAATTGTTTTGTTCTGAATCCAGCGCTATTGCGTTGGTCACCAAAGAGACCCACCACCAGTTGGGCTCTGAAAAACAACAAATTACATTCAATTCTATTTGAAAATTTTTTAGTTACTCTGCAGGGATTCGAATTCGGCGCCCTATGATTGAACACGGTTGGAGTGCCGTCTCATCGCGTTGCGCCCTTGCGCGCTTTGGTGGCAAAACGTCTAAGATACTACTTGTATTGAGTTAAATCTACCATCTTCCTAAAAACATGAAACCACTGGTCCAAATTGAGGCAAACAAATTTAGTTGCATATTATTCTCGACGCTTTCCTTAGTAACTCCACATTAAAAAGCCTGTGCAGCTTGAAAGTTCTACTCCACCAAACACAGCTACACTTGTTAAGATTAACCTAAAAAATAGTGGAAAGCTAACTTCGGCTCGACCGAAGTTTTTATACCCTTGTAGCTTGTATGATTTATATAAATTAGTAGACACAAATATGTACATTCGGCCAAATGTACACATTTGTGACAAGGCCTCCTATATACATTTTCTACTCACAATTTCTTTGCCAGCTATACTATATAGTTGTCCTATTAAACTTGGTGGAATTATGTGAAAGCATAGAAAACTTATAAATACGAGGTTTGGGGACGTTTACGTTGAAGACAAAAAAGTTTTTATCACTAAAACAACATTTTCGGCCGATGGTTCCTATGGCAGCTATATGCTATAGTCATCCGATCTGGCCGGTTCCGACAAATGTGCAGCGTATTTGTACCAAAAGACTTCGTGCAAAGTTTGGTTAAGATAGCTTTAAAACTGACGGAGGAGATAGCATAGAAACAGACGGACAGACGGACGGACAGACGGACATGGCTATATCAACTCAGCTCGTCATGCTGATCAAAAATATATATACTTTATGTGGTCGGAGATGCTTCCTTCTATGCGTTACAAACATCTCGACAATTTTAATATACCCTCTACAAGGGTATAAAAATACAATTCAATAAAACACGATACACGAGGACAAAGACACACAAAATTTATGAAAAGGTTACAAAACTATAATTTTAGTTTTTTTTATATATTTTAGATAACTGAACTAAGATTTTCTATCATTAAAAGTAGAATTTTTTGTCAATCAATCAAACTTTTTCAATGTGTTTCGCCAAATTGTGCACAAAGCTACCATGTGTATAATCAGCTGAAATTGTAATTCTCAAGTTCTAATTCGGAGAATAATTCATATAAAAGGGGCCACGGAAATTTAGTGTGTAATAAGTTTTTAATTAAATCAAAGTGCATATTAACTGATTTTAATACAATAATGGCTTAGTAAAATTAAATATGATTGTTATAGTTTTTACTATGAGATTTTAACTGAGTGTGTGTGGTAACCACACACTGTGGTTGTTGCTGCTTCAGAAATTAAAAAAAAATAACTTTCTGTTCACATCTTCGCCAAATATTCAAATATTAATTTCTTTCGTGCAGTCGAAAGATCATGCCCATTTTTTCAAGAAACTCCCTGGCAGTTTAACATTAAATGGATATTTTAACATCCAACAAATGATATTAATAATATGCAGTCCAAATGGATACCAAAATCATCCAATGGATTACGCTAGGCAACAAGGTCCAGTATATTGAAGGGTTGGTGGTGATTCTAGATGATTTTCGTGTGCTGAACACGAATCTGTTTTCAGAAATGTGGACCATCACGTCGAGATTTTTAGTAATTTGAGCTTAAAGTTGCAAAAAGATCAAATTTTGACCCTTTTCAGACGCGTTTTGTGGGCAACCTATACTTTTGTTTAGACTTTAAAATAAAACTTTGAAAATAAAATATTCCAAAGAAATTAACGATTATTTTTAGCGAAGGTATAACATTTTGAATACATTTAATAACATACCCAAATTGCTTACAGCCGAAAACTAGGTTCCCCAAAACTAGGTTCCCCACAAAACGGGTCTAAAAAGGGTAAAAATAGGCATTTGATGCAATTTTAAGTTCAAATTACTAAAAATCTCGACGTGATGGACCCTTTCTGAAAACAGATTCGTGTCCAGCACACGAAAATCATATAGAATCACCAACAACCCTTCAATATTCTGGAAAAAGTCTAATTTTGTTGCCTTGTGTTATCAAAGAATATTCCTTTTATCTTGGTGTCTGGTACTGTAGAGTCAGTAGTCCACGCCACAGATTACCCATTGTCAGCCGGAAGGTTTACTATATTTTCACCTTTTTTTTCATCAGTTTAGTGATTAATGCTCTCAGAAATAAAATCGTTCTAAATCTACCGAAATCAAGTCCATTTGTTGACAAAAGTAGAGTTATTCCGCTTTTTCTTGAACCGTAAACAGCGGGTGTCCGCTGTGATCACTTTGTGACATGGCTTGGGCATGTTTTAAGAACATTTTGTGCTCGCAATAGAAACGCTGAAAAAAATTTGGTTTCTTTTGTTTCAAAAGTAAATATTAGTTTTAAGTTCGATATTTAGTTAGTTTTCTTTCTGATTTCCATTTTTTAGGTGATCGGACTCAGAACCTCACTGCTACTTAAACGCAAAAGTCGGCTCTCAACCATCACGACTATCGACCTCACTCGAAACGTTGCGGCGAACAGCATTAAAGAAGGCAAAGCTCTGGTTGCTGTGAGCTTTGCTGAAGCTTTGCCTTGCAAAATCAAGTTCGAGTCAGCGTGGACCCGAAGATTTTTTTGTTGTTTTTGTTTATTTTGTTTTTAAATATTAATAATTATTGTAGAATGTAAAATTGTTCTCTATGCACGATGTTCGAACTTCGGTTATGATTTGTGCCTGTTTTATGAAGAAAGCTTTTTAGTGGTGTTTTTCAGCGAACGTAGGGCTTGTTTTGTGAACGATAACTCACGAACGAAATCGATCAAATAGGAGTCCGCTTGTGTTGGGTTTTGGAAGATCGTTTTTTTCTTAGTATACTAAAGCTATACATAAATACTCCCATACAAATAAATAAAAAAATATTTTTCTTTACTAAATACTTGATTTTACACCAGACCCGGTCTATAGCCATCGGAGGCCGAAGTCAGTCGCCAATTCAAACCGAATGCTTGTCGAAGTCATGCATCACTGAGTGTCAGAGGGAGTAAGGTATGTTGTTTTTGTGCTCTCCATTTGGCCTGATCTGCATTACACAGCCCAAAGGGCCACGAGCTTAGCTCTTTGTGCTCATATAAATTGCTCCTTAAAAGCATTTGGATTAAAGCACTAAATTCCCACACTTGGCAGCTTGATTAAGCTAGATACATCCATTTATTTGTTAACTTGCTCTCTAAGTAAAATGAAATCGATCTACAAATCTTGTTCTTTAAACTAGAACTCAGCTTCCGTTTAATTTCGGTGTTCTCTAAGTACATTTCGTTTGAAATTTAATTTAAATTTCAGTCGGACCTTCCTCTAAATGCAACACCCAGATCAGTCGGTAAAGCGGTCATAAATGGACTACTGGATGAGCGTGTGTAAAGATTTAATGGGATCGTTTGAAAATTTAAATTATAAAACACTTAAACAAAAAACACTTGCAAACGGCAACTTGTATCTGGCCGAAAGAGAACGGGGGCCAGGGCCTAATTAAATGTAATTAATTTTCACATGCCTCAAAATTAAATGCATTTAAATCAAAGAAATCCGAGAGTGTGAGCTTTAATAGCTCCAGCGCTGTTAAAGGCGATTTAAAAAGTTTCATTAAGATAACCAACAAAAACTCAACTTGTTTGCAACCTACAAAAAAAAATGTTATAGCAATTTAAATTTTAATTTAAGCTCAGTGGCTATGACGACAGGTGAATAAACCATGGGTCAGACTCGCAATCTGACTAAACTACATCGAACAAATAAAAACACAGACAAAAATAAAGTCTTGGGGCCATTTACCGTTGCGCCCTCGAGGCGTGGCTGCCGTTGGTTTGTCGTTTTGAGGGCATCTCCTCACTTATTAATGGCCCGACCGCCCATTTCAGACAAACAAATTGTTGCTACTGGATGGAAGCTTCCATTTCGTCTCCCTTGTTCGCTTTCTCGCTCACCAGCGACAACAGCAACAACAACAAATTCAATGGAAAAATGGCGTTTAACTGTAACTCGCACAATGTGAAACATTTTCGGGTCAGGTGCTGGCAAAGATTTCACCAACCTGTCTCCAGCCAACGCCCCACAGTTTAGTCCATTATCTTACGGTAATATCACCCATAAAGCGTTGTCTCTGTGTGTAGCTCCCTCTGTGGCATCATCATCATCATCATCTGCTGGTCAGCCTTCGTTTAACATCATGAGTTTGATCTCTAGTCAGCGCAACTTTTGGCTCGTTATGGTTTCCTCCGTATGTACATGGCTCTGTCTACACGGTCGGTTGTAGTATAATTTTCAGTTTATTTTTTGTTTTATGATTTTTTTCGGTGTTACTTTTTCGTTTGGTTTTGGCGCAGATTTATGTTCAACTTGGTTTTTGATTGGTGAGCTCGATGTTTTTATTTGTGTTGCAATTTCCGGCTGAAATGATGCCAGCTTTGGTTTGCGGCCATTTTGTAGAAAATAAAGTTGAATAACGCTTACCATTTGAGTATAGAAGCTGGGGCCATATTTGCCCATTGAGCTGACTTGCCGGCTCTGGAGCGGTTCAACTCTGAAGTTGACTAACTAAAATTCTATATTCTCTTTCAGTCTAACTGATTGTCTTCTCAGCTCATATCCATTATTTCAGTCCAAGTACTCGTATAAAACACATTCCCCTCATCAGTCAACCGTGTGTCACCACCACCAGGTAACTCATACATACCATAATGCATTCGGACTACACCTCTTTTCCCCTTTACCTTTTTCTTGCTTTAGGGGGGGCCTTAAAACGCGCCTTAATTAACCGTACGTGCGGAGTGCGTTTGTCAACCAAGCAAATGGGCATTGTCAGGCTACAACAAAACACACAAATCGCGTAATGTTATCAACAAACTCAAATCAGCAGCCCCAACAACAAAGGAACACCTGCCACAATGACATGTGCTGATAATCGGACGGATTCAGAGTAAGAGAGAGAACAAGGCGGCCCAAGTGTGGATGGTTGACCCGTGTCCAGCGGTCATAAAACAAAATGAAAAATGTTGTTGCAAAAAAAAAAACAAAAATCACAAAGCACAAGTACTAGGACTGCTCTACTACATATTAGATTTAAACGTAATGATTAAACCACAGGCCAGCCACTCCAGTCAGCACAATCAATTCTGGAAAAGTTCCAACAATCACTACACATCCTTGACCCCACGGCGTGTGCAACAGGCAATGTGTCATTGTAATTATGCCAGTGTATTGTATGAGTCTTAATGGGGCTGGCAATTAAAAGGAATTGACGACTTTAAAGTCTAGGAAATTTTACAGCAGGTTTTTGAAGTGATTTATGAGAGCTCCCGGTTCATTGGTCAGAAGGGTTTTAAATGTGAACTTAAAAGATATTCGTATTAACGAAAGTATACTTGTGGGATCAATTCTGGGTTCGATTCTAATTTTAGGTCGTAGAAATCAGATTTATAATAATTTCTAGCTCTTAAAAACAAGAAAGAAAGTCGGTCAAGCCCGACTATAACATACTCTGCACCCCCCAAAGTTCTGATCAATTTAAGTTAGAAGCCACGCAAAGTGGCAATACAGCCATAAAGTGTGTGAAGTGCTGCCCAACGCCGTTGCGGCCGGTGCTACCAATCATAACTGTTTGTTGTCCTTATAACTCGACTATCGTGAATCCGTTCTTTATATTCCTTCGGCAAATCGATAAATAATCTTGATTACTGAATATCATTAAAAGGTACGAACCATCTGTCTACAAAACTATGGGAGATATGACGTTTTTTCCAATTTGCGGGGGCGGGAGGGGGCGTGACAGAAATTGAAAATAAACTTGATCTGCCTGCAAGTACAAGAAGTATATGTCCGATACATGTCAAAAATCTATCTCTTACCATCTGTGGGATTTTTGCGTTCATACAGACAGACGGACTCGGCTATATATCAGGGATGCAAGCCGGTTTTGAACCGAACCGAACCAAACCGTAACCGAACCGCAATTTTAACCTATAAACCGAACCTCAAACCGAACCGAAAACCCCAAAGCAAAAACGGTTCGGTTCGGTTTAGTTCATAGACGAGTTATACCGCTTTTAGCAATTATGTTCACACAATGATACTTGTAAATTTTGAAATTTTTATCAACTTCTTAAGATAAGTTTTATTCGAAATTAGGTTAAATAAAGTTTGGCTGATAGAACATCTACAAGGGAGACTACATATAGAACGAATTGATCCTTAGCGATGCCGGATCGATGTAGCTCTTAAGCAGCTCGCTTTGTTCACCGACCGCTTAATATACCTGTCATCAAACTACATTTCATCCTTGAAGACTTGCCAATTGATTTGTGTGAGTATCCCATTATCTCCACGAAATGATATACTCCATATTCTGTAAGATATTAAGCATTTGTAAGGAGCACTTATCAAATCTTTTCTTGAAATTCAATTTCCAAAGTGTGCAAAGAGTCACCTATTTACTTAAGAAATCATAATATTACGAACTTGAAAACGGTAACGGACCTTCACGTGGCGAACCACTGAACCGAACCTAAACCGCGGCTTAATTAGCTACATAAAACATGTAATGAACCGAACCGGCGGTTCAAAAACTGTGTGAACCACTGAACCGAACAAGTCCTTATGACCGAGTGGTTTGCATCCCTGGAATATATATACTTTATAGGGTCGGAAATGATTCCTTCTCCCTTTTACATAAACTTAATATACACTATGTACCTCGGTACAGAGTATAATAGCAATTTGTTGTATTAATATTATTAAGTAATTATTGTAGATCTAATTTATTTGAAGGAAAAAAAATATCTTTCATAAAAGTTATTGAGTTCAGTTCATACAAAAGGTGGTGGTGATTCATGATGATTTTCGTATGCAGAACACGAATCTGCTAAGGGATTTTTGGAAGTTTAAGAAGTTTAACCGAACCATAGTCATTTTTAACCTCCAGAACCTGGATTTTCTGCTTGAAAAAGGTTCGTTTCAAAGAATACCTTTAGTCAGTATTTTTAGATCTTATGTTACCATTAGAATAGATTCACCGGATGCAAAATAATTGTATAATGCTGAAAAAGGGTATTATCATTTCAAAATCATATTCAAACTCGGCATATTACGACTTCGAGAGAAATTACAAATTTATAAATGGCAAAACAAATCCGTAAATTTATGTACAATGTACATAGAAGGTATAATAACATCGTTGGCTGGATGCTAATTTCTCGTATTTTTTACCAAAAATTTTCTCAACGATATAAGAATCCATTAACCCATGTTTAAGCCGAAACCATAGCTAAGATTTTCCAACGGGTTCAAACCCACGGACCGAACCTTCTCCAGAATTTCAGAGGTTGCAGCCTTGGTTTCTAAACTTTAAAATAAACTGGTGTTGAAAATTTTCATTAGAATGTTATACAATACTGAGCTCCTTATACACAAACTGTACAGGCTTGGCTTTCCACCTAAGCTTCTTAATTGGATCGTGGCTTATTTGCGTAATCGGTCTCAGAGAATTAGCTTTAATTCGCTGTTTTCTGTACCCATTCGTGTATCGTCTGGTGTTCCCCAAGGCAGTCATCTTGGACCTTTGCTTTTTAACTTATTTGTAAACGATATTCCGTCCGCGTTATCTTACTCTCAGGGGCTTCTGTATGCGGATGTTCTTAAGCTTTGCGTGTCTTACGATGATCCAGTTTCATCTCTTCTCCTACAAAGGAACTTAAACTCTCTCAATAGGTGGTGCATGGTTAAAACTAAGGTTCCACAGCCAAATAATTTGCCCAAATGTTGATGAAAATTTGGATAAATAGCCATGATCGTAGATTTTTCAGGACTTTAAACCAGAATTATCTCTCCATACCTACGTAATTTGATTAAATATGTCCGAAAAATTACCAATTTTGGCTTTTTTAGACAACTTTTGATAAAAATTTCGGCAAATTATTTGCCCGTGAGACCTTAGTTTAATAGTCTGCCACTCAACAATGAGAAATGTTAATATTTAACTTTTCATCGTAATACGCCTTATCTCTACGACTACATGATTGAGGATAAGCCACTACAGCGCATCTATAAAGTCGACGACTTGGGAACACAATTCGTACCCAATATATGTTTCAATAGTCATATATCGGTTATTACTGAAGCTGCCTTTACACTTGTCATACATCTCTAAAGAGACTCTCTGACAATAGTGTAATAGCAAATATTTGGAAAATGTTGGCTTTTTTGATGTAATTTAATAGGTTCAATTTGATAAGAGATTCTCTTTAGAGAAGTTTGACAACCTACTATTTAGAGATATATGACAAGTGTAAAGGCAGCTTAAAAAAGCTATGGGAGTTCTTGGCTTCATTAAAAGATGGTCTAAAAAATTGGATGACCCTTTGTCACCAAACAACTATCCTTTTCTCTGGTCAGACCTATTCTTGAGTATGGATCATGTATCTACCAGAAATATCAGGAACAACTCGAATCTGTACAAAAACAGTTCTTACTTTTCGGCCTGCGTGGCTTCAATTGGGATCCCAATATGCATCTTTCACCATACGAGCACAGACTACGCTTATTGGACCTCCCATCCCTGAATAATCGCAGGATCTACCTTAGGTTGAGGTTGACTCAAGCGCTCTGCTTAGCCTAATAAGCTTTGCGGTTACGGCAAGGGTAACGAGAAATTATATTCCCACTTATTTAAATCCTTGCCTCACGAACAATGCTCATCATGAACCCTTTCGTAATCTCTGTTTAAATTAACTTTTAATAAAGGCGAACAGGAGAAATTGCTTCTGCACCGACTCAATAAGGCCCTGGTATGTGGCACACTGTGGTGACCATACGCATGAGTAGTACTCAAGTGTAGATCGGACAAGTGAGACGTAAAGAAGCTTAGTGGTGTATGGGTCATCAAACTCTTAAGACGAACGTTTAACAAATGCGAACACCCCTTTGGCTTTGCTAACGATAATCCCAATGTGATCAGAAAAGTTCATATTATGGCTGAATGATACGCCAAGGTCTGTTACAGCATGTATGCGCTCCAGGTTGTGCGCGCCCAGGGAATAGTTACCCATAAATGGGGCAGAGCCGTAAAAGGACATAGCACTACATTTAGAGTGGTTAAGGTACAGCAAGTTGTTAATGCACCAAGATTGAAGGTGGTTAATGTCGTTTTGCAACAGACAATGTGAATCGGGGTCTGTGAACTGCATACAAATTTTAACATCGTCTGCATACATCAACTCATGAGAATTTTCAATGACAGAAGGAAGGTCGTTTATGAATAATCCAAAAAGCAACGGTCCTAGGTGACTCCCTTGAGGAACTCCGGAAGTGACGTAAACACACATGGAGAGAGTGTTGTTAAATAAGACTTTTTGTGTGCGGTTTGCCAAGTACATTGAAATCCAGTTGACTAAAGGGTTAGGAAAACCTAAAAAGTGATAATTTCTTTAAAAGCAAAAGGTGATTAACTGAATCAAATGCCTTGCTAAAATCTGTGAATATAACATCTGACTGATTTTTCAGCTTGAATCCGTCTCTTATTATGGAAGTAAACTCGAGAAGATTTGTTGATGTAGACCGGCACTTCATAAACCCGTGGTGAGATGGAGACATAAGAGAGCAACACTGGTGCTGCAAGTGAGAGTTATAACCAATTCAAAAAGTTTGGGTATGGCACAAAGTTTTGCTACCCCACGATAATTCTGAATATCAGTTCTACTTCCTTTTTTATGAAGTGGTAAAATGAAGGATTCCTTCCAGATGTCAGGAAAAAAGCTATGGTGTAGAGATAATTGAAAAATTTTAGAAAAAATTTGACAAGCGTCATCTATAATACTTTAAAAATTTTGGTTCCATTTAGTTGCCGATGATATCTAAAGAGTGGTAATACCTGGCACTTGATCGAAGGGGACAGGCCTTAACACCAGCCAGCGGTGAGTTTTTTTAGACTACAACAACAAAAAGTCTTAACATTTATCCCTAAAACTATGCCGCTTCTTTTATTTAATTCCGACTCTTGTGCATTTTATTGCCCACCCCTAAAAATAGGCAATACAAAAAATGCCTTCAAAACAATTGTTATTTATTTAAATTTCATTTCATTGTAACACAAGAGCACATGTATCTTTGTATAATTCGCATTTACGCTTAAATACTACAATTTCCTATGTACAAATATTCGTTCGTTTTTGAGTCGTGTGAGTGGGACAAGAAAACTTTCGTGTATGATACTTGATCACTTGTAAATAGACATGTTTGATATATATACATAAATATAAATATAGCTAAAAGCGAGTGCGGCGTTTTTTTTGGTTTTGAATCCTTGTAATACTTGTATATGGAAGGAACAATGGACGACATTGTCTCACAGTGTTAGAGTCGTTGTGTCGTGTGAATTGTCGATTTACTGGCAACATAAATGCAAAACGTAACCTTAACAACATTTTTGTTTTAACAAATTTATCAGCTAAACAACGTTTACTACCAAAAAACATTAACAGCTAAACACGCTAAACAAAAAAAAGTCTTTGCAAATTTCATCTAGTTCAAAGGAGACGAAATTTTTTCAATATTTTGTTTAGAAGTGGAAATAATTTTAATTGAATATTGTATGTCTAGTTTAATTTACTTAGTTACTTCCAATTCTCTGGACAAGACACACATTCAGCAAAATTGCTCATACTAATATCATTTTTTTTTTAATATTTAACTCTGGCTCGATGTTTGATGAAAAGTGAAATTGAGTGCTTAGAAAACTATTTACAGAGTGTGCGATAGTTAAAGATTTTGTTATGGTTTAATTATCCGTATGCTGATGATGCTGCTGCTGATAGTGATGATGCGTAGTAGATGAACCCGCTTGGGTCGAAGAACTGGCTGTCGTTGTCGTCGGTTTGATAATATCCTCAATTTGTATAAGTTGTTCGATGGGTATTAGAGATAATTCACCGCCCACAGACTGAGGCAGCTTGGCCAGAGCCTGGAATGAAAATTTGTATAAGCCGCATTTAAGTTGATTCTCATTTCTATATGCTCACCTTGGCATGCTCTACGGCTATGGTGGCTGCCTTTTCAGCCTCACGCTGTCGACGTTCTTTGAGTTTAAGTGAGAAAATGGCCACAGATCTGGCACTCTTGACTAATTTTTGCTTAAGTCTTGACTTCTTGGCCGCCAATTCGGCAGCTGAAATAAAAGGAAATAAATTAAAAATTCACAATTTGTGGAATGACTCCAAAATTTAATTACCCTTGGCCTCATCATCTGTATTGCCCGCTGAAGTGGAAGCTGCCGCCTGATCTAGAGCCTTTTGTTCGCGTTCTCGTTCCTTTTCCCTTTCCTTCTCCCTTTCCTTCTCTTCTTTGGCCAGTTGCTTCTCTTCTTTGGCCAATTGCTTTTCTTCCTTGGCCTGTTGTTTCATCAGTTGCTTTTGCGATGATGTCGATGATGAATTTGATAAAGCACCCACACTGGGTCTTGACTGCGAATTGCTTATGCTGCCTGTGGGAGCGGGGGGACCTGCCCCACTGGGACTAAAAACACTTCCTCCACCGCCGGATGATGAAGAGGAGGATGCCACAATTTGCTGGTGTTGTAGTGGTTGTGGTTGATAAGAGGTTGGAGGGGTAGGAGCCCCAGTTTTGAGTGCCACATTGCTCCACGATGGCGCTGTTTTCAAAATATCCGAGGACTCTGCCTGACTACCGAGTTCCTAGTTAATTAAAACAGTTTTTGTTACAATCGAAATTTTATAAACTTTTTGTTATTTCATATAACAACTACACACATTGAAAGCTTTTGGTTAAGTGTGGGAGGGTAACATGCCTTAAATAGGGAGAAAGTGTAGAGAGCCAGCGTGAATTGGGTAAAATTTCTATGATAAAGCTTCTGCCATGCCGATTCAAATTTCCCCGACTCTTTCAAATTATTTATACCATTTACTGTTTACTTTAAAGATTACATATTAATTAGTTGGTTACATATGTATATGCCTGCAACATCCCCAAAAACATAAATTATGAAACATCAACACACATATCGAATAACAAACATTTGGCATATGTATAGTAGATCAGGGTTTATATCTCTCACTACCTTGGCAATACAATCTATGCTTCTATGCAGATTCGTATTGTCGTTGACTTTTAAACGTGACATCCATTCGGGTGCGTGAAGTTTTATGTGTAGTTTGTCCTTTGAACGACAAAATTTTTGTACGGATAGTTAGTGTGAGGTTAAACTTTGGGTCCCCTTATATATTTGAGTGTGTGTGTTGTAGTTCATTTAAAGTTTTTTAAGAGTGGTGTAAGGGAAGGGTATTAGTAATTTAACTAATTGTTAGATTTGATCGCAAGTATCGAGTGTTTTGGGCTTATGCAAGTCTACAACATAGGAATCATAGATATAGTGAGCAGCTACAGAGAGAGAATCATACATAGACGGTCGACTAAGGAGTGTTTTCTTTCTTGAAATCTTACGGTCAAATGCGTTGCACTCTCCGCTGATATTTTGCGCATCTGGTAGGGTGGTATCTCGGGTAACTTCTGCTGTTGTTGTTGTTGCTGGGATGATGATGACAGTTGACGCATTGTGACCAGGTGCGGACTGCTACCGGTACTGCTGCCCGTATGATCGGCCGAATCACTCGATTTCTTACGGAATGGTGGAATATCTTGAATATGCATCGCATGCATACGTGCAGCATAGCTGGCTGAGTTCAGGGCTAGCGTGCTGGCAGAAGCTCTGTGGTGCCACAGACAGGTAAGTGAAGAGAAAAACAGTGGAGAGAGCAAAAAAAGAAAAAAGGTAGAGAAAGAGATAAGTAGGTAAAGCAATGTTTTAATTGTAATCTTAAGATTTTTCAAATGTCACTAAAAGCGGCTTAAACAGTTGGAAGTATACCAATTTGAGAGTTTGCATTACAAATTTTTGGCAAAAGTTTAGGAAAGCGAACACCAGCAATACGCACAGAGAAATGAAAACAGGTCTGTTTGTCCTTAACTGGAACTGTGAAATTTGTACAATTATTTAATGTTTTGTTTTATTTCATCTCAAACTCTTAGTGATACCAAAGATGTCCAAAATAATTTGGTCAATACAAAACAAGGTAATACAATTGATAACCGAAAAGTTAAGGTCTAAGATACATTTCCCAAAGATCATATAAGACAGGCATATTCCCATTTCTTTTTGTAATCAAATTATTAGCATGTCAAATTGCTACATATTCTGTTTCTGTACGATAAACACCAGTTTGGAGTCATTGAAATAGCCAGAAGATTTTCATACAATTACAGAAGAGACTACGGGCCGTTTTCTCATGTTCCTGTTTTTGCTCAAATCAGAATCCACCTAGATTTTGCAACTAGGTGGTTTTTATGCAATTGGTTGACTCATGTAGGATGATTATAAATTGGGTCATTTGCACTAATTAAAAGGTTGGCAGCACCGCTATGTTAATGTTTATTGCGCGACAATTTAAAAAAGCAAGCATTTCACAAAAGCTGGATCAATCTGGCAGTTAAATTTAGCGGAAAAAGCAGGCGTTTGGCGCGTGTAGAAAAAGTTCTGCGACAAGTTTTTTTTATTTTGAAGCGCGAGTCAAAGTCTGAGCTGGCAATGCAGAGAGGGGTCAAGTTCCAAATTGTTGGTGGGTCACCACCAAGTGCGAGGGTCGGACAGACTTTTCACTATGATGGGAGATTAAGCAACAGGTCTATAGGTCAGGCAAATAATTTGAACAAATTGCAATGAAAATTTTTTTTAAATAGTTTGGACTATTAGGGTACTTTTCGGGCATATTTGATTAATCTTTAATTATGGTTATTTGTATTAGAATTTGTCCAAATTATTTGCCTGGGTGAACTTAGCTTAAGCAATGAACTAAGTGAATTAGTATGCGCATCTGTTTCTTCAGCAATGTCTGGAGGTATCTTGTATACAAAAACACATCTAATATTTTCCATTTTCGGTTTACTTATTAAAGCCTAGTACCGAGGGCGTTCGAATTTTCCTTTCGTCACAGTATTTGCACGAATGAAGCACGTTTAAAAACAGTTAGTGAAAGGTTGATCAATGTGCCACTTTAAGTTCTTAGGAAAGTTTAACTCTGAAAGGTCATCCTTTATTTAAAGTCCATGCTTTTCGGCAGTCGAATAGGCGACGAATGGCGTTCCATGGTTAAAGCTTTTTCAGAAAATGATTGGAATCTTTCTACTTCGATTTCGTGAACTCAGAAGCAAAGCTCTTGCTTTGGTTTTATTTCGTTGGCTAAACTGCTGTGGACTGACAATTGGCGCAACTTTAAGCAAGGAAAGTGGGAAATCTGTTTGTCTTAATTTCCTTAAAATTAATTTACTGAAAATGTCACAGCGAAGATTGTCTGATCCCAATTTGTCTAGGTGTTCACAAACACGCCAGAGAAATATGCAAATAAATTTGTCAAATCTTCGAATTTTAAAATTAATTAAAAACTAATATATGAAAGCCACAAAACAATTCGCAATGAATGGATGACTCCACGGATGAAGCGACGTGAAACCGAAGTATGCTGCGTAAAATTCATATTCAAATGAAATATCAAAATTGACTTCCAAAATCCTAGCAATTAAAATTACTCAAACAAGCATGACAAATTTACAATAGTTTGTTCTTAAATTTGCCTTGCAAGAACAAACGCGGCAAATGCGACAACAGTTTCCGAGAAATTGTGCTCACATTGTGTTCAGACAGCTCGCAAACTTTTCGATTGGCTGTAAATAAATATTAACACTTTAATTTTGCCAAATTTTCGTCATTTTCAATAAATTAATTGGCTTGTATGAACAAATAATAAATATTAGTTTGTTGGCAGAATACATATGTTTTTAAAAAGGTTTGCAACTTTGCAAAGGAAAATCCAATTAATTATGATTTTGTTTATGGTCACATGAATTGACTTAAGAAATTTGGCAGATCTTAAGAGAAAGACAACATTCTAAGGGAAATGTGCAGATATGGACATCTTTGTTGGACATCAAGCACTTATGACTCCGCCCACTTTAGGCAGCTGATCTTCCTTTCTCTTTCTTCTCTTTCTTCAATACGCTCGGATTCTAAAATGCAATAAATAAATAATCATTTTAGCAGAAACATTAAACGTTCTCCATATTGGAAAAACATCAGAACTTAATCAAATACAAAACTCGACGGGGAATATTTTTTTGAAGAGAAATTGTTTGGTATGACCTTACTTGCCTTACTTTTCCTGGACACACTGCACATTTTGAATCTGTGAACAGTTGATCCTTAAAATTCCAAACATATCAAAACAGAACTAATATGTATCCGTTGTCATATTTTTTTTTAATTTTACCAGCACGTTCCGCAATAACAAAATAAAAACTAAGATACCAATGCGGAATAGAAAAAAAACAATAAAAAATCAACATAGGCTTCGTACGAAACACAATTCAGTTTAATGTTCCTAAAAGTATTAAATTTTGAAATTGAAATTTCACAGTTTCAACAGAAAGGTACCACAAACAGATCCACGAAAAAAGAAGTATTTACATTATAATCATCCTTCACATCAAAACATAATTCATCGTTTCTTTTAAGTACTTGAATTTACCCGCTTTGCAACTGTTGTTGTTTAGCTCTTTGAGTTTTTGTTGACAGAGCGCTTAAATTACGCACTGGAAATCCAAGAAATGGTGGAATCTCCGATATAAAGTTTTGCGATTTTTTCGCACAACTTATACAAGGTCTGAATAAATTTTAAGACAATTAACATGGCGAATAAATATGAAAAATATGTAAAAATATTGGAAAATATTAAAGAAAGTGTGCGTGTTGAATAAAAATTGAATGGTCAATTAGTTCCCTTGACCCTAATTGACCACATTTTAAAAGGTTGGCTTCTGGGGTTGGCGTGTGTGAAATACTTAACATAAGCCACTTACCCGCCATTACCATCCTGATGAAGACTAGTCAAGGAGGCTCCTCCATGCGGTGGGGTGGACTCATGTAAAGGTCGTATAAGAATGGTGCTGGTCTATAAAAAGTTTATCAAAAATACTAGTAAACAAACCACAATTTCAGTCCCACCTGCGAGGGAGGCGAATCAGGTGATGAATCCCGATTTTCATAGATATTCACATCCGCCTCAATACTGCGTCCATATTCATGTCCATATAGTAGCATATCCTCAGCCAACTGGCTTTCCATTGATTGATCATGTGTGGTATTGGCACCACTTTCCATTTGCATACCCCCCAGACCCTCTTGTTCTGGCTGCGTGGAGGTGGTTGACTGAGGCGTGGGTGGTGTGGGTCGTGGTGAGGTGCCCTTGCATTGCATTTCCCGTCGACAGTGCTCGGCTCGTGCAATCTCTGCGGCCAGCCAAGAGGGTAACTCCGGCAGCAACCAGGTGAGGGCCTGACGTAGACCCAACATGATGTGCTGTCGAGTTAACAAGGCGATTATTTATATTATAAAAATTATTAATTAGCTTTACTCACCTCCAGCGTAACAATCAAAATAATTGTCTGCACTGTGGTCAAACCAGGCCATAATCTTGACACCTGTCCTGAGAGTCCAATTAGAGCACAATTGACTATAACAGCGGCCAGGGAAAGTATGCTCAATGCATTCTGCCAAGTGCCAATATTAGCCACACGCTGACCAAATGGACGCTGATGGACATGGGCCAACTTGAATGCATCCGAACGTATCTCCAAAAGATTATTGATGAGAGCACAAATACCAGCCAGGGGAAAGGCAGCAGAAAAGAGTACCACATAGCCCATTTGTACAAGCATCTCCAGGTGATCCGAAAATGTGCCATCGTACTAAGGCAGCAAAAGAGTTGGGAGACAATTTATATAAATTATGATTAAAAACATACTTTTTAAGAAACTTTCGGAGGTAGAACGGAAATCTCTTTCAACCAAATTCCAACCCAAATTTTTTTCCGTGGATTTCAAATTTCTCGTGTTTTGTTAGAAGATTTAGCTGAAAATTCACCACCCAAACCATTTTGAAAGGCAAAATTAGTTTTGAATATTTAAACAACATTTTTTTTCTGGTTATTGTTCGCAAAACCCACCGAAAGCTGCTGTATCAACCGAACCAACTTGCCACTCAACCTCAGCTGGCGCCATCTATCTATGCGGGCGCCATCTATGTACCTACAAAAGGGCTAATGGGTGCCAAGTTAGACTTGATGACTGACTCGAAAATAATTTATAATTTTCTATATTATGTGTATGTTTTTACAACCTTTCCAGCAAGCAATATGTGCGTTTTCTGACACTTTTCTGACCATTTTTTATGAGCATTCACCGTCATAATGTGCACAAAAAAGTGCTATGAAAACGGTCGCACTTAATGTGGAAGTTTTCTGAGCTTTATCGAACTCTATTCTGACACAGATATAATTGCTTTCACCCTCCCAATGAAGCATATAAAAACCTCATAAATGACACATAGAAGTTACTTTTCTAGGCACTTGAAGGGCTACTGCATCGCCTCATCAAAGGCTCTTTTCAGACGAATATTGGAGTGCAACTCCGAAAATGTTCAGACATAAATAAGTGCTTTGTATGAGCCCGTGCTTAGAGAGCACTGAATGTGCTCCGAAAACATTAAAATTTGTGTGTTTACTCCAAAAACGGTTTTTACTGTTTCATGAGCATCTCTGCTCAGTCTTCAGCGGGCTTTGCCTGCCTAATGCCAGCCAGCAGCTGCCTCCTCATTCCAGGGCTATCAAAATCGCTTGGAAATTCCAAAGCGACTTAACAGTCAAAACCGGCACTACAAGACAACGCTAAGCTGCCTTTGTATGTGTGTGTCTTCAAATAGCCTTAATTTGTTAGTGAGAAGGTGGACCATTATCTTGGACATACCTTCCACCGAGATTTTCAAACACGAAAATGAAATCTCTTGAAGTTCTGTCTGTTCGGCTCAAGGTCCGGTTCAAAAGATTCCAAAACTCGAACCGAACGGGTTCTTCGGGGTTCGACTCTATAATTTTTAGTTGCTTCCGTTGCTATACAGTATCTTTCAATAAAAGGTCAAGATGATCCACTTTATTAGTTGAAATTTGAGGATGGAGGAACTTCTGGTTCAATAAAAAGAGTTTTTTCTCGGCACTCGAAAAAATCAACAAATTATTTTCCCCGTTATTCTCATTCAACATCACATCCTGACCAGGTAAAAATGCATTTTTGGCCACATATACAAATCTACAACATTTAAAAACTGCTGCTATAAAAGAAGCCTTAGATTTATCACAAATATACCACGGCCACGGTTCCGTTGAAGGAAAATGATGCAGATGACGCTATCCAAACAGCGCTCCGGGTAGAAAGCAACACTTAAGTAACTTAAGACACTTGAGGGTTGCAACCTAAAGTCACTGCCGAAGAAAGAAACTGAAGGAGTTAGATGGTACTGCGCAGGAAACTACGGCCGAGCAGAATGCACCGGCTGCCACGACGGGGATGGAATCTCCATCCGAATCGAAGGCCGGCAAAGCATTCAAAGTCGACAATACCCTCCCAAAAGTAGGGACTGGTTGGTGGAAAGCGTGGTAACTCCAAGCGACAGCGATGGGAAGACTCGTCGAAGGCTCTGGAGAACAAGCGGATTGAACCAGAAGATCTACTGACTAGCTTAAGCTCGAAGCCGGAACTTCAGGTGGCCATTATCGACCAAACCGACCCTGAAGGAATTATTTCAAACAAGAAGTTGCTATTCCTGGACGGAGTCATTATGCAGGCACATTCACAATGCCATGAAAAGGAGAAAAATTCTTTTCCTGGCTGTATTTAATGGCATTAAATTTTACAGGGGACCTAATGTCATGTTCTGTACCATCGAGGAATCCCTAAGCTTTCATGGTTGGTACTAGAAGTATACAAAAGATCGCTAAACTACTTTCGGCACTTTAAAATGGCATACTTAAAAAATTCATAGCAGCGGGGGCCGGTTTCACAACAAAGCCGGCTGTGCCCTTTGCGTGTCGTAAGCAGTTTTCCCAGTGAAATAAAGTAAACATATTGTGATGCCGTCTGCCGAACAACTGTCTGGGGATATAATCAACATGATGAAGTGGATAAATAAAAAATGTTTTTCATCAAACTAATTTTAGTTCAAAAGCCTTAAAACTCTTCAAAATAAATACAATGCCCCCCAATGTGTACATCATTTTGTTGGTAATCTTCTTGCTCTTACCTTATACAACGAACTTTCAATTTCTGCCTGACCAATATTTCGTTTACTGGCCGCCTGCTGTGTAGCACTAGATGACGTGGTGGCTGCTGCTGCCTCTGCTTTTAGCTCGGCCTCAGCTGTGGCCAATTCCTCAGCCAAGCTGCGTGTGACATTTTGTGTGGGACTTAAAGCGCCATACATGGTAAAACTCAATTTGGCCAATTTCCATTGTTCCACAAAATACGGTATAGCCGATTCACGTAGATTACCAATGATTTGGCGCGAAATCAACAAGCCAGCCAGTTGCTAAAATAAATAGGAAAAATGTTTAAAAAATTGATTTATTCAATTGAGACCAGTGCAAACCTCTTTAAGCTTTTCCTCGTCGCGTAAATAAAACGCAATGTAGAAGAGTGAGAGAAAAGAGTTGACAAACTGAAATAGAGCCACTTTGGCTATCAAATGATTCTCGTATTTTGATTGCAGCCGATAGTTCTCTGTAAAACATAAATATTAGCTAGGAGTTAAATAAATTAAATCAAAAATGTTACCATGATCATTAAGCCACACAGCCAACTTAAAGTAGGCCTCATCCATAAGCGTAATGGCTCCAGCTAACAGAACTTTCGGTATGACACTAAGACAGCACAAAACACTCTCCTCCGGCAGTTTGGAGTCCCACCAGTCCTGATCAAAAGAAAATTGATTAAATTAATTTAGTTAACTTTTGCCAAACCACTTGATGCATACAAGTAAATACATCAATCAATTTTAGTTGCTGCTTAATTGCCCAGCAATTATGATTAATTTCACTTCATTAGTGCGTTAATGGAAGGCGCATTAAGTGCGTTTACGCAGCTAATTCGATGATATTACAAGATATTTTCGTGCTGGGAAAGAGTGAAATACTTTCAAAAATAATTGCATACCAACAGGCGCCTTTTGTAGTAGGCAAACAATAGCATTTTGCATTTTGCATAATTTTATAAAATGAATTAGCTGTATAGCATGTCGTATTAGCCACATGGCTGCGTTTTTGGTAGTTGGCCAAGGTTGCACATGACATATTTTAAATGAAATTATGATGCAATTATATGACTTTAGGTGAGTCAACAGCAGCAATGCTTTAAAGCTGTTCTGATTATGATGCAACACAGTTTTATTTTAAATATGGGAATAAAATTAGATGGGAATTTGGCAGATGGTCTGATTTGAGGGACTCTAAATTAGTTCTGCACCGGAATGGGAAGCAACGGCGTCCGCTTTATTCAGATCTTAAACAAAAATTCAACAAAACTTGGAAAATGTTACCGTAACCGTAGTTTTGACTCTACCAAACGGTCGAAAGAACTAATTAATTAATAATAAGTATATGTATAGGAAAATGTATGTAAGCTTAAGGTATTACACTCTTGATTGTAGGTATCGCATTATAGTTTCTTTAATGGAAGCCACAGAATTCTCCATAGAGAAAATGCGACTAAGTTCGTTGTAGTTGCGACATAGGACTCTAAATAGTTGTCTATTTAAAACGTTGAATGACCGAGGGCGAGAAATATCTTGAAACTCTGTTTGGTACGCAGAATGACATTCGGTTTAGAACAGGGGTGCCCAGAATGAGCTTACGGCCGCGTGGACACCAATACAAATAAATTAAAATATATGCTCAATGCCAACAACAACCACAAGAAATAGAAAGAGAAAACCTGATTTTCGGTTTGTTTGTGTGTGTCAGGCGAGAATAGCGAAAAGCGTTCGGCCACTGCGATCGAGGCCAATCGCTAACCTACGCTGACCGAGCATTTGCATCATTGCCCAGCGGCGCAGAGGTGAACGAGGTTGGATCATAACATGCATCGCAGTAATTTTCTCGGAATTTTTCGGGAATTTCTCGCTACGTTTCGCATACACAGTTGTGTGTAGAGATTTTTGTAACTTTGAGTTCGTGTGACTTCGGGTCGAGTTGTTGTTCGTGAGTTGCATAACAGCTGTGTCATTTTTGTGTCAATTTACTTTGGAAAAAAGCCACGTCGGTCGGCAAAGTGACAACTGCTTACATTCTTAATTACGATTTTGTCGCCTGTTCTTCCTTATGCCTAATAGTCGAGTCAGCTAACGAGCCTTAGTCCGTGTGTTTCCTGTGTTCGAGCTTGTCTCCCTAGCTCAATTCCCTCCCCTTCCAACATTTTTTTTAAAGTTTTTTAATGTTGATCCCAATTACAATCCGATACAGTAGTACTAGGTGTCCAGTGACCAAGTTTGTAAACAAGGGCGTCACCAGCTTGGTAGAGGCAGCATTGCCTGAACGTTTCTTTAATATTTCTTATATTATATTTTTCAACATTAAATAGTTAGATCAAGATACATTTGATATGAAATGAGAAACAATCTTCAAAATAATAGCGGAAAGCTTAAGAAATAAATGAAAACGTTAATTTTACTGGGCAAAATCTATGCCCCTTGGTTGTAAAGAATATGATATACAACTTTATAAGTGTGTGGACGCGTAAACAGCTAGTCCACAAGTCCAAACACAAATTTCGAAATAGTGTATCGTCTTGTGAACAGAACGCATACTTCCTCGCCAACATTTTCTCAAATGGTATATTTAGTTATAATCTAACACCGAAGTGTTTTCTGTTAACGACCACTTTTCCGATTACATAGAACTGGAATAGAATGGGCATTTGCGCCGCTGGGTGTTGTTGCGTTTGAATTTGGAAGAGACATAGGAGCTAGAGAGACACATATGAAGTTGTTGTTGTAGGTTCTCAAGCGCCAACAACAAAACCTTCTCTCGGAAAGAAAGAGAGTTGTTGCTCTAACAAAGCTATCCCTTTGCGTAAAAAAACAACAAATGCGCGGCTTGCGTAATGGGCTTGGGCACGCTTGGTTTAGAAGAAATATAAAGTCAACTTGGTGAATCACACCAGCACAAGTTCTGCGATCACACAAAGATGGCAAATCTATTAGTTAAAACCGATCAGCATAAAATGAAAGTCGAAGATTGGGATTATTCCAGATTATTGACTAAAATAGGTCGCACCAAGGCAGTGTACAATAATTTGGTAGTATACGGATCATTAAACTCAGTTGACCATCTTTTTATAAAGCCAAGTACGCTCTTGGCGTTTCTAAATGTGATGGAAATATGATTATTAAAGCAAAGATTGAGCTCAAAATGAAGTCATAGATCTTTCATTAATAAAACACGGTACACTGAGTTACCTAAAGTGTAAAAATGCACCTTATTTTTAAAACTGCCCTGTTATTTAGAAAAATGTTCTAATAAGCAGAAAAAGTGTTCTTTTGAAAAATAAACAAAAAAAAAAAAAAACTGAAAAACTTTTCTAAAAACAAGATTATGAGAGATTTCTTACTTTTCAAAAAACTTTTCTAAAAACAAGATTATGAGAGACAGAAAACTATAAGTAGCATCTAATAGCCCATTTCTACTGTCATCATTTCTTAAAATGCTGCCGTTTCCATTGACAATTCGTCATCTTTTTTGACACGTTGACACGTTAACAAACGGCACTTTCAAACTCACATGGACTTTTTGGAATATTTAGCATAAAAAAAGGCCATTCCTCAAAGCGAACGCATTGCCATTGCCCTGAACAATCAGCAGAAAGCTAAATACACAACTTATTTTAACTAATTTATATTTTAAGCAAAACTTTTTACCTTTTTCTTCACCATGGATGAAATTATATAATTTTCTTAATTTCTTGTCATTTAAAGAAATGAAGTTTAATTTCTTTGGTGGAAATAGGCTATAAGACGTTAGACAACAAGCGCGTGCCATGGTTAAGTGCGTTAAGAGGCTGTTCAATTCTAGTTCTTAGTGCTATAGGTTCCAAGTTCGATCCCCAATCGAGGCAAACAATAAACACTAATTTTCTTTATTTTTCAAAATAGTTTAAAAAAAAAATTTCTAAATTTTCAAAATTGGTTTCTTAAATAAAAACTTGCAATGTGTTTTAAAAAAAAACTTTCTATAATATTAGAACATTTCGTTTCCTTAGGACGGAAAATGTTTGAACTTTCAGAACGAATTTCCAAGTACCTTTCACTGTACAGTGTAATCCTTTTATACTATGTAAGAAAAGTGCACCTTCATCTAACCACTAAACCTGTAGTAATTTTCTGCTTTCAACTTAAATGCCACTTTTAACCACATACACACAAAAAGCTTCTTTAGCCCTTTTGCCACACTAGCTGATGTTGCCTGCTCTTGACAAACAAGACCATAAACCCACACCTGGCACACCCATTCGCTCTCTAACACCCAAACACACCCAAGCAAGCCACGCTTCATTACGACAACATTTAAGCGCTCGGCTGGGCAGTAAAAAACCAAAAAAGCCATTGTCCAAGTTCCGGGCACGCATTAAAGCACATGGCATAACATATAGCTGCACACAACAGCAACAATAAGAGACTTGTCAATTGTCAGTTTGACTTGTGGGAGTTCACCTTTGGAGAGAAGAGAAGGCGGCACACGGGGCGGCAGCTGTTAAACACTTGTGGTATAATGAAATTGATGTGGAAATTGCGTGAAAATGGTTTCACTTAGAGACTTACAGTCTCCTGTACGACCTTGATATGGACGTTTCCCAAGAGTGGGAAGTAATTAACCGTAATAATGTTTAAAGAAATGATAAGAAATGTTAAATTTGAACTGAGGATATTGAGGCATCAGAAAAGCAAGTGCAAATAAGAAACACCATTTTCGATTATTACTTAGAAAAGTTAAGCAAATATACGAATACGATTCTATAATCGAAGTTGATGTGGCCTTGTTTGCATTTTCTATTAGTTTTCTATTAGTTATAACTGTATGGCAAATATTTAGCCCTCAAGCTCAATTTTCCAATAGAAAAAATTGTTATGCTTTGACATGTCCTTCCGGTCGCCATTCGTTTAATTGCTTCATTGTGCCCTTCCCTTTCCACTAGGGTTTTCTAAATGATTGCTTAACCTCTTGTTCTTGACATTCAATTAAGCGTGAAATTTGCCAACGTCAACTAAAACCAGTCTCTCATTATACCAATGTTTCGTTATACGTTCTATTATTTGTTCACTTTTCTCTCTCTGCTGCTGTTTTGTTTTGCCAGTTGAGCATTTTAATTAATGCCTGTCCTATGCAGTAAAAGAAAAAAAAAAAAACAAAATTTGTATGCAAAATGATGACCCAAAGGCGTTTCATATGCGTGTGTGTGGTTAAAGTTTTAATTGAAAATTGTTGGTTAAGACCGAAACAATTTTTCCTGGCAAATTAAAACAGTTTCCATAAAGGGGAAACAATAACGAATGTGTTAAGCTTGAAGTAAACTTAATGGTTCTAGTTGAATTGGAATGCTGTATTTAACAGTTCTTCTTTAACGAAACGGTTGTTTAATGCTTGAGTACCCATGTACCCCTCAACTTCAGATTATTATTTCTAAAAACTCATAACACTAGTTTACAGGTTATTACAAAACAACGCATTGAAGCCAAAATTGTGATGTAAAATTTTAAAAATTCACATCTCTAGTCGTTACCACTTTTTCTTACTACTGTGGTAAAAAAATACTGGGAAATTTGAATTGAAATTTTTTTGAGATTCCAATACTGTCACTGACATCTGCGCAAAGTTACACGTAAAAATATTCATTAGTGTTTGAGATACGCGTCTTTTTGTAAACAACTAAAAGTGCATTTTTTGATTATTATTATGTCTGAAACTATTCAACCTCGCAGTTCGATTGAATTTTGTGTTGAAATTTTGCAGAAGGCCTTTGGTAAGCAAGCTCTATCGAATACAAGAGTTAATGATTGGTAGCACCATATAACCTTCTGGCTAAACTCAAGAGACCGTTTTGTGGAAACCGATTTGAATCGATAGCAGAGATAGAAACCGAAACGAAGAAGGAATTGAAGGCTATACCGGAGGAGAACTTTGCAGCATGTTTTAAACTACTGGGGGACTACTTTGAGGGGGACGAAAAAAAATTTACCAGTACTATGTTAATGCTATGCTCATTTGCAAAATCATTTCATGAAATGGGTCTGAAAGTGCGTGGATAAACTCAATTTCATGAATTCGCCTTACACAGTCTTACACGTTGACTATGAATTCGCCGTCAATTCATGAAATACCGAGGCGCAGCCAACTTAATGTTGCGTTGGTGTTGCCAGATCTCTTGTCTCCTCACATGTATGTGCGCTGGTCATTTTGTGAATTTACTAAAACTGCATAAGCAGGAAGAAATTTGATTATGCAAATTGAAGAAATCGTGAATTTCATAGCAGAAACGTAGAATCTGAAGCTTCTCTTCCTGCTTTAAAAACAACTATTTTAACTTATTTGAGTAGTTAATCATTATTATGTTTTTCCTTCGCGTGGCTGCGCCTCTCGATCGGTTGGGCGGGATGTGGGTATTCGGTATTTTTTGCCCACAGTAGTAATTTTTTTGTAAACTAGTTTATTCAAAATGATCTAAAGCAGAAGTGGGCACGAAATTTGAGTTTGGGAGCAAAAGCAGAAAAATAATACCTTATCAGCGAGTGTCGTTCGCGCACACTGCACTCGATGCGCCATATGCTTGTGTGGACTGACGCCAACACGCATGGATTTGTGGATCTAACTCACTTCGAAGCCAAGCAATTGCACTTGTTGCGACGTCAGCTTGTGCGAGCAATTTCTTATGCCGAAAAATTACACTCGGAGCAACGGGAGCAAAGGCGTGCCAAACAGTTAGAATATATAATCATTCTGATACTAAGATATTTTATTTAAAACAAATTTATAAAATAAATTTGAAAATATAAAAAAAAATTGACAAAATGAAATCTTTTTGGGCCAAAGTAAGGCTGTCTTCAATCCCGCCTCGGACCATCTTTTAAAAAGATTTTTTCTTTAAACTGTAGGTCCCTTTCTCTTGTGCGAAAAATTAAAAGCACACACGCCAAAAGATTTAGTGAAGCTTGGACTGGCCCTTTGGGGTTGTTGTGCCACTTTTACATTACATTTACATAGCAACCATCAAGACTACTAGACTATCAAGTCTCAAGTGTCATAGTTTCAGAAATTTGCTTTTTAGTCAATCTGTTTTAATCCAGCCGTATTTGTATCTCATTGATTACAGATTAGAAAAAGGGTCGTACTGACTCTAGATAACTTTTGAACGAATCTGACTTTGAAAATTCACCACATCAGAATTGTTTGGTAATTTAAAATAAAAGTTGCTTAAAAAAAAATCATTTCTGTTCAGTTTCCTTGAAATAAATTACTAATTCTTAGCTTTAAACAACAATTATTAAATCCTTATACTGAGCGCGTTCGAATTTTGTTTCAAAAGATTTACCAAATATTCCTTTAGTGGATTGTAAAAAGGTGTGCGATCATATAACAACTGGGCGCCAAGGGGCGCACTTTTGGTGTTTAAATTTTGAACTCTATTCAAATTTAACAACTCACAAGGAATTCATGACTACACAATGTTACTTGAAGACATATCATCAACAAGAGTCTACACGATTCATTGATATGGCAACTCTCTAAATTTCTTTTGCATATAGCTTTGCTTTTTGGGTACCCAACTACAAAAGAGGCCAATTTTTTAAGCAGCGGAAGGAAAATTCGACCGCCCTCCGTTCTAAGCTTTAATAAAGCAAGACCATTTTTAATACAGGTTCAAAAAGCATGGTAAAAATTGTAATTCTGTACGGCTTTTGAGAACACGGAAACCTGGAAAACTGATCCCTACCATACAAGTTTTGTGGTTTTTATTTTGAATGTTTCGGTGGTAATAATTTCTATATAATATATGTTCGATGAATTCTGCAACTATTTTGACTTGAAAAGCGTACACAATTCTATCACACCAATTTACATATATAATAATAATAAAAATGTGTAAAACGAATAAAAACCTTGTGCAAATTATACATGCATTGAGCAATTCCTCTATCGGGTATGTTATGGTGATCCAGCCAATCCTGTGGAAAAAGAAACAAACAGACAAACGGAAAAACGAAACCAAAAAAGAATAAACAATTCAATGAGGCGTGATGAGTGATAAACGTTCGTATCCTACATAAATATATCTACATATACTACATACATACAAGTATTGCAATAAAAATAATAACCAACACAAAAAATAAAACACGACAAAAATGGTCGCATAAAGAAGTCAATGCAGCAAAAGGAAGTCGAGTTTGTGGATGCCTGTGCGAATATGTGTGTGCGTGTGCTCGTAAAAGCGTGAATGGCAAAACAGCAACAACAAAATGTCAACGAAAATATACCTATAAATGGAGGGTTAAGCAAATTGATAAAGAGACACACACAATGTCTGGGGGCGGCGCACATGACATGAAAACAATATTAATTATACGCACTGTGACACACACTCGTGCAAATTGCTTAAACAGCCAGCAGACGTGAGTACTAAATGGGCTTATCAAATTCTTGAATATCCTTTTGGCAATAAAAATAAACCTTTATGGATTTGTCATGAAGTGTGCGTAAGCGTAAGCGTGTGTGTTTTGAGAATGGTTTTGACATGATGTTTGATAATTTAGAGAATTACAAAAAGTTTGCTCATGAGCTGGGTTTGAAGCTGGCTTATCTTTGATTTTAGTACACTCAGAAAGGTATTTTTCTATGTATAAGAAAAGTCAGTGAAGAAATGAAATCGCCCCAATTAAGAAATAGTTTCTATATTAAAGACATTTATTTGTGAAAATTTTTTTAGGGCAACTTTCCTTAAATTCTGAAAAAATGCTTTAAATAAAGAAACTGTTTGCAAGTTTGAGGTCGATTTCAATTCCTGACTGATTTTCTTAAATATAGAAAAATAATTTTCAGAGTGTACAGGGTTGGCCATATGCGACGTATCCATCTGGCAGCACTATAACTTTTGACAGCGATGATCGACTAATTACATAGCGCGTTTGAAGCGTCAGTCCAAGTAGATTTTTACCATGGAACACGCCCCGCAAACGCTCTCACATCGTTGAAATTTACATTCAACAAAACAAGTCAATTGTGAAAACTCAAAAAACAAAACCTCATTTCACGTTGAACGGAACGGTAAGCAAACCAAATTGCCGTATTTATGCCTCAAGATGCTGAAGAGATTTAGGAGGTAGCTCTTCACGATGAAAAAGTCACTGTTTGGTGCCGCGTTTGTGCTAAATGTTTATTGGGCCGTTCTTTTTCGAAGATTGTCAAACGGTTACCTTCAATCAGGAGCGCTATCGCGATATGACATCCAATTTTTGTGCACTACTGGTTTCAACAAGATGGCGCTAAGCAACACACAAGTCGCGCTACAATAGATTTTTTGAGATCGTTGTTCCCTGGCCGTTTGAAGTCAAAAAATGGTTCACCAGATTTCTTTCTTTCTTCTTTTCGTGGGGCTATTTGAAATCAAAGGTTTACATCACCAAGCCAAGCACCCTGGAAGACCTTAAAAACAATATCCGCTAAGAAATAGCCGCTATTCCGGACGAAATGTTGGCCAGAACCACTGAAAATGCAGCAACACGGGCTCAATACGCGTGATACGAGGCGACCAATTACAATATATCATGTTCAAAAAGGGATGTAAACAAATCTACTTGAACCCAATTAAATGACTTTCATGACTTTTTATCACGAACAGCAAAAAATTATGGTTTTCTTTGATTTAAAAAAAAAACATGGGTCCAACCTTGAATGTTTTGGTATAAATTTTAAAAATTTATACGCTCATTAGTGTGTTTTCAGATATATACGAAAAAACACAAATGCATTGCGATCACATGTACATAATATATGCATAATGCTGTTGTAGCTTTCATATGTGCTTACTATTGTGCAAAGTATGCAATTTGTCTTATTTTGGAAAATTCTTTTCCTGCTTTAAAAACGACTAAATATTTTTACGCAGTCAACCTAAATCTGTTTTTTCGTGTAGCACGCGGCTGCGCCCCTCAGTCAGTTGGTCGGGAAGTGGGCTGCTATTTTACCTGGTTTTTGCGCGTAAAAAGCTTGGGCTATATGTCGCTTGGACAAATTCTCATTTGTAGCTAAACGTACACTTCTAAAATGCTGTTTTACTCTTAAGATTAAGGCTCTACGACTCTGTTATTTTTTTTTTCTGCATGACTCTTGACTTCAACCCACATACCACTTGTTTTGATGGAGACCTAAGCAAAGGACTGAAAGCACTTGTCTTCATACCAAGCTACGGAAAAGTAAGTCGCAAATGGAATGCTACCAAAAGTACTTAAAAAAGTAAAAAAATTTGAAAATTAATTAACACAACCAATATTAATGGCACCGTCTAACACAGCGAGACCAACGCCTGGCCCGTTTCGCTATTCACAACGACACGAGCCGAACGCATGCCGAAGCATGTGTCAAGAGAGCAAACAGCTTTTCAGTCACCGGCAGCGGTCGATGTAGTAGTTCAGAGCTGATTTGAGCAACACACTCTCACTCCTTGACAAACCCTGATCTAAGTATTATAAAAGTTTAACAAACCAGAATTTAGTCAATTCGTGTATAATGCGAAAGCAGCAAATGTCATCAGCGGATAACACGGCAAATGGGATTCTTTTCGGAGAATATATGTTGGTATGTACATATGGACACTTAAATCAGTTGAATGAATAACATTCATTGGATACTCTCTTAAATTTAACTACAATATAATTAACTCGTTTGTTTTTAAACTCACCTGAAAACGCAACATGAGAAACATAACAGCAAAGACCAAGCACAGACACATTCCAATAACAGGAAAACTGACGAGATAACGAAAAGCACGACGTTGCCAGGCAGGCGCCTCCTTGGGCTCCAAGCGACCTGTAACATTGTTTTCCTCCAAAGGGCCCTGAAAAATCAAACAAAACCCCAAATTAAAGTTAATCCCATGTAAAATAATAATTATTTTGTACCTTATAGAGCGGCCTAGGCGGTTCCAAAAGCTCTGGCGGCGTTGATAGTGTACCCCAGCGAAAGGCCAACTCCACGGAGTAACGCTTCCAGGCCTCCAAATACAGGGAAGCCCAGGCCACATTGAACAGTGAGAAGAGCACATGACCCATGTCCTGTGCCGTTTGACCTTTGCCCCATAGTATAAAATAGAGAATAGTGCCAAATACAGCCGGCACACCCAAAGCGCACGTATAATGCCCCAACCAGGCAAAGTACAAAGCCACCTTTACACCAAAATAGGCGGCTATGTCATCTGGTTGGGAAGAAAATTTATAGTAGGTTACTTATAAATAGAAACTAGACTCACCCAACGGCTGTGGCGCAAAGATCTGCTTAACCCAGAGCGTCTGCAATTGGTTCAGCGAGCGTGTTTCGTGCAATGGAAAGACTTGCGTGATCAGTCCCGACTCCTGCCAGGCGGCCACTATACTCTGGCCCTCTGCCACTGCCGCACGTCCATGGAGAGCATCTATGTCACTGCAACCAGCACGCAAGCCCTGCAGCACCTGCAGCACCAGCCACTGTCGTTCCTGTGAGGTGAACAATGCCGTGCTGCCCACATCACCACAAAGTTGCTGGAAACAGTGACTCTCGCGTGTGGTAAACTCCCTCAGGGCACCGCCCAGATCCGGACGCAAGCGTTTGGGCAGGCGGGCTTCCTCGGCGGCCTTAAACAGACTGAAATAGATTTAATTATATAATTTTACGTTCAAATTTTGACCGAACTAGAACACGTACGGAAGTTCCGTTACCCCAAATCTCACTGAATAATATTGCAAAACTTGTATGTTGATGTACAATGCCAATAGCTGCTGAAGGAGATCTCCTTGGACTACCTGCTGCACCAGCCACAGAACAAGAATTTTTTTGCTTGTAAAATTATGGACAATATGTTCAATCTTTTCAGAACATTTTGTCAAAAATTTAAACTTTCTAGCTAGAGTGGCGTACAAATGATAATATTTCGGCAAAAAAACATGATTTATTAAAAAAATTCCAATCAAAAAAATTTTTTTTTTTCTGCACTTTTTTTGCTGTTCGGTGACCTGGTTTAACCTTGTTTTAGCTTTGCTTTTTTAAATCTATAAACATAAATTTCACAGGAAACAATTTCAACTTCAACAAAAAATGATATTTTTAAGTGACTTCTAACTAATTGCACAAATGTTTCAATACTTAGTATCAATATTCTTTTCATTCTCTAGCCACTTACACATTCACCGGAGCGCTCAAATAAAACGCATTTCGTCGTGTGCTCTCGTGTGCCTTGACCTGTACCAACAGTCCCAAGCCCGCTGGCGGCTGTGAACGTATTCGGGCCAGTAACCAACGCAGCGCCTCATCTGGTGCATCCTCCGGAAATTCAATGACCACATCGCATTGTGTGGGTATTTTGTTTAGCCAGAGACGACGCGGCGTCATCAAATGGCCAGCATAGGGCACTTTACGGCGTAGTTGGCGGGAAGCTAAAAGAAAAATGAGAGGAAATACATAAAAGAAAATTCAGTTTTGATAAAATGGTCTTTGGAAAAATATTTAAGAAAAATATGTCCCCATTTTCTATTCCCCGTTATCTACTTGAGTTTTTTTTTTTTGCTTTCATCTCAGTTGCATATTTATAGTCTGCAGGCGACAGCGAAATGGAATTGTAAAAGAAATGACGCCAGCACCAACTGCTTTTTTTAGGCAGGTAACAAAAGGCAACAAAACAAGAATAAACTCTGATAAGAGCATCAGATTCAGATGCACAGAGGGAAAAATGAAATACACAGCATAATTTACGAAAGGGGATGATTGTAAAGTTGAGAATTATGATATAGTAGTTTTTTGAAAATAGCCGCCAATATGTACAGATATATCGATATTTTAGTGTTAATGTACTTTAAGGCGATGGTCACACTTGATAGAGAATGGATGAAGATAGAAGCTGTAAATATAAAGTAATAGACACAGAAAGAAAAAACCGTATCAACAAACCCTATTAAGACAAAACCCGTATAGAGTCATTGTAAATTGAAACCCGTGTGTAAATAAAAACCCCGTGTAAATAATGCGTAAATAAAAACCCGAAAACCGAAAAACATTAAATATTTTGGGGCCACACAGAAGGGAAAAAACAAGAACTCTGGACACAATATGAGCACTAGACTGCCTTTTTTTGTATGAAAAATGTAAGGTCATATGGACGCCCCTTGATTGGAAAAGTTATGTTTTAAGGGGTGCAAAGAGGCTTCAAAGCTTTTGATATCACTCATACGCAGTGTTGCCTGCGATCTTTATGTATTTTTGTAGTTAGCGTTGATTTCAAACAAAATGTTTTCGTTCTATCAAAAGGTTACTCTGATTTAAACTATAATTAGAAATGAATAGGAGATGATGCCAAATAAATTGATTTATATCCACAATGCCCGCATCCACAATGCTTAATTAGTAAAAACTCTTGAATGGAATAAACTAGCTCATAAGACTTGGATTTAAATCATGTTTCATAATACCTTAATAATAATAATAATAATAATAATAAATTAGACCAAGAAATAAAACAAAACCTATAGCAACCCATTTTATGGAATTTGACCAATAAAGAGCATTTCGATGCTAGCCGGCACCTGCCCCACCTGTGTCAGAGATATCTTTTCGGTATCCATGGCTGGTGTGCCATATGCCAGACCGCACATGTGCAGACTATCTGAGCGACAGCCACCGCATCCTAGACAGACCATTATATAATATAAGTGGCTCTGGCTATGATTACGACGAAATAGACTCTGTTTCTTCTTCCTCCAATACTACACAAATCGATTTTACATACAGATGGGTTATACATTTCAATGGTTTCCAACACATTGTAGAACACACAGCCACTGAAACTGTCCTCTTCTTCCAGCTTATATTCAGAGTCGGAACTCTGAGTCTCTGTCTCCATTACCATTTCTTCTTTCTCTTGCGCATCTTGCTCCTTAGCTGTACCAAGTTCGGGGGCCATATTAAGGTATCGCTTAAAGATAATATACTAATTTTCCTCTCGCCTTCTGTAACGTTTTTTTTTTTGTCAGCGCAGTATATTCCTGGTAGAGGCCAACTATTGTGAGGACGATGCGTTTTATACTGCGGTTGTGCAGTTGGTGGGTAATTGCATTCGCACTTCCTATTGTATTAACCTTCGAGCTCTCATTTTAAATAAAAGCACCGATGGGACAGTCCATTACAAAAGAAATACGTTAAGGGGGAGCACCAATGTTGTCACAAATAATGTAAGAACGGTTATTCTTTGAGTACGCCAAACTTTAATTTAAGTGGGTTTTGCTCCGTTTTCAAGAACATTTATATTCCACTGGGGATTATATAGATTTTTTAACTTCAATCATTGGGTTGTGAGCGGTATAGCCACATCTCTTTGGATTGAATATCATATTTTTACAAGCTCTGATATGCTGCTGCGCCATAATATTTCATAAGAATCAAAGAACTTTAACGACCTATCCCACCTGACTTCTTTTGCACTAAACAAAACCATGAATTGAATTACGATTTAGCTATATGCCCAAATGGCTTCTTATACTTTTCTGTGCGATGGATAAACATTCATAAACATTTGTACTCTAATTATACTCTGTACCAAAGGTACACAGAGTATATTAAGTTTGTGCAAAAGTATGTAACAGCCAGAAGGAATCATCTCCGACCCTATAAAGTATATATATTCTTGATCAGCAGCAACAGCCGAGTCGATTTAGCCATGTTCGTCTGTCCGTCTGTCCGTCCGTCCGTATGAACGAAGAGATCTCAGAGATGGTAAGAGATAGAGGTTTGACATGTATCCGACATATATTTCTTATACTTGCAGGCAGATCAAGTTTATTTTAAATTTTTTCCACTCCCCCTTCCACCCCCGCAGTTTGGAAAAAACGTCATATCTCCCACAGTTTTAATGATAGATTGTTCGTACCTCTTAGAGGTACCGAATTTCTAAAAACCACTTTAGTTGGAAAACTGATCACATCAAATTCAGATTCTAAATCTTTATAATAACCGAAATCATTGTAAGCAATGCAAAGCTGATCAATTATCAACCATATAAGGGAGTTTTAACTAACTGCCGAGAAGAGCTACATAAGGGTTAGGGATAGCTTTTAAAATTAAGCTTTTAAATAGATTCTATTGGGTCCTTAAAAGCATGAATTCTGATATAATTACACAACAGATGTGGTAAAGCAGACACCAATATATATGAAGTAAATCAATTGTCAAACAACAACAACGCCATAAAAGACAAGGAAAAACACCGGTTAAGTCCAGTGGCTGTTCGTAAGCCCTGCCTATGCCTGCGCTCATACAAAATCAACTGAGCAGCTGTAGGTTTGCATTTCATCATGATTCTCATATGAATTTGACGAGCTATTCACATTTAAAACATAACAAAAAGCAGGACTACTAGACTATCATGTCTCATGTAACAAACAGTGTGAAGGCAGCCTTACAATTCATGATTGAAAATGTCATGGTTACCTATTTTAAAAGTTTTTTAATAATTCTACAATTGTTCGCATAGTTTTTTACTCAATGCTGCCAAGATTTACCAGAGCAGATTTATTTTTTTCATTTTTATTTTTCATCCACACTTATTAAACAGCTCTCGCCATAATATATATATTTAAGAGTAAATATGAACAGCCAGCAACCGAAAGATATGAGAATTCCGCATGACCCCCTCTCTCCCTGAACAGCAGCACCAAAGCAGCTTTATGTTGCATAACACGGCAGAGGTGGAGGCATGACGTGGTAAGATGGGGCGGGGACTGGGGAGAAACGAGCAAACAAACAAACAACATGGTAAAAACGTAAATAACAAACCGCAAAAATTCCCCACAACTTTTAATTAGAAGAGGTGGGATCCGGTGCAAAGGGCAACTGAAAAAAAAACTGCCAAGAAACTTGAGCCATGGCAAAACACCATGATTGTCTCGCTTTCAGTCGCTCTCGGTACTCGGTACCGTGGCCGGAAATGGTGGAGAAAGCAGCAATAAAAACACCAAGAAAATCACTTAAATTGACTAATGACAGTGCAGCAACAACAGCGAGGCAAAGTCACGACACCAAAGCATTTGGCAGCCAAAAGATACGCGAGGCTGCAATTAATTATGATCCTGCATTTGGCAAGTCAGCGACTGGGCGTGAACTGATACCAACGGGAAGCCTTCTACATCCTGCACTTTGTCAATGCAACAATTTTTACTTTCAATTTAGCTAATGATAACTGCAGCCTGCAAATGACCTTCAACGGTAACTTGGGTGATTCAGTTTTTAGTTATATGAAAATAAGAGTTACCTTCAATTTAGATATGTCAAATTAAAGACAAAATGAAAATTAATTTGCATTGGAAAAATTTTGCATAGAATACAAAAATGTAACATAAAGTTTGTTTCAAAAGTATTGCAATTCTTGTGTTTTTCAAAAAAGTTGCTTACACCAGTGTAATCCCCAAGGTATAGGTGGTATCAAAACAAAATGTGCAAGTTTTTGAAAAGTGAAAAACAACAAGTCTGTTGATGAAAGGATTGTGGTGATCCTTGAAACAGTGCTGTACGGACATACCATTGCTATTCCAAAATGTTGTAATTAATTTCTGTTGATTTGTGTTGATTATTGAATTATAATTAACCGTTGACCTTGCGCCAGCTAAAACAAACTTTGACTAAAAAGTAATTAGTTATTCATAAATATTTATTTTGACCCATTCAAAATAATCCCCATTCCCCCGGGTTGAAACCCCGAAGAGAAACCAGCCCAATTTTTAAGAGGATTGCAGAACTGGTTATTTGGCAAATATTTGCTTAAGACACAAATTCATTCGTTATAAAAATAAAAGAAAACAAAAAATGTATTTCAGCTCAACTTTATGATGAAATCTCCCTCTACATTTAAAGCAATTTGTAAATAATTGTCACAGCACTTTTATGTCCTTAAGCTGCTTTTCCCCAAACATGTCTTCATACACACGCACATCAGATGTTTTCAGACACTGTTTACCATTTTCCTTGCTACTCAAATGCAATTAATTTATGCTGACCAAGCAACGCTCCACACTGCCTCACTGGCTCATCCTCTTCAACAGCAAAAGATACGTACGAGTAGTCTGTAGGATGGCTGTCTGGCCGTCTGCTTGCCTGGTTGGCTACATTAATCTCAACCAGAGTTCTGTGCATCAATAAAAATGTGCCACAAATGCCATTAAAGGACAACAGCCACCTCTTGACCAGGACCAATGTGGGACATCAATTTGGTTGGAGCGGCTTTATGGCACCCATGTGTAAAATTTACGAACACTAAAAATATTGTAAAACTAAAGGCTTTTCACCTATTAAATATTTCATATAAAAGGATTAAGTTTAATATGCATAAGTGGTGGGTGTAAGGCTGGGTTCCACTTAAGTGGGAATGCAATTAAGAGCAATTTTGTGCGGATGGAAAGATAATTGAATAGATGAACAGGAGTAGGACATGAATCATTTGCGGTGAGATTTAATAATATATGTTTATTTATAATTTTAAAACCTTTGCAGAGGGAATCGTAATCATAGCCAACCCATAGCATTACCTAATTACACGTCGAAAACAGCAGCAACTCACCGAACCTTTATCAACAAATCGAATTCATTAAATAGTCCTTGCGTGGCCTTCTGCTCCGCAAGTGCCAGCTAAAGCTAATGCTTTCGGTTGTTAAATCAGCAACAGCAGCTGCAGGAGCAACTATTTACCCTCCAGGCAAAAGTTGTGCTCTGAATAATTAATGAAATCGGCTTCAGGAAAGCGCATTGAAGCACAGAAACCTCGTTGACGAGTTGTATACGCAATTTTGTTGCATAAGCGAGTTGAAGCTGACACCCGCTCCAATTTAATCAGCCACTAACTTAAGCTCCAAGCTAATTGCAGAAGCTTAGGCAACGTTCAGTTAAAACATTTTATGTTTTAATTAGTCGCAGCTACTTACGGACGAGAAAGAAACTTATTAGCCAGCGTGCACAACCTAATTGACTTGAGCTTGAATTGCGTCTAATTGAAATCAGATGATGTAATTTTCATGATGGCTTGGAGTCATCATCATCTAATCAGTTAGTCCTGACAGGTGCTTGGCTTGGGGAGAAGGTCACCACTTCTCAGTTTGACACTAGAGAAAGACAGAACCGGCAGACACATCACCTGGTGGAAAAGAGTCAAAGAACAGTCACAAATTTCGATAGGGGGAAAATTGTTGCCTGGACAGTTGGATTCTTTAGGAAAATTGTAGCTCTTGTACTCGGAGGACAAGAGAAATTTAACTAAAATGTCAGAGCTCACTGGGCATAAAGTCGACAGATGTAGCCACAGAGTTGAATCTTGGAGGGTTTGATCACCATAGGTAAGCTTACATGTGGAGAAAATTTAGAACCGATCGTACCACACGTAGCCTCCCTAAACATATGACGCCACAATACGTAAGCGTCATCTAATGAACGATACTCAAGTTATGACCAAAAAAAGGACATTTAAAATTCGACCGTATGCCACTTATGTATATTTAGCCATGCAACATAGTGTACAGTGTAGAAAACTGACGTGGGAATCTTGATTTTCTTTATTTTGATTCCTCGATGTTTGAGTAAGATCTTCTACCTATAACTGTGTCTTTTCTTTTCAGATTGGTTCATGACAGACCGCCTTCGAAGAGTCAGTTCCAGTAAATTTGTGCATTGGAACAGTACACGCCTCCACAACGCGCTGTTATGGGGTAGCTTTACATTCAAAACATGTTCTCAATTGTGAGAAAAACTATCATTAGCTCAGTTTTCTTTGAATGGCGCCGTGAATAAACCAAAATCTCTCTTCTACGTCGAAGAAAGCTGTTTGGGCTGCAATTGGTGCACAAAAGGATCATTGGACTGTCCCGTAGCAGCCATAACCATCAATGAAGAGCGTCATCGGGCCATGATTATTGGTTTTTAATGTCAATTCGGAATGCTTACGTCTTGGAAAACTTTCGTTTCCAACAAGACGGAGCCGCAGCTCACACAGATCGAGCAACTATCGCTTTATTACGTCCAGTGTTCCTCCATCGCACAGTGGTCAGAATGCCCGAAAAAGTGTTATAAAGTCCAATTAAGTATTGAGATATCGGATTCAAATTTGGCACAGATAACGCTAAGTCATAATTTCGAGAAAAAAAATTTAGACCGATCGGACCACGCCCTCACCTACCTCCCACACTAACCCAAATGAGAAAATTAATTTTTTCTAAAGGAAGTGTTCAGAAATTTTGATATATAGGTATGTTTATTCTTATGTACTTAGTTGACAAAATTGATTATATGAAATTTATATATAAGTGCTATTTAATAAATGTACAAGCTTAAGAAATAATGGGCTTAAAGGTAATTTTTGAGATATCATGTTTAATATAAGACGTCATATCTAATGACTTCAAATGTAAGATTCATACAATGTTTAGAACAAGAGCGTTTCCTTCATCGCTATCGTAATCACAGTATTTATATTCCGGCTGAGAAATGCTGTAAGGGATTTCCTTTTGGTTTCCATTTGCCTCCCATTCACACACAGACTTGGCACTAAAAAAGATAAAAAATTTTCGAAAGGGGCCAAAAACAAGCATATTGCGGCATTCGCACTGCCGGCGTTTTCACAAATGATCAAAGAAGTTTTGCCCAGCTCAAAATAAACTAAAAATCATTTCAGAGTAACAAATTGTTGCCTTTTTAATGGTTTAAATGGCCCTTGTATATGCGCTAACCACTCAATTTTACCGCCCCCAATATACATTAGACTTTGTTTTCGTAAGCGCACTAAATTTGTTATTGCCTAGGTCCCTGATTACCATATCCCTGGCAGCTATAAAGTGTTTCCTACTCTTGCCACTTTGAATAATTCTGGTTAGTCAAGTAGCCTTCTAAACTATTCACTACGCGTGCCACAAATTTTTCATGGAGCCCGGGTTCATGATCCATTCTTTTGTCACAGTTTTATGGACAATGCGTGCACACAAAAAAAAAGGAGAAAAGCTTCTGGAATCCCTCTGGGGGGTATGAGTCTGCGTGTGTGTGTGTGTGTGTGAGTGTGTGTGGTGCAGCATATTAAAATGGCAATCGCTCTCTCTCTTGGGGTTTTCTACGGTTTGCATTTGCTTTGGTTGCCAATTCACAGTTCATTTGCCTGGCGACAACAAATTGAACAACATCTCTATACATTGTTTGTGGAAGCTGTGGATTTATTTATGGTATTAATTACTGAGTTTCGCATTATGTGATTTTCATGCAATGGGCGGTAGGTAATTCTGTGGTTTGTGTTCGTGTGTCTTTCCTAATGAATGTGAATTATATTTAGAATGTATTGTGCCGCTGGCAAGTGGCCTAATTAGGCTTTTGCACTCAAACAATCTAATCTAACCCAAATGAGTTTGTGACATAATTTCAAAATGCCGAGGAGAAAATGTAACAAGAATTTGAAAATGTTATTTTTGGTTGTGATGGTTAATTAATGATAGGATTTCGGCCGGCAGAATGGTATATTGTTTGGTAATTAAATTCAACATATTTAAGAAAGATTGATTACGAGCTGAAAATAAATTGAGCAGAATTTGCAATTTGAAGTAAGCTCAAACCACAAACGGTACACTTAGAAAAAAAAACAATCTAAAAGCAAGATTATTGTCTCGAACCTGAGAAAAGTTAATAGAAACGAGAAAATCTGAGCCAAAGAATATATTCTCTATTTACATCTATGTTTGACAATCTTGAAACTAATTGTGTTCAGCATTTTTTTATAATAAGGTGGTTTGGTTGTTGTTGAGTAAAGTGATTATTCTTCTTTCTGAAAAACTTATAAAAGTTAGAAATTTAAACCCGCCCCTACTGGGGACTCGAAATTAGAAAACTAAACTCGCTGAACCATCGACCGTCGAAGCAATTCTATCGGAGGGGGGGCCACAGAAACCTCTCACAATCAAATTTCTACCGAATTCCAATGCTTAGCTGACACAGAAATTTCTTTTGGTTGATTTCAAACCTACCGAGTGTTTAGATATTTTGCAAAATTCATAATTTTGACAAGCAAAATTAATTTTGGAAATGTAAACATTATTTTTCTGGATAGGTTGCATCAAACGAATAGACTATTTAATATTTTTCACATTGAAATTTGCGTTTCAATATTTATTTGCAAAACCAATCGAAGTCTGTCTTCTCAACCAAAACTACTCAACCTCAGCTGGTGCCATCTATCTAAGTGTTCAAAAACATTTGAACAGTGCAACTTATTTGCTTGAGCACAACACAAAGTGAACATAAAATGTTGTTATCTGCTGGTGCGCCAGGCCGGGGCACCCAGGAATAGATTAAGACAACACTCCCAAAGAGGGAAGGTCCGATTTCATTTGGCCGGCACTGCTTTACAGGCAACTGTACTAGTAAGTTGAGAGTTTTGTTAATTTCGGAGATGCTTTATCCAGGTGTTTCCTGGAAATCTCTACAGATTTTCGTATAAACGATTGCATTTCGAAATTAACTTCATTGAATTTATTTGTGAAGTGACAAGAAAAGGTTCAATTTCTATTTTCTATGGAAGGAAACCATGCGAACTACAACTTTCGACTTCTGATCTAGTGACCCAGTATTTTTGAGTTACTTTTTCATACAAAGGCTAACTGTATCAATAAGAAATGCAAGCGTTTATACGAAAATCTCTATACACTTCTGGAACACACCTGATTAACATTTGATTCTCAATTTGAAAACATTTTGATGTAATTTTACAAACATGGCTGCAAATCCTTAAAATTCTACAGAAGGTTCGGTCCGGAGCTTTAAATCTATCGTGAAGCATTGGGCGTGTTCAGCAGAATAATTGATCCCTGAGCAGGTACCAGAAAAAAAATATGCGTCGAATAGTTTCTGCTGTTGGAGGGAGCAGTATCACTTTAAAGTAGCGTACTATTTCTTTGATACATGCTCCTGTATCCTGATACCTCAAATTGTTTATTATGATGCCGCTTCACTCGAGTTCAGTGGGAAGAATTTTGCAAATGTATACTTGATCAGGGAGCAAGTTGTTCTCCTGAACACGGCCATTAAGGTACGGTTCGTGGACCGGTTCCTTTACTTATCGAACCTAAAAAAAAATTTGGTCTCATTTTAGCAACAGTTTGATTATAATATGGCAACATTTCTGGATCATTTTTTCCATCGTCAAATGAGAGATTAGTTATCGTTAAAGCATACAGATTGTCCATCTATCCGATGAGGTCGGAAATGTTCTTAGCAAACTTATTAAATGAAATTAAATTCTAAATATATGTTCAATTTTCGTTTACTGAAACGAATCAAAAAATATTGATTCCCACAGAAGTCAAGTCTCTTTTTCGCAGCATCCTCCACTAAGAACACTTGACTGTCAAATAAATGTTTAAAAAACCTTCTTACCATCATCTCACTTTCATCATCATCCGGCATTTGGTCATAATATTTGCCAGCTTAGAAATCCTCATCTGAGCCAGTTTCCCTAAACGTTTCGTACAAACATTAAGCGATGGAAATTTCCACAGCCAAGCTTCTCTTCTCACTCATTTTGCTTTGGTAACTGACAACTAAAACCACTCAAACTGTCAAAATGCCCACCCCTCAGTTCCACCCCAGCACCATGAAGAGGATGGCCGTGGCGATGGTGACTCTTGAGCAAGGTTCTCCTCTATTGATTGGATCTGCATATATAATTGGAAGCGAGCAATTGAAAATCAAACTGACAATTGAGAAAAGTGTCATAAATAGATGAAAGGTTATATATCGGTTAAAAGCTGCAAATCCGGTGGGAAAATATTTGTGTAGTGTAATATAATAGAACTCTAGAAATCGATTAACTAAATTTACGTGTCGAGTGTAAAGAAAAATTACTGTTGCCATCTTCTGTTGAAAAGGTTAATGAGCGCTGACGGCGACAAGTTGAAAAAGTTTTCCTTCTTAGAACAGACTGTGACAAGAAAACTGTGAAAATAAGACAAAAAGGCTGAATAAATTGGCATCAACCTGACTAAACTTTAAAAAAGCCAAAGCGATTGCCCTATCACTTTTAAGAAAAAATTAATGCAAAGTATAAGTGCAAGTTTTAGCACAACAAAGAAAATACAATGGAAATGGCGTGACATTAAAGTTTAAAAAAATATTTTTGTTGCTGAAATGCCTATTCTTACCTTATTTATTTAGTTTCACAGGAGTTTTGGGATTTTTTAAATGAATTTAAGAAACAGCGAACGTTCTTGCATTTACTATACCCTTAGTAAAGGAAAGGAATATTTATAAAAAGTCTAATAATCGACGTTGGACATTAAAACAAAGGATTTTTCACACACACAAACAATAAAATTAAAATTTCCACTCTTTGAGTCGAACACACGAACAGCTTATCAATTATGCATAAGCCACCAAGGCAACTGAAATTCGTTTAAGATATTAAGCTTTGACAGTCAAATAACAGGAAAATATACAGCCTGTCAAAAACCTACTTAAGTCTTCAACAATTACTACGATGAGTCACAAAGGGTCGTTCAGAAATAATTTGTTCATTTATCATTTACCCCACTTCGTATAAGTTCAATTACATGGAGAGGATGAAGATGGGACCGGAAGGTTCTTGAAACAGTTCTGTATAGGCCCCATGATCTTTTGTTGATGTATGTCAGTAATCAGTTCATTCGAAATAGTGAGAAAATCTAAGTTCCTTGATCTAAAATGGTATATAAAAAAACTATATCAAAATATTTATTACCCCTGTTTTGAGTTCCGGGACGATTTAACGCTTACGTTAAATTTTTATGACGCTAATTCTACACAACAATTCTTGAATAAATTCTGTTTTCTAATTACTTTAAAGATTAGGACTTAGACAAACTACATTATCCGACAGCGGAATTGACATCTACCGTTGTGGGTCAGCATACGGCCCAGTAGCCTGAATATTTTATATATTTGAGCTTGGGCCACTTCGGTATACTTCGGTATACTGCCAATTTTGTGACCTTTCCCACCATTTTAGTCCTTCAGCTATCTCTTCCATCTATCTATTCTCTAATACAATCTATCTGACATTAAATTACATACCATACTTATGCCCAAACAATTTCCTCCCCGATTTGATTTCAAACAAAGTCAAAATATCTTTGAAGCCAATCTAAGCAATCTTTTGCCTGCATTCTCGTTGCGCATGACATTGTAGTTTTATGCCCATGTCCGTTCAACAACCGCACAAGTGACTATCCTCACGTAAGGACGGGGAAACAAAGGAAAAACTGCACAAAAACTACCGAAGGAAGTTGCTCGTACCTTCAGCTCTCCTGCCGGTCTAAGCATACTGGTTGCCGCCCACAACATTGCTCCGGGTTTTCTTACTCAGACAAAAAATTGCCAAAAAAAAAAGCAAATGAGAAAGTTGATCAAGTCCGACTGTAAAATACTCTGTACCAGATTTCGCAGGTACAGTGAATCAATAAAGTATTGGCACAGCTTCATTTTCAAAGTTCAAAACTTAAAGATATTATTAAGAAACAACATTCATTGCCCAAAAAAAAAATTAATTTCTTTTAAAGTTTTTTTGCAAATGGATAGTAAAAAAGGCACGATTTTTATATCAAAAAATTTTTGGCACACCTTGTCTGTATTTGTGTTGTCTTTGACAACTTAAAGGTATTCTTCAAAGTTCTTTGCACAATTTTTTTTCTTTATGTCTATTTATTTCTCAATGATGTAATTCCAGTTAGTATTGGTCTGAATTTCTTCACTGGTTAAGCAAAATGGACAGAAGAACAGAGATTTTCTTAGAAGTTCGGAAATTTATCAAAAATCTGTATGTACAACAAACGTCATATCGCGAAATCGGAACTATAGTTGAGAATTCATATACAAGTGTACGAAAAATTTCATAAAGAAAAAACTCCAAAAAATTCGGCTTATGCACTCAAATGCAGGAATTCTTTAAAGCAGCCTTTCATCCACAAGCCGTGTGGAATTCGCTGTATAGAGAGTACCATGGGCGAGTAACTCGGCGGAAACCATTAATTTCAAACATTGATAAGAAAAAGAGGTTTGAGTTAGCCAAACTTCATGTAAATAGCCCGGAATCATTTTGGAATAGGGTTGCATTTAGTGAAGAATCAAAGATTTACTTATTTGGTTCAGACGGATCACAAAAATTTGGCGAAATCCTAAGAAATTAATGTCGTTAAGGGGTGCTTTGCAGCCTCTGGAGTTGGAAATTTGGTTTTTATAGACGTACAAAAAAAAGACATATTATACAGGTATGATCCTTTTAAGTGAAAACTTGGTACCCAGTGTCAAAAAATTGGGGTTATATGGAATGGTTGTTTCAACAAGACAACGGAATGACTAATCTATCATTGCAAGCAATTAAAAACGCCTCCGCAATCACCAGACATAATATCCATTGAACATATTTGGCACCTTCTGGAAGGGATTATACGGAAACATCACATAGCATCAAAGGATTCATTAAAGCTATCTCTACTGACAGAATGGGCAATTATAACCCTAGAAGAGACTGCCAACTTAGTAGCAAATATGAGTAGACGTTAAGAAGCTGTTATTAAGACTAAGGGAGAATTTAACAAGTATTAAGAGGTCCAAAAACATTGAAGATATGTGCCAAAACTTTTCGTGCCTTTTTTTAGTTATTATCAATTTGCAGCAAAACTTTAATCGATATTAATTTGTTGAACAGTTTATGTTGTATCTTTATAATTTCTTTAAGTGGAAACCAACTTGGAAAATTAAGGTATGCCAATACTTTATTGATTCACTGTCCATCTGTTCAGTATGAATTTTTCAGCAGCAGTATCACCAGAAAGCATCGCATCATTTGCTCTTAAATTGACTATCGTTCACCCAATCTTTCGGAAAATCAATGTATAGTGCTGATTACTAAATAAAAACAATACTTTTATTTATTTAAATTATGGAAATAGCAGGGGCGGCAGTCTTACCTTAGTTTTTTTTAAACCAAATCTTTGTTACAAAAAAAAGGATCTTAAAGGATGCAGTGGGAAATCGATTCTGAAGGGATTGCTTGGAAAGTGACTTGAAGCTAGGAAAATCCTACGGACTTCTCAAGACCAGCGACATATTATATATAACTTTAACAGCCTATATTGGTTTTAGTACAAAACTGTAAAAGAATGATTCATATTTGAATCATTTAGGCATTAAATTGACGTACTAATAAGTATGATTTCAAATTAATCACAATAAAAATAAAATTTATTAAATAAAAATTAACAAGAAACGTCTTGAAAAATCATTAGTCAACACATATTTTGTTGACATGCATAAAGAATTTTTTGGGCTGTCATTTCTTTTTGACGGAGACAATATTTTATGTATTATAAGCGTGGTATGCTCAGGAATAACTGAGCATTTCTGAACATTCAGGTTGCCCACTTTGGTCTTTTGCACTATGTCATTTCTTTAATTGTTGCTGGGTGTCCTGCTCTGCTCCATGTGCACTGAGAAACCAAAATTAGCTGCACGGCGCGTGTAGAAACGTCAAAGCTATACGAAACGAGTTGCGCCCTGCTAAATTGCACACGCAAAATGTAGAATTCAGAAAGCTACAAGCCACGTGCAGAAAACCTTCATGTAACGTGTAAGATTTCAATATCTAAACGCCTTGTGTAGAAAAGCTAAATGTTGCGTGGACAAATGCAAAATCTACACTAAATTAGAAAATCAGCTTATTTCCAAATAACGTCTACGTTTTTCATGCAGCAATATAAAAGCTACACGACACGTGTTGAAATGAGAATGCTACCCGTTTCGTGCAGAAAACCTACTAGTAACGTAAAAATACCGGTCAAAACCTGCAGAAATCCCACATTTTCGTGTAGCTTTTGCAAATTTGTTTTCTCTGTGTGGTCAAATGCTATTGCAGGCTATGTTAAATTGGTATCTAGCTACAGTCTAGGTTCTTATTTTGTATTCAAGAAATATATTTCCCTCAAATATCCCTATGGTCGTGAAACTAACACCACAGTCAAGCTCGATATTCTGGTAAAATTGGTTTCTCATGTTCTAATTCTTATTTTGTGCTTAAAACTTATATATTTTTTTTATAGAAAACAACCAAATACTCTTATGGTCGTAAATTATCAACCACCATCAAACCTGATATTCTGGTAAAATTGGTTTCTAAATCTAATATTAATTTCTAATTAAAAACAATATTTCTCTTTTATAGCCAACATTTTTTAATCTTAGTATAAGAAGCGAAAAGGAATGTGGCTCTTCGAAATACTTGCCACTTGACATGAGACATCATAATCTAGTAGGACTTCATTTTATCTTGATTTTTCTATGAGTTTGACAAGCTATTCATCTTTAAAACATAGCAAAAAGGAGGACTACTAGACTATCATGTCTCATGTAACAAACAGTGTGAAGGCAGCCTTACTTTGAAAACGAGTTTGGAGCTTACTGCTGGGAAATAAACTTTCACTCATACAACCACCGAAGGACGGTGAATTTTCCGGAAGATTGGTATGCAAGTTATTGTTAAATTTTCATATAGATCTTTGAAAATGAGTTTAAGCCTGTTTGGAGAAAAACCAAAAGAGTTTCATACAACAATTTTCCGCGAATTTGCCTCATTTCACGACAGAATTTTTTAAAATTGATCTTAGTACTCACTTTCAGTATAAGATAAAACTACTGTGAAAAACACAGCTTACAATCTTTTAAGGTTTGGGCTGTGAGTCAGTCAGTCAATAAGTCAAGTTGAACTCTTTTATACCTATATATAAACCTATAGGACAGGGTCAGAGATGTTTCTTTCTCCCTGTTACATACATTTGCACAAACTAAAAATACTCTGTGTACCTTTGGTACAGAGTATAAAAATAAACGAGAACGAAATGCATTTTGAAAGTGCTCGTTGTCTGTATTTGGGTATTCTGGGCTTGGCAGCAGTCCAACGAGTTTTCAACTCTCTTCGTCGCGAGTGCTTGCCACAAGTGCACTTAGATATGTAGAAAGCCCAAAAATGTAAATGAAAAAATCAATGATGCCAAGTGGACGTTAAAAGCAACAATTTTTTAAGAATTTATTTAGCTTTAAACAGAAAACAGCCCCAAAGAGTATGCTATGATTTCTGTAAATTAATGAATAAGACATTAGCCAGTCTCTGGCAAAATGTTTTGAAATCAATCATACGCCCTGTCTGCCATGCCATGCCATGCCACATTGGCTTGCCATTAATTCAATTGAATTCTTACGGGATTTATTTTTGCGCTGCTAAGTTTGAAAGTGTTGCTGCCTGCAGTCGGTTTACCTTTCCGTATTTATTGCAATACAATTTCACATTTCAAATCGAATGGCAGTCGTGCGTAACCAAAATGTTGATGGGATTTATTTAGTTATTTCATTTACTCTCGGCGTGAAATCTGTTACCGTTTGTTTGTTTGACACTGGTTTCATATTCCCACTAGACAAGAATATCGCAAAACAAGCTCTTTACCATAATTGAAGAGTTTCATACTGCTACCCCAAGAAACCAGGCTTCAAGCAGCTTAGTCTATTGAGCTCACAGATGATTATGTTGAGAAATAGAGCAAAATTAAATCAAAATAAACTGCTCTACCATACTCGTATATCGGCATATCCTCGCACAAAAAATATTTATTGCTTCGCTTAACCTTTTCTTCATTTGATTGCAAATATTTTTCCTACTATGTATGTAAAATACACTGATTTTTTTTTTGCATGCTTGATATTTCTCTTTTGTGTTTGCCAATTGTTTGTCTTGTCCTGCTGGTCTTTAAGTGCTGTTTGCTGTTGCGTGTTTCCCTTCTCCGAGTGGCTGTTTACTTTTGATGTTTAACACATGTCCAAACAACTGCAAATCAATTATGTATTTATGTATGCATGTGTAATATGTATCCTGGTGCTAAAATGCTACCTTTAACGAATGTGCGTGCCAATGGCAGACGCACTTCATCTTCATTATGTTGAGTAGGGGAGGAGGAGACACAAATTATAATAAATTCCAATGCCAGATTTAACTCGTCTCTTCTGTTGAGCCATTTGGGTAAATTTTAATGTTCTATGTGTCATGTGTGTGGTGTACTAGGCGTGTTTTGTGTCTTGTACGTGTGCCCCTAATGAGACCAAATGCGGTTTCCGGACAACTCTGATCTGTGGTCAGAAAACCTTTTTTGTGGTTGTCCATAATTTTTGGTTTTTTTCCCCGCCCATTGGTAGGATATTTGGCCTTGTTTTGGTGGCAATCAATCATGTTTTTTCATAGCATGTTGTCACATGGCATACAAAACACTGAAATGCTCTGAGGTCGGCTCAGACTTTGGGTTGAAAGATAACGAGGAATGAATTTTGTAAAGAGATTACATTATGCAGATAAGATACTGAGAGTGGAAGATATATAGTAGAATAAATGAGGTGCAAGATATCTAATGAAAGACATAACAATGAATAAGATATTAAAAAAAAAATAACAAGAAAATACAAAAAAAAACGAGAAGGACAAGCTAACTTCATCGTAACGATAAAATTGCAAACAAAAAAGTTTTTCTCACTAAGACTTAATTTCCGACCGATCGGCCCAATGGCAGCCTTAATAATGATATAGTCATCCGATTCCGACCCAATTTTGCGAATCTATTTGAAAGCATATAAAATTAGTCATCAACGAGTTTAAGGACGCTAACATAAAATCCAAAAAAAAAATTTTTACTAAGACTCATTTTTGACCGATCGGTCATATGGCAACCATATGATATAGTAACCCGATGTCGATCAACTTTTTCAAATTAGTTGAAAGCAATTAAGAACAATTTACTTAAAAACAAAAAAGTTTTTTTTTCACTAAGACCCATTTTCCGACCGATAGTTCAGCTATAAGATATAGTCATCCGATCTTGACCAAAATTTGCAAATCTGTTTGAAAGCATATAATATGAATAATGGCCGAAGGACGCTAACATTGAGAACAAAAAAGTTTTTCTCACTAAGACCCATTTTTCGACCGATGGCAGCTTCAAGATATAGTCATCCGATCCGCTCGGATCCGACATAGTAGCAGCGTGCAGTAAAAAGAAGACTCTGTGCAATATTTCAGCTCGATAGCTTTAAAACTGAGATACTAGTTTGCGTAGAAATCAGACAGATAGCTTAATCGACTCAGCTCGTCGCCCTGATCAAGAATATATATAGTTTATGGGGTCGGAAATGAATATTTCTAAGCGTTGCAAACTTCTGGGCAAAATTATAATACCCTTTGCAAGGGTATAAAAATAGAGGAAAGCTAACTGCGGCTCGCCCGAAGTTTACACACCCTTGCAACTCGTATCATTTATATAAATGAAGGTTTTAAATGATTTTAATTCATCAATTTAATTCTCGCTTTGATGTTAGCCGAGTGATTTCCAAACTGATTTCCAATAGATGGCGCCACTACTTTGGCCATGTGGCGGTTCCAGTTCATCCAACTAGTTCGCATATTACTAACAACTATAAATTCTCGATAAGAAACGCGCCTTTTTATATTTACATCTCTAACTCTACACATTTTTGCTTGCTTGTAATTCTCAAGAACGAATTCCTTACTCAGGCAATATAAATAGTGCAATTGAAACTTGCGACGAATCTCCAATGCCCAGATTGGATGATGAAAATGCGAGACCCCTTTAAAAAGAATCGCATTCACGTCTTCAAGGCGATTTTTTAGGGATATATCGCCAATTTACCGATTGCATTGAAAAAAAAAGCGATACCATAAGTATTTTGTTGGAATAATCGTCCACAAACTATCTCCAAACTCTCCCCTTAAACTATTGCCAAATTCTCATTTTGACGAAAGAGATAAGAAACACGACAAATTCGTATATATTTTCAAGAATTTAAGATGTTTCTAGCCTAGTTTCTTAGCTACTAACACGCAACGACTAAAAACGCCATGCTATTGACACCGACATGAGTCGAACGAATGCTTTTCAGTACCCTGTCCACGCGGGGTGGTCGAGCTGGCTTGCGTCGCTTAATTTTCGCACACCAACACACTCCCACTTTTTGGTCTCGCTCTTGTTGACAAATCCTACTCTAAGCATTTCTAATATTTTTAATAAAGTGATATGCAAATCAAATTTTTTCAACGATTTTAAAAAATTGCAGAAATGCCAAGGAAGACCGGAAACCGATCGAGTACCAGTAATTTTAGAAAATTGCTTCTTGTTCTTGTCAATCAAACTCGCAATTTGTACAATTATAAATGGCCATTCTAAACGACACGCAATCAACTACACAAACACAACCTTGACCCATAAAAGCTAATGTCATTAATTAACTACCAGAATGGTACGCTTAAGTATAAGCAAACAGCAACATGGAGGGCCCCTATCAGATCGATTAAACACTTGAACCAACTCCTAATGAAGTGCCGCCAACAAAGAAAACCCAATCAATATGTAGGGAACTTTTAAAAGTTTTATATATGTACCTTCACGAACGTTGATGACGACAACGAGGACGACGCCATCAAGACGCCAATCAATTAAAGCGTAACCAACTAAGTCAATCCTCTCCTTTAGCCTTCTTGGTGAATTGCATTTTCTATGGCATATGCCTTAGAGGCAACGCGCAACGCACATAAATAATTCAAATTTCAACTTCTCCTTGCCAGTCCGACCCTACACACAAAGGACTCGTCGGAATAGGACAAAAGCAAATGGCAAAGTTAGTTTTATTTGTCTAATGTTGACAGCAACAAGAAGAGTGACAAAAGCAACAATAACAACCACAGTAATAATAACACAGGAAGGATGTCAATCTAAAAGTCATTTTAAGGTAATTTGATAGTTTGGCTCAAGCAGCAGAATTATAGAAATTGGTTTAAATTACAGAGAGGGCAACTTCTTAGATTACCGCTGCTCTACACACTTAAATTTTGATGCAAGGATTCAATTGCTAATTGGAGCATTGCGGCGAACACTTTGGTTCCGGATTCCATTTGTAGAACTTTAAGACAAGTTGCTATTTAGAATTCAATCTAAGATGAGCACCCTTTCGGGGTTTAAAAAGCTCCACCAAACTTGCTTAAAGCTTAAATTTATAAACTTCACAAATATTAATCTAAGTTACTTCTGGTAATAGATTTGTTTGCATATCCTAATCAAATAACCAATTTAAATATGCACTAACAATTTTAGTTTAATTAATTTCAGTGATTTTAAAAGGATTTGAAAGCGCATCTATTGATATCCATTTATATCCATTATTTTGGACTAGATTAATCAAACATAGATTTTATGGTTTTATAATTTAGATATTATCGTTTTAAAATTTTGGAAAATATCTGCAACTCTTCTGTCAAGTAATTAGCAAAGAAAATCTGATCAATCTTAGCCATTCGGTTTAGGCGTTAAACTGTAAAAGACATATTCTAAAAATAATCTTAACAATTCCGTAAAATTTCTAAACTATGTCCCCATTTAGGAGAAAGATTAAGAAAATGTGATTACCTAGTAAGCTCCGAAACTAGCTAAAACGAGAGCGTAAGTTAAAGTCGGCTCTAACCGACTTCGATATACCCGTTACTCATGGAAACAAATGTTTAATAGCCTTCCTGTGTGCCTGAGGTGTCTCTCTCTCTCTCTCTCTCTCTCTCTCTCTCTCTCACTAAGATTGCTGCTGAACGCAATGCTTAGGATATGGGTGGGGTGGGTGGTGGGTGTTAACTGACCGTTTTTTGCTCATAACTTGAGTATCGTTTATCCGATCTTTATTGTTCCTTCAGCAAATCGATAAATAATTTTGAGTACTAGATATCTCTAGAAAGTACGAACCATTTAACATCAAAACTGTAGGAGATATGACGTTTTTTCCAAATTGCGGGGCGTGAGGGGGCGTGGCAAAAATTGAAAATAAACTTGATCTGCGTGCAGACAATAGGAGTCTACATTTCAAATTTGGTTGCTCTTGCTCTTCTAGTCTCTGAGATCTGGTGTTCATACATACGGAGAGACTGTTCATTACAGACAGACGGACAGACGGACATGGCTATATCGACTCGGCTGTTGATACTGATCAAGAATATATATACTTTATATGGTCGGAAATGATTCCTTCTGCCTGTTACATACATTTGCACGACTTTAGTATACCCTTTTACTCTACGAGTAACGGGTATAAATAGCACAAAAATCATTACCACTGATACAAGAAATCATTACGCTAAGCCAAATTTTCTATGTACAAGTATCGCAGTTTAATTTTTACTACACACGAACTCTTCTGTAACTTAAAACTCTGTCCTCGTATGTAGTACATATTGTATGTACAATATGTAAAAGTGTGCATTTGTAATACCCACTATTCTACGCCAGGGCATTACCAAACAAAGCGGCTTTGTGCCGTCTCTAAGCTCTTTTGTGTCTATGCATAAATTTGTTGTTAAATTTGGCACAAGTCTTGATTAATTTACGTATTACTCGGCTTATTCTTTTTTTGATTAACTAAAAGGAAAGAAAAAGTGTTGCAATTGGACTTGAGTTTTGGCCATAAATAACTTTCGTGCCAAGTTAAAAGCGAATTGGCTTTAAAATTCAAACTCAAATTGAAAGCAGACAATAAGAGGAATCCTCAGGAAATTGGCAAAAAGGCTTCACATATCAGGGAAAGCTGTCCATTGTTAAGGCCTTACGATTGCTAACATTAATCAAATAAGCTGACAGCTTTGCATAATTTGATTTTGTTTTCAATGCCTTTTTTTATCGATAGAGGGTCATAAAAGGTCCTTTAAAAAACTGATATCCCAAATGCAACTACAAACTAATGGCTATAAATTGGAAAAGATGACTAGAAATTCAAGTGCAAGTTTGTTGGTCTCACCAAAAAAATAAAAAGAGGAAAAGACATTGTAAAGAAAAATGCCAAACTCACACAAATAAAGCTCTTCTATATAATAACTGTGTATGTGTGTGTTTGTGTGCGCGCGTGTGCTCCATATTTGCCTCTCGTTGAGCCAAAAAAGCGCTTTAGACAAAGGCATTAGCCCGACAAAAAAATAGATAAAAGAATGAAAAAGGAGGCAGCTATATAAACTTGCCCTGGGGTTTTTGTTTAACTTAGGATTGGCATACACGCGATACGGCAAGCAGGCAACACAAAGTCAATGGAAGCCAAGTGAAAGATGTATGTTACAGCTCAAGATCAATGTGCAAACCAGGCACATGCTTTTCAAATGAAAGTAGCTGAGGAAATGAAAAGAGACCATATGAGAAATGGGTAAATACATTTACACACAGGCATGCTATATTTACATGCTACTTTTGTAAAATAAACCAAGAAGGTTTTTATACCCGTTACTTGTAGAGTAAAAAAGGTATACCAAGCTAGTGCATACTCAGAATTTCCGACCATATAAAGTATATATATCCCTGATAAACACCACCATCCGAGTCGATATAGCCATGCCCGTCTGTCCGTCAATTCCGTTTTCAAGTCACACTCAGGGAAAAAATAGTAAAAACTATGAGGGGACTCACCTGTTCGCGTAAAATGGTTAACTCCCAAAGTTTACGACACAACAACAAATGTTAAAAAAATCGGGAGTAAAAGTGTAAAAGATGAAGTGTTGTAACATTATTCAAGGAATCGAACAAAATTTTTGTCTTCAAAATATGCGCTTAAACCAAAAAAAAAATTAAATAAATTGTCCGTTAGCTGCATCTGCACTCAAAAAACAACTCGCCCTAAAAAGTGCCATTTCGCCGTAATTTTTAGAAAATCCACCGAAAAAAGGGCCGAAGGCGACTCGCCTTATTTTTAAGAAAATTTTCTAAAAAATAGAAATTGTGTTCTAAATTTCAGGGCAATTTTTCTAAAAAAAAAAGGGGGGAGAGAGGGACGATCACCGGACCGGACACCACCGAACATGGTTGTTGTTTCTAAAATGCAGAAAAATTTTTCTTAAAAATATAATTTTTTCTAAATTTTAAGCCGATTTCGATTCTAAGGCGATTTTCTTAAAAATAGAAATATAATTTTCAGAACGTGGCCAGTAAATAAATAGACACATTTTCCTTCAAATAGACCCAAAAATATTTACAGTTTTCCTTATTGATGCATATTCATCAGACGAATCCAATCAACAAACTGCAATCGTTAACCCAAGTTTCATTTGGGGTCGAAATACAGTCGACACAAAGCATGCATCACTGATGCGAACTGACTCTTAGTAAGACGGAGCATTTGGAGAAAGCGACCGTCAGCACATTGGTTCGCCAGTTGACTGATTTGGGCACAGAAAACTTGGTTCCCCGTCGAAAGCATGCAATTGCAGATAGATTCGCCATAAGCTCTTCCATTACTTCATCGACTGCATCATGGTCCATACGTAAAGGCCATCGATGCATTCTATTTCATAAAGCGCCATGTCCATTTTTCGCTTAATCAGTGCTTGTTGTACCACAAAGTGCATTTTTATATTGATTTACAAATTAAGCATTGATTCTCAAGTAACAGCAAAATTCACTCCCTGTACTCACTCCCAATTACCAGGGTAAATCACAGGGGGGGGGGGGGGGCGCTCACTAGCTCCTGTGGCGTAACCAATTACGTTTTTACCAGGGATGGTGAATTCCAAGCAAATATATAACAATCATATTTGATTTTACCATGCCATTTTTGTATTAAAACTAGGAAATCAAACCGAATCGTATTTCGGTTCCGGTTCCGGTTTTGGTACGTACCGAAACTTATGTTTCGGTAAAAGGTTCTGTTTTTGTTCTAACATTTCTGCGATATTCGGTTCCGTATTGGTACCTGGATTTTTATTTCGGTATACCGGTACGTAGTGGTATGAACCATTAAAATATAAAGAACGATCGGGCTTTGATTTTGCGTCCACCCAATTTCATAGCGAAGACATAATAATTACACCCCGGTAAAAAAACGTTCTACACTTTTTTGCCCTTTTCAAAGACATACATAAACACAACTGTAGAAACTTTTTCAAGTTTACTGACCACCATTTAACTTCATCGTCTTTGTTTTATAAACATTTTAGGCTCAGGAGCCTCTGGAGGTTCGAACCCATCGTGAAGTATAAGATTCTGTTCGATGACCGGTTCCTTAACTCATCAAACCTGAGGATTGGGTTTGAACCGTGGTTCATAACATCTGAAATATTTGAAAAATTTTTGCCTCAATTGTCCATGAATTTTAGCAAATCGGTTAAAATTAAAACCTTCTTGGCCTTATTTTTGTTGAAGAGGACACATTTAACTTACTATTTGATAAATCTATCTAACTAAGGTTAACGCCATCAATCATACGTCCCTGGTTCTTCCAATGTGTACTCGTACATAGATATGAAAAATTTAAATTGTTATGTTACAACTAGACTATTACTTTATTTCCCTTCTCATAGTCGGAATATTCCCAGTTTGTATATGACTTACAAAACTGATCTCCATTAGATAATGCACCAATCGATCCAAGTACTAAGCAATCGTTTTTTGCCATCCGTAATATAAAGAAACTTATAAAAGTCGACTTTAATAATTTTCTGAACCAAATGTTTTTTCAAACAGAAGAATTCCGGCTCGGGTTCAGGTTCTCGAGGTAATCGATTTTGAAGGTCCGGTGGTTATCAATTAGGGTCTAAGAATATAGGATGCAATATTTTTAAAAAGACTGGACTCGCCAAAACCAAGTGCCATCTTTGCAGTCTTGTTTTTGCACCCAGAACCGCAACTGTACCGGTACAATGTTTCGGTTCTTTTCTGTCTTTTCGGTTCTAAGAATATCGGCTCTCGAATACCAATATATAAAAAAAATTTAACATATGGGTTCCGGTGACGGTTCTAACCCTGAGTTTTGATCGGCTATTTTCGGAATACGGTTCCGGCTCTGGTTCCGGTTTGATTCCCTGATTATAACTAATTAATATGCACTTTCATTGAACCAAAAACATATATAAACACCAAATTTCAGTTGCCCTTATTATATTGAGAATTAAGAGTGGTCTCATGTTTTTAGAGAGATGGTAGATTCAATTCAATACAAGTAGTATCTTAGAAGTTTAGCCAACAGCGCGCGCAATGGCACATCTCGTTGAGACGGTATTCCAGTTTAGTCCAAAGTTCAAATCAAGCCCCAGAGCAAGTAAAAATTTTTTTAATATTATATAATTTAATAGAATTCGTTGTTTTTCATTGAGAAACTGGTGGCTCCAATTGGATTCCTGCTCTGAACTTAGAGCAATATAATTGGCTGGAAAACTTAAAAAAAAAAAAATTATATTATTTTTATATTAAAATTCCAGAGTACAAACTTTATATTTACGAATTCCATATTTAACGATGAATCAATGAAGTCAAAGTGTAAATATTAAAATTACTATACATATCTATAATCTGTGAAATTTTCATAAGAATCTGACAATAAAACATTGCATACTTTTCGGATTTTCCTTAAGAAACAAAACTTTTGTCATATACTTGGAATCAGCATGTGCTGTCTGCTAACATAATGTTAATATGTTAACATTAATATAAATGCTCTGTTAATTAACAAAAGATTAGGCTATTAAACATTTCTTCCCCTAAGTAAAGGGTATATCAAAGTCGGGCACGGCCAACCTTAGCTTAAGCTCTCGTTAGGAATGGACTTCAAGGCAAGTATGATGCCTTTTAATTACCTTGTCTGAGATTTGGCGGAGCTACGGGCGATTCGAGCTCAAAAATTAGGTTTTTTTAGCTTTTTGCCTTTGAATCACCGTTAAAAATCTTCCAGGCGGATGTTGAGATGCTTAATAAAAGCCATAAGTTCTTTAAATTTACGGTTACAGCTTCTTAAACTTAATTTTTTGAATTAGTTGGGGCACTGCATTTCAGTTTGTTTATTGATTAAAAAAATCTAAAGCAGTAAAATACAGTCTAAGAACAAAAAGAAATTTGGGGATTTGAAAAATATGCACTTCATTATTTAAATGAAATGGCCTTAGGGGCAAGCCAAAAAACGTTTAATTTAACTATTTTAATAAATTTGGTACTAAATAGTAAATAATCACTTATTATTATTCTTTGATATTCACCTTAAAACAAAATGGCTAATCCAAAATAATCTTAAACATTTCCCTGGGGGACAACAACTTATGGATATTTCAATTGTTAAGACCCTTAACATGTTATTTTCCCCCCACAAAACATGGTTGTCAATCGTCAGTTATGATTCGGTTCTTATAGCCAACTTAACTGCTACTTGCCCTGTAATGTGCCATTCATCTAACAAAAACGTCAGTTCGAGTGACATAAAGCCATGCTTGAAATTTCACTTGCTTAAAAATACACATACGTCGCGTGCGCCACAAGTTTTGTGTGCGCACGTATGTGAGTACATGTCCAGCTCACTTTAAATCACATAAACTTTTGAAGCATATTTCATTTTCATAAATTAATAATATTAAAAGTCGACGTTTCTGTTGGAAAAGCTATTAAAATGTTGAAGAGCTGCCTTCTGCCGTTGTGTGGAAACTTTGTGTTAGGTTAAATTAACATGCCAACGCTGGCAACTAAATAATTTTCGACACATACAAAAAAAGCACGCTCTTTCAGAGCGTCCTTGGCATGTCCTGTCTTTCTTACCGTCTTTCCCCTTGTTGTCATCGCGCCTGTGACTGCCGTTTCTGTTCTGTTTCGTTCTTTCACTAAGTAGATTTTCATTATAAACATAAGCAAGATTTATTATTTAATTTGCGAACATAATTTGCAATTAAGTCCGAGTATTTACTTTTATCGACAACTGTGTTTTGGGGGTAATAGACGTCAGGGCGAAATTAGAAATGATGCACAGTAAAATATGGAAAATAAATAGCTGAGGTTTCGGTAATAAAAGTACACCATATTAAACTAAATTGATCTAAGATTGTATATAGGGATAAATCTGCCTTTCTGGTTCTACTACTTTGTTATCTGATGTCTCAACTAACAACGGAAAATTTACAAAAATTTTATATATAAATCCCGACAGCGTTTGATGCCAATATGACTAAATTAATTTGCTTCCTATTAAAAATATCCCTCCGAAATGGACCATTATTTAGGATTTACTCATTTTGAATACATTAAAAATAAAATCAATAATTTTATTTCATTTTGATTTTGAATACATCAATTTAACAACAAAGGTTTTGTTGTTCATCTATCTCAACAGTTTCCATTTATAATGAAATTTTGTAGTTTTTAATACATAAATCGGTAATGTTAAGCTCCACCATTTCACAAATATATTATTTAAGATTTCTATTGCTCTGTGGCCTTCACAAATCCCCCATTTGCCTTATTTGCTCCATTTCCCACATTATTTCAAATTAAATTACATGCTTCAATTGGACAAATGCAACAAATCCCCAAAGCGAAAGCTTCTTTGCAGTGGGATTTGGTATTGGTCGATGCTAATCAATAAGAAATTAAAATACAAACTGTTTAAGCATTCAGGAAGCAAAGCAAGCTTGGTACAGTACAAGGGGACGGACAGGTAGAAACCGTTGACAGAAGCCAATCGTATTAGCAGCCAATCAAAGGTATAAGCTAAACATAAACCCACACACACACACACAACACAGATGAATAGGAGGAAAACATGCAGACAGGTTTTATGGAAATTAAGCTGCTCTCAATGTCAGCACACACACACACACACTTATGATAATGCTGGAGACGATGATGATTTTTGGTTCATGTGCTGGGGGTATTACAAATCCCGCATCAACTGACAATCAACATGTAGACAAGCGCATTTAAGGCTTGAATTCTCTTAACAAAATTGCAACACATGCAAAAACAACCACAGCAACAATCCTGTGATGCAAGGGAAACTTTGCATTTGTAGACAGACAGTCAGGTGAACCGCCTAAATAGGTAGTCTAGGACATGGAATTGTGGTTGTTGCGGTGAGACTGATTGTAAAATTTGCTACTCATTTGAATATCTAGATTTTCAGTTGTTTTTGTAGTTGCTAAAAGAACAAATATTTGCAAGTCTTGCAATGGAACTTCATGGCGAAGTTAACACAGATAATGATTTTATTAAAAGTATTTGGATCGCGTCCCGAATAAGAAATTTTCGCCGGCACTGAATACCAAAGGTAAAAAAAAAAAAAATTTTAGGGATTTTTTATAGTTTGAAGCGAAATACATTCTGAAACATATACATGTATGTTTCACATTTCAAACGTTATATGAATACTTGTTTCCGATATTTAACACGATGTGTATAAAATCTTACTTTATGAGATATATTATCCAGGGCTGCAAACTGGTGCAGAGTTGAACTGCTCGGAGTCGGAGACTCCAAAAGGGTTAAAAAATTTTCTATTTAATTTTTTGTGTCGAGGTTGCAATTTTCCTTTGAATAAAAGCAGCTTGCAAAGCAGCTTGCCAATTGCTGCATTGTAAAGAGTGGGCCATTGGTTGTTTTTTTTTTATCTTGTAGTATGGTCACACCAAAAAAAACTCATTTGCCCAACCTTCCGATACACATGAAGAACGCTTCGAGATATTAAAAACTTATTTTCAAAGTCAGTGCTGTTTGGCCGCAACAGCGCGACTTTTGAAAAATCGAAAAATCATCTTTTCAAATGAAGCACACTTTCATATCGCAGGCAGAACTGCTGGATTTGGGGCTCGGAACAGTCACACGTAATCTTAGAAAAGCCTATGGAACCTTCAAGAGTTACTGTTTGGTGTGGATTGGCTTGGTGGCATTCTACTTTGTAGATCAAGGGCCGGCAAAACATGCTCATTTTGGCTTTGCTTGTGTGTGTTTCAGTGCTGCCCCTTTAGCAATTTAGTTGCAACTTAAAAAAAAATTTTGCAACTTTTTATTTTAAAATGTTTTTTTTTTTTTTAAATGCTATTAGCAACAAATCTAGCAATTTTTAATTTTTCTTTAGCAATTTTAGCAACTTAATTAAAAAACTAGAAATTTTTTAATTTTCTTTAGAATTTTTTACTTTTTTTTATACTTTTGTGCAATTGACTGCACAAATTACGATTAATAGTGGTTCACAAAGATATCGGAACTTCTATTTGACTCAGTGGTTCGATTATATGAACTACTTGAAAGTGTTCGCTCACTCTTTTGCTGTGTTTTGTGATTGGGTTAAGTTGCCAAAAATATATTAGCAAAATTTTCGTTAAGTCTTGGCTGCAAGATGAGGAGTTCAAGCAATGGATTCGCAAGGATTGCGCTGATTCAACGAAAGCATATTGTGCGTTTCGCAAATCAGCAATAGTCGCAAATCTTTTTGATATCCGCCACCACGCCGCCTCAAGAAAACTTGTGGCTGCGATCCAACAAAATAAGTTGTCTTTCGTTCCAAATTCAACAAAAACGGGGGAACAGGAAGTGACACTATGCCTACACATTGCCCAACACACGGCGATTGCGACAAGTGATCATATTTTCATCAATACATACATATATTTGTCGAAAGCGAAAACTTTAATGGCTTAGCCATTTTTTTGGCAATTTTTACATAATTTTTAGTAATTTTAAGCAACTTTTTTTCCCATGCAGTCAGCAGGCCGCGTGTGAGCCTGTATGTCCGCACGCGTGTGTGTGTGTGTGTCGTTTGTGTATGCGAGTGTGTTTGTATGTGTTTCTCGATTGAACAGGGTATTTTGTAGTCGGGAAACTCGACTACAGCGCTCTTACTTGTTTTTTATAGGCAAGGGGAGTGAGGACAACTTAGCTTTGAGGGAATAGCGTTGGAGTCGCTCTCGCAGAGAGAGAGAGAGAGAGCGCATGCGCAGTTTGTCTTTGTCCGATGCGTACGAAAGGCAACTGCGTTTATTTATAAGTGTGTTTTCGTCCGCTCGTTTAGCTCATGGATGATAGTCGAGTGGGCTACGTCGGTCGGGTCGGGTTGGTCGTGTCTCTCACAACCCCACCCCAAATATTCTTTTTAAGTTTTTTATTTTTTTATTTGTACTTGGATCAACAGCTGAAACTCTTGAATCAGGAATGTCGGGATCAAAAATTTACTCTTGGATTAAGAATTTGCACTCTTGCCGTACTTTTGAGAACGAATGCTCTTGATTCAAGAGTGAAATTCTTTATTTTTTCTCTGAGTGTGCGCACTGAATTTAAAAAACCGAATAATAAGTCAGTTAGTCAGGACTAAATTTTTTGTATTAGCTGCTTCAGGAACACAAGTATCAGTCAAGCACACTTCTTCTACTCTACACATTGGTAGATATGGATAGTTTACTGTTCAGTTCAGGCTCTCTATGAACTGCCCTTTACGCTTATAAATCTGACATCTATGTCCTATCCGTGAGATCAGTTGGAGCAAACTTTTGCAAGTGAATACACTTCGGCACAGAAGACAATAGCATTGACTTCCCAATCGTCTCTACTTTCTTTCATAGCTAATTCCAATTCCAATTATCCAATTGGTTCTCTACTTTACTTTTAAAGTCTTGAAATATAGATTTAGGGTAGTGTTTCTTCTTTATAAATCAAATTAAATTTGATGTCAAAATAGAACAATTGCTATTAGGTAGGGTTAAAAAAATGAAATTCTTTCGTCTCGACAATTGTTTAGAAGATTTAAAATTTAAAACGACACCACATATACCTTTAGCTATGTTTTGCAGAACTTCAAACTATAACTTTGGTTCCATACGCAAATAGTTTGATCAAATATGCCCGAAAAGTTCTCTAATTTGGCCTATTATGCCAAATTTTCATCAAAATTTGGGCAAATTATTTGCCTGTGTGAACATAGCTTTAGTTAGACTATCAAAAATCTCTTTTCTGACCAATATTAACAAAACAAAATGTTTGCAGGAAAGTTTCGTATCACAGCTTGATTTATTATTTAATAAAAAAATTGAGAAATTTAAAATAATATTAAAAAATTTATGGTCATTTGGATTTATCCAACGAAATCGCATTTAATGTCTGAACCAGACCACATTTTATGTTTCAGCAATTTGGCTTAACAAGAACCATTTCCGTTTTTGGAATCTACAACAAAAATTACCAAGGATTTTTAGCCTTCAACAACAGTTCGTTAGCATTTCTAACGCCTTTTGCCGCGAAAATAGCACAACGAATTTTCGAGCGTGTTGTGGCATTTGGGACTTAAGCAGATACTTGTACCCACCCACCCGCACACACACACACATACACATGGTCATCAGGAAGTAAGCGCGGATTTACGTGTGTTGAAATGGCACACACGACTTTTAAACTTTACTGATGAACTCCGTGGCAAATGCTGTACCTCAACCTGTCACTCGGGTAGAAGCAACTGCATTGCGTGTTTGATAAAATGAGAAATTCTTTATTTTTAGAGAAATTCAACAAAGGAGCTTATCGATTTTATTTTCTGTTAAATAACTCAGAACTCGCCGCAATGTCTGGCCTGGCCTAATAACCAAATGGATTCCTTTTGTCTATAGAAGTGTGTGTTTTTTTTTTTTTGCCATTTTGATGATTGTTTTGCTGTCATTTTTATTTGCGTGTGCTTCTAGCTGTTTGTCTATCAATTTGGAGCACACAGACCGAGAATTGTTGTGGGTGCATCATGCCAATGGCAGTTTCAATTCCAAATGGCAGGGCGGCGGAAGGTGGGGGCTTTGGCTATGGCCCGTCCGACAGTTGCACAGTTGGGAATTTTCTCATTTATCAGGCATACCATGAATATGTTGATAATTGACTGAAGATTTTTCTTACTTAGATAAGATATATATAATGATTTGGCACATTAATTTATAAAAATAAGAACCATGGCTGCAAGACCACTAAATTTTGGCTCCGACTCGCGCGCTTTAATAAAAACGAATTCAAATTCAATCAGCCATCCTCCCATTTTCACTTTCGCAAAACTTTTGCGATTCCAAACTGGTTTTTGGGTCAAATTGGGACTCAAATCGCGGGAGCATGGCTGAATGTTTGACTTCGCTTAAGTATATTAACATTGTTCTGTTTAATGAACATTTCTAAAATTTAGAATTAAAGAGTGGGGAATTTATTTTTTTTGTCTTTTTGTCAGAAATATGCGAAAATTTTCCTATAGTGAGGTGGAACTGGGTGGGGATATGGCTATGCTTCTGACAGTTAAACCCTTGTTGGAGAACAGAAAATTGCATAGAGTTTTGGTTTTGTTAAATTGATTAATTTTGGGTGTGTGTGTGTGTTTCTATGACCTATTCAAACATGCCACCAATATCAAGACAATATTTGGTTTGTTCGAGCAATAGCCAATTAAATAGATTCATACTTGTATTTGTTTTTCTTATTACATTTCTCACTCACCATTCTCAATGGTCTCCTTGGCACAGGATATTATTTTGCCTTTGCGTCGTCGCAAATTCGATTCGAAATTGTTGTCATCGGTGAAATCATCGTCCCTTACAATGCCGGCCGCACCTCCTGCACTATCCTCGCCGGCTGTAGTTGTGGTTGTTGTGGCTGTTGACTCCGGCACTTCCTCCGAAGACTGACGCTCCCCGCCACCATCAACGCCTGCTCCTCCGCCATGTATTAAACTTTCAAAACTTTGGCTCATGCTGTGCCAAAATCTTTTTTCTTCGTTTTGTTTGTTTGCTGCTGGGTATTTAATTTGTTTTTGTTTCGACGCTTCCACTTTGGTTATTACTTTTTGTTTTTGTAGTGATAAATGGATTTTTAAATTTTGTAGTGTATTGGGGTATGATTTGTTATTGTAATTCACAAAACATCCAAATTTGTCGCGAGCTTAATTAGTTAACGAAGAAAAAAGGCCATCAATCATTTTGTATGGCCCGAAAAAGTAGGCAACAGAAAATGTGGTTAGAGCGAGGCGGCAGCCACAAACTTTTGGGAGTCAAATGTTGGTCAAATAGGCAGACAACATCAGTATGATTCTTAAATATAACAAATAACATTGAACTAAATTATATATTTAGTGTATGGGATAGCAAAGTTCAAGCCCAGCAAACTTGGCGACCGACCAAGCGACTAAAAGAGTTCAACCACAGAACCACAGAACATGAATGCCTAGATGCAACGTCTCACAGAAACAACTTTTAAATTCGTGTTGGTTTTTTTATGATGCGAGGGGAAAGCAAAGAAGAGGGTTAACTCGCTGATTCTATTTTTAGAATCGCTTCGTGACTCTGTTCCTTAACAAATTTTCTTAAGGGTTTTTTGTTGCCATACAAAATTGATTGTATGAAATGTGGCTTCTAGGTATGGAAGTTCTTTGGATCAACTTACCAGAAATGGTCAATAAAATCAATTGCCAGGTAATTGACGTGGTAAGATGTGCGTGATAGCCGAGTTAGTGGGCAAACTCAGGGGAATATTTGGGAATGACGGAAATTTCAAAGTAGTGTGAGCGGCATAAACGTTACTTAAATAGGGCGCACAACAAAGTTCTATACAGCGATCCCTAACTGTCTTCAACACCTTGAAAACGAAGCCAATATCGACTTGTGAAATAAGATCGAGGTCATTTATAGTTTTAGAATTCAAAGGAATTAAAATCCGAGCTGCTACCTTTCGGTTTAATTCCCTGCTGTGTTCTTTAATACAATTTGTATTCCAGAATTAAACTGACCACATTTGTGAAGAGTTGATTGAAAATGTGAATTCAGTCAAGCTTTCAAAAATTTATACTACCAAAAATTACACTATGAATTGCATAGTCGTAGTCGATCCGCTCCGAAGTCAGAGATCCGGGATTTTTAGAAAGTCCGAAACTGAAACTAACCTCCTTTGTGGTGTGGTGTGTCCCTGTTTTAAAGTTATGTACAAACATAGCGAGACCTAGAGCCGGCAAAAACTTGCAAACATTCAGGTTTTTGTATTGATGTTTTTACATTTGAATGTTCGTACATATTTAGAAAAAATTTTAGAAAAAGTTATGGCTAAAACTTAATTTTTTGACCTTAGAACAAAAACAGCATGCAAAGAGACATATTGCTGAATTGTATAATGGGTAAAAGGAACTAATGAATAAAAGCATCAATGTTTCTTCAAAATGTTCATTAGGCATATGATTAAATTTAAGAGTCTCATTTACATGGTAGTACACAAAGTGGGATACCGAAATAATAATAACAGCCACGCTCCCACTTTCGCTTTCGCAAAAATTTTGTGATTTCGACTCCAAATTTAGTCCAAAACCGGTTTAAAATCGCAAAAGTTTTGCGAAAGTGAAAATTGGAGCACGGCTGTAAATACAAAAATCTTCGGTCATTTATGCGAAAAAATCGTTTCGCAACAATCAAGTCGAAGTCTGAAATCTAGGATTTATGGGAAATGGAAAATTGTAATTTTTCTATTATATTTTGCATTTTTAGATATTGAATGGATTAAAAAACCATCACCAAATAACATTAAATGAAAGTCACAGCAATAAACATTTGCCTACTCACAACCGAAAAGAAGCCATAATTCACTACGAACTTTTGTAAGGAGGCCGGGTTAAAAAGTTGTATAGATTTTTAATGTAAATACAAACGAAAGTTGCATGTCGTAAAAGTAAGTGGGGTCGCGGGAACATAGGCCCAAGTATAAGTATTTTTCAAGTTATTCCTAGAAAACTCTATCAATCAAACAAGATTTGTGTATTCATTATTCTTTTGGTCTCCCACTTCGTGTAGTACCATATAATGTTAATTTTCTTATTAAGATGAAAGGAAATCTTTAGCTAAGAGCTATAAAATAAAAAAGAAGTAACAAATACATATATAATGAACGATTTCTTTGCTTCTTTTGGAGAAATTTGAAGATTACCTTAAAATTGATGGGTAATATATTATTGTAAAGAACTAAAAATGTGGCATTTGTTATATTAGCTGTTCCTGCAACTGTTAGTAGTATTAGTCGAGCACGCTTTTCTACTGTTAATTTTGATTTATCCATGTTGAACAAAGCTCGAATATATTGAAAATATAAATATTTATATAAGTATGTTCCAATTTACATACATGATTTCTGGCTTAGCAAATAACCGAATTATTCCTGTACCCCGGTTGGAACTTGAACCTAAGTTCAGCAACCTTGGCGGGATCGAACCCTGGAGTGAACTCTTTCCGATTTAAGGTGGGTTTGCAGCCCTGATTCACTGCTGCAAGCCTCTGAAATTCTGTTTCGAACCCGCGGAAAAGTCTAAGATTCGGGTTTCAGACCGGTTCTTTTACCAATCGAAAGTATGCTTTTGGTTCGATGCTTAGTTCATGGATTCTTAGATCGTTGAGACATTTATTAGTAAGAAAAATTAAAACATTTTTTTATTGAAGGTATTTTTTATAATTCCTCTATCACGGCTTACAAAAGTGGCTAGGCTAGTAAAGCAAACCTCACAACAACTTTAATTATGTTTTATTTGCCTTCTCGAATTCGTAATCTGAAAAGATAATGCTTCGATTCAGCACTATAAAATTATTTTGTTATAGTTATACAGGTTAACAATTTATATCTATCGGTTCGGGGTGCGGGTCAATGGATACAAAAGCCCGAACCGATCCAGTTCTCGGGGGTTCGGTTTAGGTCCGGTTTGCAGGCCTACTTTGGCATACATTTTTTTAGCATTTGCTGAAAAATATTGGTTTCGCACAACTTATGGTGGCGATTGAAAGGCAGCTGTACTGGCACCATCTCCCGCAGGACATCTCTTTGGGCATTATGGGGTTTCTTTAGTTACTTCTACTGCGCCAGTCTTGACTTTGCTAAATTAATTAGCATGTCTTGAACATTAGTTCTTCTAAGATTGGGTGGGCACTGGTAATTTCGTTGCAACTGCTGCTGCGTATCCAGCCGATGCCTGATTCCATATTCTATTTGGCAGTTTTAAACTCAAGAAAAAACTACTTTACCAAAACACAGAATATTTTTAAGATCCGTTCTTATGGGTCAAAACTTTTAATACAGCCGTGCCAACAGTTTCACTTTCACACGAATTAAGCCCCCAAATTAATGAAAATGGTGTAAATGTCCGTCTGCCATAAAACTACCCGTACTTTACGATAGAAAAATTATCGATACAGAAATCTTGAAGTGCCTTAATAGATTACAATAAAATATATGCAAATGAACTAAAAAAAATTACAAAATAAAAGCACGTGCATGCGTGTGGATAAACTTAACACGCAAACGAGAAAGAAAAAGTGTAGAACCCAAATAAATGCCATTGCACGACGAACCCAAAAAACCGTTTTTTTTTCTTCTCTTTCTTCTTCATCGCCGGCAAAATAGTAAATTGGACTGCTGAGAAGGGGTGGCTTTTTAACACCCTCTACTATGTTTCCCTTTTGTTTATTGTTGTTGCTGCTGTTGTCTTCTGCCCAGACCAAAAAAACACAGCCGAAAACTGTTTGCTTATTTCATAATCGTCTTGGTCTGCTTAAGACTTTAGGTTAGTTCAACTATCCACCAACACCATTTCGCCGTATCCAATATATATTCTTTTATAGCATACTTTTAAGGTCTTAACGCAATAAGTATAATTTTTTTTTTTTAATTTTTTTTAAATATATTTAAGCAAAAACACTATCATAAACTCGTGTTTTACGCGATTCAACTACGTTTGCACGCTAGGAAATGCCGTCAGAGACTGTTTGGGGCCACAAAACTTCAACATAAAGTTGGCTGAGGGCAAAGCAGCAAGGAAATTCACCACATCCTCTCATTTATATTGATTTTGTATGTTGGTGCAAAGACACAGAAACGCGCAATAACAAATTTTGTTTGGCGTTTGTTTTTATACGCTGCTTTATAGACAAGCAAAAAAAAAAAGCCGGCCGAACTTAAAGGGAGAGAGTAAAATACAAACATTGAGCAGTAGGCAGACAAGGGATGAGCAGCCCTCTACCATCCGGACGTGAGTCTAATGCACATTGGTCGGAAGAACATGTAGTATCCTTAATCTAATTATAATATTGAATCTTGCTTAGGCTGGAATGACACTTTCAATTTTTACTGATACAAATCTGGCGTCCCTCGAGCCGCCTCATCAACTTGGCATAAGTGTCCCTTGGAACTATCCCCTAACAATATTTGCAAGCTGCTGGGTTCTCCAGCAAGATGACAGCTTACCCCCAGGAGCCATGCTGCGTGTAAAGTTGTTATAACAGGCGTTTTATTAAACGATTTTATATATGTATTTATAATAATCAATAGAGCGAGAGTACATCATATTATTTAAAATTAAATACGAAATGATCAATTCTTTCTTGATCAATCTCTTTGTTCGAAAATGAAAAATTAAGTGGTGTAATTACAAATGCATTATTCAATCATGTTGCATTTGTTTTTTTGTTTTTTGGGTTCGGCCTGCTATATAAAGTGTATATATCGCCTTGATCAAGTCAAAAGTTATGTTTAAATGTCTAGGTTTTTAATTTAATTCCAATCCTGTTCGTCCTCCACATTGGTGGCTTCACCGCCGCCGCCGCCCTGTGAAATGAAATGCAAGTTGATAATTTTCCACTTTTATATAGAATTTTCTTTAAAACTTACATGTCCGCGCACATCGACGCCACCAAACTTGGAACCACCCGAGAAGCTGCAACCACCGCCTATCTCTTTCAGGAAATCCGGTACCTCCTGCCCGGAACCCTCTAGAATCTTGATCAAATCACCAGCAATGGCGCGATCTTGTTCGGGATCAAAGAACGAGGTGGCACGTCCATTATTGCCCACACGTCCAGTGCGGCCAATGCGATGAACATAGTCATCAACGGAACTGGGCATGTCATAATTGATGACATGCTTCACGTTCTTAATATCTATATAGGGAGTACAATAATAACAAATGCAGATCAGGGCGGAAGAGTTTTACTTACCCAAACCACGTGAAGCCACCGATGTGGCAATCAGCACCTTCATTTTACCAGTCTTAAACTCACGCAAGGCCTGCTCGCGTTGACTCTGCAGACGATCGCCATGAATAGAGGTGGTTGGAAATTCAGTTTCCGAGAAGAATGAGGCCAAAAAGTCAGCACCACGTTTGGTCTCGACAAACACAATAGTGCCATCCGCGCCTTCGCGGAGAATTTCCTACAAATAAAAATAATGATATTAAGTATAACCAGGGAAACAAGCTGGACCCCCTCTTTTTAGATCCGGTTTTAGAACCTGATAGAAGTTGGCATGATTGCACAGAAAACGGCACTTAAAGGATTTTCTGTGGGATGAGCCCTAGCAACCGTCCAAACCTCTAAGCTAATCCTTTACTTTTCGTTTTTTTTATTTTCCTTCCTTGTTTCAATTTTTCATTTTATTTTATTCGTTCTTTCTCCTCTTTTAAAATTAACTCACCATCAACTTGCTGCGTTTGTTAAACTTGTTAACCTCATACAGAGTCTGGGTGACATCGGCACATGCTCCACCCACCACACCAATGGTGACAAAAATGTAGTTCTTCAAAAATTCTCCAGCCATGCGCTGAATCTCTTCCGGGAAAGTGGCCGAAAACATCAATGTCTGATGCTCCGGACGCATAGTCTGATGATTCATGAATTTACGCATGCTCTCTGAAAAGCCCATGTCCAGCATACGATCGGCTTCATCAAGCACAATGAAGCGTGTATCACTGAATGTGATGAAAGTACGCTCCACAAAATCAAGCAGACGTCCCGGTGTGGCAATCAGCACATGACATCCCTTGGTAATGCATTCGTTCTGATATTTGAACGAAGTGCCACCATAGACAATGCTGATTTTCAGATACGAGGAGAAAGCAAACTTCCTCGCCTCGTTGAAAATTTGTATGGCCAACTCCCTCGTTGGTGAGACGATGACAGCTTGCGGTTTGCCAATCTCCAGATCTCCGCCCTCATCCAGAATGTTACTCAATATGGGCAACAAAAAGGCCGCAGTCTTGCCTGAACCCGTCTGGGCGCAAGCCATCATATCACGCCCACTGGCAATGACAGGAATCGCCACTTTCTGAATGGGTGTGGGCACTTTGTAGCCCGACCTGAGCACATTATCCAGGACAATCGAGCGTAGTTTGGCATCTTCGAAACTTTTAATCGAATTGGGCACATTCTCGCCGCTGACCTGAAAATAAATGATTGTTTAATATGGAGGGACGAAAATAATCGTACATATCATTTTACCTTAACAGGAATGTTATCATATTTGGAGAAATTAATGCCCGACGAGATGCCGCTGCTAAAGATCTCAGTTTCATCAGTGGTTGGCTCTGGTGGAATGTAAAATTCACGCGGCTTCCTATCACCATCTTCGCCATTCTCATCATTATTGTTCATGTCGTTATCATCGCGACGCCTGCGTTCGCCACGATCACCACGTTCGCCTCCTTCACCGCGTTCTCGATTGTAGCCGCCTCCTCCACGACCTCCGCGACGTTCTCCGTCTATATATTTGTACAAATATTAAAATTAATTTGTTTGTTCCTTTAAAAGATTTCACACACAATATTTAAAGAATAAGCATATCATTTATTCAACTTTCTTTTATAGACATTTTTAAAAATCCTTTACAAATTGTAGAAATTAAACATAAAAACTTGAAATTTCTTAAATTACAAGGTTAAAATTATATACTTCTTTAACGAATAGTAAAAATAGAATACCTTTTCATATTAGCAACAAAAAAATTAATTTTGATTTTTTCATAAAAATTGTCGTGTATTTTCACCGACAACAGAATTTCCCTATGCGCTTGGAAAATGTTTATTAATAATTATAGCTATTCTCATGTTCTAACACTTCGATAAAGGAGGGGGAGGAAACGCAGCAATAAGTCAAAAGATTTTGATTTCACTTAAGTGAAACCCGGAATATTCAGATTATTCAGTTTTTGATTGTATTTCATTTTTGATTTTCGTTCTCCTAAGCACGACAGTTATTTTGTTAAGTTAATTAAAATATTAAAGTGTGGTCTATATTTCTTCTCCAAAACTTATACGACTCTGACTGAAACAATACTGAAGATTTGTTTCGGCTTAGAAACATTTTGTATACATAATTTTTAGAGATCAAATCTGGTTCTAAGACCGTTTAAGAAATGCAATATAATGGTGCAAAACGAACGTATACGTCGGGTAATATTTATATGGCTGGCAATACCAAAATAAAGTTTGACATTTTTTACTCACAACGTTTTGATGTACTAGAGCTATTTGTGTTGTTTATAGCGAGTTGAAAGTCAATTTGGCTTTAAAATTAATATTTCAAGAGAAAGTTATCGTTGGAATATTTTCATAACTTTCGATGTGGATTATCTCAACAAGAGTGTGTCGATTAACTCAGTTCTTTTTATGGCGAAACGGCTCCATTAAAAACCACTGTATATCGCTGGCATAGTGAATTCATTCGTGGCCGAAGTTCGCTCAGCAACGAATTCCGTGAAGGTCGGGCGAAACTATGGATGCTGTGCATAAACTGATAATGCAAAATCGACATGTGACAGTGAGATTGAGGCATCCGTAAACCGTTTCACACTAGCATATGTAAAATGTTGCATGAATAACTTGCCAAAAATAGGTTTCTTCGCGTTGGATCCAGCATAAATTGACAATCGCTCGGAAAAATACGATCGCTGAGCTTCAAAACACCTTTATCATATCGCCACAGGTGAAGAATCATGGATATATGCGTATGAGACGGAAAAAAACTGTAATCGACCGTATGGGTGTTCCGAGATGAGCCAGATCCCACAAAAGTTGTTCGCGCAAGAAGCACTACGAAGCAAATAGTCGACTGCTTTTTCGGCCGAATGGGTATGTAGCCACTGTTCCGCTGAACGTAAAACGGTCAATTCTAAGTGGTACATGACCATTTGTTTGACGGAAGTCTTCAGAGAAATTTGCAAAAACCAACCGCAAAGACGAATCATTCTCCATCATGGCAATGCGAGATCTTACGAAGTCAACCGTCGAATTGATAGGTCATCCGCTGCAGAGCCCCGATTTATAGCCCAATGAAATCTTTTTATTCCCAAACATCAAAAAAAAAAACTGCGTGGTGAACGTTTTTCTACGCCGTACAAAGTTGTTGTTGCGTTTAAAACCCATGATTTGGAGAAGCCTCAATCAGAGTGAAAAAAGTGCTTCAAAAATTGGTTTGAGCGAATGCAAAATTGCATTAATTTTCATAGAGAATATTTTGAAAAACAATTAAAACCAGTTTCATTTAAAAATGTTTGTTATGAATTGCTATTCCCGAAATATAAGTAGTACCCCCACGTATGATCGTCACTTTTACATGTAAATCGTTTCATTTTAAAATCAAAATACAAACGTATATACAAAACAGGTCCGATAAATGTATAAAATTGAATTGAATTGCGAGACCAATTGAGTCTAATTAAAACTTTTTAAAATTCATGGTATAAAATATTAAATTGATTTCGTAAAACTTAGGCTAAGGGTCCCACAGGCAAATAATTTAATGAAAATTTGACTAAATTGGCATGATTGCAAATTTGGCAGGACTTAAAAACTGAAACTTTGGTTACACATACTCAAATAATAGAATCAAATATGGCCAAGACGTTGCCTAATTGGGCCTATGTGGGATTTTCATTGAACTAGTTGGCGAAATAAAATGGATGTGTCTTTCAGACTGAAATATGAGAAGTAACACAGTTCTTCGGTTAAGCCCCGTACTCAGAACGACAGAAAATTCCTTTCGTCACAGTATTTCATATAATTAGAATCACCTTGGCTTTGCTTTGATGTTCATGGGCTGTTAGAAAGTGTTTCTATTTATATGAAATACTGTGTCAAAAGGAATATTCTGTCATTCTGAGTACAAAACTTACACAGATAATCCGAATTTAAACTACTTGGCCATGGGCAGTCGAATTTAAGTCACTTCACTTTCGTTATGTGATCTTGATCTTCACATATAGACTTAATTCGAAATGCTAATATTTATACAAAAATTTCTAGGGATTTCCGGGAACACCCTCGATTAGTTGCTCAAAGATCTTTCTTTATTTAAAACCTTACGAGAATGATAGATAGTATATAAAAACTTAAGAAAATGCGAAAATGGACTACAAAACAAAATTTTCAAATTAAAAAGATCTCTTGAATTCCAGCATAGATTCTGGTTTAAATCCTTCAAAATAAATTGGTTAAAATTGCAAATTAGTTGCATAATTGAAAAATTTGATTAAGGATTAAGTTCCATGTGTTTAAATTTTATAAAATAAAACTTTTTGTATCGTAATTAAAACCTAATCTTAGCTGCTTTCTCATATATCGTTCTCTCTCTCTAATCTTTCTGCTTTGCTTTTTCGAATCCACCCCTCACAGCTCTCTTCCTTAGCGCAGCCAACAGTATCTCGAATCATTGCTAAGATCCACCATATTGGCCGCCTTTAAGTCCATTAACATTCGATAAGCTATAGCCGCCTCCATGCGATTGCTAATGAACCCTGCATTATGCATATCCACTTTGGGTAGCATAATGAGTGCCCCAAACAGGCCATGAACTACTTTTATCTTTGCTGGTGACGCATCCAATATTAATTGTGGATCATAGGTATAAGTAGCTGGTAGTGAGCGATATTGTTGCGGTGGAAGAGGAAGAGCAAAATCCCCACCACATTCAGAAGTATCCGTCTCATAGAGTAAACTTTGCTGACGATGATCTTGGTGCTGGTTATTCTGTTGATCGCTTAGTTGCTTTTGATGATCAACCATTAGACGAAGAGCATCTGAGTGCTCGACCAGAAATCCCAAATCATCTAGTGATTCTCTATACAGACGATCCTGAAGTGATGGTCGTTGTTGGGGCTGAACCTTAGCAGCAGTCGGAGGAGTCACATTAATAATATTAAGGCTTTCAGTCATCAGTCGTGTGGCTGGTGTAGTCTGTCGGCTGCTCTTCTGCATAGCAGTATTATTTACCAATGATTGTGGAGCAGAAGCCTCATTTAAGAGCAGATGTGATGTGGGAGCATATACTATCTGCATACTGGTCACTATAGGTTGTTCGGGTAAAGTGTTTATCATGGACTCTGCTGCCGGCAATTGTAATGGTAATGAAAATGGTTCATTTAGTTCCAATACTGGAGGAACTGGAACAACTTGCTCATGTGAGATGTCCACAGCTACTGGAGCTGGCACAACTTGCTCATGTGAGATGTCCATTATCTGCTGATCCGCAGCTCCTGCAGCTGGAACAACTTGTTCATGTGAGATGTCCATTATCTGCCGATCCCCAGCTACTGGAGCTGGAGGAACTAGCTCCTGATCAATTTCCATGGGTATTTGAGCCATTTCTAGCTGATTCTCTACCAAATTTGGAATCTCTTGCTGTTCCTGGACCACATTCGGCAACTCTACTGGTTGCGGCACAACTGCCTGCTCCACAGCTGTTTGCAATAGATTTGCCACAAACGTTGTGGCAATGTCATGATTACTCCTTGGCTGTTCAGCAAGTATACGCTCCGGAGTTGTCGGCGGTGTGGGAGCTGTTCGTCTAACTGCTGGTCTCCTGGCACGTCGGGGACGTCTGGGTCGTGATTGTGCCCCAGTCATGCCCTCGTAGTTAACCAACTCATCGCGTGTACGGAAAACAGAGGTCCAGTTTCGTGGACTTGGTGGAGGAGTAACCAGCATAGATACTTCTTCCATTATAGTTGATGGTGGTGGTGCTGCATTTGGCGGCGGTGAAGGTTCATTTTCGCGCATACGCTCAACAAAGGTGAGACGATTCTGCTGCTGTTCCTCATCGATTGCTGGCAATTGGGGACGATACATGCCTAATGGTGTTGAAGCGCTCAAGAGACGTGCGCCACGTAGACGCACCGCCGATGAAATTAAGTTACTCTCGCCGCCAGAATCGCCCGATAAAGTTAGCAAATTCAAACTATTATCCATTGCTGGAGGCAAAAAAAACTCTCCCGGTATGGCTGGTGGCAATGTGGGTGGAGTAGCCTCAATATCGTTTAAATTTGGCGCCGAGGGTTCATTCATAATTAGTGGTAAGCTGTGAATTGTGAGTTAAATGTGTCAGTTAGGTGAGAAAATCTCCCAAGGGGAATGGTTATTAGTTGAAATTTGAAGATTATTCGGAAATGTTGCAAGTTAAAGTGAAGAGAAGGAATTGATAAGAACATCATCAAAAAGTTACGCTTTTAGTAGCTTCGGTTGAATAAATCAGAAAAAAATTAGTTGAAATTATGTTTCGATTGTGTCAAAATTGGTGCGCCTAAATTGTTTCATGTTTATTTAAACATTTTTCGTTTGTTTCAGTTTTTGTTACGCATGCGCTTGTGCATGCCTTCAGGAAAGACGGGTGAGTGTTAATGGTCAGAAGTGATGCAGAAAGTTGTAAAGCAAGAGATGTGCAATAGAGATGTAGAGGGATTAGGATAACTTATTAATTTTTAGTACCCTTCGTTGCTAGTTTGTGTTGTGTTGACCATCAAATCTGTTCCTCCTGAGGCATCTTCATTACGTGTGCTCTCTCCTTGTAAGCGATTAAAAAATAGATTACCAACTGGGGTATCCTGTAATGATGCCTGCAGACGTGGTACATTAGACAGACTGCTGCCCTGCATTGCTGATGAGGCAGAACCAGCTGCCTGTTCCTGTTCTTTAATTGCTAAAAACTGCCGTTGCGGATGTCGGTGACTCAACCACACACTCATGGGACTTCTGGGCCAGGCCATTTCCTGACGCAATTGATTTGGAGTTGCAACTTTTAAAGTTCTCATCTCGTGCAGGCGCACATAATTCTCGCTAAGCCAACGAGGAAATCTTTGGCCAACAGTGGGAGGGGCCATAACACCTGGTGTGATATTTAAATCTTGCTGCTCTATGCCAGTTTCTTCTGCTTCCTCAGGCAATTGTCTGGCCTGGGCATAAAGTTCTAGTATGCGCTCAGTGAAGACAGATTGATTTTGAACTCTCAAGTTTCTGGGAACTCTGCGAGAAGTTGGCACCACATAGCTTCTTTCTGAGGGAGCATTATCAGTATTATTTAATCTCCAATTTATGCTTAATTCCTGCAACCGCTGAAACATATTTTGCTGTGCCCGCTCCATTGGCTCAATCACGTCATTATTCTCTTCCAGCAGACGATTTATATCATTGATGATACGCTCTGACATCGCAGCCGCTTCTTGTAACTCCAAAGCCTTTTGTTTTCGTTGCTCACGCTCTAGAAAAGTCCATTCCTCCCATTCCACGCTAACCAACTCTTTGAAAGCTTTCATCAGATAATCACGCAGTTCACGCACTCTGGCCAAAGTTGAGAAGGCTTCTACATCTAGCTGTTCAATGAACCGGCTTACTGTCTCCTTATCATAGCTAGAAGGTAGCTTCACTAGCTCCTCTATAGCCCCAACAACAAAAGAAAAACAATAAACGACATGACAAGGACAAAGGACTTTCACACTTAGCATAGAAATAAACAATCTCAGCTTACCTTCTCCATTATCATCACGATCGCGACGTCCGCGAAAGCCACCGCCTCCTTCACCATCACGATCACGTCGGCCACCGCCTCCTTCATAGCCCCAACAACAAAAGAAAAACAAACGACATTACAAGGACAAAGGACTTTCACACTTAGCATGTAAATAAACAGTCTCAACTTACCTTCTCCATCATCATCACGATCGCGACGTCCGCGATAGCCACCGCCTCCTTCTCCATCATCATCACGATCGCGACGTCCGCGATAGCCACCGCCTCCTTCACCATCACGATCACGTCGGCCACCGCCTCCTTCACCATCACGTCGGCCACCGCCTCCACGATAACCACCACCGCCGCCTCCTCCGCCCTTGTTAGTCTCAGTTTCACTATCACTCCAACCAGAGACTTCTTTAGGCTTAGACGAACTTTTAGCAGAGTCGCCCCAGCCATCACCGCCGCCGCCACCACCATTACGTGAAGGCGCTGCACCGCCACCACCATTACGTGAAGGCGCTGCAGCGACAGGCTAAAATAAAAATTCAAATTTAATATTCTACAGTGTTTTTGTCCAGCAGAACACTGTACTACCTCATCTCCCCAGTCGGACATGTTGAAAAACTTTCAAGTTTACTGAAAATGAAAGAAAGAAATATATTAAATATATATCAATAATAAATCTCTGGTTTTAGAGAAATGAATTACTACATCCTTGCACTTAAGCAGATCGTCACTTCTTTTTATACCCTTGTACATATGTATGTATACACTTTGCTTTGCCACAATCTTTGTTTTCAAAGATCAGAACAATCAATAAATTTAAAATGTATTAGGAGCTGGCGCAGAAATTTTACATTTATGATCCTAAAAATGTTTTTTTTAACAGTCACCAGAATCGACTCAAGAGGAAAAATTGTGAGCTGCTCGAAAAATAATTTCTAGACTTTTGTAACGACATGATAATGCCCCCCCAATGATACCGCTCGATTGCACATTGGGTCAAATTTTGTTTGCCATAAGTTAAAGTCAAGAGTATGTAAAATGTAAATACTAAAAACAGCTTTGTTTTGTTCTAGTTAAATGTGGTTTCGGTTTACCGTTTTGTTATGTCCTGAAATTGAATAATCCTTACAAACGTGCCCGTGTATTGTAGAATAAAAACTAGTATAGTGTATTTCTCTTCGTGTAATTGCTGCTTTTTGTGGCTTTGCGCACATTTTCTTACTATTTTCAGTTAACGCCGAAATGAACGTGGTCGTTCAATCTGGGATTTTGAACAGCTTAAGCACTGAGATCACATAAGAAAACAAGATCCGTTGAGTTTAACATTAAAAACAAGTAGTTTCCCCGAGTTTCCCCGACTACAAAACACACTGTACAATTGAGACACACATGCAAACACACACACTCACTCACACGCGCCCCAGCTGCCTGCAGTAGGGTGGGAAACGTTTCCTTCTCCCTGATACATATTTTTGCAGAAATTCATGATCCCCTTTTTCCTATTTTCAATGAGTACAGGGTATAAAAATATAACAGCTTAATACAGCAGCAACGTAACCATATATGAACGGAACGGGTGGGCGTGGTCTATTGAATTTTTCAAAAAGTTTGACTCAAAGTGGAGTGGTAAAAAAAATTTGATTAGGTATTAAATTTGCAACCTTTAGAGGCAGTGATTGTCAACGAGAGCGAGACCAAAAAGTGAGAGTGTATTGGTGTGCGCAAATAAAGCGCCGTGAACCAGCTTCGATCTGACCGCGTCGAAGGCTAGCCAGCGACTGAAGGCCTGTTTACTCTCTTGGCCTCAGCTTCGGCATACGTTCGGCTGGTGTATGTGAAAATAGCGAAATGTCTTCGGCCCCTGGGGGCATCCGGTGACAATCTCTACATATTTTAAACTGTTCCGAACCCAAAAGTTTGAAAGTGAACTATATGATAAGATGGTTCCAATAAATGTTCGACAAAAACAATGGTTCGTATCAGATTGTTTAGTTTGACCAAATTGTTATAAATCAAGTAAAATTGGACTTTGAAGGCCAATTTCGACACCATTGGCATTACTTATACCGCGTGTATGATTTTTCTCAGTTGCATTAATATGTACTTTTCGACCAATAGTTCCTATGGCAGCTATATGCTGGTCTTTCGATTTGGATCATACTCGGCAAAATTGTGTGGTAGCATATAACATTGATCAGTAACAAGTTTGGGAGCGATAGCATTAAAGACAAAAAAGTTTTTCATACCAAGACTTTTTTTCAGACATATCTTTTGTATGGCAGCTATACTATATAGTTGGCCGATTTTTTATAAAACTTGGTGGAATCGTGTAAAAGCATTGAAAACTTATAAATACAAAGTTTGGGAAGATTTGTACCAAAAGGCTTCGTGCAAAGTTTGGTTAAGATAGCTGTAAAACTGACGGAGGAGATAGCATAGAAACAGACGGACGGACATGGCTATATCAACTCAGCTCGTCATGGTTATCAAGAATACATATGTATACTTTGTGTGGTCGGAAACGCTTCCTTCTATGCGTTACAAACATCTGGACAATTTTAATATACCCTCTACAAGGGTATAAAAACAGAAAAGTGAAGACCATCGGCGTCTAATAGAATTATGGAAACGAACTCTGATTTCTGTTTTGGTTTCAGTTTTGTTTTGTTTTTTTTTTTTTTTGCAGCTGCACAACATTCTTTATCCAAGGTTTGCCCATCAATGTCTACAATCAAATTCGTAACGGTATTGCAAGTGCAGGCCATCACCAGCAAGCATAGTAGCCGCTCCGCAACAGTTTAGATTTCGTCTCTGGTGAATATCGCAACAGCTGACTTATTATTTGGACATTCACCGCGAAACGCGCAACGAAAAACGTGAGTTTCTGTTTTTCTATGTATACTAGCAGCATGCTTCTACCTTCTAGAGAACACATGTGCGATTGTGCGTCTGTGTGAGTGTGTAATTGTGTGTGTAGGTAATACTAGCAGCCAGCAGGCGAAGAAGAAACGCTGAAAAATTAAGGTTAGAGAGCAGCACAGCGAAGCAGCAGCAACCAACATCAAAGTAAGAAAAAATGCGAAAAAAGGGAAAATACCATTTTCAACTAACCCACGAGTGGGAGTAAAGTTTTCCCCATTCTGTAGTATTTCTGTGACAATAAACTCAAAGTTGAAATTCATATATTGAGTATCTGTGTGTCGTCTGTGTGTATATATATATATATGTGTGTGCGTGTGTTGGAAAAATCAATTTGGGAATTGTGTAAAACGAAACTGAAAATCTTTTACAGGAAAGCCACAGCCAGCCAGCTTAAAGCAGCAGCAGCACAAGAAGACACAAAATCATGGATAGCGCCGGTAAAAATCGTTATGAACTTTTGTTCATGGACGATGATGTTAGCGATCCATTAGATAATCTGGTGGCGGCGGCGCCCACAGCGACGACAGCGACAGCCACAGCAGCTGCCAGCCAGAAGAAGAAGCAGCCAAGTGCAGCCACAACCAAGGCAACCAAAACTGGAGCTACGGCTGGAGGTGCAGGCGGCGGTGCACCCAATGCTAAGAAACCAAATCAGGCTGAAAAGGAGAACAAACCAGGCGCATTGAATAAGAACAATACTGAAGGCAAGAAACCAACTGACAAGCAGCAGTTCAACAACAACAAACAAGGTGGGGCTAGCGGCGCTTCTCGGCCAAGCGGCGGCGGCAACAAAACACGTGAATTCGGTTCTGGTCAAGGGCAACAACAGCCGCAGCAGCAGCAACCACAGCAGCAGCAGCAGCGCAATGTGAATTTCCGTCAGCAGAATGGAAACGCCGAGACCCGCGAACAGCGCAATAATCGTCGCAATGTCGGTGGAGAAGGTGGCCGGGCTCCAGGCACTGGCGGTGATTCGCGTCCCTATCGTAATAATGGCAACAACAATGCAGGCGGTGATCGTCCACCGCGCCAAAATCGCAATTTTGATGGCAACAATCGGAAACGTGAATTTGACCGTCAATCGGGCTCGGACAAAACTGGTGAGTAAAAAGAGGAAAGGTGGGGTGGTGGTGGTGACAGACATAACCCCCAACAACGGCAACCCGCCCACCCAAAAAAAATGAGACTTTCCATGACAACAAACACATACCACAAAGTTTATACGCTGCTCTTTTGGCTATTTATAAATTTACGATATTTCTTTATAAATCGAACTCACGATAAACTGACGGACTGGAACACATTTTATTTCCTCCAATTTTTTGTATAATTTCTTAATTAGCACTGAGTTTATTTGCTAGCTTAGAAGTATTTAATAGGATTAAAAGTGATATTTAACAAAATCACAAATGCTTTCCTATAAACTCTAATACGCATTATTGATTCATGATTTCGGCTTGGTTTTTATTATAGAAAACTTTTATAAGTGGCATGTTCGTTTCCTAAACAAAAATAGCTCGACTTCCGAAACCGAAATTCGTTATGGATGGATACAGAATATAAAAATATGATATTTAATGAAAGACTCATAAAAAGATCAAATACCGAAGTTGAAAACATCTGAATTAATATATTATTATGTGTAATGCGGAATAGGAATTGTTAATGGGGGCCCATTCATCAGATTTTCGATTTATGATTGCTGATTCTACCTGCGGAATGCAGCTACTATTGCGATTGCCAAATTTGACATTCATAATTTCTGAAAGGAAATCGAACAAAAATTATGATTGGTTACCGATTGCAGGATCAGCCTGCCTTAGTGTTTGTAAATATTGAAGTTTATTTGTTCCAGGGATTTTGTTATGCTAAAAATTACTAAAGCTGCCTTTACACGTGTCAAATATCGCTAGATACTCTCGGACGATAATGTAATAACAAAACAAATGCCTATATGACACTTGACAGTATTGTCACGACATTCTGTGCTGGTAAACGCTTCTTGTGAAACGACTAGTAGAACAATCAAACTAGCTTATTTTTTTCCCGTTTTCGCAAGCATTGTCTCGGCAGGAAAAGCAAATAGCAAAGCAAAGCTTAAATATTTAGAAAATTTAGACTTCTTTGATAAAATAGAACAGGATCTATTTGATAAGTTTCTCTTTAGAGAAGATTGACAACCTACTATTTTGAGATATACGACAAGTGTAAAGGCAGCTTAAAGCCACAGAATATCTTAATGCCTGCTCTTTCAATGCCATTCAGCAGAGACTCATCTGCAATCGCCAATCATAAATCAGTAATCGCGTTACGAAATGTTCCAGTTTGTTACCAAAATCTGACTTTACGTTAATTCGGCATTTAACTTCAAATTTTCATTTGACACTCCTGATGGCAATACGTTACAACCGAATTTTTTAATCGCTTCTTGAAAATCACAATCCTAGCAATTCCGATGAATCGGGTTCGGATCCGGACAGGATTGATCTTAAAGCTATAGAAGGATTTCTTGCAATTTAAGTCGGTACAATAGCATCGAGCACATTCAACCAACGAAGCTTCAATACTCTTTATTATCTGCCTTTGATAGCTGCGAGCAAATAAAACATAAGCTTTTGAAACTACATTTTTTTAGTTGCTAATAGCGACTTAGTTTAAAGACAATTTTATCATACGTCTCAGTCATCCGAATTGCATCAGACTTGACTGAATTATGTGAAAGCAAGTAAACTAGTTCTTCGACCTATTCTATTTACATCGTGGTGTGGCCGCCCCGCTTTGCTGCTTGCTATTTTGATGACAATTCTTAAAATGCTAGTTAAAGAAATTCGGTAATATGATGTTTTATTAGAATGCCAAAGGATCTTTGCGCAATATTTACTGCAAGACAACTGAGATATGACGCTCGAACCTGTAAAATGAAATAGAGACATATTCTCATCTCACACGGACAGTATAAAAACATACCAGTGAATGAAAATTTCACTAATATAGAACAGCAAATATTTCTTGCATCATTAAAGCTAACTTGGCACAGGCAAAAAATGTTACATTTTTAGGAAATTTTGATTAAAAAAAATATAGCCATGAATGCAGATTTTGACCGAGAAGTTCGCCAATTCGGCCTATTTAGCAAAAATTTTCATGAAAAATTGTCAAATTATTTGCCTGTGTTATCTTAGCTCAAGTCAAATATCGTGTTATTTGAATTACGCGTCTAGAAGTAAGCCCTTTGTTAAACAATGACGCCACCCATTTATAAACATAGATCTCTGAATTGGAAATATTAGACAGGGGAGAATCATTTACGCGTGGAAAACAGTTGCGAATTTGTATAGCAAGTTTATTGGTCGTCAGATAACAGGTAATGAAACAGAATCGAATTTCAGTTCTGAAATTTTTTTTATACTCTGTACCAAAGGTACACAGTATATAAAGTTTTTGCAAAAGTATGTAACAGGGAGAGGGAATCAATTCTGACCCTATAAAGTATAAAGTTATGTATATTCTTGATCAGCATGACCAGCAGAATATATACAGCAGTGTCCTTCTGTCTGTCTGTGTGAACGAAGAGATCTAAGAAATGGTAAGAGATAAACCTCTTATACTTATATTTTCAAGTTTTATCCGGGATGTTTTTACCTTCTAGAGATATTAAGTAATCAAGATTATTTATCGGTTTGCCGAAGGAATGATATAGATCGGATGAACGATATTGAAGTTATGACCAAAAGAAAGTTCGAGGACGCAGCGCATCAGCAGTACTGCTTTCAACTGCTACTGCAGGTACAGAGTATATTACAGTCGGGCTTGACCGGCTTTCTGACTTGTTTTAACTGCATAGGAAAAGGACAAGCATGATACAACTAAACTAATAAAGGGTATGGTCAGGGGGCTCAATGCGCTCTCTGCTCAGCTCGCACGACTTCAGAGTTGCAGCAGTCACTTGATGCGAAAGGTTGTGAAAGCTATCAACCTGCAATGCTAGGCTCTGGTGGCCATACTTTAATAGTTGTATCATGCTGCTGAGATAGGCATCCTGAACGATACCTAACCATACCTAACCTAATCTCCGAATACATATCTCAACTCTATGTAGTTACTTGGATTTTGGTACAGGCATAATAGAGGTCCCACTGGCAAATAACCACACCTTTGATTAAAATGTGTCTAAATAAACCAAATTAGGCAACTGTTTTACCACATTTGATGAAATTATTTGCGTGTGGGGAACCATAGTTTCAGTTAATAATTTGCCTGTGGGACCTTAGCTTAAGTAACGAAACGGAGAAAAGTGTTTGTGTACTTTGCATTTGTGTAGTGCCGATTGCTAAGCCCGTTTTTCATTTCTAATACATAGGTCTATTATAACTTGTTTCAAATCGAGACTTGAATTGCTTAAGTCTTCGTATAAACGAAAGTAAGATAATAATAGCCGCACCACATAATTTTGGAAAATTTAATCAAGAAAACTTTAATGCCATTTTGAGATTTTTATACAAAGAATGTAATTTTTAGCTCTCTAACCCGTTTTCCCTTCATTTCACCAAATGTAATCCTTTTTGGAATATCCAAAATTAATATGCCAACCAGCAGCAGCAGCGAAAAGATCTAGCAACGCGCATACGCATTTTTCAATTCGAAAAAAATATGTTTAAAAATAGTTTGCTTCTTCTTAGGCAGGCCATTTAGTAGAATGTAGGAGGCAAAAAAAAAAAAAACTGTTGAATCGGTTTCTATTTTCTCTTGTCCCCCCGCCCCGTGGGGTGTGCTTCTCCTAGCAACAACAAAAACAACGACGACTGAATGGAATATTGCCCGTTATGCTGACTGATTACCACAAGCTGTGTGGACTGGGCCGGCTTCTTATCGCTTCCTCTCTACTTAACGTGATTAGGTGGTAGGATGGTAGTTACCCCCACAGTTTAATTGACCTAATTACGGAAATTGATTTTAAAAACAAATTTTTAGACCTAGAGAAAGCTGGTAATTTGTAGACCTAAACGGGTATCAAGTCTGCAAGCGCTTATCATTTACTCACCAAAGTTTAATTTGAAGTAAAGGTTTCCTTCTTGGTAAAACTTTTGATGATATCCACCTAAACATAAAAAAAAAACAATAAATTAACAATAAAAAGAACTGATGCAAAAACACAAACTTACCAGGTAACTGGACTTTGTCCTTCCTTTGCTCTTCTTGGCACAAAAAGTGGCGCTCTGTAAAGGATAAAAAAAAACAATATTTAATTAATCAAATTCATATCATTTCTTTATAGGCGTCAAGGCAATTGATAAGCGCGATGGAGCTGGCGCTCACAATTGGGGCTCTGTCAAAGAGGCCATTGATGATGTGAACAAGAACGAAAGCGAAACCAGTGTGAACCAAACCGAGGGCAAGGCCGATGAGTCTGGCAATGAACAACCCCAGAACAACGAACAACAGGCACCCGTTGAGGAAGAGACCAAAGAGCTGACATTGGACGAATGGAAGGCACAACAGCAGCAGCGCATTAAGCCCACCTTCAACATACGCAAGGCCGGAGAAGGTACGTAAACGACGAGCAGAAATAAAAACTTTTACTAAATCTCTGCCCGCCCACTCAGGTGAGGATACTTCGCAATGGAAGAAAATGATTGTGCTGACCAACAACAAGAAGAAGGAAAATGAAAGCGAAGAGGAGCTAGAATATGATCCTGCCATGTATCCGCAACGTGTGGGCCGCCAACAGCGTGTCCTGGACATACAATTCAATTTCAATGATGGACGTCGCGGTGGACCAGGGTTTGGTGGACGCGGTGGTCGTGGTGGACCACGCACAGGCGGCGCCGGTGGTGGTGCTCCCGGTGGTCCACGCAACAACAACAACAACAACAACAATGAGGGTGGACAACGTGGTGGTGGTGGTGGTGGTTCTGGTGCTGCACCAGCTGCTGAGGGTGGAGCAGCTCCGGCTCCAACCAATCGACCGCCTATTGAGCGTCGTGGTCCAAGCAACAATATTGGAGGCGGACATTCTGGGCCAAAACGTTTTGGTGGCGGTCAAAGCGATCGGCAACAGAATGCTGCACCCAAGGTGAACGATGAGCGTCAGTTCCCCACATTGGCCTAAGAAAATCAAGGGGACAATTTTTCAATAACAACAAAAAACCTAAAATTTGGTGGCAGAAAGGAGGAAACACAATCTTATAATTATTATATCACAGACAACAACAACAACAACATTGAAGCCGCCAAAAGAACGAGCCAAAAGCAACAAAAACAATATTACACTGAGAAAAAACCAAGCAATTTTTAAAATGAGAAACAATTTCCTAATTTTCACCAAGGCAAGCGGCATTAAACAAAAATAACTACCCCAAACTAAATGTAAAGTTGTTTTTGTTTTATTTTTCACTGAAATTCATCCTAAAACAAAAAAACCACACACATACAAACGAGAAAAAGTACAGTCTCGTTACCCCAGTAAAAACACATCACCTTCGATCCGGGTCAAGTGAGAAAGCATTTTCTTCATACTCATCAAAATACTTTTTTTTCTGTTTTTACTATGTTAAATAAAACCTTTATTTAAACAAACAAAAAAATGGTAAAATGTTAAATTCTTTGATGCAAAACAAATTCTATAATTATAACTTTAAAATACAATAATTATGGCATCATATATATTAAAAAAAAAAAAAAGAAGAAACAAAAAACAACATATAACTGTAAGAACAAAAAAATATTAATTAACTATTGGAGCAAATATATAAAAACACTTAAACCTTAATAAGTAGAGTTTAACAATAGCCGACGCTTTCAGCATAGAAACGAAAGAAAACAAAACAAACAAACAAAAACCAAAACCCACAAAAGTCACAGACCCTGTAAAATTTTTGCTTTTACAATTAGAAATTGTATAAAAAAAATTACACAACAATTTTAGAAATGGAACACACGACAAAACAAAACAAGAAATGAAACATTAAATACGAAAAACCTTTTTGGAATATTGTGTATTGAATTTTGACCCAAAGAAAAACCATTCAACAGCCACAAAAATGTTGAGAAACTCGTTTAAATATAAAAACCAAAACAAAATGAAAAATTATTTGATAAAAATAAAGAGAAAAAACACATTTTGAGAAAGTTTTAGTTTAAAGGTCGAATACACAAAAATAAATAATTTTATGTCCTTTCAGTGAGGACAGTTCACTTCAAAGACAGAAAAAGAGTAAGCAAATCCTGTTGCTCTGGTGGAGCAAACAGTTCTACAAGTGCACTCTCTTGTAAAAGCGTGTGCGGTGCGACAGACACCCAAAATATGTAGTCAAATCAAACACACATTAATTGTCGTATTAGTATTTTTGTGACCGAGTGTTGTGTGATCTTCTGTCAAAGTGGTTGATTCGGCTTTACCCGACGACACTGCACTTTGTTTTCCCACAGCACACACTCTACTAATTAGTGTTGCCAAATTAGCCATTATCAGATAGCCCGAAACTATTGTTTTGCCGGATCCTGCAATTCTATCTATTTTGACATTATCTAGCTATTTCGGAATTGCAAGAATTGCTGTCAGGGAGCTCTTAAATTACACTTTTGAGCAGAAAAAGGACTAATGAAAGAATTCAAAAACGGGTCCCAAAAAGCAGCTGGCAATTCGCTGTCTACTGTGCGAGAGCCCCTGGGTTTGATCCGAAATCTAAAAAAATTTTAATTTTGCTATTTTCTAATACATGCATATGCAAACATACATGTTATTATTGGTTTTTTTACGCTTGAGTGTTCATTAGACTGAACATAATCGTTTGGAAATTTTTTTTTTTTAAATGTTCTTTTCCTCAATGAGCAAAAAATTCGTAATAATTTCTAGTTACCGTAATGAAAAACCAAAATTCAAAATTTTAAGGTTTAATACCTCTGCCATGGCTTTAAAGTTGCTACATCAAATTTCAGTTTCGCCTTTTTCATTTTACTATTTCAACAAAATAACTTTTGAGATGCCAAACTTTGTTGAATTAAAAACCTATTTTTAAAAATATTTTATGCAAAGCAAAATGCAGGATATAGAGGATTCGAATAGCGTTTATATGATTGGCGCGTTTCCGGCAGAGCTGGATTCAGCAAAGCTACCATCAAGAAAAGATGTCTTGGTGGTGTTCATCTGCATAATACAAGAATACACAAATACTCATTAACGGAGAGCTTAAGCCGCACTGTCTTTCAAATTGATGATGTATTTTAAATCATTTGGGCTTACAATGAAACTAGAAAGAAATGTGTGCAGGGGCTTATGGAAACTCTATGATCAATATGGGGCTCTAGGAAAAAATGCTTGTTGCGATAAGAGTTGTACAGCAACAGAGAAAAGAAGTCATTTTTGATGTCGCTTCAGAAAAATTAATTGAATTGAATCCTGATGCTGCTTTCAAAAGACAGAGGTCCGACGACGAGGAGGCTCTTTCTAGTGGCAGTTGTCGCCATTCATATCAAATGGATTTTGAAGAGGAGGAAAAGAGGAAGGTGTCCAAGCGTAACACTAAGAGCAAATGAGCAAAAAAAAAAACTTTATTACACCAAAGTTGGTCTCCGCACTGGACTAGTTGAGGATTTCGATGGGCGTATTACAAAACGCGATCAGCATCATCTTCTTAGCTTATCCAAATAGCAGAAAAAAATACTCTTATGAATAAATTTGATAACCACTTTTAAGTTTTACTTTTTTTCATTTTGTGGAATGACTCGTAATGGAACGTATATGTTAGTTTAGGTTTGGTATTCGGCTCATGACGATTCTTGACTACGTGATGCAGATTTTACAAAAAACTGATAGCAGTTGCATTAAATTTTGGAATACAAAAGAATTCAACTCTTTTCAATCACGCAGTCAATCAAAAAGTGAAGTCAAAAGTGTCAAACCTATTCAGTTGAGCCAAAAAAATAGCGATTTTTTGTTGTATTTTTGAAAAAATAATTAAAATGATATAAAAACAAAACTAACAGAACAGAAACTTTGCTATTTCACAAATGATTGATTTCTTTATACAACAAAATTTGTTTCGCTTAAATCGAAGTGCTTGTTGCAGAGATACAAGTCAAACCTATTCAGTTGAGCGGCACTGTATATTCAATCCCAATTATTACATTATTTTTTTTTTGGACCCAAGAAAAATTTTTTTCACCCTAGAACAACAGCACCTGGCAAAGAGACATATTGCTGAATTATATTAGGAACTAATGAATAAAATCATCAATGGTTCTTCACCATGATCATTAGGCAAATGAGTAAATTTTGGAATCCCATTTACATGGTACTTCACGACGTGGGACACCAAAAGAGAATAATAAATGCACAAATCTTATGTCATTTAAAATGCGAATGTTTTAGTGACCTCTTTGAATATCAATAAAAAGTCTTAGTAAGAACAACTTTTCTGTTTTCAATGCTAGCGCTCTCAATTATAGTATTTATAATTATATGCTTCCACATAATTCTGATTAATTAGATCAAAATCGGATGACTATAGCATATAGCTGCTATAGCTGCGGTCGAAAAAGTAGTTCTAGTGAGAAAAACTTTTTTGTTTCCAATGGTAGCATCCGTTTACTTTCCAGTTATGAATATTATCTGTTTCAATACAATTTTGGGGAGTTTAATCAAAATTGGATGAATATATCGTACAGGCTCCTATATAACAATCTGGCAAGAAAATGGTCAAAGTTGTGGCGCCATCTAATTCTGAGCTTGAGCTAACATTGTTCCAGCTGCAAGGGTATACAAACTTCGACGAGCTTAGCTTTCCTATATTTTTTAATTTTAAGTTAATAGACTTGTAACAAATTTTGAGCACACTGTGATATTTACTTGGTGTTTGAAGGCAGACATCGCACGATTCTTGGCAACAATGTGAAAAAAGTTAATTTGGTGTACAGCTGGAGATGCCATTGCCGAATCCACGAAAAGGAACCATCAACTTCAATACTAAACAAGAAGTTTACTGAAATTCTCTTGTCGTCCCAGCCACAGGCTGTAGGCATCTCAACTGACATGAATAGTTGTTGCACTTGAAAAAGCTATAAGAACTATGCGTGTCGCAAATTCCGACACTCGCCGTAACTAGTTACTTACAATCTACCCTCATAAAACACAGTTTTTTTTAGCTATTGTATAAATTCGCGCACTTAGTGCTCGAAAGCAATTAGTGAATTGTGTCGTGTTTAACACGCACTCATCTCTAATTCGATATTTTGTTAACTTTGTTTGATCATGTTCGCGTTTGTATACATATATGTATTAGTCTCTTGGCAACAGAGTTGGGGGTTGTGGCATGTGATTATCTGATATGAGCAAAGTTGCAGGACTATATCGAAGGGGTCGGTGGTTTGGTCCAGAAATGGTTGAGAAAATCTAGTGCGTTTTACGCGTTCAATTTAAAATGCGTCAGCTTAGTCTTCTTTTCCCTTTCTCACCAACACACTCACACATATTGTACATATGTATGTATGAGTGCTAAATGTGCCCTTTCCAGAGTTTTTTTTTTAACCTTAGTAAATAACAATCTATGTATGTATGTACTTATGTCAAGTTAAGAAATTTAACAAAAAAAATGTATTTTCATTTTGTATTTTACAGGGTGGCGCAAAAGTTATGCGTTGATAAATGTTGTAATTTTTGAGGTTAATTCTGCTTTCTAAGTAAATAAATATAAACCAAAAGCAGTACCACAATTGTAATTCATAAAAAAAAAACCCGTTGATTGCTTTGGCGTCACCTTACGTCCCCCTACAAATTAAACAGCTACAATCGCATTCTCCCTCTCTCTCTTTCTTTCTCTAGGAAGCACACACACACACACATTATTAAATGTTTCGAATGTAAAATAATGGATTTTCCGGACACAATTTATTGGAAAAAGTTTTGCATTTATGGTTTCCTTTTCAGTGTTTCTATTATTAATATTAAAAACACAAAATCGAACTTTTTCAGTTTCTTTACAAGCTCACATCGCTCTTTTTCGGGCACACACACACACACAAGCCCTAATAAACGAAAGTTAATTTTCAACTGCTTCATCTCCTTTTAATTTTTTTGTTGAATTCGGTGTATTAAATCACTTTACTCACCACAATTAAATGTGTACTTAATGTTCTAATAATATTATTAACTAAAACACTAAACTTTTTATTTTTTTATGCGCACGAGTTTTCGGCACGACTTCAGTGCACCAAGCTGCAAAACGAAATGAACGAATTTCGGAGAAATATGACACAAGGAGAGATCAGAAAAAAAAAAAAGAACGACAAAATGGCTGCCGGCTGTAAAGTAACGGTGAATAGCAAAAAGGAACAACCGAGAATGAAGCCAAGTGTCAAAAAAAAATCTAGAAATTTCTAGACAATCTAGCATAAAAAAATGTTCTCGCGTATGTACATATATATATGTATGTAAATGTATGTAGGAAAATATAGAGGAACATTGCAATACGTGTATGCCATAGAAATAAATGGTTATGAAAATATTCACACAATGTTCTACAAAATGTGTTTAGTTAAAAAAAAAATGTTTTAATTCAGCTTAAAAAGTGGGCCAACACATTTGAAAAACACTACTTAATGCTTAACTTACCCTTTGCAACTTGTTAAATAATAGCTTTTCACAAAGTAAACACTTTCAAATTATTTTAACTTTATTGCCGGACAAAGACGCACGCACCAACCTTTCGCACTTGAAGGAGCAAAGAAGAATAAGAATCGAGAGCAGGATTGTCGTGTTTACCAAATTTTCAAAATAACACACGGCTGCAGTGTGACCATAAACTAGCAGGTGACTAGCAGTGATTTCTCTGTCACTGTTACAAATGTGACTGTGATTTTAAAATATCACTGTTTATATCTTAGAGTGAGGTCGCAGTATTTTTTTTTTGCCTGAGACTGGTCGTCCGACCGTACAAAATTCAGGCAGTTGGCTTTAAATCTACGAACGAAAAAAAATCAGTGCTGCCAGATCGTTTTTATCCCAAAAGTTTGGCAGCCTCCTGCACTGTTTAGGGATAGCTATCGGAATATGTACCCGCGTATATTTGAAAAAATTCTTGAAATTGGACAGAAGTTGCCTTGGACACTTCAGCCTTCCAAGGGTGAACGAAAGAAAGAATTTTGCGAAGAGATTTGCAATGTCAATGTCGGACGAGGCATTTTCATGTTAAAAGAGAGTACTCGCGACAGGTAGTTTTTATAGCAAATTCGATTTTGGACTTGAAGTTTTGCCCTAGCAGTCGAGTATTTGGAGAAGTCCGTTGCTTTTCCAGATCTTTTGTAAATTTTGAAAAGGCGAGACTTCACATGTTTCAAGTGACTCAGGCTTGCACAACGCCATGGAACATTTTTGTGAGCGCTACTTACACTCTCCTGAGGAATGCAGATATCGAATAGCTCGTACAGCTTAGAATAAAACAGATTGGTGGCAGTTTCAACACAATGAACTTGATTAAGAAATGACCAGTCAGTATTAAGCAACAAATTGTTCAGAATATTGTAGTCTGTCTTCCTAAAGCAACGCCTAAGAATCGCTTTAGTTGGCTTTACTTCCTCGGTTGTGCCTGGCAGATCCAATTGGAGTTCTATGGTAGGATGATAATTATCTTTAGGCAAAGAAATTGCATGGTGAAATAATCAAAATGAACTAATATGAGCCAATTTTAAATACATTCATAACCCATTTCGAGATTTTCGAATGCAAAGTCGCGCAAGCGCCATTTTTCTCAATTGGATACGTTTTGTTGTCATAAAAATGCCTTTAGATTGCATTGATTTTTGGTCTCTAAACTATTTCTAAGGGTACAAAAAAAATTGGTCAAACATTTTTGAATAAGATAACCTGGAAAATAAACTTGTATTATTTCAAATCATACGAAAAAAATTTTGTGTACAAAAAGGTTTGCCCAATTCGCAGAGTTTTGCATTTTTCTAAAACAAGTCAAAGCCCACTTCCGTTTTATGTAACGTCACGCCAGCATATATGTTTGCTTAAATCTTTAACTCCTTATGATTGATTGATGTCATTGTTTTTGCTAATTATAGTGGTACTTAATTGCTACCCAAATATAGAACAATCTTTTTTAAAATCCCAGATTTTCATATTTTTTTTTAAACATCTTTTCGTACGAACGTAACGTCACGTCAGTTTGGAAATGCCCATATGGGGTTTGGGAAGGGTTCGTCAATAACACACTCTTAAAATACATTGTTAAAAAAAAAAAATTGTTATTTATATATAAATAACAGGTTTTGAACAGTGTTTTTTTACAACTTCTGTCAGAATAACGAACACTGATAAATAACACTAGCTCCTAGGTGTCTTAAACACATACATTGTTAACACAATAAAAAACATGTTACTTTACATTTTGAACACTTTACATTTCGACACACGAGAGCAATAACATTTTGAACACTGTGCACTTTCGTAAAAGTTTTGCGATTAAGTCCGGGTTTGGAACAAATTTGGACTCTAAATCGCAACATTTTTGCGTAAGGTTATCATCAACCTTTAATAGTTGACAATTGTCGACGGATAAACAGGACGCTAAGGCCAATCTTTTCAAAAATATCACGAATTTTGCAAAATTTCATAAGTTTTGATTATCAAGAAGATTTAATAGTTAGCAAATGTCGAAGGGTAATTAGAAGGTGTGGGCCAATCGATCTGAAAAAATCGTGCAATTTGCAGAATTTTATAATGAGTTTAGATTGTCAAAAAGACGGGTAAATAGAAGGTGAACATCGAAATTGCATTGCATAAGCGCAATCCACAGCTATCGGATCTCCATGGTAATAACACCGCTAAATACTTAAGAAACTGCTCTTCAAGACCACAAATAGACACACAGATCTACATAACTATGATTATGACAATACTGAACCGCAATAAATACCATGGATGACCAATGGCAAAGAATATAGTCGAGATCATAAAGAATGTTTTAAACCACTTTCGGTTACTGACAAATTATTAAATCTCGGAAAAATACCAAAGAGGATCAACAAATGTCATAATGCCAAACAAAATTTACTACCAACCAAGTGGAAACCAAGAAAGAAAATCGGTCAAGCCCGACTATAACATACTCTGGACCCTTAACGTCGCAGCTCGCATTTGCTCACTAAGGGCCGTTTTCTCATGTTGGTGTTTTTGCAAATCTAGGTGGATTTGCTGCATTTGCTTTGCTCATGTTCAATGCTAACAATCTAGATGACATTCGCAGCAATCAACTTCACCGTCATTGATTTTAAAACCATCTACATTCTTATGCATTCTTATGGGTGTTTACTGGCCGTTTTTTTGCTCATAACTTGAGTATCGTTCATCCGATTTTTATCATTCCTTCGTTAAATAATTTTGTTTACAAGGTATCTCTAGAAGGAACGAACGATCTATCTTCAAAACTGTAGGAGATATGACGTTTTTTCCAAATTGCGGGGGCTGGAGGGGGCGTGGCAAAAATTGAAAATAAACTTGATCTGCCTGCAAGTATAAGAAATATATGCCCCATACATGTCAAACCTCTATCTCTTACCATCTCTGAGATCTCTTCGTTCATACGGACGGACGGACAGACAGACAGATGGACAGACGGACATGGCTATATCGAACCGGCTGTTGATGCTGATCAAGAATATATATACTTTACAGGGTCGGAAACGATTCCTTCTCCCTGTTACATACTTTTGCACAAACTTAATATAATCTATGTACCTTCGGTACAGAGTATAATTATGCCAGGATCAATGCATAACCGCAATTCGCAGCGAAGGGATCTCCATGGTAATTAAACCGCTAAATGCGTAAGAAGACAGCTTTTCAAGACAGCAAACGATCAATCATAACTTCTTTGCCCTGTTTATGACAATACTGAACCATGGATGACCAGTCTGTCGAACAAGCGTTCAGTGCCTTACCGAAAGTTTTCACAAGATTGCGAAATATAATATAATTAATAATATAATATAATTTGTAGTTACAGTGTTCAAAATGTTATTGCTTTCGTGTATCGAAATGTAAAATGTTCAAAATGTAAATTAACATGTTTTTTATTTGTTAACAATGTTAGCATTCGAAACACATTTTATTTTATAGTGTTAAAAACGCCTAGTGTTATTTATCAATGTTTGTTATTATGACAAAAATTTTATAGAACCCTGCTCAAAACATTTTGAACACTTCTAAACAAACAATGAAAAAAACAATGCTTGCTGTTTTTTACATTCATCATCAAACATTCACATCAAATGGTTAAATATAATTCAATACAATCAACAATCTCTGGTTTTAGCATTTTTTAAGAGGTTTGTACATTCCTTAGTTGTGTAATAATCGTTGTTACTTGATGCTAATCAGTTTTGTGCCGCTTTTTGTTACGCTTAATTGGACTTCCTGCTTCTACGCTTCCATTTAGAGTGCATAAAAGGCAAAGACAGCTAAAGGTGTTACATTTTTACAAAATATTGAGAACATCATGAAGATCATCGTGGCAGCCATGTTTATCGCATACTTATCGATGGCAATGGGTTCGAAACTGTGTTGCAGTGGAAAGATATGTACCAGTTGCCTCCTTTAAAGCAAAGACCATGAAATTATTACAAAGTAATAAAATTTTGGATTTCCGAAGGTGTTTTGTTCGGTTTCGGTAATGTTAATGCTAGGTTTACACACAGTGTCACAGCGCAATGTGAACGGGAAATCCATTGTCAAAAAAAATCTTGGTGTCTCATACTTTTTGTGAACAATTTTGAATTGTGTCACAAATTGTCACAGAAAATAGAGTGCGTTCACACCAGTGCTGTCATTTTAGTTATTTAGTTGCTAGATCTAGCAATGTTGAAAGTGGAAATTCTATTAGCTATTTTAAGCAGTCCTGCAAACCCGACTATTGTTTTTAACTTCGATTCGCGGGTTTGAACCGACATTGGCCAGTGGTTAATGTTCGGAAATTTAAGGTTCAAATTTTTTTGGGAGATGGCTTAGGTTCGGTTCAAGTTTTAGTGTGACTAATATACACAATGATATTCAAAATTTCTGTACTTGTGATCAGACAAAATAAGTTTTAAGGCCCTATCAACTATGAATTCATTGGATGGTACTGAAAGACAGTTAGCGCAATAGCTTTAATTTGTTATATGTTCGATCAAGTCGGTTTTCTATTATTATTTGAAACACTTTGGTTCCACATTGATCGCTTTCGCTTCCAATCCATATGGCGATTTCGAGAAGAAAGAAAAACGTAAGTCAAGTTGGAAAAGGGCAAAGCAAATGTAGTACACTTACCAACTTAGCATTTGGAAGATCATTTTAACAACTTTTTTGAGCCCTTTTGAAGAGATTAAAGTGATTAATTTCATGTACGATTTTGCAGAAGACTAGAAAATGAGTCAAAATGTGATTTATTAAAATACAACACGAAAGAGAGTCGTAAATGATTTGAAATATGAGTCGAAACTGTTCAGAAAAGCGGGCTATAAACGAATCTTCAAGAACAGTATTGGCTAGGGTACCATCCCATCTAGCATTTGGAAGATAATTTTATCAAGAATCATATTGACGAGTCTTTTACGAGCCCTTTTGATAATTAAAAATAGATTAACTTCATGTGCGATTAAAGGAAGACTCAAAAGTGATCAGAAAAACTGGATATAAACGACTCTTCAAGAGTCTAGGGATCCATTTTCTACCGACAAAAGTATAATTTATGAAACGAGCGGCTTTTAAGCCTATTTTAATCAGACTGAGGACTTGAAAAAGACTCGAATGCGATCAGAAATTTAATAAAATGCTGGCTGGAATATTTTTCGGACAAAAGTATAATTTGGGATTCGAAAAAGGCTCGAATGTGATGAGAAATTTCATTAAATGCTGGATAGGTGTGTACGTAGAAGTTTAGGTTTCCAAATTCAAGGATAAAGCACTTTTGAAAGACTTTTTAGAGGACCTATGAATGATAACAATAAGGAATGTGGTCCAGTCGACTTGACGACTTACACAAATAGCTGGGAAATCTGGACGCGTTCTCCTGAACAAATATTTATCTAAATTTTGACCGAATGTCGAGGCAAAAATCTGTCAACTGTTTAACAATCTCTCAAATGTTCCACCTCTTTGATTTGTCGGCAACATTTTTGCCAAAAATTCACAGAAGATGCATTTGCTGATTATAATCGGGTGTTTTTGGACAACTCCTCTTCAATTTAAAGAATTGTTTCAAATACACGCGGGTGCATTAGATATCGATAAATATTACCCTAGGCTGCCACATTTTTGGCGTAAAAACTAACTGGCTGCACTCAATATTTATCGAATATGGTCCCACTAATCTCAAGTATTATCGAGTATGGTCTCACTTCGAGGTACATAAAAAATTTAGTAAACAACTTATAATTGGAGGGAAAAGCATGTAAGGATCCTAATATACCCATGCGGCGGCATCGGAACAATTTTAAATTGAGATTGTTAACTCAAAGATCTATGTGAATCGAAATTGTTCCTAACCTATTTTTGATTTAATCAATTCGCAGTGTTTTCTGATAATCAAAATGAGCGTGGAGGATGAAGTGTTTCGAATTCAGAAGAAAATGAGCAAAATTTCCAGCGATGGAACAGTAAGTAGTAATACCACCACCACCGGGGGCCACCTGTAAGCGCTGATGTGTCTTCTTTTCTTTGCCACAGGGTCAGGATCAGGCCTTGGATCTGCTGAAGACGTTGCAAACGTTGAACATTAATCTGGAAATACTGACCAAAACCCGCATCGGGATGACGGTGAATGAGCTGCGCAAAAGCAGCAAGGATGATGAGGTCATTGCCTTGGCCAAGACCTTGATTAAGAACTGGAAACGTTTTCTGGCCAGTCCCAGTCCCACCACACCAAATAACAATAAAAACGACAGCAGCAGCGGCTCAGCCGCCGCTTCGGGCAAAGAGGCATCCGCCACAAAATCCTCAAGTGTCGCCTCGAAATCCAATTCGAAAGAGAAGTCCAGCAGCAGCAGCAGCTCCTCTAAGGAGAAGCGTGAGGAGCGGAAGCCGTCCTCCTCGTCGTCCAGCCTACAATCCTCTTTCCCCTCGGGTGGCATGACCGATGCGGTGCGCTTGAAATGCCGCGAAATGCTGACAAATGCCTTGAAAATTGGTGAAGTACCCGAAGGTTGTGCCGAACCGGAGGAGATGGCTGCCGAACTGGAGGATGCCATTTATGTGGAGTTCAAGAATACCGATATGAAGTACAAGAACCGCATACGATCACGTGTGGCCAACCTAAAGGATGTCAAGAATCCGGGCCTGCGTGGTAATTTCATGTGCGGTGCTGTGTCGGCCAAGCAGTTGGCCAAAATGACGCCCGAGGAAATGGCCAGCGATGAGATGAAGAAATTGCGCGAGAAATTTGTCAAGGAGGCGATCAATGATGCCCAATTGGCTACCGTGCAGGGCACCAAGACAGATCTCCTCAAGTGTGGCAAATGCAAGAAACGCAACTGTACCTACAATCAGTTGCAGACGCGATCCGCTGATGAACCGATGACCACATTTGTCATGTGCAACGAGTGCGGCAACCGCTGGAAATTCTGCTAAAATCCATTCACACTCCCCTTCCCCCCGCATTCACCCTCCATCTTTCCTAGTTGCGCATTTCACTGACCACCTAAATTACATTTTTCAATAAACATAAACTATTGATACAACTGTCGGTTCTTTGGTTCTTTGCCACCATCATCAATTTCGTTGCGCTTCCTTGCCGGTGATAATAGCTGGCTGCCGCTTCCGACCCGCTGATAAAGCCATAGATACCCAAGTTTATGCGTGCAAAATTCGCAAAGTGATCACACGCATAAACTAGAGTTGACTATTGCTTGATAGAGATGTGCAGGTATGGCTTCACTGTGACTATCGCATCCCACAATACCGGAATAATTAGTCCTGTTTTCAATTCCACTTCGGTTTTCGTATGTAGGTTTTTACGTTGAACTCTATGTTAATCTATACATATATATAAAAGAGAAAGTATGTTTGTTTGCATAGAGTCATAGGCCATGTCTTAAGTCTGTTAACCAGTTCAAAAGCGGTTAAAAACGGTTCAAGAGTGGTTCAGAGCCGTACCTCAAAGTTACTTAAGCTATGAGCTTGTGATTTGGTCTGTAGATTGGTAACATGAAGTTCGATATTTTACTGGATCAGGATCGGTATCGAACCATCGAGCCATATCTCCGAAGCTATTTAAGCTACGAGCTTAAAATCTGGTCTGTAGGTTGGTAACATGGAGTTGGATATCTTACTGGAACAGGACAGGTATTGAATCGGTTTTGAAACGGTTAAAAAGTGGATCAGAGCCATATATTAGAAGCTATTTAAGCTATGAACTTGAAGTCTGGTCTGTAGGTTGTTAATATAGAGGATCAGGACCTGTATCGAACCGGTAATAAATGGTTTCAGAGCCATATCTCAGAAGTTATTTAAGCTATATATTATTACTGAAACAGGACCGGAAACGAACCGGCTAAAAAGTGGTTCAGAGACATATGTATATCGGAAGCCATTTAAGCTATAAACTTGACATCTGGCGTCAATGTTGCCAAACTAAAGTCCTCATCGAGGCAAACCAAAGTCCTTAACTAGAGGCACCTCAAGTGTGGCACTGACGCCCATGCGCTTTTTTCCAGCTTTTTTTCATCTCCGTCCCGCCAAAAACAGATTTTTTCTCTGAAAAAGTTGGCAGCACTGGTATACAGTGACCGCAGTCACGGTCGTGACCCAGTCACGCAACTGCCATTACAGGTCACAATAAGCGTTATCCAACACTGTTATCGATAACATAAGCTAGCACCAGCTAGAAAACCCGCTGCTTAGTCTGACGCAAAGAGATTGTAGCGTTTTGAGTGATGTTAGGGCCGTTGTGACAACAAATAAATGCAAATGTTGCAATTGTCTTTCGTACAAAAATAACTATTCTAAATCCATATCTAAAATAAACAAATTTGTTTTTGCTTTTTTACCGTTCATTAAGCATTTATTAGCATGTGTAACGATCCGAACATGTAAAGAGAATATATTATTATAAATATCCATTATTAAAGCGACTTAAGCTAATCAATTTAAACACAAAAAACATTAATCAAGTGATTTAAGGCAGTTGTTGTGACCTCACTATATGTACTTTGTACAGCTAAAAATTTAGACTTAGTTCGAAAATTAAAACCGCGCACCCCTGAACAGCTGTTCACTTTTGGAGTGCAAAAGTAGCGACGCAGCAAATTGTGCTTCTATATTTAATCTTCTTTGCTATCGATAACATAAGCTATTACTAGCTAGAAAACCCGCTAGATTCCAATTGGCCAGCTCAGTCTGAAGTATTTACCTGTGGCGATCGGTTGTGTTGCGGTTCGGTGTTTTCTTTTTTGTTAAAGTAAGTTCAACATCTACCTCTATGTACTTGAGAAAAAGTTCATAACCAAGTGAATGTGAAATGAATGAACTTTGTGCCGGCTAAAGCAAAAGTCGAAAGTTCTGTATGAAATGTGTATAACCTGTTGATGTTGAGTTGAAAAAGAAAACAATCGGCGCGCTGCACTTTTCCAGGCGCTTGATGGTGCGTGACCTATTTATGTAACCTGTTTAAAAAATAAAACAGCATATCCCTGGCGATTCAAATTGCTGAAAAGTGACCAAAAAGTGTTAATTAAACTACACCACTCAAAGTTTTGGGCGAAAAAAATAATCCATAAAAACAAAGGTAGAGTGAAGAAAAAAAGAGTGCATTAACCCTGCAAGACCCACAGCAGTCCAAGCTGTGTGTGTGTGTGTGTGTGCTTGTGAGCTGGAAAATCTAACAAACAGAGAAACGGAAAATGACAAGGGTCAAGTGGAAATCGACTAAACTATTTAATTCTCATTTAATGTCAACAATTTGATTATTTTCTAAGTTTTGGAGACGCAGACGTGGCTGCATTGCATTTTTTATGGCTACGCTTCAGGTTTTTGTTGGCTAGAACGGTACTAACACACACACACACATACACAAGTAAGCATACACCTGCCAAAGGCAGAGAGAGCGAGAGAGCCCCATGCGTAAAAGAGAGGCTTACATTGCAGCACAGTCAGCAACAACAAAACTCTGGGTGCTTGCGTCAATTCATAGAAGTCGCTCGCTCTCTCTCTCTCTGTTACTCTTCTTCTCTGTCTGTCTTTCCTTGAGCTTGAACCAGGCTAAGAATTCTTACACACACTTGTTTGGCCGGTTTGTTAACAAATGCGTAGCACAACGGGACATTTTGTGTGCAAGTATGTGTGTGTGTGTGTGTGTGGAAAACCCTTTTTTCGAATCAAATGTGACTTTTCATTTTGTTGTCTTTTTTTTTGCGTTCCCATTTGAGCTTACACTAATGTTTGTTGTTGCTGGCCCCCTTGGGGGGCTTTCGCAACTTTCTGTTTGTTTGGTGAAACTTTTTAAAGGTCTCTCCGAAAAAAAAACAAAAAGTAAATAATACTATGACAAGTCTTTTTTGGGAAAAGATTTTAAAACTTTAATTAAATTGATAAATAATGAACACATCAATTTTTTAAATAGGCGTGTACATAAAAATAACTAATATTATCTTTGATTAAGTAGATAATAAAATTAATAATTATAAAAATTAATAAACCGCTGTTAAACTTAACGATTAGTTCGTTGACCGGTTAGTACCTGGCATTAAAGTTTTACTTTGAGCCTAGCTTAAGCCATAAAAAATGCATAATTAAATTTTTGGAAATGCCCAGATTGTTTTTTTTTTTAAAGCTAGTTACTCAGACGCTGACAATTTTGTCATAGCCTATCTAATTACATTGCTCTGACAATGCGCTCTTATAAATTGTCAGAGCTCATTGTCAGAGAGAGTATTGAGCATCCCGAGAACTCGTTAGGACAATAAGCATGGACCTGCCAACTGGTTTTTTGAAAACAGCTGATAAATTGTCGAAGGGGGTTTTAGAAATATGAAACTTGTTTGATAATTGTCAGAGGTACCTTCGAGAATCAAGCACACAACTCAATAAACAAGTAAGAAAGTCGTTCAAGCCCGACTGTAATATACTCTGTACCTGCAGTAGCAGCGCTGCTGGTTCTTTTGGTCATAACTTGACCAATAGATGGAATAGATATAAACTTGATCTGCCTGCAAGTATAAGTAGTATATGTTCCATGCATTTCAAACCGCTATCTCTTACCATCTCTGAGATCTGTTTGTTTATGCGGACGGACAGACGGACACTTTGGTTGACTCGACTGTTGATGCTGATCAAGAATATATATACTTTAGAGGGTCGGAAATGATTCCTTTTCCCGGTGGTTATTCGCTCACTCAATGGCTAGAAATCGAAGAACAACTTATTCGAAATGCCTGACTTGTGCCTTCTAGCAACGCCGAAGTCTGTCTGGCCACTCATCAATAGCAGTGCGCACCTCATGAATTGAGAAATTGTCCACTGCTCGGACAAGAGCGCGCTTTAAAAACTCAATATTTGGGTGCCATAGCCTCAAGAACGGACCACAGTTTGTAGTTTAATGGATTCAGGTCTGGGCTACCAGTAGGCCAATTATCCGTTGAAATAATGTTCGGTACATGGTTTTGTTTTAGCCATGTTGGAGTCGTTTTTGCATTGTGAGGTGGAACGGAGTCTTGTTGAAAGGTCCACGTCTTGTTTGCAAATAATGTCGTGTTGAGAGGCTTCACAACCTTTTACAAAACGTCGGATTGATACACTTTCGCCGAAGTTTTGACTCATTTTTCACAAAAATGGAGCTTGGTGATCCCATCATAGGCGACTCCCCACCAATACATCACATAAACCGAATGGTGACCTCTCTGAACTGCCGGAATGAGGTCGGACGCTTGCATACACTCTATCAATCTGTTTGTTGAACGTTTCCTCTATGGTCAACATTTTCTCGCCAGTAAACAGAATTCGTCTGTGGGCATTGTTCGCGCATTTCCATGCCGTAAATCAATTGTGGAGGAGAATCCTTTTCGATATGCTTCTCCCGTGGTTGCCCAATGTTCACACCAGTCGCTCCCAACCTTTGCAGCCTTTAAGTCCTAGTGGCTCCTCAGGCTGCCGTTCCAACCACGCTTGCTGTGATAGCTCCCGTTGCTACTGTGGTGCTCACCTACCAGCCACTTTTAAATCCGTATTCACCTAATTTTTTCTCCTCTAATACGCCCGGCGAGTATGATACGCCTCCAGTCCGTGGAACTGACTGTGACTTCGTCTATAACCTCGGGTTAATGTGCGTTCCGACTAATTCTAATCACCCGATGCGTCACGATAGCAGTATGTCTGTGGTGAAGTTCTGCTGCCGCAGCCCAAAACCAAGTTTCTTGCCCTCAAGCCCCACAACAAATGCCCTCATAAAAGAAACCAAGGCATTACCTATAATCTTTGAATTTGACATAGTGACTTTCATTTTTAATCTCATAATAAATAATAAAAATAATAAAAAATAGTTTCTAAATAATAAAACTAAATTCTGTTGAATTGAGGAAATTCGTCTTTTCAAAAATCAAGAATTTTTGCCATTGAAACCGCACAAGTAGCAGCACTGAATTTTCTCGTTTTAAAAGCAAACGCTACTACTAAGTATATATATTCCTGATAAGCATCAACAGCCGAGTCGATTTAGCCAGTAGTCTGTCTGTCCGTTCGTCTGTCCGTATGAACGCGTCGATCTTAGAGAATATAAGAGATAGAGCCACAAATTTTTGGATGTAGCTAGGGGTGTATACCGTACCCAGTTCCAGTTTGTTTCAGATTTTCAAAATTTTAACCGCAAAATCTGTTAGAGCTAGAGTGAAAGTGTGTAAGTGTTACGTGTGTCTCAAGTGTACAGGCTATTTTGGAGTCGGGACACTCAACTACAGCGCTCTTACTTGTTAATTTATGACCTTCTGAACTTGAATCGGAACCACTTATTTTTGAAATAACGTTCGGTTCAAAAAACTATACTGCTCACTTTTTCTGATTTTATATAAATTATTTTTGTTTGCTGGAAAAAAAAAACTTGACGCGTTTGGAAAATCATATACAAATTTTAAAAATACGACTTTGAAAAAAGGAAATAGAAAAAAAGTCAAGTTTTAAAATGACAATACAGAATTCAACGTTTCAAATAGCTTAGAGGAATACATCCTCTTCAATAACGAGAAAGTTTAGCTTTTAATACACTTGAAAAAGTTCGCTTCAACGGATAGCGATTTCGATCAAACTTTCCAGATCAGCTTTAAAACATATAATATTAACAATGATCGAGTTTAAGAGCACTAATATTGAAAACAAAAAAGTTTTTCTCACTAAAACCCATTTTCCGACCGAACATTTCTATGGCAGCTACAAGAAGTAGTCATCCGATCCGGTCGGTTCCGACATAATAGCAGCGTGCAGTAAAAGGAAGGCTCTGTGCAAAATTTCAGCTCGATAGCTTCAAAACTAAGGGACTAGTTCGCGTAGAAACAGACAGACGGACGGACAAATCTCAATAGACTCAGCTCGTCATGCTGATCATGAATATATATGTATACTTTATGTGGTCGGAGATGATTCCTTCTATGCGTTGCAAACTCCTGGGCAAAATTATAATACACTTTTCAAGTGTATAAAAATAATGCCCAAAAGGGGTTAAACGAACAAAAAAAGGGAAAATTGGAAGTACAGAAAATTATTAAATCCGATTGTTTAAGTAGTTATTTTCTTAGTTTCTTCATATATTAGCTGGAAAAGAATCATTTATTAGTATTGGAACGGTCGGTGTGTTATCTAATGAAGATCCGTCTTCTATATCATATACAAACTCGGATTGTTACGATTCTGAGAAGAGAAATCAAACAATAGGCAATTCAAACTTCTCATATCATGTATGGAGTACATATTAGAAGGACCAGGAACTTTTGGAAGGATACGAATGATTGATTGCAGTAATAATAAAGGTCCATTCGACATTAGTCAACAACTGATATCAAATAGTTTGGCAAATTAATTGCGTGCAGAACAAAATACTGTCGAGCAGTTGTATGCAGCCTTGGTTTTAACGATCTACAAATCTTTGAACCAAGGCTCGAACCAAAATCTTTGGTTTGATAAGTTAAGGAACCGGCTCATTAAACATCCTTTAGATTTTACGCCAGGTTTGAACCTCACAACCGAACCTTTTGCAGAATTTTGTAGGTTTGCAGCCTTAATTTAAAGCATATTTAGATAATCAGCCATGCTCCCATTTTCACTTTCGCAAAACTTTTGCGATTTCAAACCGGTTTTTGGACCAATTTTGGACTCGAAATCGGAAAATTTTTGCGAAAGCGATGGAATGGAATGGGAGCTTGGCTGATTATGCAGATTAATAAAAGTAAATACATTATATGGTATCAGAATTAGGCACCCTTCTGTTCGTTTTAAATATCTTGTTAAAATTAAATAAAATATTCTCTGCTGAGGTATCAAAAGATAAACAACTGGTTATGTATGGTAAGTCAGTCAAGATAAAGGTGTTTGTATAAATACTTGTTTTTAACATCAGCTAAATATTATGTTTTTGTTATACATTTTCGGATGGTTTGAATTTGAAGTTTATGCTGAGAATTGATCGCTCGATATTAAACTGTAAGATCTTTGTGCGGTTTCAGGAAGCTCGAGAAGAAACAAAATCGATAGTTTCCTCCGATAGTTCCGATTGTTTTCTAGCATTCAATTCTGTTAACCGAACCTTCTTATTTTTGGAAAAAGGTGAATTTTTAAAAGCGTTGGATAAGAAAGACCTAATTAATTAACTCAACGTGCAATTTGATAGCAAAACAAGACTATTTTGAATACAATTAATGATTTCCGCTGGATAAACTTTCTAAACGGGGACTCATCTTATCACACATACACAAATCTGTACATACCAGATGAAAGAAAGAAGTTATTTTGTGATATCTAAGAACTAGATAAGTTCTCGTATCTTATATTTAATATAGAATGTTCGGAATCGTTCTTAGGTCACATTAATTTGAATTACGCTTTAAAAAACTTTAAATCTAATGGCTAATTGGACACCTCATTCATCATTTAGCACACACTGCACTTGCGGGTTTTTGGAGGCGTCTCTATTTCAAACTCAAAATATTATACCCGTAGCTACACTCCTCCTCTAAAGTAATTGCAACATGCCAGACAAAAACACAACAACAAAAAATGTTAGTGGGGCGGCACGTATACCAGTCTGGTTACGCTCTGCCAAACAAAATACTCAGGGAACCGCGATCCACTGCAAACATACACACATCCTCATACATCTACATACTAACTGAATTGTTGGCCTGAGTTCATCGTTTTGTTTGTGTGTGAGTGTGTATGTATGTATATGTGGAAGAATATTTAAAATTATTACTTAATACACAATTTTTTTGTTATCAAGGGGAACACTTAAACAATTTGCCTGATAAGCAAACTGGCATTAAACAAGGTGTAAGCGCTGATGGCGGACAAAAAATGTATGTACTCATGTGGGTAAGTGTCTGTCTTCTCTTGAGCATGACCAAAAATCAACAAATAATTAAATCATAAATTAAAGCGGGCGACAGTTGAAAGAATTTCCGTTTTAGACACGTTTTTTCAAAGGTGCACAAATATTTGCCAGAGATTATCCCCTACTCTTGTCACGTCAGGGGAAACGTATGTGTGTGTGTGAGTGTGTGTGTGTGAGTGCGTGTGACTCCAAAAGTTCATCAAGAGTCATTAGTGAAAGTTCGTATGGCGCTGCCTCCACGTACAATTACGGTTTATGCTATCTAACCACATCTCCATACACACAAACATAAAAAGATACTATTATAAACTCTTTTTCACTTTGACTTTGACATCTATAACACTGACAACGCAGCTGAGAGATCTTCTTTTATAGTTTTCATTTTCAACTAATAAACTTGGCTTACAAATCTTGTTTAGAATTTGTTGTCTATGCTTGATCGCTTGGCTTAGAAAATTATCTCGTCATTTAATATTTTCTTTTCAATATTGAATGCATGGAGTGCAGATCAGTTACAAATTCTGACTAGGAATTTTCGAACTTATATTAAGCAGGTTAAAATGTCATCGGTGAATAGGGACCTTTGAGTTGTGATAAATTTTTGGACCGGAGAAGACGCGTTTTGTACTCATGCCAGCACTTCTTTAAGGCTTTTCAATGGAAAGCTTCAGCTTTGATATACTTCAAGAAAGAGTCTACATTATCGAGCTTTCATTGAATGCCACTAGAACTGCAACTCCTTGAATAACCGACTGAATATATAAACTGTAAAATTATTAGGCGAGGTAATTTGTAGTGAGCATTTTTTGTGAGCATTTTGGTTTCAGTTATTGGTTTAACATGTATGCGGCAATTAACTATGAGTCAGCTAATAATTCGTTCAAAATTCGGTTGCTCATTCATTAAGTAAATGAATATAGTTAATATTTTGTATATTTAAAGTATATTCCCATTCGGTTTGGTTCTTTGATTAAATCAACATAGGAGTTGGCTGAAAAACACGTCAGGTAGCTGTGAATGAATTTACAAAAACTGAACTCTCAAAAACTGCCCATTTCGCAAGCCACGCACTCGTTGTTGTTTTGCGCTAAGGAAAAGCTCGCGCGCCTACACAAGCGCCCAGTTTGTGCATTTGTATTGGTATTCACGCGCCCGTAGGCTCATTCTGGACACCCATGGTCTAAACTTTAGACAGAAAAAACTTACAAAAAAAATTTTGAAATTCGTTTTTTAATTTCATGAAAGCAAAGAAGAGGGTTTACTCGAGAGGGTTAACTTCTATTTTTAAAATGTGAATCGCCACGTGCCTGTTCGTACCGTCATCTATCTATCTGAGCAACTTTTTTTTACACCTTATTATACCCTTGCAAAGGTTATTATAATTTTGCCCAGAAGTTTGCATCGCATAGAAATATTCATTTCCGACCCCATAAACTATATATATTCTTGATCAGGGCGACGAGCTGAGTCGATTGAGCTTTGTCCGTCTGTCTGTCTGTCCGTCTGTTTCTACGCAAACTAGTCTCTCAGTTTTAAAGCTATCGAGCTGAAATTTTGCACAGAGTCTTCTTTTTACTGCACGCTGCTAATATGTCGGAACCGACCGGATCGGATGACTATATCTTATAGCTGCTATAGGAACCATCGGTCAAAAAATGGGTCTTAGTGAAAAAAACTTTTTTGTTTTCAATGTTAGCGTTCTTAAACTCGTCCATTATTAATATTATAGGCTTTCAGACTGATTTGCAAATTTTGGTCAAGATCGGATGACTATATCTTATAGCTGTCATTGGGCCGATCGGTCGGAAAATGGGTCTTAGTGAAAAAAACTTTTTTGTTTTCAAGTAAATCGTTCTTTAAGTCGGTGATTCTTAATATTAAACGCTTTCAAACTAATTTGAAAAAGTTGATCGACATCGGTTGACTATATCTTATGGTTGCCATTGGACCGATCGGTCGGAAAATAAGTCTTAGTGAGAAAAAATTTTCTGTTTTCAATTTTATCTTTCTTAATCTCCGCGATTGTTAATTTGATATGTTTTCACAAAGATTCGCAAAGTTTGGTCGAAATCAAATGTTTATATGTCGGATTTTTTAGATTTTTATGTAAGCGTTCTTAAACTCTGACATTTCAAAAACAGCATTTGCAAGGGTATAAAAATTTCGGCACAGACGAATTTAGCTTGGCCTTCTCGTTTTTATTACTTTTAAATAATAGCGGCTTACGATGTAGAAAATAAAAAATGGATTGGCCCCTACGTAGCAACATCTGGCCTCCCTCGAGGGAGTGTACTGGGTCCGTTGCTATTTACACTATTTATTAATGACATCGGTTACCTACTTAATTAACATTATCTAATGTATGGTGATGACTTAAAAAATTTGTAGATCTGTTAAAAACCTTAAAAACCATACAGTCGTCTTCCAGTTGACATGCGGTTCGACTTTAGCAACAACTATGTTATTTTACTTAGGGACTTTTTCTTGTAAATTGTTACTGTTAATTTTAAGTTTAATTGTAGTAGCCAGTTAAGTGTATTCGTTCGCGAAATACACCAAATAGATAGGAGTAAGGTTATCGTTAGATGGTTACTGGTGTGTTATAGCACGTTCATATTTGTCGTCTTGAAAGTTTTCCTTTGGCTCTGAAACCATTTCTTCTTCTTCTACGCTAACCGATTTGGCTGTCCTCTGAGTCTCTCAAGGTAATCCTCAGATTCATTGGTAAAAACGTCGCCTATCATAGGGTTAGTTCCTTCTCCACCCTTCACGTGCACATGTACAAGGGCGTTTCCGATAGGATACGGATCTTGTTTAGGTGCGCTGTAGCTGCAATGCCAAATACTGGCAAGCACTTCCAGGTACCTGTGTCCTTGATGATGGACAAGAAGTTGATCTTCCATGAAAACTCCGTGGGAGTCGTCTCTCCTTAACGTGTAGGTGACATTGGCACCCTTCGCTTGATTGATACCAATATTAAAGCGACTTGCAGAATCTGCAGAATCAAGTCATATGAAAACTCAGAAAAAGTACAATAAGAGATTTAATGATTTCATCATATAAAAATTATTGTATAGAATAGAATCACTTAACACCATTTATTGGTCTTTAGACTTTCAGAAGGACTGAAATGCTACAATTAAAAGAATATGTCGTCCATTCTGTTTTGATATCCAGGCCCTTTTGGTAGCCTTGAAAGACGACCAAGACTAGGCAGAATTGTGTTGAACCGTTTGTCAATTAATAAGCATCCTGCGTATTTTTCCAGCAATCAAATGAGATATGAACCAAAATTTCACATAAAATCTGTTAAATGCTTTTTAAAACGGGTCCGCAAACCAAACCTTTAGCTTTTTAAAGTGTTTGGAATTCCGGGCCGAACTTTTTTCTGAATTTTTCCGTCTTGTGCAATTGTATAAATTTTGGTCTCGTGAATGCGAAGAAGGTTTATTTTGTTGGTTTAAAAAATTATATACTGGCGGAAATTAAGCATTGAACAATAGATCTGTTGTACACGAAGACAGATTTAGGTGACATAGTCGAGTATTGGTTGTTGTTTTTGGATGGTCTTAGGACTAGAAAAGTAAGACCTAACATCTCAACTTTAGCAAAATACGATTTTTATAGGAATAATAGATGGGGCTTACTTAAAGTATGGACACCGCGAAAAGTCATTGCTATGTTTGTGTGGTTTTTGTAGTTGGCCAATATGTGTTTTAATGTTGTTTAACCTTATGTGGATTGTTTTGGCCATTGTGGTTTATGTGAATAAAAGGAATTGTGTGTTATTCCCATTTTTCTCCTACGCGTTTCGACGCTTTTAACGTCTTCTCCAGGGAGACTGCATTTAATTTTTCACAAAACATGTTTCAATTCAAGTTAGTAGCAGTATGAGCATAATCCAAAAACATGTTAGCAGGGTTCCAGTCTCGAACCCATCATGGAGACTAGGGTTTTATCTGCGAACCGTTTCCTAAATTTGTGGAGCCTTAGGTTTGGGTTCATAGTTTCTCAAATCGTGTTAACAATTTTCCTCTAATTGCGGTTAATTTGAGCGAATCGTTTAAAAGGGAGACATATTCAGCTGTAGCTTTTTGATAAGTTGATCAAAAGTTGCGTAAACCATATTTTTTATTGTTATATTTCATAAAGACCAAATGAGGACGGTATCCTATACCTTTTATGCATGACTTTTGCTTTAGTTCCTTCCCGAACTTGTGGTATACCGAATTTACCTATGATTTTTCACACTCACCAGACATGGCACAGACAATTATATAAGTTTTTATAAAAGTAACTTAAACTATTTTTTAAACTAATCCTTATCCCAAACAGATGAGGTCCGGTTCGGGATGTCCTTAATTTAGAAGCTTGGTTTAATGTTTCTACGGGCTTCGGTTCTGGACCGGTTTAATGAAGAAATGGAAATGAAGAAATATAGAAGTGAGCTCGTGTGCGTGCTTATGACCGAGTGTTTTATAATAACAATTGTGCACTTAGAGCAAAGAACCAATAATTTCTTTTAGGTTCCCGCCTAAAAATGCTTTGAGACATCCAGAAAACACTCTTAACCAAAACACCTTTCCTTTTTTTTTGGACTTGCAGTTTTCTATGGCCCAAACCAGCGAAATATGTTTATTGTATTGTGTTTGGCCGTATAAAGTAATGAAAGTAAATTTTTTCAATGAAATTATAAATAATTTGCATAACAAACGCAAACTTTTTGGGTGTCTTCAGTGGTTCTGGAAACGTAAAAAGTGAAATTGGTTGATAGCCTTTTTTGCATGTCTAAAGGTTTAGGTTTTGGATCGGGCACGTATTTTTTTTTTCTGTGGATGAATAGCACAAGTATCGAAAGTCTCAAGGTGCTAATATTGATGACTAATTTGTTGTTGGTTTTTATGTTTTGTTAATGAGTCGAATGCGCTGCCAAAAGAAAGAGGCTAGAAGAGACAACAACAACCATTGAAGACAACGACAAGTTGTGAATTCTTTCAATTTACCGTAAACTTCACCTTAATTTTTTTTTCAGAGCCGGTTTTAAGCGCCTGTGGCAACTTGTTGTGGCTGTTGTTGTTTGTTTATGGCTAACTCTTCCACTTGTTCTCTTTCAATACAGAAAGCTCCAAAGAAAAGAACGAACCTTGTCTTGGATGCCAAACCCCAAACAGAGGAACAGTAAATGAAGGACGACGAATATGGTGATAGTAACACGTGTAAGTAAACATTTTTATCGCTCTCTCTTTGCTCCCCTTGCCATGAAAACTTTGATGTGCAGTAGACAAACAAACCAAGCTAAAGCAGAAAGCGGAAGTTCCATATGTATACAAACCTCCAACTCTTATTACATTGCAGTGACAGTGGTGAGCATAAATAATCGGACAGGTTGTGTAAAGGAGAAAAACAGATTTCATGCAAATCACTCCAATCATCTAGACAGAAAACTTGTTGATAAATGGGCTCCGGTACTGCTTGAAGTGACGAGACCCGTTGGATTTTGGGTCACAAGCTCCATAATCCTTCTTTATAAGCACGAACTGTGAAATAGTGAACTAAATGACCTTACGAACCATTTAAAGTGAATACAGTTGCCTCAACTAGAATGAAAGGGGTTTCTATGGTTCATTAGAAAATTCGTAAGCTAAGAGGAACAAAAGAAAAATACAACAACCAAGAAATATTGTTTAACTCAAGGAAATGGCTAACCCCTAATTTGTAGTGGAATAACTAGGAACAGTTTTAAGTTACTGTGATTATTTGGTGTAACTAATTTTATTTGATATAGCTTAAATAAAAAACAAGAATTATTAATATTATCGTGTGATTTAATGTCTGGGAGCTCCGAGACCAGCGATGGACAAAGCGAAAAAACCTTGCTGACGCGTGATATCGATTACCAGTGAGGCCCCAAAGTAGCCACAGTACTCCCCCTTGAGGAGAGCGAATGATTTTCAAAATTCTGATCATGACTTTCTCTGTTGTGCAGAAATCATGGCATTTGAAAGCGAATGACGATTAGACACATTAATCGAGTTTGATTAGGACGGATGTGCGGGGCGATCATCTACAGGATCTGCACAAGTACCAATATGGTGGAAATATTGTGTATTTGTATTATATTGTATCGTTGGAATTGTATTTGCGTAGTCGAACTGTTTCCTTAGAGTGTAAAAACTGATGAATCCGTAGTACTGAGCATGTGCACAGAGTACAGATTTGCCTAGTTGCGTCGATGGTTAGCTGGGTGTCGATAAGCAAGTTCGTTCGAGCAGGGCTTAGGTTGCCTCGAATCGAGGACTTTGCGGTGCCTCAGTGAGAACTTTGTGGTGTTTCGAGGGCTTTGCGTGCTTCTGTTAAGAACTTATTATAGAGATACCGTTGTGTTAGACATGGCAGCTAATCGCAGCGCAGTCAGAGCTGGGTTGCCACAAGTTTATAGAACTTCGCGCGTTTAGGTTGATGATGCTGAACCGCTGAACTAATGGATACTTCTTGCATATTAAAGCTGGACTTTGGCTTCTATAACTGACGCGATCGATTCGTATTGTATCCTTACCTTGAATATATTATATAGCTTCAATAGAAGCGAGCCAAATGTTCACAGAGGAGGCTGATTTTGCTAGTCTGCTAATAATACTCTTCTGGCAAAAATGGAATTTATCTAGAAACATTTTTTTAACTTTTAAATTATTTATTATAGGAAATGCAAGAGAATACATTTATTTAATCTATCTTCATTCATTTTTAGTCAGCGCTGCGGTCTGTTCCCTGAAATGAAAGGGATCATTTTAACAGACTCGCTCAACAGAACACTTAAATTTTGTTTTTCATGTGTTTTTTGTTTCATAGCTCTCGATTAGAGAAACACACAAAGCTTTCTTACGATAACAGCTTCAGATGGGAACTGAGCAAAACGAGCCAACTGTCAGCGCAAAGTGTCTTTTTTGTTGTTGTTGGGATAAATTTGTGTTGTCGTGTAAGACATTTCATTGCAGGCAAAGCTTATAAGAGGTAGGATTCCTTTCATGCAGTTTACATGCGCAAAAGACACTTTCAGCAGATTCTGCCCACCAAAGTGTCTCATGGAAACAAATGCTCAAAGAGAGCGAACATATTTCGTTAATTGAGCCAAGAGCACGTGGAGTAAAGACGGGGGTGAAATGACATTTCGTTTCCTTTTTTCATCGTTTCCGAGCCTGTGAAAGCCTGTAAAATGGAACCACTTTTTGCGAGCTCTGCTTTTAGTTTCTTCTTGATTTTTTGTTTGACAATACTTTTTATTTTCTGTATTTTTTTTTCCTAATATTATTTATTATCTTATTTCACTCTGACTTTCTTTTTCGTTCTCGTCGTACCATATCTTCCTTATATCATGGTTATTTTCTACATTTTCCCTTTTCACTATCAATATTATCTAGGTGAGAGTTTTTTTCGAAATCTTAAAAATCTGTTAAAATATTTACCTGTCCGAATACTTGTGCTCTCTACTGTACAATGTAAGTCTCCCATCCCATGGCTATATATTTGTTTTTTTGTGCGTTCCGCTTAAGTGATTCTTTCAACAAACAACAGCACTGTTTTTATGGCCAGTCCATGGCAACTAAATGGCGGTAGCCTCGTAAACACCAACTCTCTTGAATGTCAAATTGTAAATTAAGCCAACTAACAACAATTCCACACATCCACAGGGTGACTACATCTGGATAGAGCCCGCTTCGGGACGAGAATTCGATGTGGCCATTGGAGCACGTGTCATCTCAGCGGAGGGTCGTCGCATACAAGTGCGTGACGATGATGGTGATGAGGTTTGGCTTGCACCAGAGCGTCGCATCAAGGCCATGCATGCGTCCTCGGTGCAAGGTGTGGAGGATATGATATCGCTGGGAGATCTACATGAGGCGGGCATCTTGAGGAATCTACTCATCCGATACAAGGAGAATCTTATATATGTGAGTGGTTAAGAATATAAATATAATAACGCATAAATCGCAAGTGACGGAACTGAAATATGTTACATCATTATTGAATGTATTGTATTTTAGATATCGAATTCCTTATCTGAATTACTTTCTGAAAGTTTTATCAGCCGTTTTTATATGATAACTTGTTCAATTAAATTTCCTGAATTCTTTGAAGGTTTTTTCTTGCTGCCTACTTAAAAGTTTATAATCGTTTTAAACCATTAATCTGAAAAGTTATTGCCAATCTAGAGACTTAAATATAAAATCTGACTTTAAGGGCCGATTTGAAATCTTCTAGATAGCATTATTTGTCATTCTAGTTTATCTGGCACATAGCAGCTATTTAGAAGATTTGAAATCGACCCTAAGTCCACTATTATCAAGATTAAGATTTACTTGTAAGATTGTAAGATTTAATTAAAAATGCTAATGCCAAACAATTTTCTACATTCCAGACCTACACCGGTTCCATATTGGTAGCCGTTAATCCCTATCAAATATTACCCATCTACACAGCCGATCAGATCAAACTCTATAAAGAGCGCAAAATTGGTGAATTGCCGCCGCACATTTTTGCCATTGGCGATAATGCCTATGCGCATATGAAACGCTATCGCCAAGATCAATGTATTGTCATCTCTGGTGAATCGGGAGCTGGCAAAACGGAAAGCACAAAACTCATTTTACAATATTTGGCTGCCATCAGTGGTAAACACTCGTGGATTGAGCAGCAAATACTCGAAGCGAATCCCATATTGGAGGCATTTGGCAATGCCAAAACCATACGCAATGATAATTCGTCACGGTAATACAAAGAGTTTTTGATGTTCTCTTCTCAATTAGATACATGATTAATTATGTCTTTTTATTAATTTTATACAGCTTTGGCAAATATATCGACATTCACTTCAGCGCCAATGGAGTGATCGAGGGCGCCAAGATTGAACAATATCTGTTGGAGAAGTCACGTATTGTCTCGCAGAATCATAGCGAACGTAATTATCATGTATTTTATTGCATACTGGCGGGACTATCGGGGGATGAGAAGAGTCGTCTCGATTTGGGCAATGCAGCAGATTATAAGTGAGTCTTAATTTAGAATTATAAATGAAAATTTATCTTCAAGCAGAAAATCTTTTGTCGTTATCTGAGCAAGAAATATTTATTTGGATACCACACATATCTTGAATGAAAATTCTGCGTTATTTTAATTATTTAACTAATTAAACGCAAACCCTAAATCCATTAAATTTACTTCTGTAATTCAGTAAAATTCACTTTATGTACCACAATGAGAAGCTAAGGCTTTTATTTTAAAATGGACATAAATCCATCAAGGTATTGCCTTATTTGCCATATCGGCTTTAAAGTATGTACTGGCTGGAAGAATGCAATTAGTTTATGATATCCTTCTCTCCCTTTCTTACTGTATCTTCTACTGGGTTTAAAAGTTGTTTTTTTTTTTAAATGCCATAACATAAATGTTTGACATCAACAAAACGACTGACTATTCGATTATTAAATTTGGTCGATTGATTAGATCGATTGTTAATCGGCTTTTATAGCACGTGGCGCCATCCTTTTGTAACCAAAGTTCGTCAATATTAATATCGTCGATTTGAGGCCTAAAAGTAAGACGGTGGTAACGGAATTTCCAGCATCATCCTCAACGAAAAATGGGCCTCCACTCCATAATCCACACTAAAAAGTAACTCTTGGAGAATGCTTAGGCTTCTCTAAAATATCATGAGGCTGCCCCGAGCCCCAAATCCGACATTTCTGATTGTTTACATAGCCACCGAGATAACGCGACAGGTATGGCACATGAGCCGTCAAAATTTTGGTCCTCTAGCTTTTTTGGTGTTACCGTACTACGAGATTACTGGTCACCACCCTGTGAAAACTGACTTATTTTCGTCGCACCGCGATTTATTAAAAATTTAAGTGAAGATATTATTTGGCGGTTATCGATGGTAATTTTGATTTCTTTTACTTTTGTAATATAGTCCAAAATATTATTAAAATTGTGTGAATCGAACCTGAAACCGAACCACGATGAACCTGAACATGACAAAATTATAGACACTCTGAAACCTAGCTACTTTATGGTTATTTGGTCAATATTGTGCAACAAAGACTCGAAATCTCCTTGCATGTAATTTGGACATTTATTAAAATTTCTAAAAACCCGTTTAGATCCTTGATTCCAAAGTTTATTGAATGATTAAACGTTACATTGGTAATATTTGTCATAGACTTACATCACCTTATTAGTTTAGAGGTTCGAAGTTGGTCTTTTAGTGTTAACAAGAAAAGATTTTCGCGATTTTGACGTTTAGAGAACCGACTACACTAAACATTTAAATGACTTGGAAATCTTATCAATGTAAAAAACTAATGCTTAAAGCTGTTGCGATAACTATCTTATCATCGCACCATCGATTAAAGTCTCAGTTAATTTTTTGGCTCGAACACGCGAACGAGAGCTTTGAAAAAAGTGATGGGTCTTAAAGCTCTAGAATTAAGTGATGTGGGTGAAATATTGAAGCTATTGGAGTATAAAAATCAAGTTGTGACAAACCGTATGATGAATGCTGTTAGATACATGCGAAAGCTATAGACGAGGAAAAAAATATGGTGAGCTTGAATTTATTTATGTGAGATAAATGATAAGTTATCATTGATAACAAACATGATAGAACTTAAAGGTGTATTAATGATCACTGTTGTAGTTTTAGATTTGTACTAAATCACTCTTGAGAGCGATCTTAGCTAACGCTGTGCTAGTAAGGCACAATGTATGTATAAATGATCTGCGTTGGTCTAATAGGAGGGATTCACACAACGCATCTCTAGCGGTTCCCATCAGATGGGCCTCTTCACGTGTGGCGTTACGTGCATCCTGATGAGAGAACTGCAAAAATCACTTTTTTCTTGATTGGCTCATACACAAAAATTCTTACTCGCATTTAATCAATCAACAAAACTCAGCGGTGAATATATTCAGCTCATACCACAATCGCATCGAGCGGTTGAGCCAGAGTTTTGCGATCCAACGTTTATGTTCATATTTTTGTGAAATATAATCAGAGTCATGCCGGCAATTGTGTGTTCGATCGAACAAAACTCAGAATTGACTGGCCAGCGCTTCGAGAGCAATGCCAGAGCATTTCTTTCTCACTCTCTTTCCATATTTGCCAGCAGCGCTTTTCCGTCTTTGCAAGAGTTTACTCATACGAGGTGATTTTCGCTCATTGTAATCAATCGTCGTTGAGCCAAACGAACAAAACACCAGAACTGTTTGGAATGAAGTCGAACATGATTATAATCAGAGTGGCATCTATAGTGTTGAGTAAAACCAAAGATTTATAGATATTATAGATGACGCATGTGAAACAAAAAAGGTTTTCTTGGGAGCTGACATTGTATCCCAATTTTTGCTTTTCGCTGCCTTTACGAGGAATATATGAATTGAAATTCAGTTATACGTTTTGATAAATGGGTGTTGGCTGAGCGCAAAGACTTACAGATATTATATATGACGCATGTGAAAGAAAAAACGATTTTTCTTGGGAGCTTAAATTGGATCCCAAAAAAAAAATAAAAAAAGTTTTGTATGAGAAGCGGTATCTATAAGTGACAAAGACACTATGGTAAAACTCATTGGCGAACATGTTGAGTATGCAGTTTGATGCATAGAGCTCAAAGCGAGTTTATTGGGATATTGATTAATGTATGTATGAATGTTTTACAATCGAACGAAGCCGTTCTCTGATCCTAATCCTTGTCAGCAACGCTAATTATATTTAATGCTATTACAAAGAGACATGTTTTTGGGTTAGGTTGTGTCTAGTGAATATGACATTTAACGCTATGTGTGGATCGTGGGTGTGCCTCATGTTCAAGTTTGAATGCCTACAAACCAGAAAATCTTCGGTTTCGTGAAGATGGCTAGGGAATAAAGGGTATCACAAGCCGTATACAGCCATCGATTTCAAGATCCTCATCGTGTGCTTTGAAAGTTTCTTGTGAGACAGAAAGCGGCACACCCTTCTTTTGAGTTGCGGTTTGCAGGAAATGCTTTTTTGTTAATTCTCGAATAAATTTAGGTCTATGGTCTGCGGAAGATAGTTCCCCATAACTTTATTCGATTAACATCCCTTGAACAATTTAGGTAATTAACTGCCTTCCCCCTAATTGGATTGATTTGGGACATTGACTATTTTTCGGTGTCTTCTGTATTATTCTTGTTTCCTATTCTCTTTTTTGTTTATATGTTCATAGCTCAAATTGCCCTAGGGCGCACGCACACATGCAGTTGAAAGATAAACTGACGGCTGACCGTGATATTTCAGTAAGTCAACAAACCGAAAAAAACATACTTGATTGATTCTGCAAAGCTGAGCTTACAACTGAATTTTTTAAAATCAATCCAGTGCTTGTTGTGCACAGTAGAATGCACGGAGCGTGGTTATTTGCCAAGATCAGCCTTAAGTTCTGCCGTGAGTTCATCTTTCAGCCGTATGTGTGCGCGCGCCCTTAAAATTTTTAAATAGAATGGATGGAAAGTTGAATGAAATCAGACTATTTAAAAAAAAAAGATAATTTCTTTAATTTTACTTCTTTATTTTATATTTCCAGATATCTCACCGGTGGCAATAGCATAACCTGCGAGGGACGTGATGATGCGGCCGAGTTCTCTGATATACGATCGGCCATGAAGGTCTTACTCTTCTCGGATCAAGAGATCTGGGAGATTATTAAACTTCTGGCCGCTTTGCTGCACTGTGGCAATATCAAGTATAAGGCAACTGTAGTGGATAATCTAGATGCCACCGAGATACCCGAACATATCAATGTGGAACGTGTGGCTGGTCTATTGGGTTTACCCATACAACCTCTAATCGATGCACTGACACGACGTACCTTGTTTGCCCATGGTGAAACGGTGGTGTCCACCCTCTCGCGCGAACAATCGGTAGATGTGCGCGATGCCTTTGTCAAGGGTATTTATGGAAGGCTTTTCGTACACATCGTAAGAAAGATCAATGCGGCTATATTCAAGCCCCGTGGAACCTCTCGCAATGCCATTGGCGTATTGGATATATTTGGCTTTGAGAATTTCGATCAGAATAGCTTTGAGCAATTCTGCATTAACTATGCGAATGAGAATTTGCAACAGTTTTTCGTGCAGCACATTTTCAAGCTGGAACAGGAGGAATATAATCACGAGGCCATCAATTGGCAGCATATTGAATTTGTGGATAATCAGGATGCCTTGGATTTGATAGCCATTAAACAGCTAAATATAATGGCTCTGATAGACGAAGAGGCACGTTTTCCCAAGGGCACAGATCAGACCATGTTGGCGAAACTACACAAGACCCATGGCACGCATAAGAATTATTTGAAACCCAAATCGGACATTAACACCAGTTTTGGTTTAAATCATTTTGCCGGAGTGGTTTTCTATGACACCAGAGGATTTTTGGATAAGAATCGAGATACCTTCAGTCCCGATCTACTGCATTTGGTTAGCCAAAGTGGGAATAAGTTTTTGAGACAAATATTTGCACAAGACATCGAAATGGGTGCGGAGACGAGAAAAAGAACACCAACATTATCCACCCAATTTCGTAAGAGTTTGGATGCCTTGATGAAAACATTGAGTAGTTGTCAACCGTTTTTCATACGTTGCATAAAGCCCAATGAACTGAAGAAACCCATGATGTTTGATCGCGGTTTGTGCTGTCGTCAATTGCGATATTCGGGCATGATGGAGACCATACGCATCCGAAGAGCGGGCTATCCCATACGGCATGGTTTTCGAGAGTTTGTGGAACGTTATCGTTTTCTCATACCAGGTGTACCGCCGGCACATCGCACTGATTGTCAGGTGGCCACCTCACGTATCTGTGCCATGGTTTTGGGCAAATCGGATTATCAATTGGGTCATACGAAAGTCTTTCTCAAAGATGCTCACGATCTGTTTCTCGAACAGGAGAGGGATCGTGTGTTAACCCGTAAAATTCTCATACTTCAGCGCAGCATACGCGGTTGGGTATATCGTCGACGATTCTTGCGCCTGCGAGCAGCTGCCATTACGGTACAACGATTCTGGAAGGGATATGACCAGAGGAAACGCTATCGTAATATGCGTGTGGGCTATATGCGTCTACAAGCCCTGATACGTTCGCGTGTCTTGTCACATCGATTTCGTCATCTTCGTGGTCATATAGTGGGCCTGCAGGCCCATGCTCGCGGTTATCTAGTGCGTCGCGAATATGGTCACAAAATGTGGGCGGTCATCAAGATCCAATCCCATGTACGTCGCATGATTGCCGTGCGTCGTTATCGCAAATCGCGCCTGGAGCACAAACAATTTGCCGAGGTTCTGCAGCTGCGTAAAATCGAAGAGCAAGAACTAATGCATCGTGGCAATAAGCATGCTCGTGAAATAGCCGAACAGCACTATCGCGATCGTCTGCATGAACTCGAACGTCGTGAACTGCAGGAACAACTCGAAGATCGTCGTCGGGTAGAGGTCAAGAAAAATATCATCAATGATGCTGCACGCAAACAGGAAGAACCCGTCGATGATGGTAAATTGGTGGAGGCCATGTTTGATTTTCTGCCCGACTCTAGCAGTGATGCGCCCACTCCACATGCTGGTAGGGAAACTTCGGTTTTCAATGATTTACCCCATGCTCAGGCAGTCAATCAAGAGGATATTATAACACCCATGCACATCTCCGAGGATGAGGAGGATTTGTCTGAATTTAAATTTCAGAAATTTGCTGCCACCTATTTCCAGGGCAATGTCAATCATCAGTATGCCAAGAAGGCTTTGAAACATCCTCTGTTGCCTTTGCATACACAAGGTGATCAATTGGCCGCTCAGGCCCTGTGGATAACCATTTTAAGATTTACCGGTGATATGCCTGAACCTAAATATCATACAATGGATCGCATGGATACCACTTCGGTTATGTCCAAGGTGACGGCTACCTTGGGACGCAATTTTATACGGAGCAAGGTAAGGCCGCTTCTATATGAGTTTGCTTAATTAAAGGTAACAGGCAGAAGAAATCATTAGAAAATTTATTAAGTAGGACCGCAGCCTATGCCCTAGCAGCAAATTTGTTTTTGTAAAGCCAGCTAAAACATGTTTTTCCTTATTTATTCTTGTGGTTATTGTTAATTCAGAGCACCATATACAATTTTCCCAATTTTCAGGCATTCATTAATATCTTTACAATTGACCAAAGATTTTGGGTCTAGTTAGTTTAGCAGCCAACAACAAAAACTTCTCTAGGTGAGAAAGGCAAGTTGTTGTTGCACTACACTTAGCTATAAGCTACGCGTAAGGGCTATACGTACGAAAAACAGACACGAAACTCGCACCCAACAACAAAAACTTCGCTCGGAGAGAATAAGTAGAGATAACAAGTTGTTGCGCCCTAAGCTAAGCTAAGCAACGAATGCGTGGCATGCGCATAGGGGCTGGGCACATTTGGTTTAATTCATTTGTATTGTTATCTGCTCTTACATACTTAACAAAATTTTCTTTATTTTACTCCCTCTCCAGGAATTCCAGGAAGCTCAACTCATGGGCTTAGATCCGGATGCCTTTCTCAAGCAAAAGCCACGTTCCATACGCCACAAACTTGTTTCGCTTACCCTGAAACGAAAAAACAAACTGGGTGAAGATGTGCGTCGACGACTACAGGACGATGAGTATACCGCAGATAGCTATCAATCTTGGTTGCAATCCCGTCCCACTTCGAATCTAGAGAAATTGCATTTCATCATTGGCCATGGCATACTGAGAGCTGAGCTAAGAGATGAAATCTATTGTCAAATATGCAAACAATTGACGAATAATCCCTTGAAATCGTCTCATGCCAGGGGCTGGATTTTGCTATCATTATGCGTGGGTTGCTTTGCCCCATCGGAGAAGTTTGTTAACTATTTGCGCGCCTTTATACGCGAAGGACCACCCGGCTATGCGCCCTACTGTGAAGAGCGTTTAAAGCGTACCTTCAATAATGGTACACGCAATCAGCCACCTTCTTGGTTGGAGTTACAGGCCACCAAATCAAAGAAACCCATCATGTTGCCCATCACATTTATGGATGGAAATACCAAGACTTTGCTCGCCGATTCGGCTACCACCGCTAGGGAGCTGTGCAATCAATTGTCGGATAAAATAACGCTCAAGGATCAATTTGGCTTCTCTCTGTACATCGCCTTGTTCGATAAGGTTAGCTCCCTGGGCAGCGGCGGTGATCATGTGATGGATGCCATTTCCCAGTGCGAACAATATGCCAAGGAACAGGGTGCACAGGAGAGGAACGCACCCTGGCGTTTGTTTTTCCGCAAGGAGATTTTTGCCCCTTGGCATGAACCCACCCATGACCAAGTGGCCACCAATCTTATTTACCAGCAGGTGGTACGAGGTGTGAAATTCGGCGAATATCGTTGCGATAAGGAGGAGGATTTGGCCATGATTGCTGCTCAGCAATATTTCATCGAATACGGCACGGATATGTCCATGGAACGTCTGTTCACTTTGTTGCCGAATTTTATACCCGATTTTTGTCTCAGTGGCGTGGACAAGGCCATCGAACGTTGGGCCGCCTTAGTGCTGCAGGCCTACAAAAAGTCCTACTATGTCAAGGATAAAATTGCCCCACTGAAAATCAAAGAGGATATCGTTAGCTATGCCAAGTACAAGTGGCCATTGCTCTTCTCTCGCTTCTATGAGGCTTATCGCAATTCGGGTCCAAATTTGCCTAAAAATGATGTCATCATAGCGGTCAATTGGACGGGAGTTTATGTGGTGGATGATCAAGAGCAAGTTTTGCTCGAGTTGAGTTTTCCCGAAATCACTGCGGTTTCGAGCCAAAAGACGAATAAGGTGTTTACGCAAACCTTTAGTTTGTCCACGGTACGTGGCGAGGAGTTCACCTTCCAGAGTCCCAATGCGGAGGATATCAGAGATTTGGTTGTGTACTTTTTGGATGGACTCAAAAAGCGGTAAGTGTCATTTGGCTTTCCTTTATTCAACTCATCTCAACTCAACTCTTTCTTCTTTTCAGCTCCAAATATGTAATAGCCCTGCAAGATTATCGCGCTCCCTCGGATGGCACTTCGTTTCTGTCATTCTTCAAGGGCGATCTGATCATACTCGAAGACGAATCTTGTGGAGAATCTGTTCTAAACAATGGCTGGTGCATAGGACGTTGTGATCGCTCACAAGAGCGTGGAGATTTTCCCGCCGAAACGGTCTATGTATTGCCCACTCTGAGCAAACCACCGCAGGATATTTTGGCCCTTTTCAACATAGAGGAAGCTGCCCATCACGGGCGACGCCTAAGCATGGCCTCTAATGGTGGCGTGGCCCTTGAGCCACGTGATCGTCCACACACCTTGATGGAATATGCCTTGGATCATTTCCGTTTGCCCCCCAAGAGAACCATGTCCAAGACCCTCACATTGAGTTCAAAGAGAAGTGAAGAACTGTGGCGTTATGCCCGCGATCCCATTAAGGCTCCATTGCTGCGCAAACTGCAGAGCAAGGAAGAACTGGGCGAAGAGGCTTGCTTTGCCTTTGCGGCCATATTGAAATATATGGGGGACTTGCCCTCGAAGAGGCCACGTATGGGTAATGAGATCACCGATCATATATTCGATGGACCACTAAAACATGAAATACTCCGAGATGAAATCTATTGCCAGCTGATGAAGCAATTGACAGACAATCGCAATCGCATGTCCGAGGAACGGGGTTGGGAACTAATGTGGCTGGCCACGGGTTTATTTGCCTGTTCGCAGGGCCTGCTCAAGGAACTGCTGCTGTTCCTGCGCACACGTCGCCATCCCATATCGCAGGACTCTATGCATCGTCTCCAGAAGACCATTCGCCATGGACAACGCAAGTATCCACCACATCAGGTGGAAGTGGAGGCCATACAGCACAAGACCACTCAAATCTTTCACAAAGTCTACTTCCCCGACGACACGGACGAGGCCTTCGAGGTGGATAGCTCCACGCGAGCCAAAGACTTTTGCAACAATATCTCGCAACGTTTGTCCCTACGCACCAGTGAGGGTTTCTCTTTGTTTGTGAAAATCGCCGACAAAGTCATATCCGTGCCCGAGGGTGATTTCTTCTTTGATTTTGTACGTCATCTCACCGATTGGATTAAAAAGGCACGACCCATACGTGACGGGGCGAATCCACAGTTTACCTACCAGGTGTTCTTTATGAAGAAACTGTGGACGAATACGGTGCCAGGCAAAGATCGCAATGCCGATCTGATTTTCCATTACCATCAGGAGTTGCCCAAACTGTTGCGCGGCTATCACAAATGTTCACGCGAGGAGGCAGCCAAGTTAGCGGCTTTGGTATTCCGAGTGCGTTTTGGAGAGAACAAACAAGAACTGCAGGCCATACCGTGAGTTGAACGGGGATTGTGCGCTTTGAAATTCCATTTAAAAATTCTTTCATCTTTCTAGACAAATGCTGCGAGAACTGATACCCTCTGATATAATGAAAATGCAAAGCACCAGCGAATGGAAACGTTCCATTGTGGCCTCGTACAATCAGGATGGCGGCATGAGTTCCGAAGATGCCAAGGTGGCCTTCTTGAAAATTGTCTACAGGTAATTAAACTGAGAATAACAATTAAATTCCAAGTTAAAACAATTATTTTTCAAACTTCAGATGGCCCACCTTTGGTTCTGCTTTCTTTGAGGTTAAGCAAACCACCGAACCGAATTATCCTGAAATGTTGCTCATTGCCATTAACAAGCATGGCGTAAGTCTTATACATCCCGTGACCAAAGTAAGTATTCACCCCCTCTCTATTCTAAAATGGATGTGATCCTCATGACAATTTGTATTTTCTCAGGACATTCTGGTCACCCATCCCTTTACACGCATCTCGAACTGGTCGTCGGGTAACACATATTTCCATATGACCATTGGCAATCTGGTGAGAGGCTCCAAATTGCTTTGCGAGACCTCCTTGGGCTATAAAATGGATGACCTTCTTACTTCATATATCTCGTTGATGTTGACCAATATGAACAAGAATCGAACCATTCGAGCCAACTAATTTATATAAATATTTATAATAGTTCTAAGTTATAAATGCAATAACTTATATGTATACATCTTTTGTATGCCTAGAACTTGTAGTTAATTAAGCACGAAACACTCCACTCCACTAAGCATGCTCCAATTTTTGTTTGTTTGTATAAATACGCCACAGTTTTTTTTTATTAAGTATTTTATGGCACATTCCGTTTACTTAATTAAATTATGAAACTATTCATATCTCCGACATATCTTTAGATAAGCATTTGTATCTCTGCATTTGGCACTATCTCCTTTTTCTGTACTGATGACGTTTTGTATCAAATACATAGAAATGTTCAATTATTTAAATACATACATAAATTATATATATATACATACACATTATATAGAAATAAATGGTCTTACTTTGGGCAAAGATGGGAAATCTTGGGATAATAAACAAAAATTTTGCACTTTTTTTTAAATTTTTAAATAATTTAAATTTAATTTAAATGAGAAGCAACCGTTTAAAACAATTGCCAATTGATTTTTTCAAACGATTCTTACGATTGGAGTTATATAGAACATAGATGTACGATTTGGCATAATTAAGAATCATTAAAAAACTGATTGTTTACTTTTAATTTGAAATCGCTACCATCAAAAACAAATTCGATATTCTCACAAATTCCATTTTCAAGACGAATTTGTTTAAATGCAGAGCTAATTGCAGAGCTATTTTTAATAGCGCTAAAACCAAAAAAGTTCATTTTATATGACATGTATAAAAAGGTTTGTTCAAGGATTTACGTGGAATTTGCTATAGTATAATTTCAAAAATTTTTAAGTTTAGTTAAGTAAAAGACATGCTCAATGAAATACTGTTCAGATGAGCATTCCCTTAATAGCACAGACCATCAATAATTCTGGGTCTAGCGATTATCAAGCGGTCTCTTCTGTACCAGGGCTGTAAACCGAAATTACCATTACCATTAAAACCTATTTTTGGTAATTGAAAATGTAATTACCGCTACAATTACAATTATTTCGTAATTAAAAGTTGAATTACCATTACAACTACTCTCATATTACATATTCTGATCAAATTGAAAGATGAATTTTTAATTTAAACTTACCGAGGTTTTCCAATTGATAATTTTGTTTTTTCTGTAACTTGGTAATACTGTTAGCTACAGCTGTGTCTGCTTATTCACCTGATTTGGCACCGGGTGACTTCTGGCTATTCAGTCAACTCAAGAGGTCGCTTCGGGAACACCGTTTTGACTCGATTGAGATGATAAAAGCAAACTCGCAGAAGGCTCTGAAGGCCATTCCGAAGGAGAACTTTGCCAAGTGTTATAAAAACTGGAAAATTCGTTGGCATAACTCTGTATTGCAGCCGAAGGGGATGAAATAAATTTAGATTTATAAATAAATTTGATCACAGTAAAAGTAAAGTAAAATTGGCTCAAACAGCACCTCCAGGAGGGCCAGGGCCAAGCTTCTCTCAATCTCTTGGCGTGTGTGCTTATAATTTTTCGCACAAGAGAAAGGGACCTACAGTTTAACGCCGAATCCGAACGGCAATAGTTAGAGAATTTGCTTTTTCATGGCTAGTTACTTCACAGCTGGCGCCAGTAACTGGTGAAGGTGATCCGGTGTGTAAAAGCTTTCTTCTAAAGAAAGAAAAAACTTTTTCTATTAGATGGTCCGAGGCGGGATCGAACCCACAACCTCCCACACCAGCCGCCACACATACGACTGGTACGCCACGCCCGATTTGATCACAGTAGTATAACGAAAAATTTCATCGAATATTAATTCAATTATTTTCAATTACCAATGATTAAGTTTTTTGGTACAATTATTGAAATAATTGGTAATTGCCATTATATTTTGTATTACCCAACAAATTGTAATGGTAATTGTAATTGATATTTCGATTTACAGCACTGTTCTGTACATAACACGCTTCTTCTTTCATCAAATACTGTACTCAAGATAGAGAAAATTCGTTCAATTCTTTCGGAACATTCTTTAAACATTAAACTGTTCAAAGTGGAAGTTCGTATTTCCTTATTATCTTCCAATTATTTTCCGACATTATACATTTTTACGGATTCCTTATGGATCTGATCAAAAAATTTACCAAGAAATTCGTCTCTCTGCATATCGCTATTGAAGTAACTTTTGGTAAAGCAAGATAGTTTAATTCAGTACAAAGCGTTCCAATAAGTTAAAAAAATTCATTTCTGGAAATTCTGAACTTTTCGGGAACGACGGATTTTTGTAGATTTTGTGCGTGGGTCCCCTTGTCTCTATTGAGCATTATAGGGTAGTGTTTAAGTTTACGAACCTGATGGAGAACGGCTGTCACTTAGATGTTCGACAAACTCTCGATTAGCATTTTGAAGAAGTCATACTGGCCGCTGTAAAGAAACTATTAAGTTGCATCTATTTAGCTAACGTACAAAGTGTGTACAAGTCGTTAAAGAACTTTGATCTTATCGGTTGTTCTAAAGCGACTTAGTCAGGTGTGTTGCGAATTCCACTACCTATTGAAAAGTAAACCCTTATTTTAGTTTTTACAAACCACCGGCTCTAAAGAGATTGGCACTCGGGGTTCCCCAAGAGTGAGGACGGAAAATGTAACTGTCTCTATATGACACTCAGTGATGCATGACTTCGGCAAGCATTCGGTGTGAATTGCAGAGTGTGTTAGGCGACCAGGAGCAACGGCTGGGGAACACTCCACTAGATACATAAGAGAGAAAACACAAGACCAAGCGAAACGATCGAAAATGGAACAGTCGAGAATGAGAAACGCAGACTTTTTCGTTATACTTTTCGCTTTTGCTGGCACTGCCAAATTCTGGTCACATTAATAAAAAATTTCTTTGTAAAAGACAATGCAAATCAAGTTTCACTAACATATTCTAAATTTATAACAGAATTAAGAAAAAAACTCACTTTATGTACATCTAGCCTTACAGTTGCTCCCGCCCGGTTTCTCTTCTCTCTAATGTTAGATTTTACTGTTTATCTGACATATACCTCTATGTAGAAGTGGTGAAATCGGCCCTAAGAGTGCGTAATTTGGCAATTACTTTTCATTCCACCGACCAACAAGCCATACTTTTTAAAACGAAAAACTTTTTTCAATTCCAGTTTCGCAAAATTTGCCGTCGAATTGGAATAATCCACAAAACGATACAGCCATGAACCCGTTTTTAGTTTCGCAAAAATTTTGTGATTTGATACCGGTTTTTGAACCAGAGAACTTTTTGCGAAATGAAAATGGGAACATGGCTGATAGTGTGTGTTTTGATTTGTTTCTTTTGGGTTCTTTCTGGGAGTTGTCGCAGTGGAATTACTGGGTTATAGATTAATCTGAAAGTTTGGTAAAGTTCTGATGATCGATAGCCAAGTTATGAGTAAAATAAAGTTCGCGCCTTCGTCAGCCGTAGCGTAATATTATTGGCTCTTAGGCAGTACCTCACACAGTGGGTTGGCGCCACAGTTAAAAGTTTTATTTAGATTCCTAACCATGGTCGAAACATAGGATTATTATTATGTATAAACCTAAGTCAAAAAAAACAGTCAAAATAATGAACTGAAAAGGTAGATACGGCTACAAAAAAGGCAATTTCAAGCGCAGGGAAGGTTATGGCGCCAGTATTTTCGGATTGAAAATCTCGAAAAAAGCTTTTTAGAGCAAGTAATTGAATAAATTAAACAAAAACGGATATATTTTTAGAAAATCAATGTTTTGCTTTGCTCTCTAATCGCAATGGCTAGAATCAATGAGAAAAGCTGCTCGGTAGTAAAGGACTTTCCAACACTGATGGGAGGAGTCTGCGCTTAAGGGCTATTTAGAAAAGCACGAGATATCTTTCTAAACACAGGCTATTGAAGCTAAAGAATATCGTTGGAAAATGTGTATCTAGCCAAAAAAGAAAAGAAATAACATATTTATATATATAGCGGCTCTATTGTTAGGGCAACTAATTCTAGAACAGCCCTCTTGTTTTGAACTTGTTTTATTTTTGCTTCTTTTATGTCTTATTTCTAGCGTTAATTTTATTTTTCCGTTTAAATTTTTATTCTTGGTTGCTTTTCACGTTTTATTTGCAATCCTGCTTTCTTGATTTAATCTCTTTAATTTCAATATTACGTTGTCCCATCTCCATTCAACGCTATCTTACTCTCAGTTCAAGATTCACAACGCTAACATTTAATTTTTTTTCACCTTTATTAAGGTCGCTTAACAAATTATATATTTTTATGGCTTGCCGTTTTTTTTCCTTTCTTTAGCAATCAATGAATCTCTTTATTGTGATTCCCAATAATGTTAATAAGAAATCCCAAAGAACTAACTTAACAAAATACTTTCAATCAAAATTTTCCCACAGTCTATTTTACCTTGTAGGAAATTCCCTTACACCTCTTTCAATAAATCAATAATAAACCCCTTATTCTACCATACAAATCTCAACCTATGATTTGCCCACTTAGACTATATATTGCATATATATTAATTACTTCGTATATCCATTTCCTTCTATATATAGCACCTGCCCTTAGCCATTTAATTTCTTGTCTCCCACGCCACAAATTTCCCACGCATTGTATTTTGCAAAGAATTTCCATTTCCACAGCAGCGTGTGAAAAACAGCAGCAGCAACTGACTTAAGTCGGCAGACTTAGATTTTTCAAGATAATTAACTTTTTATTAGAGTGCAGTGCCACAGTCCTGAGAACTTTTTAGAGAATTTTCCCCTTGCACTTGCCACAACCGCAAAACATCAGAATCATCGCACTCCCCACCTGTCCAACCAGACAGGGAAAGGGGCAGAAATTATGCACTGGAATGGGAATGGGAATGTTCATTAAAAATTCAACATTCAACTAATTTCATATTCAGTTGTTCTTATAAGACGTCTAAAATGACCTTAAGGAGATGCCCAATCCAATTACAAAACTAAGAACTATGCTTGGCAGTGTTGGTGGTGGGTTTTGCATTTTCTGGGTGGTTGATTCATTGGTTGGACCTGAGCACGCAACCAAGTTGCTTGTTTGAGTCTTTTGTTCCCAGCGAGATAGGTGGGCAATTAATTTTGGTCTTTTTTCAGAGGGGGGGTTGAGAATAAAAAATATATATATTTTAGTATTTTATTTTATTTATTTATTTAGTTTTAGTATTTATTTTCAGAGTTTGACTTTCCCGGTTCAACTATTCTAGTCGGTAATCCTTCACATGACAAAAAAAATGTCACAGAATTGACACCTTAATAAATCATTTGGACATAAGTGAAGAAGTTTGATAGGTTTTACGTAAGCTTTCGATATTGCCCAACTTCTCAAAATTTGAGGTTAGGTAAACTCAGGACGAATGTTTTGATCCAGATAACCTGAGTTTAAGTACTTTGGCTTTCTCAACGACAGCTTCATTCGATATCGATAAATTGCTACCAGTCCAGAGTCTGTCAAATATATCGAATTGGTTATATATTGGCAACCAATGTTGTTGTCAGTATTTTGTTAGCGAAAAAGTTGAATAAAATTGCTTACGATGAATCAAAGTAAAAGCATTTTCCCCACCAGATAATTTAATTCCTGAACGGGTGCAGTCGATAGCAGCAACAGGCTATGGTAACTTCACCATCTGAAAGAAGCCATCAACTGTTTCCTGCATTCTTTCCACATGTAATTGCGTGGGACACTTGTTTAACTGCACGGCAGCCAAAGGAACGGTGAACCCACAGAAGTCGCCCGCAGTGATGAGGAAGCTGCCACTGGCATAAAAACTCAGCGCTACCAAAAGCTTAGTTTCTGAATGAGAATACACTTGATCTCTAATGTTGGTTTTGTCAACCAATCTTTAACAAATTTGGCATCATCCAGAATCTGGATTCCAGATCAGTGAAATAATTAGTCCTCTCCACTGTCTCTTCCAATTCTTATTCCATTGCGTGGATTTTAACAAATTCGATTAGTCATGAACATTGTTGGAATCAGCTGCTTGTCTATCGATGTTTATATCGATAATTGTTGCTCGTTTCTACCCAAAATCTACATGAGACACTCAAAGTCGGCTAAACTCAAATCAGTTTGACTAACCGGACGTTGAGAAATTGTGCCTAAGGAGATTCTCTGACGATAATGTAATAGTAAAGCAAATATCTTTAAATATTCGAAAAACTTAGCCTTCTATGGGAAAATATGACAGGTTCTATTTGAAGAGAGTTTCTCTATAGAGAATGTTTGACAATTTAAATTCACATAAAGGGCCGGAAAGTACTTTTTCCAAACTTTTAATGGTACGGCAGCATCAAAATCTTTGGTACATTAAGCTATTCGGTATGAACTCTACCATAAAACTCATTAATGGGTTGATCTAGGAGTTGGAATCTAGCTTAAGCTGCCTTACACTTGTCAAATATCTCTAAAGAGACTCTCTGACGATAGCGTAATAGCAAATCAAATATCTCTAATTATTTAGAAAATTAAGCCTTCTTTGATGAAATAGAACTGGTTCTTTGGGATAAAAGATTCTCTTTAGAGAAGTTTGACAGACGACTATTTAGAGATTTATTACAAGTGTAAAGGCAGCTTTAAAGAAAGTAGCTTAGTCAGATTCTTTTAAGCTCATTTTCGAATAATATATTTCAAATCCATGTTGCTTAAAAATGTTGGTTAGCTGTTTAACGGTGCGAGGAAACCTATGCATTTTGAGGCGGTACTTTACGCAATTAGAATTTTTAGCTTGGGTACTACTACGCACGAGTTTGAGCTATGCCGTCCGGCATATAAGTAATCAAATCTAATAATAATTAATTGTTCATGGTTATATCCAAAGCAGTGGTGTCCAAATTTACACAATCAAGCATTGCGCTTGTGTGCGTAGCAGCGAATCACAAAGTTAACATGTTTGACATTTCAACATGAGCAACACGCAAACGAACAAATGCCTTGCGAGAGAGCCGAAAGCCAAACACGCGCATCGTAAGATAGCAATCCGCCGAGCGTGCTATTTATAGAACACACATATTCTCTCTCTAAACGTGTGTCGGCTCCGACGCCAGCAGAATTATAAGTTCCTATCCCATGGGATAGGCTTTTGGCATTTTGGATACCACTGATTCAAAGTAAAGGCATTTCCTACCTTTTTCTGTCCATTGAGTATTTATAAATTTCGAATACATACTCAAAGTATAAATTTATATACTTTGTACCTATAAAACAACGAGTAGGGCCGAAAATTTAGAAAAAGATTTATATCGTGCTTTGTTTCAATATTAAACTTTGATATTTATATTTTGTTATAAACTGACCGATATTTAAAAAAATTTATTTAGAGTAATTGATTGAACGTCTGGCTAAAGAGGTATTAAAGGTGGCGATTGTTACATTGGTATCCTAGAACCAATAGCTGGTGTGGAGGAAGGAAAGATTAGCTCTGGACGCAAGCTCTTTTACATTCTCTAGTGACTTAATGTGGTGTTTTCCAAGCGTTCTCGCCTGGCGCTGGGCTGTGGCATAGCAAATGGTAAGCTGTCTCCTGCTTGTCTTCGCAATTTCTACATTGAGAGGCGAGTGAAAAGGTTTTGTTGGTTATCATGGTTAAGAGTTCATCTGTTCTGCTGCTGTAATACTTTGGCCAGCATTGCTTGTATCTTCCGTGCACTAGAACTGACGCTGAACGTTGAATGGGATTCCATAACCTCCTGGAAATGAGAGTAAATTGGTAGTAAAGCTCATTTCAAAGGCTGGTTCCAAATTATGTAAGCTTTTACTACATTCTTCGCAGTCATCTTATCCCCCTTTACCCACGTCTCTGCTACAACTGCATTAAATGCATTTTTAGGGGTGACTTTGCTTGGCTGGCCTCTGATAAGAACTCGAATCTCACACTCTGATTGGGCGATTAGTTAGTTTTTTGTTTGTTTTTTTTTCTTGCCTTCCAACCAAACGGAAGTAAGCGATGATAATTAATTCAAAACTGCGATTGTTAATTTGTAAAATCTGTAAAGCGACAAAAACAACAACAACATAAATATGAAACAAAGACAATAAAATCTTCTCACACAGCAAGTTTTGTCGCCGCTTTTTGGTTTTGGGGCTGTGAGAAAATTCTGCTCCTTACCTCCCCAACGGAAACAATGGAGCGTTATATATAAATTTCTTGACTTTGCGTTTTTCGTAATTCAAATCGACCCAGGCCCAGGTCCAAAACTGTAATTAAAGTTGGTCGCTGTCGTCGTCGTCGGCCGTGGGAAGAGTTGCACTTGTTTAAAAAAGTTCACACGATACGAAAGTTTTTCCCAAGGCGATTTAGATCGCCCTCCCCTCCCAAAGAGCAAAAATTGTTAAATCATGGTAAATCAAAAAACATATTATTTTTTTTTTCAAATAGTTTTTGTTCTTGTTTATTTAAGTGTTGACAAGGGGGGTTTCTCTTAGGTTTACAAAAATTTGTCTTGTGTTTTGTCTTTTGTTCCAATATATGTTACAAAAATTATATGCTTTTCTCTCATATAAAACAGGGCTTGAAATGGGGAATTAATTCAAGTGAATTTGGAAAGAGGATGGTAGATTCTATACGAAAATATATATAGCTCATAGGAATATTATTAAAATGTTGAGAAATCTGGATGCTTGGAATGTTCTTATTGTGTACATCCTCTCTTAACAATTCACCATAATTATTTTCCCCTTTGTTAGACCCATTTTAAAAATCCACTCTATACTTATATAAATTGTATATTTAACTAGAGTAACATACATACAAAATACTCGTACATATATGCAATGTCAGTGAGCTCTTTTAACTTATGTACAGAATTTTTAATGTCTCGCCTTTACACTTCAATTGGTTCCAACTAGCGCTTAATGGTAGGATGTGTGTGTGTGTGGGACTTTTCCTTTCTTTTTTTGTTCGAAGAATTTAATGGTAGAAACTATAAATAACTTAGCATAAATAATAAATGTATATCCAATTGCAAAATAAAGCAATTATCCTGCACTCAAGATAAGCCGCTCCCATGACTATTCCATTGCACTTCAGAGATGGAGGGCAGCGTTTGATGGGTTTGTGGCTGCTGCTGTTGTTGTTGCATACTGCCACTGGCCGGAGAACCAGCATTGTTGTTGTTGTTGCTAATGCTTGCGATGTTGTTGTTATTGTTCGTGCTATTATTGTGCCGTGTACGCATCACATCCTCCGCTTGAGGATTACAATGTGGCCTTGGTCCCGGCTCAGGTGTATAAGTAAAAGTAAGACCCGTGGCATAAATAATACCATCGTTACGCACTAGAGAAATGGGCACTTGAGTGGGTTGGCGTACCTAAAATAGGGAGAAAAAAAAAGAAAATAAAATGGAAATATATTAGAAATTTAAAAATTCTGCCTAGAATTGGAAGCAGTGGGTGAAAGTGGATGCTCGAACCAGACGAATTTAATTTAAAAACCGGACTGAGAAAAAGATGAGGTTCAAAAAGTTATTAATATTTAGATGTACAACCAGGGATGAGGGTTTAAGTTCGGCCTGTTCCCGAATTAAATTTTTGGAATATTATATTTTCTTTTGTGAAACTGAATTTCAAGAATACTATTAAATTTTATTGTGATGTTGTGTGACCATTGTTTAAAAATTGGAAATCAGTGATAGTTGTCAAATTTTGTAATCAAATTATGGTCACACTACACCTCATCCAAATACAATTAATCACATCATTCCTATGGCAGATATACACGTCCGAGCTGCCTGATGATCCATATTTGCAAAGCCTTGATATATATAAATCACACTTGTCAAGTTTCATTCAAATAGTTTTGAATCTGAATGCTTAGCAAAGCTTTCTTTTGGGGCATATTTCTATTTGTTTATAAGTTATAAATTATAACTTATAACAATTCCACCTCCACAAAAGTTTTTCGAAAGTTTAATTGATTTGTGTTCTGGTATAAGTATACCGATACACTTTGGCGGATTCAAACGTTTTGCATTTTCGGCCAGTGAAATTATAACTAAATTGCAAATTTGTCATTGAAAAATATAATCTACCCACAAAATGAAAATAAATCACAGTATTTTTGGTCAATTTAAAATGTATTGGTATTTTAGTATTACAAAAAGACTTTATTTTATTTTGAAATATTAAATTTTAAAGACACTTTTGATTTCTTAGAGGCTGGCAAAAGCGAAAAGTAAAACGTTAAAAATTCGTGTTCTGAATTCCACAACGCGAAAGCTGCGACCAGTTCGATAGACATTTATCAATGAATTGTCGTCTAGCGTTAAAGGGTCCCAAGTCCATTAAAAAGTTATAATTTCTGACAAAATCGAGTTGATTTCCCTTGCGACCAATAATTTGAATGTGATGGCATCTTGGGAGACATAATTGTATTTCACAATTAATTTAAAATTCAAATTGTTAAATTGTTGCGACAAATGATTGCAATTTTGAGCTGTCAATTATCATAGCTCGCGGAATTTTTTTGTATTTATTATTGTAGTAAAAAATCAAAACGAAAATGCTTATATCCAATAGTTTCTACTTCACAACTATCAATCGATAGGCGGCAGTGGAACTACTAGTTCATACAAGTAATTCTAAAGCAATTTCACTTGGAGTTCAGAACACGAAATCGAGAACGTTTTGGAATTGTTGGAGAATTACTTCACTCTAATTTAAGTTATGCTTAGGTCAATAAACTGTATATTCTTATGAGCTATATCATGGTGATTAACACTATGATAAACTTTAGCAACAATAACTCTGCACAATGAGCACATTTTAGAGGAACGCATTAGAATTTGATGTTGATGCGAAAAAAAAAATTGGCATGAAATTTATTCAACATTTGCTCAACAATATCAGTTTTAAAAATCTTATGGTGTTTTTTTTTCTATTTTTAAAATTGTAAAATTAACCAAAAATGTTGGTGCAATACCGAAAATTACGTTTTGGTAGGTACGTCAAGATCTAATTTCGGAAATTTTTTTATTGAAATTAAAAATGGTGATTCTAACCGTGCGAGTTAGAAAAGAATGACCCACATGCAATATGAGATCAACACAAATCAATTAGCAATTGCAGGAAATGAACGGATCCTTCTATTATAAAATTACTGGAACACTGAAACAACATCCTGATAGCTTACTTTTTCTCTTAATGAGGCGTCTTCCTGAGACGATACTTGCCCACGGAAAGACTTATTATCACCTTTGTTGGCTGCTTTAATTCGAAAACACAAAGAATCAATTCGGTCAATATTCAGTTTGGATTAGAACTTTAAAAAGGAAATAAGCTCAGATTAGCAGATCCGGTAAAACATTAACATAATATTTGAACCAGCAAAATAATCAAAATTTTCTATTTGGTCGGTTCATCATCCATTGAACATGCCTAATCATATCCATTAAAGATATTCCTGATGTAAAATGCGTACTCAGGCGGGACGGAAAATAATTAAAATATAAATTTTAATATACAGCATGAATTAAGTTGAAAGATAATTCGCGATGTCAAGACTGAATGATACAATTATCGCAGATTAAGAGGGATAGACCTATCCAGAACCCTAATCGAGCTGGTTCAAATAAGTTCGTTTCTGGACCTTGTTTTTATGTGCTCCTTCTGCTTCAGTACTTTTGAATCTTCCCTTAAAAATTGCCATCTATTTATATACATTAAAAAAATGATTTCATCTTCTGTTTTCTCGCTTCTCTTGTGTGGCTATTTCTTTTTATTCCCTTTTAAAAAATTACTTTTGTCTAATTTCGGTTATCATGATTCGTTATTACTTAAATTTTTGCGGAATGCCAAAGATCAACAATTTCGACGACGGGTAGATTCTTTCACTGACTCAAGAAAAAATTTCCAAATTTTTTTTTAAAACATACAAAATCTTTACCCACCCAAAGCCATTCGCCGCGGAATTGTGAAATCTCTGGTACCACACAGAGTAAAGTTTCCGTACATCGATACATCGTTTCTGCTTCCACATCACCAAACCAGACTTGCAGATGAGGTGTAAAATTATCACCACTCAATTCCAGCATAGCCACATCGCCGCCACCATTGAGATTAAGGGAATTGACAATGGGCACAGGGGTAACGGGTGAACTAAAACACAAACATTATTATCAAAGTCAATATGAAATAAAAAAAACTTACGCCACAGGTCCCATGCCCTCGTAAAATTGATATTCGGCCTTGTCCGTTGAAATGATGGTCCAACAGGCTCCATCATTGATCATCTCCTTGTTGGGTTCCTTAGGGCAGGGGGTGGCCTGAAATTGTATGATTTTCTCTTGCGATAGACACAAATACATGCGATCTGTATCCTTCATGTAGAATGCACATTTATGCAGCTGTGACACTGGATCATCGGCCTCCAGCAAAGCCATTTGTTTGTCCACTTTGCGTATGATCAAACGAGGCAGAGCCATGCCCGTGACAGAGCATACCAACTTAACGGTGGCTCCATAATGTATATAACCATCTCGTACTTGAAACTCCTCCGATTCGGATTCATTATCATCTAGCAAATGTATCGTGAACGCACCCCACTGTGTGGAGGAGGCATGGAAATGGCCATTTTCCACATGCAGATAACGCGTGGAGACGGTCTGAGAACGCAGGCGATTGAATAGTGCCACATTGGTGCCACTGGCTATGCATAGATCGGCATTCTTGAGGGATTGTTTCTTCTTGGACGGCTTGGAGATGACCTTAATGCGTTTGGAATTGAAGACGCCAATGTCGTGGCCATTGCCATAGAACATTTTCACCGACAACATGAAATGTTTTCGTTTATCCGAATCGGAAATGAACAGCGTCTTGGCCGCACAATACTGCTTGCCATTGAGATCCAGCTGCTGCATATCCTGATCACTGCTGCCGATGCCAATAAACGCACACAGCTGGGCACCCTGTTCGCCCTCGCCCTGCTGCAGCATTTCCTCGTAACGCCGCCGCCAGCCACTGCCAAAGAGATAAATGCAGGGAGGGGGGCAAAAGAAACGCTTCTCATTGCCGTACGACTTCTGGGCCACCTGTAATAGAAAGAGAAAAATTAAATTTTCAATTAGCTCCAAATTGGTGTCCAGATTAGATTATCGGCAAATCATATTGACAAAAACCGCACCAGCAATGCAGTAATTAATTTCAATTATTCTCATTGTGGCGCGTTGCTCAATTTGAGTGCATTCGAGTGTGAAGGATTCCCATTTGGCGGCGGCAGAGCCGCTTGAAGATCGCCACAAGCCCCCCAGCCAAGCGACCGCGACAGTTTTTTTTCTTTCAGTTTTGTGTTATTATTTTGCATTTTGAATTATTTAACCGCAAAAATGTAACACTTAAAATAGCCGCCAGACTGGACAAGCGGGAGCCATATGGTGGCATACCTGAAATTGGACACCTTCATTGATCACACAAATCCAATTTTGAATTACAATTTACAAATATTTATATAATTAGAGCAAATGAGTCTAAAATTTGTCACATAGAACAAAAAAGGAACCAATTTTATGGTTGAAATGATTCGAATAAAAAATGTTTAGTTTATTAATAAATTTTTAATAGAGATATGGGATATCATTAAGTAAAATGAGCAAAATATCATTAATAAATGTAGGGTCAGAACTATGCACTACCATAAAGCATCTATCATTGAAGCTTCTTTATGTGCCCAAGCTCTGCATTTTTAGAAAGTTAGAAAGTTATCTCCGCAAAGTTGACGCTCACTAAAGTGTTTCTAAAACTGACACAGTTAATAATATCATTCGAGACTTTGAACCTTTTGAATCAACATCGACTTAAGTTGAAGTGCTATTCCAAACATGAACAAATTATTTAATTTACTATTTAGGTTCGAACCCAAACCTTGACTTAAAAACCTTAAATTTCACATTCTTGAACATTAACCATTGGTAAACTTTGGTTCGATCCTACGAACCGAAGCTCCATAAAAATTTTTAAGGTTTGGAGACCTGCTTGTAAGGTTATTACATTAAACTGGGTTGTTATTAGCTAAAAATTGCTGAAATTCATGACACTACCTAAAGAATTATTTTACAATATTCAAATTAAGGAGTTGTCTTTCGCTAAGTAATAAAAGTCCTGTAGATTGATTTCAATTTTTGAAGTTTCAAACGCCCCTTTTTGTCGCTAAGCAACATTTTTTATTAAATATTTTGAAAGTGTTTGTCAACGGTCGATTATAACTCAATAATCAACACAAATCAAGAAAGATTAAATACATTTGAATAACAATTGGTTTGTCTGTATAGTACTGTTTCAAGGGCCTTCCGTCCCTCTCACGTTGTTGCTTTCACACTTCAACACGACATTTAAATTCGTTTTAAATTAATTGTCCTCGAAATAAGCACTTGAATATTACACGGAACACTACAATGAGCATTAGTGGTGTAATTTCAACTGTGATCTCATGGGCACCGTTTTCAGGAAACATATTTATTTATATATATATATCAAATAAAAACCTTTAACATTAAAACTTTAAACATTATCGAAGTAGAATCAGAAAAGAATATACTCCATTTTGTTTTTTCAAGTTTTTGAGTTTCTTGGATAAAAAATTGACAAATATGTAATAACCTGCAGTACCGGCGCGCGTAGCCACGCCCCCCTTAGTATTTTAAACACAAAAAAGAAAAAATCTTCATGATAATATAAACTCAATTTAAAATATTTCAAATTTCGCGTTTTTTTTTTTACCATTTTATCTTTACCATCTATCTATTCACCTATCTATCTAGCTTAGCTCATTCGAAAATTGAAAAATTTTCTCCATTTTTTTTTTAGAACTTTGAATTATTACCATCCGTCTTTATAATAATGAAAACTCTTTATAAAATGTTGCAAATTCCGATTGGCCTACACTTAATATTTAGCCGTCGACAGTTCTCAACTATTAAATCTTCACAATTATCTAAACTCAATACAATTTTAGCAAATTTTGCGATTTTCTCACCCTCTAATGCAGGGACTAGTTTTTATTACGCTCGCTTGTTTTAGGCATATAATTAGAACTGAACTCTCTGGAGAGTTTCAGGGGTATTCAATAAAGTCATGAAATGAAACAGTTTTTAGTGCTTAATCCTGAGTTTAGCACTGATTAATTTAGTACTGAGGTTTTAGAACAAATCCTTGCTTTCCACTCGAAACACTACCGCAAAGAATTATTTTAGTAATAAAAGTCGTGTGTTTTGCAAACTTTGATATCGAAATTTATCACGGGTGTATCCCAGAAATCACTGGAAGAATAAGAATAAATTAAAGCTGTTTTGACTTTACAGTTTGACAGTTGAGCGATTTGAAACAGCCTGCTCAAAGCCAAGTAGATTTAATGCGTACGGGTTTCCTTCTATATGATCTAGTAGCCGGTCTTATTCTTGTCACTTTACAAGAAAGTAGCCCAAGTTTAGTTCGAAGTGCAATCGTTTATACGAAAATCTCTAGAGATTACCAGGACACCTCTTAATACTTAATATCCGATTTCCAAACTGTTCAAAAGTGCGTCTATTCATGTGAAGTGTTGTTAAGAAATACATTTTTATCTCATCAGAGTATAGGCCTTTAAAAACAAATATGAAACTCTGAAATGCTGGAAAATTTGTATTATATCGTTTTAAAAAAGATGTAAAAAGATAGCATTTGCTGATCTATCAGGTCCGTTCCGTTTCGATTTCGATCAAATCGTGCGGAATCGAAATTGCATCCCCCCATTTATCTAATTTATGTAATTCCCATTTATCTTCGTTCGACTCTTTTGATGGCAAAACATTTCGTCTAAATTCTTGAATCGATTCTTAACCATTTAAATCAATCGAATTCGGAAACAAGAAAAGGCCTGTATATACTTTACCGTCATAGTTGAGAAAAGGTTTAATTTTTAAATTAATTAGTTAGATATTCTCTATTTCAAATTGGAAAATTTGGAGATTGGTCTTAAACCAAATACTAAAATGTTTAATTTCTGGTGTAATATTTTGGGGAAATGCTGCAGCTTCATATTAATAATAACACAATCCTCTGTACTATTAAAAACCAGAAAATAAAGCAAATTCGCTAAATTTAAATGAATACTTTTTAAAACCTCATTATTTGATTTAAAATTATAAAGACATATTAAACACACTTGTTAACTATATCCAAAATACATTTATGAAGGAACCACGGATGACCGAAATGAGTATTTTCCACGCAGATTCTATATTTTTTTATAAAGCATCGAACGATTTTCATTTTTGAAATCGAGTTCAAGTCGTTTTAAATTCGTTTGAATGAAAATAATGAATTGTAAAACATTTTAGAAAACCGAAATCTAGTGTATCAATTCTTTAAAAAATCTGAATGCTAACAATCTAAAGTTTAAACATTATAACCATTTAAGATGGTTCAAAAACTTAGAAAGCTAATGAAATATTGTTGTTTAAAATATTTAAAAAAAGAAAAAAAAACTTTTTACAAATATTTCAAGCTTCCCGATGGACTTAAATAAAAAAATTCAATTATTTAAAAAACTTCGAAAAAATTTTGTATTCTGCAATAGCTGAAAATCCTTTTACAGGATAAAGAAAAATTTATAATGCATTTTTGTATATATCGAGAAGTTAGCTCATATATATTACCATAATTTGTGAACATCCTGACCGATTTTATAAAGCCATATATTGAAGAGAAGGTTAATAGGTTATACACTTTATACACGAAGTTGATGATTTGGATGTTATTGAAATTAACAAATATAAATAGTTTCACAAAAACTTGACTTAAAACAAATTAAATAGGAAATAAAAGGAAAAATTTTCGGCCAATGTAAGGACATTCGCGAAATCCTGCTCAAAACATTCATCAACCAAGTACGTTCATATTTATCGTTCCACAAAACGAACATAATTTAATTGATGGAAGAATAGAAAAGATTAATGCTACTTCAATCCGCACCTTGGCATGGAGTATTACAATGACCATGTCATTGCGTTCTCTCATATATTTTTCCATTGCATCGCGGGTCAATTTCTTTTCCTCAATATGCGGCCGGTATGGGCCTGGACCCGGCAGCATGGACATTTGCATTTGTTGTTGTTGTTGCTGCTGCTGCTGTTGTTGTTGTTGGTGATGCACTTGTAGCTGCTGTTGTGACGCTGACGACGACTGAGGCGGCGGCGCACTGCCCAGTCCAAAGTGCGGCATATCCTGATGTTGTTGATGATGATGCTCCAGGGACAGGGATGAGGTATTATTACTAGCGGCGGCTGCGACTGCGTTCTCGTAGGCAATGGCGGGCGGGGCGGCGGCGTTTAAATTAAATTGGCTGTAGCTCTTCATTTAAATGGATGCACATGTCTTTGCTTTTCAGTAAAATTAATTGAAATTCGATATTGTTGTTTTTGGCAATAATTTGTTTATGTGTTACACTTTGGCACTTCTTGTGTACTATTTGTTATTGTATTTCATATTTTGTTATCCTGCACCAACACCAACACACACACATGCATACGGACACACACGGACAGGCAGCTGTCGTTTCTCTCACGCACTCTCGGACTCGCGTTGTTGTTGTTGTTGGCTTAAATGTTTCTTGTGGTGGGACACCGCTTATTACATATTTATGATTTAAAATAGCCCTCTGAGACTAGCAACTGGCGTTGATAGCGCTTGGCTTCTGTTTAAAGTTCTAGCTAGCTTGTGTAGTTATATTTATAACAAAAAAAAGTGGGGATGTTGATTGTTTCCGATTCCGATAGCTGGCGCTGACTATCGATGGGCGATAGGTACCGGCGATATTTTTAAAATTTACCAACACTGGACATCAGTTGCGTGAGTGAGTGTGTCTGTGTGTGTGTGTGGATGAGTGCTGTACACTTAGCCTAACTATGGCTGCGTTCGAGCTAGATCTGTCCAGCAAACTGAGAAAAATATACAAAATTCGATTTCTGAAACACCCCTTTTTTTAATATTTATTGGAATTGTTTGACCTGGCAACTCTGCTAGGACCAGTAGTTAGCGAAGAAACTGTTTGACCCATAGAAATTAAATTCAGAGCGTGGAAAGCTGCCATCTGTTCGGTCTATTCTTTAAGTGGGCCAAACCGTATGAATTTTGCAAATGAAAGGGCTTTGGGGGGGTGTATGGGCATTTATAATAGCCTTTAGTTCATGCACTATAATTAAAGTGGGGAATTTCAATTACATTCCTAGATATGTACGTGGCCTACTTACTATTTATATGTCGGGAACTGGTAACACTAATGACAATAGTTAAAATTTTGGTAATACCAAAATAAAGTTTGACATTTCTTAGCATAATCGGTGGCGATTAGCTCCACTTGTTTGTCCACCTCGCAGCTCTCCAAATAATTGTAGTTCTGTTATTTGGTCTTCTTTGCTTATATTTTTTCATTGTGTATTCAACTTTCAAAGGTACCTCTGACAATTATCAAACAAGTTTTATAATTTCAAGACCCCCTTCGACAATTTTTCAGCTGTTAAAAAAAAAAGTCGAGTTGGCAGGTAAAGAGCTCTGACAATTTTCAAAAGAGCATTGTCAGAGCAATGTAATTAGAAGGGCTCTGACAAAATGGTCATCGTCTGAGTACTTAGCTTTAAAGTCCAAGTCTAGTACTAAGCCCGGGTTGAATCACAAAATTTGAGAACTGAGAACATGGCTGGTAATCTTCAAGTACGGGCTGTAAGGTTTCATTTATTAATCAATGTTGAGGATTAGTGAAGTTCTGCAGAATTTGAAGCGCTAAGTATAATCAAATAAATCTAAAACAAAACTCAATTTTGGAGTTGAACGCGTGGTTCTCGATTAGTCGACAAGAAAGTGGATGCAGCTGTATTACAGATTAAAAAGAATTTAGCATAACTTTGGAGCATTTAAAAACCAACTTCGAATTGAATCAAGCCGATTTCGATAATTAACAGACACCTTAGAGAAAGGCGTGTAAACGATTGCATGGTGATTAATCAATCGATAACACTGGGTCTGAACTGTAACTAGTTCGAACAAGCAGCTGTCCCCCTGGTGAAATAATCTAAAGTTTGTACAAACATTAAAACAATATTCTAGAAATCTAAGTAAATATGGAGCAATTTAAGGGTTTGCAAAAATCCTTATACATATGGACAGATAGTGCTAATCTGGACAGCCGCATTGAACAGCTCAAAACAGCCACCGGTGGTGAGGTGGCTCTGGAAAATGTGCATCGCCTGTCGTTCTGTGAGTCAGCATATTTTACCTCAAAGGCCAACAAAAAACAACAACCATACAACTTATTTCAGCCTCCTACGCCAACTCCAGTTTCGATTTGATTGTGATAGAGTGTGCCCAGTTAACTGACAATTACGTAAAACTCTTGCACATGCTGAAACCCAGTGGAAAACTACATTTGATTTCGTTCATTGGTCCAGCCGGCAGTTTGCTGCAGGAAATTAAACTGTCTGGTTTCATCAATTGCAGCGAAGATGCAGGTGATACTCTGACGGCAGAGAAACCGGGCTATGAGACCGGCTCGTCAGCTAGACTTTCATTTGCCAAAAAGAATGCCAGCACATTGAATGTTTGGAAAATTAGTGGCGATGATGAAGAGCTAATTGACGAGGAGGAATTGTTGGATGAGGAGGATAAACAGAAACCAGATCCGGCTGCTTTGAAAGTGTGCAGCACCACGGGCAAGCGTAAGGCATGTAAAAATTGCTCTTGTGGCCTGGCCGAGGAGCTGGACAGCGAGAAAAAGGAAGCCAGTAAAGCAGCCAGTGAGAATGCAAAATCAAGCTGCGGAAATGTAAGGAAATTAAAATCTTGCTGTGTTAAGAGTCTTTGAAAATGCTTTGGAATGCAAACTGAAAACCGTAGAAGAAATACGGATATCTAATCCTAATCCGCAAACGTTTTGCATCCCTAATTTCATGTTTTTCAATCTCGTTATACTAGCAAACCGATTTAAGATCGTTTCATTAATTACTTAATCCTTGTTGTTCCACTTTCAGTGCTACCTGGGCGATGCTTTTCGCTGCTCCACTTGCCCTTATCTGGGCATGCCCGCCTTTAAACCAGGCGAGAAGGTGCAACTGGCTGATAATTTGCTGAAATCTGATATCTAATTACAAAAACCATTGACACTCGCATCAAATCACATTTCAAATTACACACATATATTTTATTATAAGCTGAATTACTAACAAACAGAATAATGTCATATGTAAATACACAATGAAATGAAATCACATTTCGCATGGTGTACCCTTGATTAATTCTCGATTCTTGCCCATCAGTATGCGATAATTGACGGCCGAGGGATCCAGTTCCTTGTACAAATATGTCGGCATCTTATCGGATAATACCCAAACAGTGCCCTCGCTATCCACTTTCATGTCATTGGGAAAGACCAAAGTGTGCGAATCGGAATCAATCAGTCCTTGTGTATCCGGCGTATAGGGACGTTTGATATTCCAGCAGGCAATGGCATCCTTATTCACTTGCGTATAGAATATCACGCCAGTTTCGCTGTCGAAAACTTCAGCAGTAGATTGTCCATTCATACCGCGATCTCCTACTAATTTAAAATCATAATACGAATCTCCACCCGTGACATGAGATTCATTTTGCAAAACACGATTAGAGACCTTAAACTCTTTGGTACTGGCCAGAGCATGGAAATAGATGTCCTTTGAGTGATCCGGATTCATGGGACCCACGGCCAATCCAAAGACACCATCGGTCCATTGGAAATTGACGCCACCGACATTGAAATCACCCTGAAGCGGATCAAAGTGGAAGAAATTGTGTTTGACGCGGTAGGATTTGTCATTGCGCAGGGAATAGACAATCACACCATAGGCACCCAAATCTGGAATATAGGCATACGAATCAGCACACTCGGAACGTTCGGCATCCACAACCTGATAAAAGAAGGCAAAGTTAAAATGATAAAGATATATTTCTTTCATTTCATTTTCTACTCACAATATTCGCAAAGAAAGTATCCTCTTTGGTCTGATCGGCTGGTATGGTAAAACGACGCACTAGTTTATCCGTTTTAAGATCAAATACCAAAATGGAATTCGGTGTGATTTGCTTGGGGTTACCCAAAATATCAGCCAAACCAGTATCCAATACCCACAAGCGATCACACACATCCACTTGTATACGGAAGGTGGAAATTATGGTCGAATTATCCTGTAGTTGGACGCTAGCATCCTTGGCCTTTTCGGCATCCAAACGACCACCTGAAGGTGTCTTCTGATCTTGAGGTTGCACTTCAATGGGTAGCCGGTTGGCCTCCCAGCTGGGATATGGACGAAGTTTTGGAGATTTCTCAGTCGATGAGAGATCAATGTAGTTTAGCGTAGCCGCCACACCAGCCCTCCATCTGTAAGGGGGTTATAAAATGTTACATTTCTTGTAGAGTAATTCATAAAAAAGTGTAATAAATAAAAAAACAAATAAAATGCTGGATATTTATGTAAAAAACCGCAAAATCGTTTCGGAAAATGTATGAAAAAGCTAAGAAATAGTACTATACGATGATTTCATAGAATGTTCTAGATTTTAACTATAATTCTTCCAAGGGCTTTTGCTTATTTGTAATCGGTATCCACGGATCGATATGTTTGGAACCACACGGTTCTGTTATAAACGGTTTGAACGGTGAATTGATTTGGGACCGGGGCTGCAAACCCAAAACATTTACAAAGAGCTGAGCTCGTCGACGTTTCAAATAAAAATTTATCGATGGTTAATGTTTGAAAATTTGAGGTGAAAGATTTTTGGCCGAAGGTTTTGTTTCGAGCAAATATTCGAGCTTCAATCAAATATTCAATAAAAATTCACAAACGTACTAAAAAATGGGACATGGGATGGGGAAATAAAGATCCGTCTGTCTGTCCGTCCGTATGATCGAAGAGATCTCAGAGATGGTAAGAGATAGAAGTTTGACATGTATGGAACATACACTTCTTATAATAGCAGGCAGATCAAGTTTATTTTCAATTTTTGCCACGCCCCCTCCCGCCCCCGCAATTTAGAAAAAACGTTATAGCTCCTACAGTTTTGCAGATTGATGGTTCCTACCTTTTACGAATATTTCGTAATCAGTATTACTTACCGATCCGTTAAAGGAAGGGTGAAGATCGGATAAACGATAGGCGAGTTATAAGGAAAACATGCAATTATGATGGGTAGCACCGGCCGCAACGGCGATGGGCACCACTTCACACACTTTATGGCATCTTTGCTGCTTTATTTGGCTTCTAACTTAAGTTGATCATTTAGGTATATACAAATTATGGGGGGGGGTACAGAGTATATTAAAGGGCTTGACCGACTTTCTCTTTTGTGAGTTGTTAATTTTGTATGGGGGCTACATCTAAAACGGGACCGATCTTAACAAAACTCGGCCAGAATGTTGGTTTACACTTAAAATAAGCGTGTACCAAAAACTGTCGAAATCGGACAAGTAGTAGGAGTACCGGCTATGGTCAGCCCCCTCCCACCCAATCGAAAAAATAATGCCAGAAATGAAATTGGAGCACGCGAAAACCTATAAAACGATACCCAATTAGATTTTTTTTTAGCTTTTACCTCTTCCCACACACATTAATTCAGCCCCCTTCCACCCGATCGGAAAATTATTGCCAGAAGTGTAATCGCAGCACATAAAAACCTATGGAGTGAATTTGTATTTTTTATTTTTTACCTCCCTCCACCTTCCATAAGTTCATCGATTGGAAAAATATTGCCAGAAATTTATTCGGAGCACCCAAAAACCTGTGAAACAATATTCCATTTGGTTTTTTTTTTTTAATTTTTTCTCCCACCCATAAGTCAGCCCTCTCTCCACCGATCGAAAAAATATTACCAGAAAGGAAATCAGAGCACCCAAATACCCCCGAGTACTAATCTTGACACGATTCTGTCCCAGTCTGCAATAGAAGTTTGTCATTTCAGTTGCTTGACAGCAATGAACTGAGGTATTTTTTAACCATTTCATATGAGAGAGATATCAGATAAGTGCAAATGCAGCTTCACGTAACCGTTCAGGTTCAGGTTAAGCTATTTTTCTCATGTGGTTTGGTTAAAGTCGGAATTCCGGGTTCGTTCGGTTCAAAACAGGTAATCTTCAAAATCTTGCAATAATCCCAATTTGAAACCGAATATCGAAAAAAATGAACAAACTAGAATGTTTATTTTTTTAAACTTTTTGAATTGGACTTCTTGGAGCAAACATTTATATTTGTCAAAAATTCTTGACAAAAAACGCAATGTTAAATTTACATTTGTTTTTAGAAAAAGTCCATTTCCACCTTTCTTTCATTATAAATTCTAATCTGACTAATCTGAATATATAATGCTTTAATTTTTATTGTGATTAAGTATAATTATCAAAAAAAACTTTAAAATATTTCCCAAAATAAAACATGTTTTGATTAGTCACGAGTGTCCCAAAAAAAAGAATGTTTTCTACTTGGTTCTTTTCCTCTCAAGCGTATCATAACGGGGGTGAGCCCCCTTTGTGGCTGACGTCAGATGTTGTTTGGCCTAGCTGACCTGTTTGCTTGTCTTATCTAAGTAGTTATAACCGAGTTTCTTCTTTGTAAAATGCTAAGTACATGGTATTTTCCACAGATTTTTCCATACAATTAATTAATTTTTTCGCGTAACAATAAATCAATTTGTTGAATTATTTGCATATAGTAGAAATTGACGTTTAAAATGCAAATAGTTTTACACAGAAATAAAACGACAACAGCTTAACAAGCCATCGAGGAACCGGTTTACCAGCTCCACTCGCTGATTTTGCAAGCCCCCCAAGCCCAAATTACATACAAATAATTAAAAATTGTAAAAATAAGACACAACTACTACTCGTACCACTAACTGGGTAATCACGGTTTTTCGTTTGATTATATATTTACCTTGGCACAGTGACAAACATTTTGTTTTGCCAACGCTCCAAACCAAGAGGCAGATTGTTCTCCTCGATGTAGTGGCCCGTTGATTTGGCCTCTGCCTCAGCCTCTGGGCTGGGCCAGTCGAAGGTCAGTTGCTTCCATGAAAATTTCTCTTCTAATTTGGCCAATGCACTCCAGCAGCTGATAAGCAGGCATAGAAGCCCTAGACTCACAAATTTCGGTGAATACATTTTCGGTTTACTTGTTGCTGATGGTGTCCGTTTCGTTCAAGCTGAGCGCGCTTACTGTCCAATCTCAGCCAAGAGCCGAGCTTAATATGCTTGCCGCAAAGCTTGAAAAGCTTAAGGAAGCTTACAAGTGTTATACCAACTGTTATACGTTGGCACTTCTGCAGTTCTGCGTTGGTTGTATAAAATTGGCAGCCATATTAGCGGAAAGACAAATGCAAAGTTTGATGGAAAATGTTAAAAATAAGATCGAATTGGTCATCAACTGGATATACTTAAATGTACAGTGACGTCTTCCCCAGATGGGCTCGCGTCAGGCCAATGGGACATGGGCGTTTAATATGTCATGAATTTATTTTTAATATTTAAGGTGAAATAAAATACAAATAAAATTACTGGTTAAGAGTGTTAGGACTATAAATCGAAATTACCATTACAACTACTTTTATTTAATGAAGAATTGCATCGGGAATTACTTTAATTACTTTTAATTACCAATTATACAATTTTCTGATACAGTTAAAGAAATAATTGTAGTTTTTAATTACGAAATAATTGTAGTTGTAATGAAATTAAGTTTTTTATTACCCAAAAAATTGTAATTGTAATGGTAATTTCAATTTACAGCCCTGCCTGAAACTATATAAAAACAAACAGACATACAACCATGGTCTTTAGTCGCAGTTCGGTATGGTCACAATCATAGTTATGCAGTTATTTGTGGAATTTAAAAGCAGTTATTTATGTAATTATTGATGGTAGCTTACATGGAGGACCCTTAGACAAAAAAGTCCGCAATTTAATTGACATTTAAGTTTGGAGCAATACAGCTATTAATTCTTATTGTGTTTTCTCAATTTAATGATTTGTTAATCACGATAAAATGTTTTGAAATACGATTCTGCTTTTTCGTCCTCCCGTTTCCATTCTCTAAACTCTATCGTTACTTTCAGAGTGTAACAGACCTACCTCAAGGTCCGGAACTAATATTATTTTACACTTAGCTTCCCCATTCGAAAACGGACTTTGCTCGCCCGCGTGGTGAACACAAAAAATAGGGAACTTCTTTTCTTTCGGTCGGTACGTTACGAAGCATTTACCGTACTGGCCTGTGTACGGTACTTGCTGTGTTAGTTACTTTCAGCTTGAACCCTGAGTAAAAGGCATATTAAGATGTACAGACGCCTAGTTGGGAGCATATATTTACTCTCTAAATATGTAAAAGCATATGACATATTCCAAAATAGGTTGAAACAAAGACTCTAGAGCTCACAAAGATGCTTAGCGCAGTATATCAAAAAATGCCACAAGGTGGAGATTTTTTTGTCGCGTCGCTTCAAATACACTTGTATTTGTATGGATGCGCCTGATGTTCGTTAACGAGCACGAACGCGAATCGTGGTCGCGCGCCTTCCGCAATTTCCACTACGTCGCTTGTATATACCTTTTTCACTATATTCAGAAGACTTAAGCAAATTGAAAGATATATTAATGTATAAGTACATGAAACAGTTCACGAATAAGTGCAAGCCTCGTGTTGTATGTTTGTAAAATCGAAAATCCACATCAAAAATAGACGCTAAAAATGTTGCCTGGTATTTGGCGCGCTCTTAAGTAGTGATGAAAACCTTGTCAACTAGCCAAATATGATCGACTTTCAAATAAAAACTATCAAACAATCGCATGGCAAGTGCCCATATAAAATTGAATGGGTAAAATGTACATTTTCACCAAAATGCAGCACATTAGGGTTTGGTTGAAATATGTTAGCATATGCTCAAATATGCTTTCAGGTCGAAAATATGTAAATATGTCAAATATTCAAAACCAATGAGGATTAAAAAAAATTAGCTTTTCTTGAAAAATATTTCTATGCAATCAGCAATTTTGTTGGACCACCCATTAAATGTCGCCGGGTGTGGCGTACCAGTTGTATGTGTGGCTGCTGGTGCGGGAGGTTGTGGGTGCGATTTCTTTAGAAAAAAGCTTTTACACACCCGGTCACCTTCTCCAGCTACTGACGCCAGCTGTGAACTGTGAACTATTGCCGTTCGGATTCGGCGTTAAACTGTTGGTCCCTTTCTCTGTGCGAAAAATTATAAGCACACACGCCAAGAGATTGAGAGAAGCTTGGCCCTGGCCCTCCTTTGGAGGTGCTGTTTGAGCCAATTTTACATTTTACCCATTAAATATATGTTTGCACTTTAAATCCGATGTCTAGTCATAAGTTATGACATGACATTTACGACGTGAAGTAAAAACAAAATTGGTAGGACATTTGTTTTCTCATTCTTTTTAGGGCATTTCTTAGTTTTGTATGTTCATTTATATTTCTTATTAATGTAATTTTACTCCGGAGCGGTGGCATTCCGATCAAGTTTGCAGTCCTGATTAAAATGAATAAATAGTCAATAGGAAACAAGAAAGAAAGTCGGTCAAGCCCGACTATAACATACTCTGTACCCTTACACTCGCATTTGCTCAGGAGTCAAACGGCCAGTTAACACCCCGCGCACAACGCAGTGCGCTCTCTAAGTTTCTCTCTCTCTCTCTCTCTTTCTCTCTCGCACTAAGATTGCCTGTGTTGAACGGTTAGGGTATGTTGCTGTGGTTGTTGGTGGGGGGGTGGGTGGTGTTAACTGGCCGTTTTTTGCCCATAACTTGAGTATCGTTCATCCGATCTTTATCATTCCTTCAGCAAATCGATAAATAATTTAGTATACAAGGCATCTCTAGAAGGAACGAACGATCTATCTACAAAACTGTAGGAGATATGTAGTTTTTTCCAAATTGCGGGGGCGGGAGGGGGCGTGGCAAAAATTGAAAATAAACTTGATCTGCCTGCAAGTATAAGAAATATATGTCCCATACATGTCAAAACTCTATCTCTTACCATCTCTGAGATCTCTTCGTTCATTCGGACGGACAGACGGACAGACAGACAGACGGACATGGCTATATCGACTCGGCTGTTGATGCTGATCAAGAATATATATACTTTATAGGGTCGGAAACGATTCCTTCTCCCTGTTACATACTTTTGCACAAACTTAATATACTCTATGTACCTTCGGTACAGAGTATAAAAAGTGACCCTCCAACCTCAAGAACTTCTTTTCATAACAAACAAACTGGTTTCCAAAATATAATATATGGCTCAAAGGACCTTTTGTGATAATCTGCGCCCACATCTCTAGCTTATAAGCACGATCTTATTGAAAAAGTTCATTAAGTCTGCTTCATCGCGCAAATCCTGTCTATGCTTTCCTAAAACTAATTTTAAGAGAGAAAAGGTGCAAATGTGCGATTTGGAGACCAAATCTAGTCGAAAACCCGGTTTCATATCGCAAAACTTTTGCCAAAGTGTCAGCGGGAGCATGGCTGCATTTCACAGCATAATACTCCTAAAAGTATGCAAACTTTATTTCTATTAATAAGGATGCTTATCTAATTGGGAGTATGATTGTATTCTTAATAAAATTGTGCTCAATCACCCAAAAATCAGATGAACATATCGTAGCTTCCATAGAAAAAATTGACTTCTGTCTTAGCCGGCCAAATTGAACAAAAGCTGCGACATCTTTGGCCGGTTGAGAAAACACTCGACTAAATTATAAAAGTTCAAGGCGAAGAATAAAACTTATATAAACTTTGCTGAGCTGAAGTAAGCTTTTCTATAGTTTTTAAATAACCATTTAAGTAAGCTTGCATATAATATTAACGAAGCAGACTTTACTATCGTCTTCTGGGTTTCCTATCACGATTAATATGCAGATCATAAATATATTTTATGGCTAACAGAAGAGATACTCATATTAAATATATCGATAACTCCAACCGGAAGGAGGAAACTAAATATAGATCACTTTAATGCAACTCAAAACAAACTTCTGATTAATGAGCTGAGCTTAAATTTAAATTCCATCGAATATTTAAGTGATGCAAATGTTCAGCACACGCACATCGTGGACACTCGAAAGCACAGGCATAAGCACATAATTGCCCATTCACTCAACACCCACTGCAAATTCCAGACCGTCGGTTGGGGTTAATGCCATAAATAAATAATTCTGTATATTTATGCAAATTCTTCGTCTCGATGCCATTAAAACCAGATTAAGAATATGTTTGCTCATTTTGCTTAGTACTCATCATTTGCCAATTTGGTTTTTGTATTTATTCAGTAAAATTCTCATATTCGGTTTATTAAACTTTAAATTAATTCGTTAATGTTACTTTCATAAGAACATACCGAGTTTCATATTGCTACAATTTTTTTCTGGTTTTCTTTTCTTTTTTTTTGGATGTCACTAACAGTAGATTTTGTATGTTATGTGGATTTTTGGTATATTTATTTGGTATTTATACAACAATTAGCTTGGCTAAAGTGTGTCTTAATTTGCTACGTTTGTGTTTTTTTATGTTGTGATGAGAGTGAAGGTGAGGGAAAATGAAAAATATGTTTGTTTGGTATGAGTAAGGCTAGGTACACAGCTCATTTACAGAAGTTCAACCAGGAGTTGAAGCTAAAATGCCTTAAAATCAAAATTTATAACAGGAAATATTTTAGCACGTAGATTAAGATTATGAAGCTATCATTTGTTTGGAGGGAGTAAAACATAAAACAAAACAAAATATTTCTGTTTTAAGTGGGCTACCTTTTAAGCATTGAGATACGTGTACTTGAAATCTGATATCACATCGTAAAATTTGACGTTTTTACTGATAATGGTGAGCACGTTTCATTTTTTTGCCAAACGATTGATATTTTGGTGTTATTGTACAGTGCTTGCCAAAATTCATCAAACTCAAAAAAAAAAATTGAATTGACATAAACATTTTCTTGCAAACTTCTCAGATTTCATGTTCTGAATTCAATTGCGAACATTCTTCTATTAAGGAAATATTTTGTACAAGATGTACAAAACATTTGGACATAAGAAAGAGAAGTTTCGTGTAAACAGTTTGGATTTATTTTAGTTCCTTATACCGAACCTTGACTCAAAACTTTTAAGTTATTCATTTCCCTAGCTTTAATCTCAAACTAAAGCTCTTTATTTTTGTGAAAGGCCAGAATCAAGTTGGGGGAGATATAGAACAAAAAACCACACACATAAATATACTGCTACGTTTCACAAACACTTAACATTTGATTTGATATTTGCCATTAGAGATTTTTGCCTGTCTTCAATGAGCTGACAGAGGCTACCTTATGACAGAAGTGCTATGACCGCTTGGGAATCCCAAAGGCAGGCTTGTAGCAAAAATACGACAATAGTTGCAATCGCCAAATCACAGAAGCTTTGTTTGTGTGTGAGTGCCCCGTACCGGCCCTTCCCCGCAGTTAATAAAAACGCCTGTTGTTGGAATTGCCCAAATGCAATCAAACAGTGGGTTTTTTTAATGAAACTATATTAGGTTTAGTTTTGTAAGTTTATGTAATAGAGTGCGCTACCACGAAGATCTGAAAATCCATGCTTTCGCATGGATGCAAGCTGGTTTAAAGCTTAACCTCTTAAAAAACCTATTTGGCTCGAGTTTCAGGTGACCCGGATCATAAAACGAAAGAAGTTTTTGGTTCTTTGGTCTGTTTGAAGAAAAACTTTTTTCAAAATTGCCTCGAACCTTCCATTAGAACAGCGGTGGGCACGAAATTTCAATTTGGGAACAGTCCAACTACAACAACAGAAAAATCAACCCTTATCACCTAGGCTCGTGTTTACAAGCGAAACACACACTGTATATATATTATTTTTGCAGATGTTTTGTTATGCGCCAAGCGAGTCTTATTGCGCGCACTGCTCCTGATGCTCCATCTGCTTGTGTGACCAGCAGGCCCCGCTCGCCGATTCGCATTGTTGTAACACAATTCGAAGAGAGGAAATTGCACTTGTTGCGATATCTGCTTGTGGAAACCAGCGTAATTTCTTATGCGTATGAATGACGCTAAGGGCGTATAGCGTATAAAGATCAATTCAAAGATTATCAGCTGTGCCTCGGCTTCCACCTACTTTAGCGATTTGAACAAATTCGTACGAATTAAATTTAAATGCGCAACTCTTTGTTATCGATTCTGTTTCATTCCCAACACTCCAACATGACAAAGGTAGTTATCGAATATCGCCAAATCGCCATTTGTTGTGCAATTTTGGGAAGATTAGGTAAAATATTGTTTAAGACTAGACTTTAACCCAAATTATATAGGCGCGTCCACAAAAACAATCTAAAATAGTCAAAGAATATGAAACAAAATTGGTTCTTAGGGAGACAGTTCTTATCAATAGCGACATTTCCCATTTAAGTCTACGGACTCAGACCTCGGCGGCGAAATTGATCAATTTGCGAATTTCGGAGCAACAACTTTTCCGCGAAATGGGTGCATTAGTTTGTCAAAAGTGTTGTAAGATATATGAAACATTCTAACTATCGGCGCATCTTCTAAAAACTGAGCGCTCTGTTCACTATGTCTGTCGGGTTTCTGTGTCACTTTGTCTTATGCGAGTTTGGGAGTTTCCGTATTTCTTTATCTTTTTAAACACCTTCTTTTTCGACGCATTACATATACCATAAAAAGGATGTTCACAACTGTTCTAGAATAAACGTGGGCCACGTGTACCTCAAAACAATGTACAATATTTGGGAAGGATTTTCCAAAGGTTTTATTTTCCCTCATCTTTGGAAATGCCCAGTCTGGTTAAGTTTAGACCAGTGGGTTCCAAACTCACACAATAAAGCATTGCGCTTGTGTGCGTGGCGGCAAAACAAGAAGTCAACATGTTTCCGTTTTAACATGAGCAACAAGCAAACGAACAAATGCCTCGTGAGAAAACCAAAAGCCGAACACGCGCATCGTAAGAGAGCAAGCCGCCGAGCGTGATAATTATAGAACACTCGTATTCTCTCTCTCTATACCAGCGTTGGTCAACAAGAGCAAGGCCAAAAAGTGAGAGTGTATTGGTGTGCGAAATCAAAAGCCGTGAACCATCAAGCTTTGATCTGACCGCATCGTAGGCTAGCCAGCGACTGAAGGGCTGTTTAGTAAATTTTACTCTCTTGGCCTCAGCTTCGGCACGCGTTCGGCTCGTATATGTGTAAATAGCGAAATGTCTTAGCCCCCCAGGTGGTACTGGTGACCATCGCTGCTCTATACGTGTGTCGGCTGCGACACCGGCAGAATTATGAGTTCCTATCCCATGCGATAGGCTTTTGGCATTTTTGACATTACTGATCTAGACTAAGAATACCGAAAATTAAAATTTGTTTCATATAACATATAAATTTTGCTTTTGCTTGAGCTGTGTACTTCACCTAAAAGTTATGCAATATGTGACCTCCAACCCCCAAAAAAAATGATCAAGTTGTTATTTGTTTTCTTGGAGATTTTAAGGAGCAAGCTAAATGCTCTATATACAATATACATGGTCTAGATTACGACTACCCTAACAGCGTTCCCTATATATATATATATATGTGTAAGAAATTACAATCCAATTAAACTACAAATTTCCAACGATCCTTAACAAATATCAATGTACTTAGAGATGTCGTTTTTGTTTGCAATGTGTACACTATTCGCTTTTGTATGTATGCATGCATTTTGTGTATAGTTTTATTTCATTTAACGGCTTAGATTTTAAAGTCTTTCATTTCGTAGGAATTTGATGTTGTCTATGTAAATGTCTCTTCTTTTAGATTGTGTATGCGTGAGTGTGTGTTGGTGCGTGTGTGAGCGAGTCAGTGATTGTGATTGAAATTTTAAAAAAGATTTCATTTAGAGAATTCTCCTCAATAGTTTGCATTCGGTACAATTTCTTCTTTTTTTTTGTCAGTTTTTCAATTCCTATATTCTATAACCATGCTTTATTATTTTCAGTGTATAATATATATAATTTATATAAATGCAATTTCAGAACTTACAGTATGTTCAAAAATTTCCCATAACAGCACAATAAAAAAACTTAAAACACATTTTTTTTGCTTGAGCACACAAAAGATTAATATTTACTTGGATTCTACACTAGATTAGATTAGACTAAAGTTTAGTTTCATTATCTAAGATTTGTGCTAGTATTTGCGATTCGCTGAAATTTAAACTATTAAAATTTGTTTATCAAGTGCTGGCTTAAACACTATTTCCATACATACACACACACAGGGGAAGGGTGGTGGATCTATACACAACAAAACTTAATAAACAATCTAAAACTAAGTTCGTATTGCCGTGGCCGGAGAGTAAAAAAAAAACAAAAAAGTGAAAACTGGAAAGGCCTTTTGCGGGTTGATTTGGGTAACACAACAATTTTGTTTTGCTTTTCGCTTTAAAAATGACTATCTTTTACATATTAGTTTGACTACATTTTAGTTTCTTTGTTTTTGGTTTTTTGTTCAACTTTGTCATTTTCTATGAGTTAAAAGTATTTCGTTTTTGTTTGTAATTTAATTCTAAACACGTTTAAGGTACCATACATATTTCATTTAATCTACAAAATTGCTGCTACCAATTCTGTTATTTAGCTCAGCTTAAAGTTGATACAAAGTTTTCTTTTTATTTTATTAAATTGTTTACTTAGCATTTGTGAGTGTGTGTGTGTTTGGTATTCTCTTTTTTTTTTTGTTTTTGTTGTATAATTCACCTATCACGCAAAGGAAATTGACAAGTTTTTTCATGTACGATGCTCATGAGTATCTGAAATGAAGAAAATTTAATAAAATGTATAATACTCTTTCAAATGGTATGATAATTATTACGAATTACGCTGCATAAAATGTTGATTTATGTAATTGTGCTTCGGTGCTTTTGAGCAATTTGAAATTACAATTTTAGTACAAAACGAAATTTTTTCCGCATATACATAAGCATTTCTCATAAAGTTAGGGTGCGTTCGGACACACTGCCACGCTGCCAGTATTTTTTTATGCCACAGTTATCTGGCATACTACCAGACTAAGTAAAATACATGGGAATATTGACAGATTTCTCTGGCAGGTGTTCACACGTGTATGGCAGTAACTGGCACCTAAAAATATGGCAACCTGCCAGTGTGTCTGAACGCACCCTTAGGCTATGTTATGGCAGTCAACGGGTAGTAGAATACATGTGCATTTTGGCAGATTTAGCTGAATGTCAATAGTCAACTGGCAGGTGTTCACACATGTATGGAAGCAGCTGTGTGGGGAAAGATACTATTTATATTTATAGGTATGGATGGAATTCTGACGATTCCTGCGGACAAAAACTGCGGAGTTGGGGTGGAACACAATTTAATCATGATCCCAAAAGATTCGGGTACCATTATTTTTTTTAATGGCCTCATCAAGGTTTAGAATAGCAATGAACACTGTTCATAGAAATGTAATCGAATGGTCACACTTACACATTTATAAATAATAGCTGACAAATAAATTTGTTTGCGGTGTATTTGGAAGATCTACATGATAGTCTGCAAGGTGGCCTGTGTTTGGGCGGGATAAATTTTCGATTGCTCCTTTATGCGGATGACAGCGTCATCTGAGCCCATAAGGTAGAAGTGCTGCAGAAAATGACAACCTGGAGAAATATTGCTACCAATGGGGAATGGAAGTCAACCTAGTAAAGTCTGAGAAAATGGTCTTTAGAAAAGGCGGCAGACTGTCAGCAGCGGAAAAATTGACTTTTAAAGGAGACGCTTGCCACACAATATAAGTATTTTGGAGTATGTTTTAAGCCTACGCTTACTTTCAAATAGCATATATTGATCGAACTTGAACATGACTCGGTCCACACGTAGTGTAAATCTCATATTTAAATATTTAGCCTATGTCGCCTATGTCATAAACATGCCACCTTTTGTAATAGCATTAAATATTAATAGCGGCAGTGACAAGGATCAGCACAGCCGAGACATCACTTGAAGACGTCATCAGGTGGAAAGAAATTGACATGTATTGTGTGAAAAACCAACCTTGTGACCAACGCAGATCATTTATACACACGCATATGCCTTACAAACATGTGTTCGTTAAGTTAGAAGATAAGGGATGCGAAATTTAGAAATAAAAGCAGGATCGCTCGACAAGAGCGAGTCAGTACAAATCAAAATCTATAACCGTGCTGATTAAATGTATTATTTTATACAAATGTTGAGAAGAATCGCTGAGGCAAAAGCCAGTATCAACTGCGTATGGAACTCATTTTTGGCAAAACCCAATGTAAGCATCAGAGCTAAGTAGAAACTGTTTAACGCTGTATGTAGAGCTGTTTAGACCTATGCCGCACAGGTATGGGGACATAGCTATTTAAAGGTGGTGGATACTCTGCAGACATATTTCATGAAGAAAGTCCTTAGGCTGCCACCGAATACCCCTAGATAAGCCCTAGCCTTGGAGACCTGCGTGGATGATGCGCTCTTCTATACCTTAGATTTACACCTTGGATACGTAGGAAAAACCCGATTCTTCTAAGGGGAGAGTCGACTGCTGCGCTTTCTCACATCCGAAATAATCAAGAAAAACGTGTTTTGGGCATAAGGTATGCGCTCCTTTCACTCTTAACTGGAAAGATGGTCTAAGCTTCGTGCAAGATTGGAATAGAATGAGACTCCGGATAATGGAAGCCATTAGACAGAAGACGCAGGCGGAACGGATGATGCGGAAAGGACCCAGCCAAACAAGAATCTACAGATTCCTCAACCATACAGCTGACCTAACACTACAGCACCTGACCACCAGTAATGTTACATGGGTGATGAAAGCGCGGCTTGAACTTATTACGTTGTCTACAGATCGGCAAACGTGTCTTGCCCACTTTGTAATACCGGAGAAATCACAGATGTGCGTCCCTGGGTAAACCATATTTTACAAAGGATCTACATGATATCCTAGACTCTAAATATAACGAGAATTGGGAGGGGCTGGTAAAAAAGCGTTAGTTTATGGAATGGAGATTTAAGAGATAATTTAGAATGCAACAAAAATAAAATGACGCATCAGTCAAAGCCCCGTACTGCTGAACGGTGTAATATCTGGCGAAGACCAGGGTAGTCAGACCTAGTAAGCGGGTGCGGGTTGAGGTAAAATGTGCCAGGCCGACGGACGGTTCGTGCAACCAAGTCGGTAATGACATATATAATAATATATATGAACATTTACAAATACGAGGCGAAGTCCGAAATTTGTAAGAGTCGGCATCGGGACAGGACGATTATGATTCGGGATGGGAAAAATATAAAATTTGGGGTTGGGATTGGGACTGGACGGGATAGTTGTGGGGCAGATATTATATCTTTGATATAATTTCCTTGACGTCTTCATCTCTAGCTTGAACCAGGCATTAAAATCGGAAAAAATATCTGTTTCGCTTTCGATTCGTTAATTTGTTTATTGTTTCCGTAGGGTTACGATTCTTTTAAAAAAACTGGTTAAATATATAAAAGAAAATGTCATTTTTTTTCCTTATACATTTTTTTGTTTGTAGGAAAGAGCTCGGATCAGTCGATTCAGATGTCGCATGAAGTTTCTTGATCATACCTTTCCTTCGTTCTGACTGGTCCGATGCAGGGTTGATTTGTTGGTTGTTTCAGATAAGTTCTAGTAAAAATTACCGAGCAAAACATCATCATGCATGTTTTACGAAGCAATATTCTTCGTTTAAGTAGAAAATTTTTAATATTCTTGTATCTGAACATAATTCAACTTTCCGAGGCAATCCTGCAGGCCCCAATCAATATCTCCTTTGAAAATAAACTTTAGAAATATCCAATTGTCACAACTATTTGATAAACCAATCAATTCTCCGGTTTTTCTAACTAGTTCTCTTTTGTACGAAGTGTCTATGGCAAGGTAAATATAAAGTAGTGTTGGTTTGTTCATAAGTAAGTAAACCAAAATGAGTGGCTTACTAAACTGAACAAGTGAACAAGTTCTTCGTTAAATGGTTTTTGTTCAGTAGCTCTCTCACTTGTGAGAACCTTGATTTTATAATTGATGCCGAAACCTCCTCGTCGAAATAACAGGGGTTTGCAGTTCTGAAGACTATTTTTGTAATCCTGTTGGATAAAAGTGCTGAGAGTGCGAAAAGCGTGTTATGATTGCATATAGTAAAATCATAAGCGGCATAACCTTTGATTTCGGCAAATTTATCCACATCTCAATCAATTTTGTCAATGCCCACGAAAAGGGCTAAAATTTCTAAGCAAAAAAACAAACACACGATTTACATTCTAATTTCACATTCAATTGAGGCTACGATAGGCTTAGGCCTGAGATATACCTTGTGTGATTGCGAGTGTGGCTGCGGGCGTGGGATGTGCGGATGTGGTATTGATAGAAGCTGGCTGGGGCTGGACTGCAAGAGAGGTGGTTGCTGTGCCAGAACCGGCAATTGCGCCTGATGCTCCATTCAGTTCTGTGCCCTTGGTATCACCTCGATCCACCAGCCGTTGGCGTAGAACACGTATCTTTTCCTCTTTCTGCAAATCGATTGAGAATTAGATTCTTAATTAAAAAACAAAAATTTAGTCAAAATTTTTACTTGTGTTATTAATCGTTGCAGTTCCTCATTTTCGGTAACCAATTTCTGATAACGTTCTTCATCTTCCTTCGATATGGCCGAATCGGGATTGTATTTGGATTCGGCTTTATCCTTAGGATGTCGTATGACCTCAATGACCTAAGAAGGTTTAGAGAGAATTAGTTCTTTCTTGAGTTGGTTTTTGATTTGAGGTTTTACTCACCTTTGGCACAAATATCAGCAGCATGCTTAGGAAACAACAGAATATCACAGCTAGAGAAACAAAAGCAAACGAAGCATCCTGTTGCGATGCAATGACCATGCCAACTGGAGCCGTTATTAGGCATAGTACGACCACATTGTAGATGCTCATGCCCACATAACGTGAATCGTTGATTTGTTTGACTTTAATCGATCGCGTTTCATAGGCCAAAAATAGACCAAACACCAGGATTAGGCCCTTGAAGCCATAGACAAGTCCTAAAGAAAAGAAAGTAAAATAAATTGTGTTAAGCACAATAGGACTAAGCACAAATTTGATACCGATAAGACCGCCAAGAACAGAACTATGGTACAGTTCAATTGGTCGATTTTTCCATTATTTTCTTGTAAATAATAATTTAAACAATGTGACTGTTACTACGTTTATACACATAAAATTCATTGTGATTAATGCCCTTTAAAGTATGCGATGCTTTTAATAAGAAATGATTCAGAATTATATTTATTTTATGTTTGGATTATATAGTAAACCTGTTAATGGTCCGACAATCTGGATGAATTTATAGTGTGGATTATGTATGCCGCTGCCATAACTGGCTATGAATGTTTGCGTTCTAATAGAACATTTTATAGAACATAAATAAAGTTTGCATACTTTGAAGGGCAATAATCAAGATAAATTTTGTGTGTATAAATGTAGTATGTTTTAGTGACCTCTTTGAAAATCATTCATAGAACTTTTAGCAGGCTCCATGTCAATAAGTTATGATTTGTGTTCATAGCATTTCCAAAACAAGACACGCACAACACCACCTCAAAGGAGGCTGGTTGTAATAAATACAATAATTGAAATAAAAAATTGTAAATATCCCATATCATAGATACCAGAAGCTAGGTAAACTCACCCAACCACATAGAATTTCGTTCACTCTCACAATGCTCAAGCTCTGGACGTATTTTAATATCATCAGTTGTAGATACTGGATCTTCGAGTGGGAATGTTTCAAGTATACGCTGCAGCGGATCAAAGATCTGCCAAGAGAGTAATATCACTAAATCTATTGATAAGAGGCCCGAAACCATGGTGTATAGCTTCCAAGGTTCCACTTTTTTCTATTTAAAGAGAAAGTAGAGAATGCCAAATTTATTGTTAATTGAAAAGGTTGTGTAACAAGATTTATTTTACCTTTGGGTCAGTTTTCGCTTTTGTTGTAAAACGATGCACACGCCAGACTTTGCTGAACATTGCACCATAGGCTAATGTAAAACCGGTGGATAATAGCCAAGCTCGAGCTTGGCAAATCTGTAAAACAGAGTAGGAGCAGGATTCAGTTTTAAGCCAACAGCAGCTGATGTTATTTTACAGACAGAGACTCTCAAAAATGTCAAAACCTTATCTAGATATTTTCCAAATCGAGTATCGCTTTCCCAACGAAGATACAATTTGGAATTGGCCTTATCAAAATGCATATTTCATTTAAATAAAAAAAGTATTAAAATCAAATAATAAACACCGTTATTCCAGTGAAAACATACTTAAGTACCGAATCTCAGTTCTGAACAGAATTCTTACTGGAGAATTACAAGTGATCCCATTTGTGCCAATTGTCTTTTTGAACAGAGAAGTTCTCAGTTCTTTGTTTCTAAAAGAACCAAGAGCAAGTATGTAAGTGTATAAGAATTTTCTTAGGCGTATGGCAGCAATCATCGTGATGAGTTCAAGGGCCAAGAGTTCAAGTACCAGAATAAGAAAAAAAAATTTTTTTTTAATTTTAAATTGAATTGGTCGTAAAATGCAACCTGTTAAAACTTAGTGTTTGAAAATTTTGTAAAGTATCGACTGAAATTACTTGGTGTCGTGCTAGTCGCATATAGAAATTTGGCTACGTGCTTTAGCTTAGTGCCTTGTTGTTTTTGATATCCCGGTTCAAGTTCCGGAAAAGAATGATGGATTGTCATATATTATTTTTATGTTTCATTAAAAGATATTAAAACTATAGCCAAGGTCAGAAAAGGTGTTAAAACAAAGGCTCTTCTAACATACAAACGATTATAAACCTGAACAAAAATAAACCATAAACTTGTCAGCTCCAGGGGTCGAACACTCGACCGCCAGTTAATGAATTATGCTTACAGCGCTATACGCCACTGATGCGTGTGAAATTAGTCGTAAATTTGAAGCTTTAACTCTCAAGCCATAGGCCATAGCCACCGGTGGCCGAAGTCACTCGTACTTTACACACATACGCGAGACGAACGAGACATTGGGATATTGGGGTTCCCCAGCCGATTCCCAACCGATTCACACCGAATGCTTGCCGAAGTCATGTGAGTTAGAGAGAGATAGACAATCAAATTTTCGCGAAAAAGTAATGCACTTCAATCGCTTTCTTCGTTAGAGACATTGTAATCGAAAACAAACTGACTGCGAACATTCTGCATTACAATTTAAAAGAAAATATACGCATTCGTAATGGGAATAGCATACATCTCTTATTACTAGTAATGCAGGCTGTGGGCACCCCGTTTACAAAGCGGCCATGCATGCACAGAAAAAAAAAGATCACGATAAATCTTTAGTAGCATACGGGTAATTTGAGAATCGAATCGGCCTTCATCTAAAAAAATATGAAGATGATATTTTCGCGTCCATATGTTAAGGTGGAATTAATATCCTTTCGATATTATTTTGATATTAAAGATGGGGCTGATATTTGATCGTTCTGTTTTCTGTGTATGGCAAAGTAAAGCACATTGTATGGGATTATTTCCTTCATACTGATGGCAAAGTAAAGTAGAAGTAGTCCATTATGTAATAGCAACTTGTGCCGCTGAGGAACTAGCTCTGACCTACCAGAGACTAAAAAGTTGATTGCTCTCTTGGCGCTAGCCTCGGCATGCGTTCGGTTCGTGTCACTGCCATCGCTGCTTAAGACTTATTCATTGGCAAAAATAATTACATCAATGTGTAAGTACTAAAATTTCAGAAAATTGTTTCAAATACCTCTTTAGCGCCCTTTTCCGCTCCCAAGCAAATTTGCTTCGTGCATTACTTCCGAGTTTTTATTCCGATCTTATAAAGATATATACAAGACGAAGTTTCTTTCATGAAGTTCCTCAAGAAGTTTTTGTTTATAGGTGTGAAGTAACAGTAAATGCAGGCAAAGCTCCTGACCCTAAATGGTCATGAAGCTTTTCGAAAGTTTCCCCTTTGTTTTCCCATACCGATAGATTCGATGCAGGGTTGATTTGTATGTCGTTTTATGTTATCAATAACTCTTGTTGTCAGATAAGTTGAACTAATACCGGAGATGCTTCAAACTTGGTGCTTCATGAAGCAAATTTCATCATGTAAACAGGGACTAAGATTTAATTTAAATCTATATCTACTAAAAACTAGTTTCAAAAGCATTAATTTCAAAATTCTCACTTACCTTTGGATATTCGTGCGGACTGACAAAGCGTCCATCCATGCCCAGTAGGATGACTGATGTAAGACAAATGATGACACCAAACAGCATGATCGTATTGCAAACAGGATGTGAGGATTGTATTACTCTGCAAATCATTTTTGTTTTTAATAACCTTACATTAATTCGCTTGCTAGTCCAACTACTTACCTTCTATGCTTATTCCATATATTAAAGATGATCAAAGCCAATGCCACAAAGATGCCACAGCTTGAGATGGTGCACATACACACAAATAAAGGTAGTGATACGGTGCGCAATACGTGGGTAACAATAGTGCGATCTTGAGGTACCTAAAAGAATTTACACGTATTTTTACACAACTTGACTTTATTTTCTATTAGCTTTTACAAAAATTCATGATATTTATACACCACTAGATCCCTTTCTCGATCCTTCTTCTTATCTAGTAGAATATTAAACGAGACTTGACCATAATCCTTACGGACATGTTTTATATTACGTGCCCATAATTTGCAATTAACCATAATCTGCACATTCCTTATCAGATTTCTTATTTTTAAGGCCACTATGCGATTGAGGTCATCTTTATTATAAAACGTTCTCTTCTTTCCCAATTTATATTCAATTTTCTCCGGCACATCTGTGTATTTAGTGTGTATAGCCGGCTCGGGATAGAAATCAATTTTCACATTTTCATTTGGAAGTGTAGTACAAGTAATCCATATTCGATTCTCACGCTCTTCTGGTGAGCTAATGTTATTCAGTAGATTTTTTAACAGATGGTAGTCTGATGTTTTTAATTTACCTTTCACCACCTGATCGGCATGTGTATAGGTCTCGGTCTTAAACCCTATAAGTCTGTTGAGTTTTAGAAAAACACAAGGTTCATTGCTGGCATAACCGAAACTGTGTTGTTGCCTTTGACAAGGTCCAAAACGTTTACTTGTACCGGAATCGCCATACTTTTGTAAAAATCTCAAACTTTTTTCATACAAATCCTTTACTTCTGTCTCATTATGTGGATCGAATGTGATATGCTTGTAACTGGATGTTGGTCCAACTGGAGCAAAACTTAAAAACGGTTGTGTCATTTTGGTCATGGGCGTTTTCATGGTAACATTATCGGCAAAATGATCAAACAGAACCATGCAGAAGTATGAGACGAAGAGTATATAGAAAAGCGTATAGGCAATGGTATAGAGCCAATGTTTGGCATAATGGGAGCAATACTTTTTGGTACGACCCTCATAGAAAAGTAGACGCCAGTTATGTTTTCCGGGAAAATGAATTTCGGAACCTGCTAAGTATTTACGTGGCCCAGAGTCCATGTTGTAAGCACCATATTCAGGTGGCATTTGAACACTTTGCTCGTTTAAGCGCTGAAAACTGGCACGAAAAGGCTGGTGAGTGTCAGTGGGTACATCCTCATCAAGGAAGGGTTCTCTGTAGGGTACATCTATGTAAGTACCAATATCTCTTAGTTGTCCATTTTCATGACTAAAAGTAGCAGCCACTTCCAGCTCAGTTGGAGGAGTTTTAGTTACGGTATTGACACCCATCTCGCGGGTTAACTCATCTGAAGGTCCTATTTCCAGGTTAGCATCATCAGATTCAATTTCAATGGGAACTATAATTTCTTCAGGTATTGAACTGAGCTCAGTGTTGGCGCCAACTTCTCTTTGATTTCCCTCCTCGCTGCCTATTTGCACTACTTGTTCTTCTTCTAACAGAATTGGTGGTTCAACGGGTAAGCTTTCAACACTAAAAGACTTATCGCTTTCTTTTTCAAAATCCTCAATATCAAAGGTTCTTTCATAATCTGTTCTCTGTGGTACACGTACAATTTCTGTATTAGTGGCCACATTTCTATGCCGCTCGTCTTCTGATTCTATTTCACTTGGCTGGAGCTTATGGGCACCTGTAGTTTTGGGTCCACTTATCTCATTTATATGTTGATCTGGTTGTCGTTGATCTTGACCTACATCCGGCCAGGCATCCCCGAAATTGTCTGCCAAATCGCGGGAAAGCAAAAGTTCCACTACTTCTGGAGGGAGTTCCAATAACTGATCGTCAGCCAAGCTTGAAGGGGGAGACTTAGTAGTACTTTCTCTACTAGCGCGACTTAATGTGCTAGCTCTACTGAATGTACTAGCTTGACTTGCTGAACTCAAAGGACTTTTTTTTAAGCCTTGATTTTTATCCTTTGTAAATCTCACACTTGATCGTTGACTGCCTTGTGTCTCTTCGTTGTTACGGGTTTCTTTTGTATCATCGCTTACCTCTGCTTCACTCTCTTGCAAGTCTTTGTCAATCAGAAGTTTGGTTTTCTTTACTTTTCGTTCTGGATTATCTGAAGCGTTTCTTAATGTCGATTTACGTCCTTCTTGACTTTCACGTGGATCTTCGGCAACACTTCTTTCGGATTCTACACTTTCTTGAGTTTTCCGTTTTTCTTGCGCTTTATCGGCGTCATCAGGTGTTGGGTCTTCATTATCCGTTTTTTGGGTATCTTCATTTAAGTTAAACGTTTTTGAAACTTCTTTATTATCGTATAGTTTTTCAACAGATGTGGAAGTTTTATGTGTAATATCTTCAGCTCTCTCTGATCTGACTTCATCTGACGATCTTTTTAAATATTTTTGGTTGCTTTTAGAACTAGTATCAGCTGCCTTACTAGTAGTCGCTTCGTCAGTATCTTTTTGAGTTGGTTCAGACGATTTTTGCTCCGTTCCTATGTCTTTTGCTTGATTGGCTTGAGGACTACCGTCAGTTGGAGTACCATATTCATTTCTATTCGTACTCGTGAGTGAACCTGATTGACGTTCCGTACTGGTCGTTGCATTCTTTCCAGGCTTTTTTAGTGGTACCTTGGGTTTTTCTTTGCTTTTATCTTTTTCATCTTTGTCAGACATTTTTGTTTACTTTGCCTTTGACTAACATAAAATGTAGTGCCTGCTGCTTACTTACCTTTCCACCTATCCATTGCTCTGTATTCAACCAGGTTAGATTATCCAGTTGTGTATCGTAATAGCCCAACTTTTCGTACTTTCCATTAACCATTTGTTCGATTTGAGTTAAGGCTATACGATCACCTTGTGAACTGAAGGCCACTACACCCTGTGAAAGAAAATAAATATTGTAGTTTTGGTTTTAGTGTCTATTGCTGATATTTATCAAGTGTTCATTCCTATCCAAGTTCATGGTCAATAAATTTATGAAGAAAGAGAGAAGAGAGCTATAAGGCCCTCAAAATAGCTATACACATAACCTGATTTTCTTCTTATTGTTCTTTGATAACACTCATACCCTGTTAGCATAGCATACTTTAAAGGGCAATTAGCCTAATATTTTTAATTACCTTTAAAAATATATCACAACCAAAAAATGGTACTTAAAAAACCAAATTTGTTAGGGTTCCAAATGACGAAAACTTTTAAACTATTTTATTTCATTTTCCCTTATGAGATTTTGCATAGATCTCAGCCAACAAGGCATTAGCTGGTTTTAGCTAAAAATGTACACAGAAATGTCTATAGCTTGCACGTTTCTCCATAGATTTTAATGAACAATATCTTTATTGAAGCCTAATAAAGATATTTTTTCTGTAAATTATAAAATATAATTACTTTATTAACCACTAGCTAAAATTATTCGTCCCGGTGCGCTGTAGTTGAAAGATTTCATCTAGAAATAATAAAGAAAAAAAAACTTGTTCTGGCGGAATTCGACCCTGGACTTATCGATCAAGCTCCATAGGGACCACCAGAGAGCAAGTTCAGCTCTTTAGGCCTAAATTCATGTTGATTCTACAATGAATTTGACAAAATATTCACAATTAAAATATAACGAATTCAACAAATTTGAATAACTTTAGGGTGAGAGTCCTGGCGCGTTATCCAAAGGTCGCTGGTTCTAATCTCCCCAGGGCCCAGATAAAATTTTTAAGTTTTAGTATGTGTAGCAACAAAAGCTTTGAAATCAAGTTTTCCGACCTGAGGGGACATCTTAAAGTCGGGAGAACATACATACATATGTCTAATTATTTCACACACTACGTTTCAGCTGTACCACATATAAACTTTTCGGGAAATTTTCAACTACTTTCAAAATCCTTTTTCTAAATCCCTTTCAAGTTTCTCGTTACAAAACGAAACTAAAGCTAAGGTCCCAAAGGCAAAGACCAAATTTTGATAAAAACGCGACTAAATAGGCCAAAATTAGAAAACTTTTCGGCTATATTTGATCAAATTATTTGCGTATTGAACCATAGTTTGAGTTTTAAGTCCTGAGTTATCTGAAAAAAAAAAAATTAATCAGGTTCAAAATAAATTTTGGCAGGTCATAGTATCCCTTAAATAGAATAGTTTGTGTGTTAACTATGCCTTGAAACCTTCCATTTGTTACTTAAATGCCAATTACTTCTGTATTCTTCGATGGATTTTAATGAAATATGTGGCGTTGTATTTGTAATAGATGAGTCTTTGGTGACCAGCAATAAAATAAATTTTTCACAATTTTTTTTGTCGTGAAAATAGCACTTAAAATCTAGATTTTTTCAAAAAAAAGATAAATTAATTCAAAGTTGCCGATAAAAGCCTTTGTCACTTCGAAGTCCAGCACCATATTAAGAAGTGGTATATGAATGAATGATAGGGCCATTCAATTACCTTCAAAGAAATCATTACCTTTCATTGACCCGATACCGAAGATGTACACATTTTTCTAAAACTTTTTTTCTTCCCAATCAAAAAACTAGATTTTTTGCGATTTCTCGAAAGCGGCCCCACTTAAAAATGTTTGGACTGCATTTTTGGACTTAGCAAAGCGATTTACATATATGTAAATAGACTGACAAATGGTCGGGATCGAAAATTATGTAAGCTAGTGTTATTAATCCAATGCTATTTTTATACCTTTGCAAACGGTATTAATATTTTGCCCAGAAGTTAGCAACGCATAGAAATATTCATTTCCGACCACATAAACTATATATATTCTTGATCAGGGCGACGAGCTGACGATTGAGCTTTGTTCGTCCGTCTGTCTGTCTGTCTGTCCGTCTGCTAATATGTTGGAACCGACCAGATCGGATCACTATATCTTATAGCTGTCATAGGAACCATCGGTCGAAAAATGCGTTTTAGTGAGAAAAACTTTTTTGTTTTCAATGTTAGCGTCCTCAAACTCGTCCATTATTGATATTATTTGCATTGAAACAGATTAGCAAATTTTGGTCAAAATCGAATGACTATATCTTATAGCTGGCATAGGACCAATCGGTCGAAAAATGGCTCTTAGTGAAAACCACTTTTTTGTTTTCAAGTAAATCGTTTTTGAGGTCAGCGATTCTTAATATTAATCGCTTTGAAAGTAATTTAAAAAAGTTGATCAACATCGGGTGACTAGTATCTTATGGTTGCCATAGGACCGATCCGGTCGAAAATGAGTCCATAGTAAGATTTTTTTTTGGTTTTTAATGTTAGCGTCCTTAAACTCACCCTGATTACTTATTCTAAATGCTTGGAAATAGATTCGCAAAATTTGCGTCGAAATCGGATGACTATATCTTAAGGCTGCCATACGACCGATCGGTCGGACAAATGAGTCTTAGTGACGAAAAGCTGTTTTGTTTTTAATTGTATCTTTCTTAAATTCGGCGATTGTTAATTTGATATGTTTTCAAAAAGATTCGCGAAATTTGGTCAAAATATCTGATTTTTATCTGTCGGAAAATGGGTTTTAGTTACAAGATTATTTGACTTTTATGTAAGCGTTCTTCTGACATTTCAAAAACAGCATTTGCAATGGTATTTTATTTATTTTTTTTTTTAACTTGGCCTTCTCGTTTGTTTTTCATCTGATCCATATTTTTGGCAAACTCTACCGTCCTTGTCGTTCCTTTAATTTCTTTTATCAATAGACCAATATCGTTCTATGGGTCGTAGGTCTGGACAATTTGGTGGGTTTTGCTTTTTAACTACAAATTCAAGAAGTGCCTGTGTTGCTCGGAGCGGATGCAAGTTCCGGCCACACATACACTAGACACATTATGTTTTTCTTAAATTGGTATTAGGCGTTTCTTCAAACACTCTTTCATATAAATATCGACATTTAAGGTGCCCTTTATAAAAAAAAGCAAGGCCTGCCAAATTAGCACCTTATGTCCAAATTTTTCCATGAAAACTGTGGACACAGTCTCGGCAACAGTACTACCGCTCCGTTTAGTGTAAAATTGTGGACCGGCTAAAAATTTTGAGTCCAATTTCACATATGTTTCATCGTCCATCACAATGCATTCGATTGCATCATTTCACAACCGATTATAAGGCTTTCGAGTTGTCTGCTTTTTGTGTTTTGTATGTCCTTAGGTTATTCCTTTGCTTCAGCATTTCCATCATTGACACGATTGTGCCCGATTTTTTACCAAATCTCGAACCGACATCGTTTTATTTTTGTTAATTAAGGCTAACTCCGATTTTTCTAGTTTTGGATTATGTGTACCTTTTTTCTGCCGGTTTTCGGCAAGTCTTCGGCAAAGAAATACTCATTTAAATGTGTTCAGTTTCTTTTGAATACATTCCTTTCTGTCTAATTTTAGCTTTTAAAAATCCCTTAAACTGTATGGTAAGTTCCGGTAAAAAAATATTTCGAATATATGAGTTCAACAAGCTGAAGCTGAAAACCTTTTTTAAAAAATGGTAAAAAAACATAATTTTTTTTCAATTTTTGTTTTATGGAGATTCTAAATTGCTTAGTATAATTTGCAATTGAAATTGTTTCTATTGAAGTAAGCACCTAACTTTACTCTAACATATTCTGAGACATAATGTTATTAAGCCCTGGGCCGGCTTTAACTAAACATTTTAAAGTATTATTTTCCCCACAAACTGAGACATACCGAAACTCCTAAAAATTGTGTAGAATTCATCGCTGCATAGATATCATCAGCGATTTCCTTATCCGTGTAAGTAAAGTCCCTAAGCGACTTTTTATGCGTGCTTAAACGTTCCATGGTTTTGTTGAAAGCCAATGCCACACTCCACACAGCATCATAGGCTAAAGGGGCCTCTTGATAGCCCTCCGGATAGCGATCATGATGTATATCGTAACCGTCATCAATTAAAGCTTGATTCAGTCGATGTCTGCGGCAAGAATGTAAAAAATATATTGCTAGGGGTTTAACAAGGAAAAATGAACTGTTTTTCTTACCGAAATTCCTCGGCTGTCATACCGGAAATAGTTGTCTGATTGTTTTGATTCCACATAAGCGCCTCTGTGGTTAAATGCCCTTCGGCCGCTATACGCATTTGTTCTTCAGTGCAGGTAATACCCTCGGCCTCTAAATTGGCCTCATACCAGTTGTCTTCATACCAGCCTTTAATACGAAGAATAGTTTCAATATATTCTATACATAATCCTCCCAATATCTTACATACCTATAAAGAACCATACATGCGCCCTTCCATACAGCTGCTGTTTGTACATCTCACACAATACTCGTCTGGCAGCCACCACATAGAATAATCCCACAATAATGCGTGCATCCTGGCGTCGTAAGTTACGTACGGCGTCTGTTGGATCGGATAGAAATGATTGTCTAGTCACAATTTCAACGCCAGCTTCCATGCATCGATTCTCGAGATCTTCCACAGTCTGTTGTATATAAAATTGTTATATTAATGTTATATTTCGAAATTGTATACTCTTACCGATATAAATACTTCCTCGGCCTGTTGTAAAATAGCCACACGAGACCAACCAAACTTTTTCATTATTTTAATACGCGTAGGATTATGCACTGTGGCCGAAGGATGGGTGCGAAACAGCGTAGGAAAACGTTTACGATCGGACAGTGCAGGACTTGAGGCTCCATAGCATAGCTGAAATAGGGAATATTATAAAAGACAATGTATAATATAATATTTTTAGATTTTTTCCAGGTCCCTTAGAAGGATGGTTTCGACTGGGCTCATTACTCATAAATTTGTTTAGTTTTTAACTTAAAATTAGAAATTAATTAGTCTATGTAGTTGGAATTTTGTGGTTAGATCATAAATAAAAATCGATTTCAAACCGACACAAACTATTTCACAAATGGTTCAAAATTGGAAAATATTTTAGTATTTTGTATCAGAAAATAAAATCCAATTATTATTTGACTTTTGCTCATCACAAACCACTCACCACAATTAGATTCCACATTTTGGCAGCCTCCGCCACAGTTGTACACACCGTGCTGCATCCTGCCAGCAACATAAGTTTTTGTGGCTTGTTATAGAGCAGATTGTACATCACACTTGCGCCCAGCCCAGGCTCGCACTGCAATGAAAGGAAATTAGCTAAGTAGTTGTTGGCCTAGTTTGATGATTGCCAAAAGAAATCGAAAAAGGAAAAAACAAATATGCAAATATATATTTTAACTCCCACTAACCAAATTTAAAATGAATTATTTCAGACATTTATTTATGATTTAGGGACACAATAATACCATCAATAATTTCATCAAATTATTCGATTTTAATTTGTTCCGTTTTTTGTGTGTTATCAGTGATTGTTTGTTCCGGCATTGTATGAATTACGTATTCATATATAAATGCAATAGATACGGCTGTTATTTGCATAAATTATTAATTGACTTGGACTTGCAGTGAATGCTTATTTCATAGGTATGTGTTAATAGTTGTTAATTGCAATTAAACTATTTGATTATTGTTCGCTTTGTTTTAGTGCTTTAGGGAAAGAATACTTGACTGGTTTAAAATCAGGTTGGCAAACCGTTTCTGTACCAAACCGTTAAACGAAACGGCACAGATAAAGGTTCGGGTAATAGCAAAGCACCTTTTAATTAAAATTTTTGTAAAATTTCGGAATTGGTATCAGAAAGTCAATGAATATTAATTTAAATTAGAACCTTCTGTCTTTTAATTTTTTTGAATGTATATAAAGATGTGAAATGTTTGAAGGATTCGGGTTTGAGTCTCTAAATTGCTCTTTCTTTTTCTTCAAATACGGCAAAATGTTTGAAATTAGATTTTTTCAACTGTTTTCTTGAAATAAAACCATTTACCAATTTCGATTAGGCCATAATTTGATTCATCTTGAAAATGGGATGAAGTGATACTAATGGTGTCAGTACCACAGCTAATACAAACTATACTAGATTCAATTACTATCCCCCTTTCAGGTAAGACTTTCAATTCCAAAATACTCAATACTATACTATTTCGATTGGGAATTACAAATAAATCCCGTTTCGATGATTCTGGTTGTGTTTTGTGTGTGTCACAAGCTTCAAGTCAATTGCTCAAAGTTCATAGCACAACATTAGATAACTAAACAAAGGCCTAAGTCAAATCTTAGATCTGTAAGATAAGCGGTCTAGGCTGTGGGTTGATAATCAGTCAGTCAGACGGGCCAGACTGGCATATAACGCGTCGAGCTTCGCTGAGCCGCCATCAGTATAGAACCAATATCAGAATCAGTTTGAAGTCAATCGAGAGAGTCAAATATTATTTGACTTTTCTGAACTGGGGATTTCCGGAATTTGAGAATATTTCTACAATTTGTGCCCACCGTAGTAACCACAAAGCGTATCTTACATCTGTTTTAAATTAACGTTTAACGCCTTTTGCTTTTTACGACTTTGCTCAATTTTGGAAGTTTCTCCATTTATTTTCCCTAATTAGAAAAGGAATTTTATTTAGATCGGCTAGAAAGCAACGATTGACGTTGAACACACCCCCGACCTCCATTTCCCGTCTTTGCTAGTGGGTTTTCCAAAATTGAAGCATAGTTTTTCCATTTATTTGTTCAAAAGTAAGTCTTTTTTTCATTCAAATCGGCCAGAAAATAACAATTGGTCCTTGGGGAGAATTCTTTTTCCTATTTATTTGGCGCATTGAGCTAACAAACCGAATTTCATACTGAATGGATTAAAAATAATAATAATAATAATGGGGGGGTGGTTTTTCCAACATCGGAAACAAAAATCACAAATTATTTGGAACGCTATCCCTTCAAACTGAGTTTCAAGTCAATCGGATGAAAAATAGTTTTTGGCCTGCAGAATTTTCCGGAAATTTTCACACCCTGGGGGCGGATTTTTCAACATCGGAGAATTAAATCACAAATGAATTTGAATTCTATCCTTACAAACCGAGTTTCAAGTCAATCGGATGAATAATAGTTTTTTGCATGCCGAGTTTTCTGGGCATTTTCACACCCGGGGGACGGATTTTCCAGCATTGGAAAATCACATTTCAAATTATTTCGTTGTCTATCCTTTCAGACTGAGTTTCAAGAAAATCGGATGAAAAATTGTTGTGGTAATTGTCACCGCGATGTCGCGGTACATCGAGAAAAACAATTTCCATTGTTGTTTTGCATGCAGAATTTTCCGGCCAGTTTTCTAGTGGGCCGATTTTACAAAACCGGGAAATAATGTGTCCAATTATTTTGCTTACAAACCGAAATTTAAGTCAATCCGTCGCTTTTCCACCTTGAGGGTTGGAATTTTCCGAAACCCCGTCTAAGTGCTCACTTTAAACTTTATATCTCTTGCCGTTCGGGCTCGGCGTAGACTGCCAATCAGTGAATCAGTCAAAGGATAAACTTTTTTATATAAAGAGAAGATTTTTAATTGATTTTATTATATTTATCACCCTTTACTTTCCCTCTGCCAGTAGCACAAACTATACAGTCTTTTATGTCAGCCATTTTTAATGGATACAGGCTATTGAAATGTAAATCACTAACCGATAACGAAACAAAAGTATATAAATAAAATCAACTTAAAACCATTGAATATTCAATGTTTTGCAAATAAACAAACAAACCATAATTTATATGCTCCCAGAAGTATGCCATAGAAAATTCAAGAGAAATAGTTTTTTAGGCACACTTAAGACCCTCCCCAACCCATTTCATTCACTCCCTAACCCATACTAAATGTCATATGTCATAATTAATGGCCGGTCCCAGGTCTCTAAGTATAGTATGAAATGCTATCAATGCTCCCAGCGAGTTACCAGTCCACGTACCCGTTGGTACCATGAATGGGGCACATGTTGTTTTTTGGTTTTTTGTATTTTTAAGGACCTGCGGTACAGTTGCGGTTGGTGTGTGTGCGGCTGGTTTCTGTTTGGCTGCTGCCTATTTATACGCGAACCTCATTAGTTTTAAGTGAGCGAAAGCTTAACTACTTGTTTTGAGTTTTGAATGAGGTCACTTCGCCGCGCTCAGCTCATCATTTGAGTTATTTTTATTCAAGGCTGACACGGGCGGTACAAAAGGAGACAGAGAGGAACACATACGGAACGAGGGAGAGGTAGTGAGTTCGGTTCGCTTCGCTGGACTTTGGCCCAGAGCATAGCTCTGCGCTACTCTGCTCTGCTCTGCTCTGGTTTGTATTTGTGGCTTAGGCAAACAGCTTCCGTTAAATGCTGCATAATTAGTTCCCATCCCCCACTGGCACCCACCAGCCCCGCATCACATGGCAGGCGACAAGCGGCAAAGGTCGCACGCAATGTTTGCCTTTGCCTGTGCCTTTTGCTTGACCTACTTTGATGTGTGAAATGTCCCAAGAAGCGTGCACAGAAGCGAAACTACTATTAAAGGCAAGAGGCCTGCCCCAGGCGAAGCATGTACAGGATTCAAACAGGAAAAGGGACAACTGGACACGACAGCAAAAACAAAGCAACAAAACAAAGAAAAAAACCAATTAAAGAGGTTGTTTACACGCAAACCAACAAAGAAATATGAAAACGAGTTGGCCATGTAAATGAATGAAAGCAAATATGAATCATTCATGCGAATGAATGAATCTAATTTTCAAATGGCATATAAATTGTAGCTCAAAACGAGTTAAACGAGTCATGAATTATACAATTGAATTAATAGAAATTCAATTTGAGGTGTAAACTAAGTAAGAGAATGAGTTATTGAACAATACAATTTGTAAATGTATTCAAATTCTAATTAAATTCAAATAGTTTAAGATTTATTGAATAAAAGATTCATTTTAGCTTGAAAAAATCCGTAGAACTCCAAGGGTACTTACAGAATTTCAGCTAATAAATAGGTCTACTTATAAGACCTAAATACTTTTACTTTACTTAAAGAAAAGCTTTCCGAATTTCATAGCTTGAAAATAATGAGCTACTGAATGTTTTGAAAAATTCTGAAAAATTAAAAGTGTTTAGTTTTCTTCTACAATCACCTAAATATACACATTAATCAGTTGTCTATCAAGAATAAATGTATAAGTTACACAAATTTTATCATTTGACTGAAATCTAAGTTTTTCAATTTCTTGCATGGGAGTTTTATTTTAGCTCAAATAAATCTATCTAACTTAAACTTTGATGTCATCTAGGCCTTAAAAACAAATTCCTCTTAAGATTTCGCCATGTACTCGTATTCCGAAACGTACAGAAAATAATCTCATTTAGATCTAAGAAATGAATTAAGCTGGTCATGTACAAGTAAAATGGAAATTTATGGCACAACAAATTAATTCCAATTTATATACCCTGACTAATCCTTAGCTAATTACCTAAAAGATTACCCACCCAAAAAGCAAACCAAAACAGAACGAATTGTAAGAGAAATTGATTTAAGGAACACATGCCCTTAAATACCCTTTTATTGTGCAGTCGAACAAAAATCATAATGAAATTGTGCGCTCTGTGTGTGCCCTAGAGAAATATGCTAATGAATGCCAGTCCCAGGCCCCCATTCACCCCCCCATCTCGACCTCCCTCACGTCCTCTCTCAAAAACAAACGAAACCGTACAAAACGGAACAAAATAAGTGGTACCCCAGAGGGTGGGGTGGGGTGGGGAGGGTTTGTCCTTAACTCTACTTACTCTAGGGTTTATCATACGTTTACTCACCTCGCTGTCATTGCTGTGCAGTATTAGCTTGAAGCCTGGCAGCAGATTTTGCTTCTTGTTGACATCATCCAATGCCAGTCTTGCGGCCGGCATGCAAGCCTGCCCACCCTGCCATCCTCCTTTACCGGCAATGGGAAAGATGCCGCCTATGTGCAACTCATCTGGCCTGCCCGCCTCGATGCCCTCCAGGTGTGGCGAGACGATCAAACAAAGCAAAAATATCCAAAACGTAACAGCACCATCACTTGTCATATCCTGCGAAAAAAGTCAACAACAAAATGGCCAAATGGCGAAATGTTGAAATGTGATTACTGAACGGCGAGCATACACACTCAGACACACACACAAATACAAATCGGAATACAAATAGGAAAACAGACCCAAAAGCGACAAAACCAAAGCGAGCGTCAAGCGTCGTTTTATGTGCCAAAGCAATTTTTATGACTACACGGGCACGGGAAGGGCACTATGGCCAATTTTTACAAAATTCTGAGAAAAAGAGAATATCTTCACAATTGAATAAAGTTTTTCGGTTATGTTCACACTGAGGGAAAAACCTGTTCAGTAAATAAGTTGACTTCAACTAAAAACCCATAACGAAATATTAATAAATGTTATAAAGACAAATGTTCTTAATTTTCTTGTAATGAAGAAAGTTCAACTTAATCGTAGACAAATTGTACTATAAATGAATAACTCGTACTTACACTAATTTTGCGTGGGCAAAGGCAAAGTCTACACGACATTAGACAAATCAGCTTATTTCCAATTACTTTTACATTTTACATTTTTCGTGCAGCAATCTGAATACCACACGAACGCTTTAGGGTTTCTATATTAACGTTTCGAAATTGAAATTCTAAACTGCTCTTCACACGTGCCGAATGTAGAATGAGAAATGTAAGCGCGGCATGCAGAAAAGCTACATGCCACATGTTGAAATGAGAAAAGTAAACGCGGCATTTAGAAAAGCTACACAAAAGGCATGGTTTGAAAATCCCGGTCTAAACGTGTAGAAATCCTACATTGTCGTGAAGATTTTGCATATTTTTTTCTCTGTGTATGTGTATTGTTAAGCAATCAAAATGCCAAACAATTTGGATTTCGAAGAAACATCTCTAGTTTTTTACCACTTTTTCAATTGTATTTGTAACAAAATAAAATTTAGCAATTAAAACAAGCATTAAGAATTAAGCGTGTATCAGTGAAGTTACATTCTGTCACTGGTGATTTGGCTAACGATCAGTGGTCAGTAAAATGCCTATAGGCAAACAACTTGAAAGCTTGTGATTAGTTTTCACGCCAAATTGCAGTTAGGTCAAAACTGCAAAAACCAATTTAAAGTTTCAAAAAGTTTCATAACTTTCAAATGCTTTAAGCTTTTGTGCACCCATAGCATAGTTAAATTTTGTGAACAAATTTTTTGTTACGAGATGCCTCATGTATTCCCACAGTTACTAGGGCAGCACGTTTAATTTCTGCAGTTAAAGAATACTTACACATAATACAAATCCCACTGATTAGTCATCATGACAAATATTTCATCGAAATTATTGCTTTTATTGATTTTGAATAGTTGGAGGGAGTTTAACAGTTATTGAACTCATTAAAATTAACGTTCAAGTGGGAAAAAAAATGGTTATTTATTTAAATTTGAATCAAGTTATTGAAAAAACAACTAAGCTAGTCCGTCCCAGCCAGCTCGAAGTCATATAAGTTATGCTTGAATATTACTATAAAACTGGGCACACATAATCACACAGAAAGCTGTTTGAAAAACTTCCCCGATCCATCTTCTGTAAATCACCAAGCCGGCATTAGTACAAAAACCGACACCAAAGGCAATAGCTGTGCCTTCAGTCGCTTGTGTCCACTTTTGACCGAAGACTGTATGCACTTTGGTTCATAGCTTCCTTTATTGCTAAATGAACACTGCCTATGTTATCGCTGAGTTTCAGAAAACCATTATTATTATTTTGTTTTTTTTGAGATCGTATCTAATTTAGGAAAGGTATTTTAAAAGTCATTAAATAGTCGTTTGAAATTGGAAGGTATCCTCTACCTTCTGCTTGACTTTTTCTTTATACCCTTTGTAGAAGTCGTGATACTACTCGACGAATAAGAATATGATTTTCAAAACGCATCTTCTGTTTCTCGAAACACTTCAAACAAAATATTGAGAAAATGAAATAAATTTCTTAAAAGTTAGATTCTAGAGATTATAAATATTAAAAGTTCACTTGGTTCTGGACCGGTTTGCGCTCTTGCTAGAACATAACTTATAAGCAGACAGCGGATTTTGTATATTTTCAATAGGCCAGGGTGTGCTTCCTCTTTACGTTAACAAATTGTCCAAAAATTAGTGGTAATAAATGCATACGCATTAAACAGCCAGAAAACACACAAATTACAAAAAAAAAAAATTCAAAGCCACATTCACCCTACCTACTTGGATTAACATCTATGAGTCCAGTCAAATTAGAATTTTTCGATGCATGAAATATTGACCAGTTAGGTTTTTGATAAATATGTGGTAGGGGACAGTCTAAAAAGCTTAAGTTCAAATTTGTGTCATTGGGAACGGCCGCCATATTGGAATAAGCGCATTGGTCTGTATCTGTATCTCTGAATCTATTGCTTTTAGAGAAAACATTTCAAAGAAAACCTTTTTTTTTTGGTTTTCACAAATTTTCTGCGCGGGCAATAATTTTCAAGTTTTGTACGATGAAAAATTTATTTTTCACTTTTTTCCTGTTTTTCTTGTTTCCGGTGAGAGCTACGCACAATTATCTCATAATATAAACTAAAGAGCATAAAATTTGAAAGAACTTTCATCTGCTGTGCGACAAAGCGTTGCAAAACTATAGCTTCTCATTTCTCGCTTTCAAGCACCCCCTTTTTTGCCCGCAGACAATGTTCCGTAAGCTTTCCTATTGCATTATATCTAACAACATATTGTCGATACAAACACATAACAGAATCAAAAAATAAATTTCCATCATTTTTATGAGCAAACTTCTCATATGTTATTAGATTTATTGCACAGCTTTGTTTTATTTGCATAAATTTGGGTGATTACAGGCAAAAAACGGGACGATTCAAACTTTGAGAAGCTATACAGGAGTGCCACAGAATTCACTAGCGATTTGGCTTCTAGCGATTTGTCAAATCGCGCTAAATTTTTCGGCATGCCACAGAACTCCGAGTGATTTCATTTTTTAAGCTTGTACACAAACCCTTTCGAACTTGACTGCGTAGGGTAGACAGCCCGCAAGGGCCAGTTAGAGTAAGCCTTTTCATGCGATTTTATTAATATTTTTAAATGTAAAGTAATTGGTTAGTTCTTTTTTAAACAAAATAATCTTAATTTTCTTCAACGGAGTTGAATGTTTTTTAATTCAAACATCAAAATTTGTAATTTGCCGCCCTCCAAATCTAAAATGAGACCTTGCAACTCTAGCTGCTTTATGGTAACACGAGTACGGCAAACGAAAAGGTAAACAAAACGATACACGTAGGCAAAATTCTGTGGGTAATGCTCCTGCTCCTTGAAAAGTACCTTGGGCCCAGCTTTATTTAATTGAAGCAATCGGAGGAAAGGTTGGCCAAATTCATGGTTAGTTTGTTCCAGGCTGCAGCAACCTGACGCCCTTTGTGAAATTGCATAAGAGGCAAGAAAATTTCGTCCTGGACATCTCGTCGCTGCTTTCCCTATTCTAATTTATTGAAATTATAAACAATTCGAAAGAATAATTAAATTAACTAACATTTGAGCGGCTTCTCGTCATTAATTGATTTACAACGCAAAAGTTATTGCTAATCAATCTTATTTTATTTTCTTTATTTCAGCACAAAAATCGCTATTTTATACACCTTAAAACTTAATTCGATTAATTTCGAAATTCAAATGTTAAAAGATGGCAACACTGAAATACTAGCGATTTGGTAAATTGCAGAAAATGACAAATTTAACTAGCGATTTTACTAGCGATTTATAAAATGCTAATTTAATAAACTTTAAATGCTAAATGTTTAATTTTTTTTGATGTAGATTATTCACAAATTAAACACCCTTTATGAATCAATAACGATTACTTTAATCAAAATGCATTTTGCGGGCTTATTTAAGCAAATCGCCGAATCAAGGGTGCGCGATTTTCACATCACTCGAAAACGGGCTCTGTGGCAGGGCGAAACCAAATTCGCCCGAATTTCGAGCGGAAGTGATTTCTGTGGCACCCCTGATAGTTTCGTAACGCTTTGTCGCACAGCTAAATGTTATATATAACAGTTGTTGCAAATTTTATGCTCTTTAATTTATATTTTGAGATAATTGTGGGTGGTTCTCACCGGAAACAAAAAAATTTTGAAAAAAGTTAAAAATACATAACCGTGCATAAAAGAAACTACTGCCCGCGTAGAAAATTTGTAAAACCAAAAAGAAAGGTGATGTTATTATTTATAACCATGTCTTAAACCATTTTTCTCCAAAGTCAATCGTTTCCAAGATTCAGAGCAATTTGCGTTTTCCAATATGTCGGCCGTTCCCAATGGCACAGGGTGACACAAATTTGAACTGTTGATCTGTTTGAAGTTATAAGAAATATAAGCTGACTAACTCGAACCAAAACAATTTAAGACTTGATTCACATGAAACTTTTTTCAAACGATAAATCAAAGGGCACTTTGACGCCACACTCATGCTGGGCTCTAAAAGACACATTCATTTCTTTGCAAACAAAAAATGTTATTTTGTACACTTTAGAAAAACACATTTTGTCACAAAAGTTCGAAAAATGTCCTATGGTGTTGGGTATGAGGAGCTTGGTTTTGCTTACGGCAACGTAAGCATTTTGTACACTTTTTTGTCGTAGGAATGGCAACGCAGGGGCATATATGTATGAGATATGACTTGGAAGTTGAGAGTTTGGTGGGTGGAGAAGCTCTCAGACATAGTTGGAATATGCCAAAAAGAATTTGCCTTTCAATTTATGGAAATTCGTGAATTTAATAAAAAATAAAAACGTTTATACATTTACTCTAAGTGTGCTTGTATTAAATTATATTTAATTTATTTAAGTGAAAAATGTCGGTTCCATTTAGTAATCACGGTTTGTTGGAATTTCTTTAGTTTTGGCACACAAGCAAAGACTTTCAATTGTCTTGGGGTATTTTATTTGGAAAGTTGTGCGAGTGCAGAAAATACACGTAAGCAAACAAACAATTTGAAACTTCGGCACAATATTAGAAGTAAGTACCTCTCAGACAGAAGTGTGCTTCAGTTTTAATTCCGGACTACACTTTACCCTGTGGCTACATTTGTAATATCCATTAATACGTGTTCTATTTCAAAGGCCACTAGAGGCTATTACCAGCAGACCGTGGGAAATTACTTTTGTAAAATTACACGCACTTTAGCAATTGCTGAAATCCGACCCTGATGTAGTTACAATTTTATAATTATTTAGAAACTCGCTGGCTTACTTATAGCTGAATTGTTTTAACAATTTACATATGGTAACAGGCCCGGTGGTTAGTGGTTATGTATGGTGAATGCTGAAGTGGCGAAAGGTTCAAATGGAAATTGAGAATTAGAGAGATACGGAGTAAAATCCAGGGTTGTCCGATCAGAAGTATTTATGTTAAGAGAAAGAACCGTTATCTTGCATCGCAAAATATTAATCCATAGACTAATGAGTAGAATATCATAATAAGAGATTATAAGAAATCCTATAGTCTCATCCCCTCTGAAAGAAGCATTTATGCCCAATGTGCATTGCCCATATTTATTTTACATCCCAGCTTTTCCTTAAATCTGACCCGAAAGTATTTTTTCGGAGTTTTAAAGAGTTTAATTGTTGAAGTTTTACTGCTGGGTTTCTTAAAAACAGAACTTATAGATTACATCCCAGTTTTCCAAAAGGTTTTAAAAACTTTGCAGAAGCTTTACAGTTTTCCCACCCAAAATAGTATGTATTTCTTAACTTTGTTCAAAAAAAAATTGAGATACGTCTTATTTGTCAGTTACTTCACCTGTCTTTCCAATGACACAGAGATTTGATTTTGCAGCTCTAAATTTTGACGATTAAAGAATGAATTATTCTGAATAGTCTTTGAAATTCTCGATAAGCCTAACTGCTCTACTATATTTTGAATGCATAAAAAGGGACTAAAATCTGACGTGGGAATGGTTCATTGTCTCATCGACCCAAAATGAGTTTATGAAAGGTAGATCTACTACCACTCTTTTTATTAAGGGCTTAAGGAATCAATTGCAAACGATTGTAGTTTTTACAATGACTTTAGTAAACCTTTGCATTCCGTCAATCATGAGCATTAATGAATAAGTTTGGACACTGTATTGCACTCTTGAATGTCGGACTATTTGAACTCTACATCCTTTATAACATTTACTCAAAACGCATATACAAAATGATCAACTCAATATCCTTGATCCTAAACTTAGTTTAAAACAGGCAATAAAGCCCTGATTTATAAAACGTTGGTCTAAGGAGCTTAATGACCCTAACACTTCTCTTGTTCGTCCGATACTAAACCTAGACTATGGATCGTGTGTGTGTGGCAAGGTTGTAAAACCTCTAAAATTCTGCAGAAACTTCGTTCCCGAGGTTTGAACCCATCGTAAAGTATAAGGTTCGGCAAAGACCTTAACTTACCAAACATAAGGTTTTGGTTCGAACCAGGGTTTGTAACATCTGAATTCTCTGAAACATTTTTGAATCTATTTTCTATGAATTACTGCAAATGCTGCTCGACTTAGATTTGTAGATGAGGAAGCATTAAATTTATCAAACTATTCGTTTGAACGTCCCCTTCCAAATGTCCCTGATCCTTCCACTATCGTACGTACAGCGGTTGAGACAGTAAACACTTAGGAAGAGAGAGTATTCTTTAACAATATAATTAAAATAAGCACAAACTGGACATCGATTTAAGCTATCCATAATATAATAATACACAATCAGGGATGTTCTGGAAATCTCTTAAGATTTTTGTATAATCAATTGCACTTCGAACTAAATTTGAATTACATAATTTATGAAGTGACAAGAGTAAGCATAAAATCTACTTGGCTTTAAGCAGGCGGTTTCAAATCGCTTAGCTTTCGTCATCTAACCTAGTGGCAGGGTATATTTGTGCCCCTTCACATATTCAGTCAAACAGCTTTAATTTGAAATGATATACGAAAATCTCTAGAGATTTCTGGGACACACCCGAATATCATATAATTCAAACTCTACACATACATATACTATAAGAAGTTCGTATTGGCATGTTACAGCTTCACTTTTGCTTTGTTTCCCCTCTCATATTCTTAATATCCAGAGTTAGAATGTGATTTACCAAACGGATATTCAGTAGAAAAGCACCAACCGTTTCAGTGACAAACAATTTACTTAAGTAATTCTTCTGAGCCGAACCTCTTTCCAAACAGAGTAAGTTCGGTTCGAGCTCTCGTTTGAAAGGTAAAATATTTAGGAGGTTCGTAACATGGTCCGGTTCGGTGGACTCAGTTCGGCGGCAGCATTGATAAAAAGTATTAAAAGGTCATAAAGTCGGTACAGAAGAAACTGCTACTGTTTGCTCTCCGCAGTCTTCCTTCTTATTCTAGTCGGCTGCTTTTAACCTGCTTAAAAAATGGTAGAATTTTTGCGTAGAGAATTGGAATCGTCTTTAAATTTGACAACTATAAGTATAATCTGCTTTTATAGTATAGCTCCCATATCGACTCTTCGGCAACTTCTTCCGCGATGCTCTCGAACCAAAACAAATTTCAAATTCGAATTTCAAAACAAAAATGAAATGATCAAATGATTATGGTGGGTCCTGCATAAAACCTGTACGAGACGTTTCAAAGCGATACACTTTCCAAAAAGATAATCAGCGCGTTACCACCAGTGTTGCCAAATCAGCTTTTTTCCCGTCGTTTCTAGCTTTTTTTAAAACCGTATTGCGCGAAAAATTAAGAAACAGCGGGAAGCGGGATTTCGGGCTTTTTAAAAAATGATTTCCGCTTTTTTTCAGCTTTTTATTTTCGAGTCAACTGCAAAACTTATAAGCAAATCGATAGATAGTTTGTCATCTTTGTCAGTCATTTATCGACCCTAATTGCCAATTCAAACGTTCAGGAAACAGTTGTCTCAAAGTGCTAGCCAAGTTTACAGATCGTTTGACAAAAATGCCAAAAGTTTTCAAACAAAAAAGTCGTAAGGTCTTACTGCAGAACCCGAAATTTTAAGGATTGGCTCAGCAAGAATGAATCTGATACCTGTTGAGTTTACTGCAGTTATTGCAAATGCACAATATGACAATGTAAGCTTCACTAAATTTCAACTTACAAAAAAATTGATTATTACATCGAGAAATTTGTTTTCAAAGATTCATGCTTTATTTGGATAGCGAATTGGAGAAATCTATTCGACACTGCTGCACAAATTTCTAAGTTAACTTATAAAGCAACTGAAGCTCAGGCAGTGATCTACTTTTTGAATTTTCACAAAATTCATTGTATTAAGCAATTTAATTGATTTCAGTTTACGCCTAATACGCAGTTGTGAAGTAACGAGCAGTAACGAGAAGAGCAGACGTATCTGACAGATTGTCAGCATTTTTCAACAAATTGACATATTTTCGGTTGACAACATTCTACGACCAAAAAAACAAAGCATTGTTACCATTTTGGAAGTATTTAACAACGATAAAACTTAAGTTTTGGAGTAAAGTAATCGCTTCCAAAGCTCTAAAGGTAAGCAAAAAATTTTTGAGTTTTGTCATGGTCCAATGCTGAAGTTAAGCGTGTCTTCAGACAGGTTAATATGGTAAATTCAAAACTCAGAAATCTAATGGAGGTGAGCACTCTCAACTCAATATTATGTATAAGATATTGGATTTAAGTGAACCGAAACTAGAATATTACATTCAGAATATTATATGTGTAGTTACAGATGCGGGTTACGTCGAGGTAAGGTCCTTCCTAGTAACCTAAGGCTATTAGGCACAACTGAGGCCTACGACAATGCTGAGGACGAAGAACTTCATCACTCTGATGTAAAACATAATTGCATAAATAATAAGAAAAGTCATGCGCTTTTTTTCCAGCTTTTTTGTCGAAAAATACAGCTTTTTTTTCCTCTCCGTCCCGCCGAAAACGGATTTTTTTTCTCGGCAAAAGTTGGCAACACTGGTTACCATATCAAAAGCAAGCATCCGGTTGCAGAAGAACCAGTTGTCCATGAGACGTCAGAGAATGGTGAGACTTTAGAAAAAGATGAAAATGGTGAGACCTTCAAAAATTGTGAGACTTTAGAAAATGTTGAGGCTTTAGAAAAAGGCGAGACTTTCAAAAATTGTGAGACTTTCAGAAAACGCTGAGACTTGTGAAAACGGTGAGATTTTAGAAAATGGGGACCTGATTCTCTTGTTATACCCTTGTAGAGGGTATATTGAAAATGTCTAGATGTTTGTAACGCATAGAAGGAAGCATTTCCGACCACATAAAGTAGTAGTAGTAGTAGTATTTATTTATAAATTTTATAATATGTGTTAACAAAATGCACGCAGTGACTTTAATATAAATAAATAATGGTATGATTCTGGGCATGGCAGTTAAAGCCGTCAGCCCATACTTTCCTTAAGTGCTCCACAATACAATAATTAAGGTGAGAAAAAACTTTTTTGTCTTCAACGCAAACGTTCCGAAACCTTGTACTTATAAGTTTTCTATGCTTTCACATAATTCCACCAAGTTTGATCAGACAACTATATAGTATAGCTGCCAAAGAAATTGGATGAATAAAAATTTTATATAGGAGAGTTGTCAAAAATATGAACATATTTGCGTCTATGGAATCAGGCTATTAGTTTATATAAATTATACAAGCTGCAAGGGTATATAAACTTCGGTTGAGCCAAAGTTAGCTTTCCTGACTTTTGTCTGAGCTCTGTGCTCAATCAAATTTTAAATTTCCGGTCCTGATCCAGTAAAATATCCAATTTCATATTACCAACCTACAGACAAGATTTCAAGTTCATAGTAGAAGGCTGCTTGAATGCAATCAAAGCAACTCCTGAAGCTCAAAATGAATTGAATGAGTTTTGACACTCACTCCAAAAAATTTGAATGAATGTGAATTGTGGTAGAGTGTCAAATTCACCACATTCAATCGATGAGGGCCAGAATTGAATGGAATTGAAAATAGAGTGAGGGTCGAATATATTCAGAAAATAAATCGTCATTGTCAAGGTGAAAAAAGGGGAAACAGTGAAACGTTAAAACAGTAATATAAAACCGGTATGTTTGCATTTAGGTATATTGGAAAATGGTAGTTAACAAATATAGCAGGTAGAAAAAATTCAGGGCTGCAAACCGGTTATGAACCGAACCGAATTCATTTTTAACTGTAAACCGAACCTTAAACCAAACCAAAGTTCAGAAATTTGCTAAACCTGAACCGCTTCCGAATCTAAAATTTCGGTTCGGTACACAAGATTAAAGACATTCTGAACTCTTGCCAATTTGTTGTTATCAATATTGTGCTACAAAGAAGAAAGAGAAATCATTACGAAAGTTTAAAGGATTTTCAATATAATTTCTAGAAATAAGTACTAATAGAAATAAGAGTCTTTGAAGGCACAAAAAGAGAGCCGATTAAATCAAACTTTTTAAAGATTTTGACATTAAAAATAATGTTAACAACTTAATGATAATGCGCTAACTGTCTTATCAGTACCATGATGTCTCAGTTGATCAGGTCTTAAAATTTGTTTTGTTTTATCAAAAGTACAGAAATTCTGAATACTACAGTACGAGCTTCCGTGCAACGAACTTCTCTATATGACGAATTCGTCGCTGAGATTCGCTATATGGTAGGTAGACTTTATTTTGAATATTAATCGCATAAATTTGATTTCTATTCAATTTTGAGTAAAACTTGGGCCGCACCAAGATTCGAACCAAAATCCTCGAACCTAAAATTTCCGAACATTAACCATTGGCAAATTTCGGCTCGAACCCAGGAATCGGAGCTAAGAAAAAATTTATTGGGTTGGCAGCCCTGAAAAAATTTGGACAATTTTTTAACCGAACCCATTTTTCACATTTTTTTGCTCCGATTCAAGTTCAGGTACGGAAGGAAAAAATAATTCTGTTTCGGTTTGGTTCGGACTTTCCGAAAATACCGGTGTCTACGACTCTGGAGCGGTTCGACTCTGAATTGGTTTACAGCCCTGCTTGAAAGCAAGTTTATTTCAGAGTGTAAAAAATGCATGTGTTTAAGATAAAATAAAGCTTAAGACAGGCTTAAATAAAAATAAATTTTATGACTGACAGAAAACAATTTGGCATCATTAAAGAATTTGCCAGTATTGGCAAATTTTTGAAGCATTTATCTCCAGAAATTTACGTAATTCAATAAAGTTAGTTCATTGGAGTCGGTAAGAGTTTGTGTGAGCATCAAGATATATACATATAAATTAATTTAAACTTCCTCTTCTTGACACACACACACACACTCTTCGCAATCAAATCACTTAGGTTCAATTGAATGGCCTCCCCAAAATAACAAATAAATGGAACTTGAATTTAATAGTTATTTGATTGTATGTCTGTTTTCTATTTAAGTTTTGATTTCAAAGCTTTCAAGCTTTTGTTTCAATTGGGATTGAGAGATGGGTCGAAAGTAACAAATGAGTAAATAAATAAACAGCTTCAATGTTTTATTTCGCACTGTGTGTCAGCACAGTCGAAAATAAAATGCCAAATATATTTTATAAAAGAGGCTGTGGGGTGTGTGTGTGTGTCTGCGCGTGTAAGAGGTAGATACACACGCACAGCCACAGAAATATGAAATGACAATGCCCTTAAAGGTAGGCAACAGAATTTTTTTTTGCATAACCTGATAATCGCAGTAAGGCGTTAATCAGTGGGGAGGAGGGATGAAATTGGACGGTTTTTTTTTTTGGCAAGTTGACACCTGGCCAGCGGGGGGGGAGCCAGTTCCGCTGACCTAGTTTTCAAATACCACACACACGCGCTTGAATAATTACGCTCGAGACTGGGGAAGCTGATGATGAGGATGATGGGGATGAGGATGAGGATGTTTTGTGGGACCTTCCTTCACTTCACTTACTTTGCGTATTGCCGTTGAAAAATTTGTGACGATTTTGGTGGTGGTTTCTGCTCCTTTGCTTCAATTGTTTCATAAGGGCCAATATTCAATGTTTGTTGTTGTTATTGTGGCTGTTGGTGTTGTTGCTATTGCGGCTTGGCTTAAACATTATTTGATGATGACTGCGCATTACAATCGATAATCCCAATCGCAATCCCATGCACAAATGCAGCTTAGCGCATCGGCATTGGCTTAAATCCATTTTAATGAAATACCAAATGCCAATGCCGATTTAGATGCTCTTCTTTTGTATTATCCTTTCTTTTTTTTTTTGTATATTAGTTGTGGTTGTTGCACTTTCACCAAGCCATACAAAGGGGGAAAAAAAAGGAAACTAGAAAGGGCAAAAAAAAGGACTCTGCTGGGGCGTGAGCTTTTTGGCTAAGCTTATTAAGTTATTTGACTTTTTCCTCTTGAAATTTAATTTATTTTCACTTAAATTTTTATTTAAATTTTTGGTACATTTTTTTCACTTTCTTTTGAGTTGAATATTTTATTTATTTTTTGATATACATCTTTTTATTTAATATTAGTTATATCTTTTGTGTGTGTGTGTGTGTGCGTGGTGTTTAAAGCAAGTACAATTCCTTTAATTTAAAACTTGAATTCAACGAGGTTTTTGCAGTTTTAACGTTAAGTTTTAATACACAAATTCTGTTTTTTTTCTTTTGCTTTTTGTAATTTAAGGGCGAGGCGCGCAATTTTGTGTTCGTTGTGTTCCACATGTATCCGACGACTGGAACTCCATGACTGACATTTACATTTTTTTTTTTGCTTCTTTGGCTCGCGTGCGAGTCTCTAGGTGAAGCTTTTGTACTGAGCAAAGCTTTGGGTGTTTGTGGCAAAGCTTTTTGGCTTCCGCTTTCCAGTTGCCAAGTCCTCGTCGCCGTCGTTGTCCTCGCGGTTGAAGTTTGTGAAGTAATTATGGCTCAGCCTTCGACCGGCTTTATAGAGTTGTCAAATGGCCAGTCAAAACATCAAAATTCACTCCGCAATTGGCCAAGGGCAACGTTGTTGGTCGAGTCGCGGGTTTTTTGTTTTGAAAGCGAAATGCCCTTATTATTGGCCTGGCGGCATTGCATGTGTCCCTCAAAGGGAAAAACTTAACTTTACATGCAAACACGCACAGGTACGTGCTCGGCTATGGGCACGGCAATGGGTGGTCGGAGTCCTTGTCATTTAACTCACTATGCCGATGCCGCTTACCCAGTTGACCTTTTATTGTTGTCATGCCACGCCTTGAGCTTGAGCCTTAGCAACTTTTTCCTTTGCATGTTTGATGAGCTTATCAAGGCTCTGACTCTGCCACTTATTGAATTTTTGAATCGATACATTTTCGTACTTAATTGCCTATGCATAAATCATTGACAGCCATGCAATTAGTTTTCGCAAAAGCAAATCAAGTTGAAGGATGCCATCATAAATATAGATATTTAGCTAAGCAAAAGTAACTAAATAATTGAAGCTCACTCAGCAACATGCATCATCATCATCATCTGGGGAAATCAAAATGAAGGCAAAAACAATTCAAATATTTACTATAGGCCCACTGTTTATGCATATGTAAATGAATGTAAGAGTTGTGTTTGACTAATTGGAAAGTCTTAAAACAACTTTCTTAATTAATCAAATAAATTTTTTGGCCAACTAAGTATATACTCAGCAAAAATCAACGTCAAATCAGCAATATGCTTTGAAAACTAAGAAGAAACCATGTTGTGGCCCGTTGGTACACAGAAGAAAAGATCCTGTTTAGAAAATAAGTTGCCTTCAACTTAAAATAAGAACAAGATGTTCTCAAAATTCTTGACAACAAATTTTCCAAATGTTCCTGGAATGAGTAAATCGGTTCTCAATCAGTGTTCAAAGCTATTTGAACAGAGCAATTTGAGCACTACCAGCGTTTGGGACTAAAGTGCAAGGCGCATAAAAATAGAATTGTAACTAAAAACCCCTTTGAAAAAGGGCCACATCTGGTTTCAATAAGATAGAAATCCAAGCAGCCTACAACCAAGTGGTATGTCATGTGCTTGCTTGGGGGTAGAACAAAAAATGTATAAAAAGAAAAACCAATGTCTTAATAAACATTCAGCTTCCAGAAACGGAGCTAGTCACTCGCACCATATATGCGTTTTATTCAATCAGATTATCCGTGGGTTTTCGGCAGAGAGAGACCGAGTTGGCTCTCTTTTTGATCTTTCTCTTGTTTTTTTTATAACTCAACTTCTTGTCGGCTCAACCAAGCATAAGTAGCCAACTAAATCAGAGTTCCCCAGCGCCATAACCCCTGGGGGCCGAACATACTCACCAATTCACACCGAATGCTTGCCGAAGTCAAGCATCACTGTTTATTAGAGAGAGACACAGTCACATTTTCGCGCTCTCTTCTTGGGGAACCGTGCTTTAGTGCGCCGTAAAGCAACTTCGATCTCACCGCATCGAAGGCTAGCCAGCGACTGAACGCCTGTTTACTCTCTTAGCCTCAGCTTCGGCATGCGTTCGACTCGTGTATGTGTAAATAGCCACTAATAGGGGGTGGAGAAGCAGCAGAGCATATCCCAGGCGCTTCTACCTCCCTTCCTATCCAATCCAAAGAGGTACATATGTCCCCGTTCCGTCCCAGCGGCGCAGAGCTCAACGTGTTCTGCCGAAAGTATGCATTACGCCTGACGAAAAAGTAATGCAATACAACCACTGCTTTTCGTTAGAGAGATAGTAATAGGAGAGTGATAGGAAACAAACTGAAACAACTAAGCGTGCCACACACGAGCCGATGTCTATTTCGTTCGCTTATGTGCTTTCCCCCCTCATCCATAAGCGTTTTTTGACATTTCTTCTATTTTCTAAATTTGTATTTGTATGCAGAACAAATGTGCAAGTGTAGCAGTGACTTGACACATACGTGACACTACCATCCATCTACCCCCCTATGAACAGAGATTGCGCCTAATTGACCTCCCGTCACTTAAATCCAGAAGAATCTGTCATTCTGTTATTTTCATCCACAAGCTTTTGGCTGGCGAGATTGACTCCATTGCTCTTTTATCTCTTATTAATTTGTCAGTGCCACTTAGAGCATATACTTCTCTATCAATAGTACATTGCATCGTATAGCACGTGCATTACCCACCTGTATACTTTTCCATCTTTAGTAAATTAATTCGTAATACAAGTGCTTTACGACTGAGTATACGATTCCTCAATTGTGTAATGAATTGTAAGCGGACTGCGAACATTCTGCATTACAATTTGAAAAAAAATATACGCATTCGTAATGTGGATCCGATGCCAGTTCGGCTCTGGCATACTTGCTTTATTACTAGTAATGCAGGATGTGCGCACCCCGTTTACAAAGCGGCCATGCATACGACAAAGTAATGCAGATTGTATGCGATTATTCCCTTCTTACTGAAGGCAAAGTAATCAATGAGTAATCGATTTTGTAAAGGCAGTTTGCTCCGCTGGGGTATTCCTCCTTAATGTGAGGAACCCACTCACTCCTGATCCTAAATCAATCAAATTTTTTACCCAGTCGAATATAAAATTTTTTTGAAAACGGAACAATATCAACTCAAATCATGTTCGTAAAAACGTAACAGTATCAACTCGACTTATGTTTTTGCAATCTCAAAAAATTGTTCTTGAAGTGAGAAAAATGTACTACAAATGAGAGAAACCGTTCATGCACTGTTTTTGGTAACGTTTGTGCTCATCTTGAGTCCAATGTCGGATATTTTTGAATTTATTGATTAAATTTTTCGACCACTTTGAGATAAGGAACTAGAATTTGGAACAATCGAATTTCTTTTTCGTACAATAAGACATTTTCAATAGCTCTCGAGATTGTAAAATTGGGATTCACAACCCGAAAATTCCTAATATTAATTTTTTCCTTGTTGAACTTTGTTAAGAGTGAAAACTAATGAGCTTGTTGCTTACTTCAAGGAGGCTAAAGGAAAAAGGGCATCACGGAACGCCAAAAAAGTAATAAAAAACTGCGACGCAGACCGAGTGACTTAATAATAGCACAAAATTTTTTGTCTGCGTCGCTCTTTTGAATTATTTGGTAAAAGGATCAGCTTCAGCCACAGAAATCCATGAATATTCCATGAATACTAGACATATGCTTTGGAAATTTCTAGCAGGGTATCCAGCCGAAACAGAAACTGATATTTTTAACCGGTATAACAGAATCAAACCGAAACCGTGGCCATAATCGTAACCGAAATGGATTTTATTTTGGTTAACCGTAACCGAAACACAATAATCGGTTCCATTTTGATTTTTAAAATATTAGGAGACAAAAAATATAATACACGAAAATTCTTTTTAAATTAATCGTTAAGCCCATCAACAGCAAATCACATATACATGCACACAGTCGGCAGCAGCAGCAGAGACGTCGCACTCAATCTGCGTCAAAAATCAATTTTTTGACTGAAGCGATTGACGCGATAAGTTAACTTTTCCGATAGAGATATATTCCAAACTAACCGATTCAAACTTATTTTGAGATCGTATAACAAATATTTCTGATATAGCTTCACAAAGCGTACCTTATTTTCAAGTCTGCGAGAAAGCGTGAAAATTTTCAAAAAACACGAACTTTCGAATTGAATTGTTGATAAACTATACCACCGACTATTAACTTTTTGGACTATAAAAAGAATTAAACGGTAGTTTACTTTTCTAATTAGCGCCTTTTGAAAAATACTGGACGTCGCCGTGATGATCAGCCGAGCGGTTTACTGATTTTTTGGGGGTGGTAGGGCAAAAACTGTCGCCGGTAGCACTTCGGGCACGCTGGACGATTTAACAAGGCCAATCAGAATCAGTTAACAATTCATTTATTTGTCAGTCTTAACAATTGGACAATTCGGTTCAACACGTGTGTTTATTGCCAGAGAAAAAACTAGAGAGAGAGGTTAAAGCGATAGACAAATTGTCATCGCCTGTGATCGTTGATCAATAACGATCAGTGACGCCGCCCTGAGTACCGAATTTGGTTCCAGGGATCTGGTTCCCAGAGTCAGATCCTAGGTTCGCTACAATACTCCATATTTGATCCATTTTTCAACTTTGGCAGAGTCATACTAAAAAAGTTTCAAAAAGACAGCTAGAGAAGTCGATTCTCTACCTAATATGCATATATGTATAACTATATATGCATTTAATGAAATATTTTAGCTTTTATCAAAGTAATTTTTAATATTTTCAAATAAGGCAACCATTTCAAGCGAATACATTGATTTTAAGCCGGTATGAGTCTTACATTGATGAAATTTTTGGATCCGATAAAGCAAATAACATGTTGAACAGTGCACCTCCAGCTTCCCTGTGTTGCGAGAGGACAGGCGAGATTTGCAGATCAGAATTATAGAAACTAAACAAGGGACAAGAAAGGACGAAAAGCTGATAGAAAGAATAGTTCACTTTTATCCTATACACAGATAATGCACTCAGACACAAACATATGTGGCACTGCTGATGGTGTGACCACAATTTGCCCACCCTACCTGATCGCGAATTATTACATAATTTGAACCGACGCGGTTTAAACCCGGATTTCGGACATATTATTTACTATTAACCTTACTAAGTGTAACAGTTCAGTTAATCAACAAATTTTAATATTTTTCACAAAGCTTAAATGTGTCTTCAATATCACTTTCGGAAGCTGACGATGTAGAAAGTTAGCTCTCCTCTAAACTCAAATTCTCTTACATAAAACATTCGCAAATTATGGTTAGAAACCGCGATCCGGAGCTCCATGAGAAAAAAATGTATAGATTTGCAGCCCTGATTTAAATTACTTCCAAGACTTTTATATGTAGACTATTAGTCTACATAGCTATTAGCTAATAGAAAAAAATTTGTAATTAAAAAGTCATTGCTCGAAAATTGTTATATTATAAAGTATCAGTTCCAGATATCGCTTGGTGCCTTAAAGGAACTTAAATTTTTTCACAATTCAAGAATTCCAATATATTTTTCTACCATTTCTGTTCCAATTTTGACTGCCTGGAAACCGGCTCTGATTTTTTGGATTTGAGCAGCGACAAAGTATTAACCTTACTTAAGCAACCTACCAACAAAATTTCGAGTTATGTAAATAGTTTCTAATATTTTGCTTTAAACCACTTTGCTAGCTTTGTGTTTATCTTTAATTTGTTTCTTTATTTTCTAATAGTTTTCACTGTTTTTTCTTTCTTTTCTTTTTGTTAAAGCTCTTTCTCTTAGCTTTTCTACATTCTTTACTCCACAAAACCTTACAGAATTCGAATTCCTCCTCCCCTATCAGATAGACATTTGAATTTAAATTACTTTCCCAGATCGCACAATCAGTTAACTAAGTTCAATAGAAAGTTTTGACCAGCACAATGCGAAAGTCAATTTTCTAACCTCGACCCCTCGACCTCACATCTCAGACCTAGGCAAAATTCCTTGTTTGAGTATTCATTGGATTCCATGGGGCACAACCACAACGCTGAATGGTGAATCACTCATGCATTGATGCACAGGGTTCAAGTTTCTTTGGCCAAGAACCACAAAAGATTAACATACGATGAGCTGCAGCTCATCCCTATCGACGGAATGGCATCATGATTGTGCTTCTGCTGCTCTAGTCCTTGGGCATATGCACAATGTGTATGCTTTTTAAATTGTTGCGTTCACCCCACGCATCTCTCCCTGGGGCAATCGTTGTTAAAAGTTTAGCATAGAGCAACACACAAAGGCCAACAGCGCCGTATGCCTGGTATGCGTTTACCACATTGTTCCATGCGGTTGAATAAACACAAGCTTCGTTTAAACACACACACACACACACACACATGCAGTTTATGATCTACACACACACACGCGCGGACACTTATTCGCTCGCTTGCCTCGACAGACTTGCAAAATAAACATTGCGGCATGTATTTTGTCTGTACACACTGCGTATACGTAATGTAAGGCCACTCATTACCTACCGTATACCTTACCTTCACCCACTCCTTTGCTTTTACCTTTCTGTTGTCAGTGTTGGCCACCAGCTCACCAACACACATCCTGATTTACATAGACACATTGCAGTCCGTTGAGCGTCACGTATGCACATTACTCAACCGCCTGGTTGGCCATTGTGTGAAACATTTTAACCCTTATGTGGTCGAAATTAAATTTTAAAATGGGATAGAATTTTAAGTAAAAAACGAAAGAGTTGAAAAGAAAGTTTAAATTTGACTAAATTAAACCAACCCCAACATCAGGGGAATCAAATTAGAATCGGACATTCATATTTTTAATCCCTTGTAGAAGAAACCGACCTCATAGAGCCATCATTCTTAGCTAAGTTGAGATTTCTTTCTATGCTAACTTCTTTCCTCCCTATCTGGAATTGTATTCTACAAGTGATTCGTATTCATGCCATCCCAATTAGAACAATTTAACTTTATCATATATTTTCCAACAAAAAACACATATTATTGTGATGCATTAAGCCTCGTTCACCCCCAAGTGAGCAGGTGGGTTTAAAAGTGAACTAATTTACATAGACGCATGGTACAATGCGCAGACAGGCCGCACGGAGGAGGTAACAAAAAGATTCATTAGGGCCAATCAGTGAAAAGCGAGTCGAGGAGAAGGATATGGACATGAGGCTGAAGGCGAGTCGTGTGTGTAAACGTAGCTCCTGGTTCTGTGTTTCTGTTGTTTGCCTTATAAATACGCACGCTATACTTTAAACAAAACGCTTGGCATATACACAGGCGCAGCTACACCCTCTCACACACATACACACACACACGTGCTTGCTGGCCTTTGTTGTAAACAACTTGTACGGGTGTGTGTGTGCAAAACAAATTTAAACTTTACACCCAAAGTTTATTTTTATGAGCAAAACTTTAAATAATGAAATTATCTGACAAGAACTTGGAGATGGGCTTACGAAAGACTGTAAAAAAAAAGGAGACAAAGAAAGTAAGTGGGCGAGTCGTTGGTATTGAAAGTGGGAGAGAGCAGGCCAACTGATTACCCAATAAACGTCGGCACTTGGCTCTCGACCCAATCAATGGTGTAATTTATGCCCCCATCCCACGTATGTATATAGGTATATATATGTTTCGTTATCAAATATTTATTTACACTTGAGCTATAATAATTCATTGATGCATTCAATGCCTGGCACAGGCACGACATGGTTCAGGTCTCTGGGTCTCTGGTTACGAGAAACCCCGACCCGGCAACGTAAACGTCAAGACTAACCTTTGCCCGATGTCCTTCAGAGGCGCCGTTTTCTGTGAAAGCAACAGCTGTGCGCGCTCCGCTCTGCTCTGTTGGCCATGCCAAAAAGCTTTCTCCTTGAGGAAGCTATTTGGCCTTCCAGTTTCGAATTTCGTTATCAAAGCTTTCGAAACTTGTTTTTGGCCAAAGGATTGTTAGCGAGGGTGGACTTTGATTATCCCAATTTATTTATGTCTTTTACAATTTGATTATCTAAAGAGTTGCCATCGTTGAGATGTTAATTTCATTTACATTCACACACGAATTATTGACTGTTTGATTTAAAACAAATTTTAAAATATACCTATGGTTTTTAACATAATTTAAAAAGTTTGTTAACATGCACATTAAGCTTTGGAAATATTTTTCTGATCATGCTTTAGAGTATATAATGTTGTGGAATAATGTTGTAAAACCAGTTTGCAAATAAATATCATAATAATTTACGAAGACATCAACAAAAAAGAAATCAATTGCGCCGGATTGGTGGCTTATCGCTTCAGTCGTCGAACTCAAACAAGGGCTTGCCATTGGTATCCCATGTATTTTTACACTTCTTGAAGGCACAGACCAGATATAGTGCTGAAATTAGAGAGAGATTTTAAAAATTAAATTCATGTTGTAGACTTTGGAATTATAAGAAATTACCCGCCCACATGAGTAAGTGTATCAATAAATATTTTAGCGTAAAGTTATTTTGGGACAGAGACGATGGTCTCACTGTATATAGAATGGACGATGACGAGACCGAGAGGAGCACTCATAAGAGAGTAAACAGACAAAGACGAACGAAGACAGACGTTTTATTTAAAATGGACAAGACGTATTCTACTCTCTTCTCTATATTATCCAAATTACATTTGCCCATTTCAAAATATTGACAGCGATTGTTATCTCGGATTTCGGGATTTTCACACGGTTTACTATTTACAATGTCGATACGTCGATACGTTTTCAGTAACTTGAGCTTAAAGTTGCAAAAAGTGCCTATTTTGACCCTTGTCAGACGCGTTTTGTGGGGAACCTTTACTTTTGTTTTGACTTTTTTTGATATTATCGTAAATTTCTTTTTCTAAACTTTAAAATAAACTATTCTAAAGAATTGTACGATTTTCTTAAACGAAGATAAACCATTTTGAAAACATAGTCTCCATAACAATAAAAAACCAATACTGTCTACTTCAAAAAAGTATGCCTTACAGAAACAGTACAACCGGCTAGTAATTTGTATAGAATTTCAATGAAAATTTTCAACAAAAGCCATTACATACATTGGGGCAGCAACAATATAGTGGGTGTTTGTAAACTCAGATACAATTACTAAAAATGGAATACGGAAATCTACATTCTAAAGTACTTTTCATAAGCAAATCCACATTCTAAAGTACTTTTCATACGCAAATCCACATTCTAAAGAACTTTTCATACGCAAATCCACATTCCAAAGTACTTTTCATACGCAAATCCATATTCTAAAGTACTTTTCATACGCAAATCCACATTCTAAACTACTTTTCATACAGAAATTCATATTCTAAAGTACTTTTCATACGCAAATCCACATTCTAAATTACTTTTAGACAAAACGTACACTGTTTTTAGACTGGATAAATTTAATAAAAAACGAGAAAGCAAAGATAACTTAGTCTGTGCCGAAGTTTTAATACACTTGAAAAAGCTCGCTCATTGGAAAAAATTGTAGAGCTGTTTGGGATAGTTTATTTCAAAGTTAAGGAGTAGTTCTTTCTGATATCAAAGAAAGTCAATACAAAAGTATAGGTTCTCCACAAAAAGGGTCAAATAGTGCATTTCTTGTACCTTCAAGCTCAAACTACTAAAAAATCTCGACGTGCTGGACCATTTCTGCAAACATATTCGTGTACAGCACACGAAAATCATCTAGAATCACCACCGACCCTTCAATATACTGGAAAAAGTTAGTGTGAGTTGGCTGGCTCTAGGTCCGAAAAAGTTGCGTTTGTTCACAACTGTAAACAACTTATGCATTGTACCACCAAAAAGAGCTGGTTGCCTATACAGAACTGTTTCATCGTTATCCCTAACGACTCTTCAGTAGGCTTTTTGCTGAAGAAAGCATGATTGCCAACTGCCTCTCCAGAGTTTTTCTCACTGGAAAAAGTTTAATTTTGTTGCCTTGTATAATTTAGGATAATATAAAAAAAAAGTCAAAAAAAAAGTATAGGTTCCCTACAAAACGCGTCTAAAAAACTCAAATTACTAAAAATCTCCAAGTGATGGACCATTTCTGAAAACATTTTATTGTTCAGTATACAAAAATCATCTAGAATCACCACCAACCCTTCAATATACTGAACCTTGTTGCCTAGTGTAATCAAAGTGGACTAAGTGGCCAGAATCTGCGTCTGACCATTATAAATGGAAGAACCGAGAGTGAGACATTCGGTGAGTTAACATATATCAGAGGTAAAGCTTGCTTGACAATTGATTATTGTATGATCCGGGGAGACTGGAACAACGTAATAAGTGACATGCAAGTCGAAAATCAACTTTACTCAGATCATCAGCCAATAGTAGTTACCGCATTGCTACAGGCATCCTCTTTGTGGCTCCCACGCAAAGATATTTAATAATCAAAATTATTTATCGATTTGCTGAAGGAATGTTATGCAAAAATGCTAACAGGCGCCCCGCAATTTGGAAAAAACGTTATGTCTGCCACAGTTTTCATGATAGATTGTTCGTACCTTCTAAAGATATTTATTACCAAACTTATTTATCGATTCGCTGAAGGAATGATAAAGATCGGATGAAAGATACACAATTGTCTTGCCTGATTCATTCGACTTTGATCAAACTCCACCAAATTGTGTTGAAGCAGATAATATTCATAACTGGAAAGTAAAACAAAAAAGTTTTTCTCACTAGAACTACTTTCGATCTATCCTTTCTATAGCAGCTACATGCTATAGTCATCCGATTTGGATCAAATTTATTAGAATTATGTGGAAGCATATAATATTAGTAAACATTAAGTTTGAGAGCGATAGCATTGAAAACAAAAGAGGTTTTTCTGCTAAGACTTTTTTTCAGAACTATATTTTGTATGACAGCTATACTACATAGTTGACCGATTATCATCAAAATTGGTGGAATTATGTAAAAGCATAGAAAACTTATAAATACGAGGTTTTCGCACGTTAGCCTTGAAGACAAAAAAGTTTTTTTTAACTAAAACTACTTTTTCGACCAATAGACAAATGTACAGCGTATTTGTACTAAAAGACTTCTTGCAAAGTTTGGTAGCTTTAAAACTGACGGAGTAGATAGCATAGAGACAGACAGACGGACGGCTATATCAACTCCGCTCGTCATGCTGATCAAGAATATATATAATTTATGTGGTCGGAGATGCTTCCTTCTATGCGTTACAAACATCCGTACATTTTTAATATACCCTCTGCAGGAGTATAAAAATGTATCCAAGTAATTTTTATTTTTGATCATATTTGTTTAAATTGAAAACGATTTCGTAATTTTGTAATATAAAACTATCTGGCACAACAAATAACAGAGTAAATTTTTAGTTTATCAGACACATAGCAGCAATCTAGGAGATGAGAAATCGGCCCTAAATCCAATTTGAAAAATTATGAAAAATTTCTAAATTCATCAAAATGCTTATAAAAATGTTAATTACGAACATATCATTTCCGCACATCAGCTCCAGGACTCACATGAAGGCATAACTTGAAGCCCCCTAAAAGAAAAGGTCGGAAGATTACAGACCGTGTAATTATAACGGTCAGTAAACATCGCCAAATCGAGAAATTTTGCGACGTTTTGATCGAAAATTTAAATTTCCGGCTAAAGTTTCACCCCACCCTGTTTTTATTTTTACAGCAGGTAGATCAGACAGACGATTTGAGCGCTTAAACTGAATAACTTGTGGATTTTTGGAACTTTGGAATGACGTTTTAATACATGTTCATATATATTTAACCATTTTTAAAAACCAGAAACACCCATGTTCCTATAAAGAATAGGACATTTCTATCTCGATTACGCCAAAATTGTTATTTTACGTTTATCAAAAAAGTTCTTAGGCTATGAATTTTGATATGTTGGTTGCTAGAGCATGGAACAAATTCAAAATGGGGTAACAGATTCCATGTCACATAGCTGTACCGAAAATATTTTAGATAATTTTTAGGCTCCGAGCGACTCTCGGTATTTAACAATTAAGATATCATTTGCCTACTTACTTGTTGCTTCCCATTCGGATTTGGATAGTGTGCCCACTGGTCGTCCGCGTTGTGTGCCAAAGAAATTCTTGACATGCGCATATTCCGGATCGTTGGCACAACGTTGCACCTGTACAGACTCCAGACCAGACATGCGCTGCAAGAGCTGTTTACCGTGCGGCAGTGTCTCCTTATAGTAATCTGCAAATGTGGAACGTCGCACCAATTGCAAGCCATATTTTCGTCCCAATTTGACCAGCGTTGGGAAATGCACCAGAAACTCGGGGCAATCTACCACACCCTCTAAATGGAATTGATATTTGGCTCCAAATAAGGGCGGTGGATCCATTTCGCAGGCGAATTCAATATTATAAACATCGTTGCCAAAGCTTCGAGCATCGGGGCCAGCTTTTCGTAATCTCCTCATAATCTCAAAGGCATCTGGAATGGTAGCTATAAAATAGCCACCCGGTTCCAGGCATTCGGCTGCATTGCGTACCATGCAATCCGCTTGCGCCAGGGACTCGAAGCAATAGTGAAAGGCAAATTGACACGATACCAGATTTAGCTGCAGGGAGGCATCCTTATATCGTTCGCGCAGACGCACCAACGTTGAATCGCAGGCAAAGAATTCCGCTGTGAATTTATTGGCAAATTTCGATTTCTCTGCTCTCTGCAGGATGTCCTGATATCGCCGCTGGCATTGCTCCACCGACACTTCGGCGATGTCGGTACAAATTAAATGCGAAATGGCAGCCTTTTCCCATTTCAGCAGATCTCCACCCTTGCCGCAGCACATGTCCAGCACTCGTAAGGCATCACCCACACGTTTCTGGTTTTTGCACAGACCCATGTACTCGTTGATCAGTTGACTCTTGATCCAATTGTTAAAGTTGCGCATGTGAAATATTTTCGATTTCTGGCGATCCTTGCGACCGGCTTCCTTCAGCTCATTGTAGTGATTGGCCACCACATGTGTATTGGCGGCTGACTCGGCAGAGGACTCTTCCTCGGCGTCGCCTTCAGCTTCGACACCTTCTGCGACTGCTACCGCTCCAGCTCCAGATCCGCCTGGTTCATTGTAGAATTCCTGAATTGGGTTGGTCTGGCCTTTGCTGTCCTCCTCATCCGACAGGTTAACTTCCTGATGTGCCTGAGTGCTTTGTTCGTAATTAACGCTCATAATTGTTTAATTTATAATTTTTTATTTAATTTCTGTTTTTTATTTTGACTCAGGGCTGGCCAACAACAGCACAATTAAGGTTCGATAACGAAGAATCGATTAGAGATGAGCAATGTTTTGAGGACTGTCACGCTCGCAGTTAGCCGCTAAATACTGTTTGCAATTTGCGGATTTAAAGTTAATAAACAAAAAATTAGTAATACAGAAAATGAAACGTCAGTCACGTAGCGTGCATCACAAAGAGTTCACGGTATTTGATAAAGAACGACCAATTTTTTGGCTCCAAATAAGTTGTTTGGGAATTAGAGTTGCATGTCGTCGAATTCTACGCTCAAGTAGCTAAATGTTTTTTATTTCTTACCTTTCTATTTCGTTTCTGAGTCTGGCCAGGCACCATGTGTTTGTAGGAAGGTGTAAATTATACATCCTTCTCGTTCGTCCGGTTTTAAGGACTTTTCTCAGTTTTTGAAAGGTTCAGATCGAAATATGCCTGACCAGAACCATACGCGTGTACCCTCGGTTATGCTGGCTGTAACTGCGTCACACTGTGACTCTATTTTCTGTGACAGCTTGTGACACAATTCGAAATAGTTCACATTGGCGTAACAGAAAGTATGAGAAACCAAATGATTTCTGTGACAAGGCATTTACCGTTTCAAATGTGACTCTGTGTGACGCAATGTAAACCCATCATTAAGCTGAAAAAGTGTACGGATGTAGATGGGACGTTCGTTACATATGTAGCCAAATCTAGATTTTGCTTTAAAATAGCCAAATAGACAACTCTGTCCACATTCTAGATATGTAATTTTATCGATATATCGATAACATTGTAAAGCATTTTTTACTCTTTTTTCCACATTCATTTCGGCTGTGTTTTTGTTTACGTTCTGTGGATTCAAAAAGTCATCATGTCCAATCCCCAAGAAGAGCTTTTACCACCCAGTGCCGAAGATGATGAACTAACGCTGCCACGTGCCAGCATCAATAAGATCATTAAGGAGCTGGTAACATTTTTTCATATTTTCCATGTATACACCTTCCCCTGAATAATTTTTCACTTACACTTTTCGTACATTTTCTTCAGACCACAATGCGGGTGGCGAACGAATCGCGCGAATTGATTCTCAACTGCTGCTCGGAATTCATACACCTGATCAGCTCGGAGGCCAACGATGTGTGCAATCAGCGCAACAAAAAGACCATCAATGCTGAACATGTCTTAGAGGCTCTGGAACGTTTGGGTTTCCATGACTACAAACAGGAGGCGGAGGCGGTGCTGCATGATTGTAAAGAAGTGGCTGCCAAAAGACGCCGTCAGAGTACTAGACTAGAAAATTTGGGCATACCGGAGGAGGAGCTGCTGCGCCAGCAACAGGAACTGTTTGCCAAGGCACGCGAGGAACAGGCCCGTGAGGAGCAGCAGCAATGGATGAGCATGCAGGCGGCGGCCATGTTGCAAAGACCACAAGCGGCAGCAGTTAATGAAGGTGGTGGTGGTTCCAAGCCCAGTGAAGATGATGATGACGACGAAGAGGAGGATTATTGAAAATAAGATCAACTTTATTTAAGTTGTAAAATTAAAATAAATATAAGTGGAAATTATCAACTAATCTTGGCCTGCTGTTCCAAATCCTGGCTCAATTGGCGATTTATTAGAAGTGATAAGCCTGAGGGTGGCTCGTACAGACCCGGTTTGTACTTTCCCAAAAGTTCTGGGTGAGTTTTCCAAAAGTGTGAAGAGATGAGATCCTCATGCAGAGGAACCACTACTTGCCTGCCCTCTTCACCAGCTCTAACCAGACGTTTCCTTAGTAAAATGGTGCCTTTTCTAAACATGGCGGGCAGATTATTATAGTTTAAGCCAAATTCCTGAAATAACAATTCATTTTTATCTGCAGCAAATGATCCTCTCAGTCTCTCCTCGGCCTCTTGATTGCTTAGACCACGCTCTAAAACCAACTTCCAAAATGCAGTGTTATACAGATTATTGACATGAACGTCCGCCTGTCGCCAGCTTAAATAATCCCTCAGATTGTCATCCGAGGGGTATAAAACCACACGGCCATCAAAACAGGGAGCATAAGTCAATCCTTGGGCCATCCACTGACTCCACTGCATGACATAGCTCGTCGAGAACAAGCTAGTCACATAGGTCAGCAATTTGGCTGAACGTCGCTTGAAGGCCTGCGTCTCCTTGCGAAACACAAAGGAATATTCATCGCTCTGGCCGTAGGCCAAGACAATATCCCGAAATTCCTGCATCACCCCTATGGCCGCTGCATTCATCAGGTTCAGTGCTACCAAAAAATATAAATAAGTTAAAAGATTAACTATTTAATCATTACTCCTCCCCTCACCCCTCTCATCGTTGGGCTTTTCAAATTCGTGTGTTTTGGAGAATTTGTGAAACTTTTTGCCATCAATTCGTATCACAATCCACACATTGGGCAAAATGCTGTCATCCTGCTCATAGGTCTTGACATACTCAAATCGGCTACAGGCCATGCTGCGTCTGGGCGTTCCTAAAGCAGTTGTTTTCGTTAATAAATTGTTGAATTTAAGGTAAAAATTAAGTAAACGCATTTAAAGTGCTTGTTGTTGTTGTGGTTTTTGAGGCTGCATGCTGTTTGCCAAACAGCTGTTTGGTTATCGATATACATAAAGATGGGCAACCGTGTCAGCAGCACAGTGTTGCCAATTTAGCAATTTTCTAAGCCCCTAACGTAAACAAAGGCACATATGGTTGAATTGTAAATTGTAAATCAAAGATCGCCTTGGTCTAAAAAAAAGCTGAAGGGGGTTTTTAAAAATCACTATTTCCCCACGCAAATTGCGAAAGCTGCCTTTACACTTGTCATATATCTTTAAAAAAAAAATCTCTGATGAAAGTGTCATAGCAAATCAAATATTTCAAAATATTTTGAAAATTTAGGCTTCTTTAATGAAAAAGAACCGGTTTTATTTGTTAAGCGATGTGTGACAACTGAATATTTACAGACACGTTTAAACGCATTTAATCGGTTTTTGCGAAAACGCCAGATTTTGGCCGGAAAAAAGCTGATTTGACACTGCTGTGGCCACACTGTTCAATTGTTTGGAAAGAGTGAAGTTTATGTGTTTTTATTTTTAATGCACAAAAGAGTATAAGCATTACATTTATATGTGGCACCGCCAAAAGTAATTCTTGAACCAATCTTTGGACCATCAACATAACATTATGGAGATCCAACAACTGGAAATACTGTGCAAACAGCTCTACGAAGCCACCGACCCCAGCATTCGTGCTGATGCTGAAAAGGCACTGGTCACCTTTGTCAATAGCCAGGACGCGTTGCCCAAGTGCCAACAGCTGCTGGACCGCGCGGACTCCAGTTACGCACAGCTGCTCGCCGCATCCACACTGACGAAACTGATACAGGGACTTACGCTGGAGCAGCGAATTGATATACGCAGCTATGCACTGAACTACCTGGCAACCAGACCTAATTTGCAGCATTTTGTGGTTCAGGCTTTGGTTACGCTTCTGGCCAAGATCACAAAGTACGGTTGGTTCGATTCCTATAAGGGCGAATTGATTTTCCAGAATCTATTGGAAGATGTTAAGCAGTTTCTGCAGGGATCCGTTGAGCATTGCACCATTGGTGTACAAATACTTTCGCTGCTGGTAACTGAAATGAATTCCATTGTGGAACTGGATGCGCACCGCAAAATAGCCACTTCCTATCGCGACCAGCAGTTGTACGATACATTTCTACTCTCGTGCTCCTTACTGATCACAGCGCGGGACAACAAAAACCTCAATTTAATGGATGAGTCGCAACAAGCGCTAATATCTCACGTATTGCGTCTAACGAAGAGCTGTTTGAGCTTTGATTTCATTGGGAGTTCGAACGATGAGTCCGCCGATGATATGAACAACGTACAGATTCCCACAGCCTGGCGTCCGGCATTTCTGGACTCTAATACTCTAAAGTTATTTTTTGATCTATATCAAATTCTACCGAATGGTCTGGCTAGCCATTCCCTTTCATGTTTGGTCCAAATGACTTCAGTACGTCGATCACTTTTTAGCAATTCGGAGAGAACAAAATTTCTCACTCAACTGGTGGAGGGCGTCAAAAATATACTGACCAACTTGCACGGCCTTAGTGATCCGGATAATTACCATGAGTTCTGTCGTCTGCTGGCGCGCCTAAAGTCCAACTACCAACTGGGTGAACTTATTGCTGTGCCTTGTTATCCAGAAGCCATAGAATTGATTGCCAAGTTTACGGTGCAATCATTACAAATGTGGCTTTTTGCGCCAAACAGTGTGCACTACTTGCTTACTTTGTGGCAACGCATGGTGGCTTCGGTACCCTACGTCAAGTCGCCAGATCCGCACCTACTCGGCACATATACACCAGAGGTAGTTAAGGCTTATATCGAGTCAAGGCTAGACGCTGTGCCAGTAATTGTACGGGATAACCTGGATGATCCACTGGATGATTTGTGTATGGTTCAGCAACAGCTGGAACAGCTGTCCGTAATTGAGCGCTGCGAGTACACTAAAACGTGCAATCTGCTGGTGCTGCATTTTGATCAAACGGCACACGAGTACGAGAATCTGGTGCAAACGCCTCATGCTAATCCAACAGATATTACCATACACGAGCTGAAATTGACCTGGCTAGTGTACATAATCGGCTCAGCTATAGTGGGCAGGCTTTCCGTAACGACCAGCGATGAACACGACACCATGGATGCAGAGCTGGTCATTCGTGTGCTTCAATTAATGAGCCTGACCGATGCACGTTTGCCTCAGGCTGGTTGCGAGAAGCTTGAGTTGGCCGTTCTAAGCTTTTTGGATCAGGTTCGCAAAATGCACAGCAGTGAACAAACGCAGAAGGCTAATGTGTACAAAAGACTAAGTGAAGTCTTTGGACTGAGCGATGAGCAAATGCTATTGAGCTTCATAAACCGGAAAATCATTACAAATTTGAAATTTTGGGGCCGCTCAGAACAGATCATTAGCAAAACATTGATGTTATTATCAGATCTCTCTGTGCACTTTAATTCAGTGCGTAAGCTGGCCCGCTTGGAGGAAGTACAGTTTATGCTCACTCACCACACCAGCGAACACTTTCCGTTCTTGGGCACAAATACTTCGTTGAGTGAAATGCGCTGTCGCACAATGTTCTACACATCTCTGGGTCGATTGCTAATGTTCGACTTGGGTGAAGATGAGGAAAGATTCTACAATTTCCTGACGCCACTAACAAACCAGTTTGAATCCCTCGGCACAGTACTAATGGACTCGAATAGTTTTCCAAATGATGAAGCTAAAAAGGCCATAATTGGACTGGCACGGGATCTTAGAGGCTTGGCCCTGCCTCTGAATGCTCGCATTCAGTATACCATGCTCTTTGAATGGCTTTACTACACCGACTACTTGCCCATATTGGTACGTGCGGTGGAGTTATGGGCGCACGATCCTGCTGTTACCACCCCTGTCTTAAAGCTTTTCGCTGAGCTCGTACTTTGCCGTACACAACGTCTGGCAGGCAATGTATCCAGCCCCATGGGGATTTTGCTGTTCCGCGAGGCATCAAAACTGATTTGCATTTATGGCAATCGCATTTTGCACACAGAAGTGCCGCGTGATCAACTCTATCCGTTGAGACTAAAAGGAATTTCCATATGCTTTCTCATCTTGAGAAACTCTCTGGGTGGAAACTATGTCAACTGCGGCGTATTCAAATTATATGGCGACGATACATTGGACAATGTTTTGAATATCACCGCCAAATTAATGGTCTCCATACAACAAACCGATTTATTGGAATATCCCAAGTTGTCGGCTGCATATTACAATTTATTAAATTGTCTCTCCCAGGATCATGTTACATACCTTGCAGCTTTGGAGCCATGTGCATTTGTCTACATATTGGAAAGCCTGATGAAGGGTCTGGCTGCCTTAGATTCTGCCATCTATATCAGTTGTTGCACAATTTTGGAGAGCATCGTTTCATACATATTTAAACAGCTTCAATTGAAAGTGTCCACATTCCCAAACAAGAAGCTTCGAAGTCTGACCAGAGAAAATGCTCAATTCCTGAAGATTGTTGAAATCAACTCGGAGTTACTGCAAAGAATGATGTCATCGTTATTAAATAATGTTCTTGCTGAGGACTGTCGGAATCAATGGTCCATGTCGCGTCCACTACTGGTACTCATCTTATTATACGAGGACTATTATCGCTCGCTAAAGGAAAGCATTATACGTGGTCAACCGGTTGAGAAACAGCAAACAATGTCGCAGTGGTTTGATGATCTGATGCTTGGCATAGAACGCAATGTTTCCAGTAAAAATAAGGAAAAATTTACACAAAATTTGTCCACTTTTCGGCGTGACGTGGTAAATTTGCCCAAAACAACCACATATTCAACAGAAAATTCATATCCGGTCTACACTGAAACAAACTATTTTATTTCGGTCTGAAATTCGATAATTGATTGCTATGTGATTTGATGACAAAACTTTACAAGGAACTTATGAAATAAAATTGTAAACACACCGATGAATGCTTTTTAATACATGCCCTGTTTATACGCAAAATAAATATTATGACAAATGGGCCTTTAAAGAATGCTATGAAAGCTAATACTATTAGTAATTCAGGCGAAACCTAACTATCTGAGTGCCTCTTGTTTAAATATGTAATTATTGAAGAATAAAAGTTAGCATACTTTAAAGGCCATTTATTATGATATTTTTTTTTGTGTATAAACAGTTTTTATGTAAGAATTGTATGGAATTCTATAGTATATTTGTATTTGCATTCAAACCCGTTCATTATTAGACAACATTTTTAAATATATAATTTACAGAATGCCCTCTGCATAATGTCCTTAATTTAAGTTAAATCATACCGAAAATACTATATATTTTATACGTTATTATAGTACATGTTGTACATGTAAAAGTTGTATATAAAATAAATCAATAGCAAAGTAATTTATTCTATCTCCAAGAAACAAAAAAAAAGATAAACAGTTGGACACAAGTTGAACACTTCACGCGCAATAATTTGTGATGACGGCTCAAAATAAAGGTAAAAAAGTGCTTTGCTGGGTCTTGCTAGGTCTTCAAGTGCGTAAAATCAAAGGTTGCTGCGGAAATCACTGCAGGTTTTTGGGTAGCTTAGGATAAGGCTTCATTTCCTTGTGAACGGCCAAGAAAATATAACACAACTCCACTGGATCGACAGAATGCAGCTGTTGTTGTTGTAACGGCTTTGTGGTTTGCGAGATGTACGTAGGGGAGGGAGAGAAAGAGAGTTAGAGTTAGGTTTTGAATAAGAAAGGGGTGTTGTATAGAGAGTGGGATTTATATAGAGGATAGTGGGGATGTCGAATCTTCTGGGTCCAGGCCCAGGAAGGTAGCGCACTCGATGGGGTGCGTACACAGGTCTTGCGGTGTGAGGTTTGTGGGAGCATTAGGGCAGTTGAACAGGTGGCGTGTGTCGTGGGGGCTTGCACTTTGATTCATATTTAAAAAAAAAGGTTCAAGTAAATAAAGTCAGCTCAAATTCCTAGTGACTCCAAACAGATCAAGTTCAAACCCACCTAGCATTTGGAAGATCATTAGGTAATTCCTCACCTTGGTGTGTCTTTTTCGAGCCATTTTGATGATTAAAAAGAGATTAGTTTCATGTGCGATTTAAGGAAGACTCTAAAATTACTCATGCATTTACACAAAATGTGATTCATTAAAAAACGACTCGAAAAAGACTCGCAAATGACTCGAAACTGATCAGAAAAACGGGTTAAAAACGACCCTTCATGAAAAGTAGCGGCTAGGGTACCATTTTCTCCCGACAAAAGTTTCATTTATGATTAGAAAACGAGCGCACCCAGCCAACATTTTATGAAAGTTTTGATCACATTCGAGTCTTTTTCGAGTCCTCTGTCTAATTAAAATAGTCATAATTGCGATCGATTTCTGATCATAAATGATACTTTGGTCGGGAGAAAATGATACCCTAGCCGCGAAACTTCTTGAAGAGTCGTTTACAATCCGTTTTTCTAATCAGTTTCGACTCATTTTCGATTCGTATTTCCAAACTTTTTCGAGTCATATTTCCAATCATATTTGATTCAAATTTTCAATCATTTGCGAGTCTTTTTCGATCCCTATTTTTAATCGTTTGCTTTGTAATAAAAATAAATATTTAATTGAAGAATAACATTAAAATAAGTTTATTTACATATTCTACAGATATATATATATTAATATTTTATGTATAATAATATTTTAAGTAATATAAAGTAAACTTAAAAACAAAGTGTTATATACGTACAATGTACATATTTAACAAAAATTGATCTTATACAAAATTGACAAATTAAATCAAAAATTCAAAAAATTTATTCCACACGTTTTCTTTTTGTCACCCTATACTTAGCGTGCACAAAATGCTTTTGTAGGACAGCGTTCATTTCCTTGTCTGTACATTGGAATTTGATGTGGCAATTATCTAAGAGAAAAAATAATTAATTTTATTTACCCTATAATAGAAATACTTACCTACTTTTAATGGTTGTGACAAGGAAGCACTTTTCGGCGCTTGGCTTAGTGCTGGCTCTTTTCCAGCTGTAAGCAGATGCCAATGAGTCAGTAAATTCCTTTCGAATAGCTGCTCTAACAAATTGTGCGGGTCCTTCTCCACCTGTTTTTGCTATGAATTGTTTCTGAAAATGTTTAATAATTTATAACCAAATGAATAGGTCCACCTAAAATACCTACAAACTGCCTCAGTTTATTTTAATTTTTCAGCATCTCATCAATCTTTCCCAAATCAGCATTAGCGGCGAAAGGAAGTTTCTGCAAATCTGACATCTCTTCGATTATTATGGGGTCACTGTGGTGCTTTCTGTTTTCTAGCTTGACAGAGATAACCTACTCTGTCAATTTGACAATCGGCTGTGTATTTCCGTTCTTCAGTTTCTTCACCTACTCCAAATTCAGTGGCCCTTTTGGTCCACTCCGCACAAATAATATTAGTTTTCTTCACTTGCACTTTTGGGCTTCTTAGTAATATTTTATCTTTTTTTAACTTACTTTTTTAAAAATTATTTTCTGTTGAGCTCCTGGCTGACCTGCACAGCACTATACAACTGATAATAATGAACAGAAATGCAGAATTTGACAGCTGCATTAAGAAATTGTAAAAAGAAGTATCGTTAAGTTCAGATCTTAGAGATAACAAGCAGTTTGGCATCATTCAGCACGGCGAAATATTACTGCATAGCAACAGCGTATAGTAAACAATCAAATTTCAAACCCCTGCGAGATCAATTGGCGATTGCTCACATTTTGAACATATGCATGAGGCGTTGTCGAGTCTTCTTTAAATCCCACATGAAATTAATCTATTTTTAATCATCAAAAGGGATCGAAAAAGACTCTTCCAGGTGAATTTTGTAAAAATGATCTTCCAAATGCTTGGTGGGGCATTATGACTATCAGACTGAGGACTCGAAAAAGACTCGAGTGTGATCAGAAATATCATAAAATGCTTGCTGGGAATAGATTAAGCATCAAACAGATCAAGTTCCAGAGCTTCTATAGATCAGATAAAGTCAAACATTGAGCCCATCTAAAATTAAAATTTTTGGTAAATGTTTAGTATAGGCCCATCATGGCCTAAAATTTTGAAAAAAAATGTCCTCGATGTACCGCGAATTATGAAGAATTTAAGAGCAGAAAACAGTTGGCGGTCACCAGCGGTTCTCTTGCAATTGAATTTCAAAGTTTGCATTTTTGCACATACAAAATATGTGTAATCGCATGTGATTTTCGAATTATGTGTTTGCTTTAAAATAAATTTCGTGCAAATTTGTCAAAGTCTGCTGAATATGTCTGAAAAATGGGCAAGTATTCTTGCTCAAGTTTTTGGAGTATGAGCTCGGATGAGTTAATGGAGTTCGTATGTCAACACAATTGTGTGCAAGCTGACAAACCGTCCTTCCGGTTTGATGTACAGATGCTGGGCTTACGTTGAACTAGACCGGAGGAAGAATCATGCCAGGAGACAGTGCGGCTACATCGAATTCCAAAATCGGCATTTCAAAGTTAGTATTCAGGGCATTTGCCGCTTCGTGATGTGGTCGCTGTTATGTATTCGGATTGCTGAAAGGCTAATGATTGCCTTGAGGATGAAGGTTTTGTACACGAGAGTGTAAACCACTCTAAGAATTTTGTCAACCCTGTGTCCAAGGCCCACACCCAAAACATTGAACGGCTATGGCGGGATGTTAAGGGTGAGAAAGGACCACTACTTTGGACATCGGGCGAAATTCCAGTTTCAAAAAGTCTATATACGTGCGATTTTCTTGGCTATTGTGCACTTTAATGACCCGTCAGAAGAAAATATAAATGAAGAGTGTCCATTTTGAAGAGGTAATAAATAGATGCACCACATACGAAGAAGAAAAATTCCGCGGTTTTGCGCCGCAGGCGATCGAGGACATTTTTTTTTCAAAATTTTAGGTCATGATGGACCTATACTAAACATTTACCAAATTTCTTAACTGCGCAATTCGCTATGCTCCGGTCCTTCCTCGAAGGACGCTGATTCATGGTCGAGCTGAGGGACAGCCGCTCAAATATCTGTCGCATTAGAGTGGGTATGACCCAAGAAGAGTAATTGGACCAGTACTGTACACCGCGGAATTGCCGGTTCCAGACGCCCAAGCTACACTGAAAGCCACTTATGCTAATGGCACGCCTTTCTGGCTTCCAGCCTACCTGGACCTGAGACACTGCCTGTGACTTCTCCATTCAAACGGTCTAGACGATGCAGTGCAACATCCAGTATATCTCGAATAGTTTGCTCCCATATGAATCGACAAACTAGCAGATGTCATCCATCTGACCTACAGATTCACGGAAGGCGACCAACATGCCGTTACCAAATTTATGTTATCATAAAACTCACACAACTATAATTAATGATGTATTATTTTTTTTTATACCCTTGCAAAGGGTATTATTTAAATTATCATTTAAAAACATTGGGCGTGTTCAGCAGAATAATTGATCCCTGAGCAGGTATCAGAAAAAAATGTTGTATCGACTAGTTTCTGATGTTGGAGGGAGCAGTATCACTTTAAAGTAGCGTACTATTTCTTTGATACATGCTCCTCTATCATGATACCTCAAATTGGCTATTAAGATGCCGCATCTCTCGAGTTCAGTATTAAGATAATTGCAAATTTATACTTGATCAGGGAGCAAGTTGTTCTGCTGAACACGACCATTATTTCTTTTACCATATCATCTTTGGATCATTGCTTTGTTTATCCAATATATTTCCAAAAATTTTTCACACTAAATTCTCCAGAAATAAGCTTCTTTTTAATATCTTCGTGGTTTGATTCTAAAGCCTCGGAACGCGATGAAGACTATTTATGAATTAAGATAAAATTTTAAAGAATTAGTCTATATTTATTTGAAAAACTTCTTACTAATTTTAAACGTTCTATCAATAAAACTAATACTGATTGGTCCAGTGCAATATCATAATTAACAGTTGCATGCTGTTTTTTTTATTTCAAATAGTTTTTGAACTAACTATCAGTATGACATTTAGGCTCTGAGCTGTTTGATCTATTCGTTTTGATCTATTTGAGTTCAGCATGAATGCTCTGGTTGATTTGTTGAGCTGATCTGAGCTGAATCATTTCAAACAGATCATATAACTTATGGCTCATGTCATGAGCTTTAATTCAATGAATCAATAATTTTGTGAGCTAAGAGTAGAAGTTCATAGATAGTTTTAATCAGAAACAAAGTCAAGGGGATCTTTGATTCAATTCATGCAGGGCTCTACTGGGTATATCAGAGCTTGAATCCTATAATCCTATATTAGCAAAGCCAAGAGTTAGCCTGAGTTGAGTAAATGATTTTAGAGAATTTGATAGAGAACTATTTAGCACACTCTCATGCATATTTTCTTGATTCTTAAATGGTACTCGGTACGTCCCTCGATGACCATACGCTGAGCCAAAAACTCAATCTGATTATCATTGAACTCTCCTGTTTGGCAATAATTATCTAGATTTTGGCAATATGCAGACATGGCATGCAATAGCAAATCGGTTGCGATATCCAGTCAAAATAAATAGGTTTGAACGTAAAGACATATTAAATGTGCCGGTAATTGAACAGTTGGCAGGGTATTCCACATGAAATAGCCTAAAGCCCAAGTTCCATAGTACATTCAGTAGTTCGAGGTGAGTTTTGGATGCCATTAAGAAGTTTTGCAGAGACTTTACTTCGTTTCCTGCTCGGAGACATCGCTCGTAGCTTATTAAAAACTCCCAAACTGTCTTAAGGAGCCATAGTTTCTGCCTAGTGTTCGGTTTGGCATAGAAATCAATATGCTGACGAAGGTGTAGCATTTGAATCAACGGCACTATCAACTGTTCACTTAGATCAGGCATGCTCAAAAGCAGCATTCGATCAAACACCAATCCAAGAAGAGAACAAACCCGGTTTTTGTTCTACGCGTCACATACACACGAAATCGTTAGCATGTGTGTCGTTTTGTATGCCTTACGCCCTGCATGTATACGATCATTGATTTCCTATGTTCGGTGCAATTACAATAACAAAACGTACCCAAAGAACATACGGCTGGGCATCGCTGACTTAGATCCTCGCTTAGTGAAATCTTTTCCACACGCCATTTTATGACAAAAATCGTCGCAGTGAAAATGTAATCCTTCTCGTTGCTTGGCAGCTGACGACGCAAGTATTCCCCATAGGCCAAGAGAAAGTTACATGGCACCAACGCATCCACACTGTGGTCGCTATCCAACTCTGAACTGATGCTGTCTATATCACCCTCCAAATTTTGTATTTTTATTAGCTTGCGCCTTGCACCCGTTCTCTGTCACGTAGGACTTGCCCAAAGGCTTGGCAGCATATAATCCATATTCTTCCATTGCATATCCTTTCGCCCGTGTTGCAATGATGGATCTTTCAGTATCACATTAGATAACATCTTAATTGTCTCGCCTAACACCTCCTTGTGTTCCTCTTTATAACGTTCTATAAAGTGATTTAAATTCCTTCAGACGGCTTGGGGATTGGTCTTTTCATCGTTGTACTGCACCAATGGATTGAGAAAAATTCCATACAACTCTGATACGTTTCATCCTCTTCATCGTTATCCAGCTTAATCAGCTGTGACAGTATCAAAATTTTGTGGTGCACCGTGTTATTTCCCAATGATTTTTTGAATCAAAAATAAAGAACTAAGCCATAATTTTGGGTTCCTCAAACACTACGCTTATTTGTAATCATAAAGAAGTTTAATAATATATAATTTAAACAATCTTAATCTATCAGTCCCGTCTCACAATCGTAGGCCTCATGGGCCATCTCAAAGATCGGATAACTCATGCCAGTGCGGCGAGCTATAACCGCTGCCGTTTCCTCTGAATTGTTCTCCTTACGCGCCTGCACCTGGCGATCCAATAGCAAAACACTGGCCGTATTCCGGCAATTTGATACAGTGGCTGTTATATGTAGCGGCGTCTGTTGACCTTCCGACTCAGCATTCACATCGGCACCGAACTGCAGCAAGAGTTGGGCACAATCCGCATTATTCCATTTGCAGGCCGAGTGCAATGGCGTCCAGCCCAGTTCAGTGCGGGCATTGGGCTGAGCTTTATGTTGCAACAGCAGCTTGGCTATGTCCATGAAATTATTGTAGCAGGCACGGTGCAATGGAGTATATCCATCACTGTCCTGGGCATTTACCGAGTCGGCGTCCAGTTTGAGGATTTCACGCACTTCGCTGATGCGGTTCTCATTCACAGCCCACAGAATCATACGCTCTATGCTGGCTGGCCAAGCGAATAAAGAAGAATTAAAGCAAACTTGATTATAATTGTAAAGAAGTAGTTTACCTTGTGGATTTTTGTCTTCCTCAATGAGTTCATCGGCATCATCATCCCAGCCACTGACAAACATGCCGCGTGGCACTTTGGCATAGCGCAATTTCTCCACTTGCGATTTCTCTTCATCTGAGTCGTAGTCGCCCATGGTTATGTTTAAATTTTATTAATTAAATCAAAGTTTGTTGTGGTTTGCTATGAAAAGCGACGGCCACTGTGAACGCCTATCGATATGCGATAACTCAGTCAGCTATCGATACTGAATCGTTACTTTTAGTGATGACACAGTTTTTGCTTATTCCTGCCAATCAGCTGGTTTGATATTTTGCTGAGAAAAAGGAACAATAAAAATTAAATATAAAGAAAATGGAAATTCCAGACACCTACTACAGCAAAGATGAATACGTAGAGACGGCAAGTATACAACTTCCACCACCCTCGCCCAGTCCAACCTCTTACCTGATGAGCTCATCGTTTTTTTTTTCCAGGCCTCTGGCAACAAGGTGAGCCGCCATACCGTTCTCTGTGGCTCCCAGAATATTGTGCTCAATGGCAAAGTCATTGTCCAGAGCGGGGCCATCATACGTGGTGATTTGGCCAATGTGCGTGCTGGACGTTATTGTGTGATCAGCAAGAATTCTGTGATACGACCGCCCTATAAACAATTCAGCAAAGGCATCGCCTTCTTTCCCATGCACATTGGTGATAATGTGTTTATAGGGGAGGGCGCGGTGGTGTCTGCAGCCACCATTGGCTCGTTTGTGTATATAGGCAAGAATGCCATTATTGTAAGTCAGACAAATGTTTTTAGAGGAAACTTTATTATATAGATACTTTTCTTTTCTAGGGTCGTCGGTGTACCTTGAAGGATTGCTGTGTGATTGAGGATGGCGCCGTTCTACCGCCAGAGACTACAGTTTCCAGCTATATGCGTTATACGGCCAATGGCACCATTGAAGGTGGACAGGGTAATCCATATTTTGTCCCCGCCGCCATGCAAGATGAAATGGTCAACTATACCAAGTCATTCTATGAGCATTTTATACGAACTCCAGCACCCGCCAGCTGAGAAAGGGAGAAGGGGAAAAATCGGAATTTATTGTAGATAATAAGATTGTATTAAAAAATATTAAATAAATAAATTAATTAACACAGATCCGAATTATTAATTTGAAAGATTTGAAAAATAAAGGACCTCGGGTGTTAAATTCCAGACCGGACTGCAGTCTTGGACCAAAATTTGCATTCTGACAACATTGTTGGGCTTACCAAAACTTTGAGCCACCCACATAGAAATAATTTAAAATTTTGTAAATTAAATTTTCATTTGAACATTGTCTCCAATTTGGTTTTCAAATTAATTCACACACTTCAACACATTGCCATCTTATTACAATCGATTCTTTGATGAAACCGACAACCTTCAAGTTGGAAAACCGCACAATCTCAATCTACCTATAATCTATTTGATCTCTTGAGTTTTGCACATTTAACCTTAAGGTTAATAAACTTGAACTTGAATTGTTAGAAAATTAATTGAATTGTGTGCACCAAACAAACAAATGATTCGAATTGGTTTTGTGTACATTTCGTTCTTTCAAATTGTGTTTACTTGTTGCCAATGCAAAGAATAATGAATTGATTAATAAATTCTCTGAGGCTAGAGGAATCATGACATGGCTAAGTGTGCCAACAAATATGTATGGTTGAAAACATTTTCAAAAATATTTTAAAACTATTTATTATAGACTGGCAAGATTTGAGTCGTTAGTAAATATAGTTGGTGAAGTGGGATGGATTTTTTTTATTATACTCTGCAAAGAGTAAAATGAGTTTTGTGCCACCTGCCTACCCTTAGTTTGCAAAAAAAAGGCTCATATATCAAATAATCTTATAGATATTGTAGATGGTTCGGAACTAAGATATACATATATAGTCACTAGCTGGCCCGGCGAACTTAGTACCGCCTAAATTGAATTCGTTCAAACCCAAAGAGCAAAACGGTTTAAATCATCGGAACCCTCGGAAATAGGCTTTTTCTTTAGATTTTTTAATTATCTCTCTTCAATTTTCAAATGATTGTGTTCATTTCCTTAGATTGTCATGAAGACGGGTTAAAAATTCGAATAAATAGAAGGTGTACATCGAACGGTCCAAAAAATGAGCTTAGACTGTCATAAAGACGGTTAAATAGATGGGTAATTAAAAATATAAATAGACGGGTATATAGACGGGTCAGTAGGAAGTATAGATTAAATGGTCAAAAAAATCGCGAAACTTGCAAAATGATAGCAGTAAATCAGCGTTCGTGTGTTCCAGCTGGTCGTTTATCCGCTCTGACCACGACTTTGTAGTCATCATTTGGCATGTGCTCCAACGCAGTCCTTAACAGCCTGACCAATGCATAATGTTCACCAAATAGTTCCTGCAGATCTTTTCATTGCTGTGTGGATCTCTTGACGCCGATTAAGTTGTTCCTCTATGTTGCCCTTGAAGCATATTTGTAAGAATTTATGCTGTGCATCTTCAACAGGTTGCAATCATCCAATTCAATGGTGAATCTGGCCTTGAATTTTGAATGTCGGATTAAATCCGTGTTCTTGGATAATGAAGTCATTTGAAAACAGCCATTGTGTTTTTGATTATTTGCTAGAAAATGTCGTGATTCTGGTGTATCGCCTCAAAGCAAGATCAGTGGGCGGAGTCAATACTGACAATTTCACTTTGCCATTAAGGCAACACAGTCCAGGCGTTTCTCCAGCAAACTTCAATGCGCCACAATACACACAAACAACGTCCACTGCACCAATGCGAATGAAAGGATGCGAGCTGTAATCCATTGTGCAATCGTATAGAAACGCTGCTCGATGCAAATCAACACTTGAAGCATTTCTTCTTGCGCGTCGAAGATTATTTCGTTGTTGATCTGTGAGATGAGCTCGTCGATTTCTCATTGCCAACCGATCGTAATGTTACGAAGCCTAATAGCATTACGACTTTGTTGGGATAGATTAGATTTTCAGTGTCGCATCATTTTTAATAATAATAACCCACAAAACAAATTAATCGAGTTTTTTATAACTTTTATGATAAAAATAACTAATGATGATAAAAATAACTAATGATTGAAACCAATCGATTTGACAGGTGTTGTCATTTGTTTTCTATCAGCCATGCTCCCATTTTCGCTTTCGCAAAACTTTTGCGATTTCAAACCGGTTCAATCTCAATACTCAAAATCGTAAAATTTTTGCGAAAGCGAAAATGGGAGCATGGCTGTATATTTATGTTTACATTTCGATTCGAGTATTTTCTATGCATTCGGATATCTGTCTTAGATATCTTCGCAGGGACAGCTAGTAGTTAAGTTTGTGCATATGGATGTAACAGTCAGAAGGAAGCGCCTCCGAGCATATATATACTATAAAGTATATATATTTATTCTTGTAAATTCATTTCTTCCACCTTAAAGTAGTCCCCCCGGATGCAAAACACTTGTGCCAGCGTTTTTTTCAATTTTCAAAACAACTGCAAAGTCCTCTTCCGGTATAGTCTGCAATTCCTTCTTTGTTTAGGTTTGTATCTCTTCTTTCTGGGTCTCAGAGTTTAGCGAATATCCAAAGGTCACATGGTGCTAAGTAAGGCGAATACGGTGGTTGCGGAACGATATGGGTCGAGTTTTTGGCGAAATAATCACGAATTACTGTTACTGTTTTTCCATGAAACTAAGCGTTTTTGGCACAAATCGAGGTTTCACTTTTCTGAGGCCCAAAATGGTAACTCAAAATGATTTTCACTGATCGTTTCAATGTTTCAATCAGGTCGGTAAGGTGTCGTACTTTCAAACGATGATTTTTCCTCGTCTTCAACGCTTTCTCGGCTCTCTTTGAACATTTTTTCCCACTCATTAGCTATTGTTTTCAATAGAACTTGCTTACCGAAGGACTTCTGAAATATTTTCAACACAAAATTTAATGGAACTGCGTTGTTGAATAGTTTCAGACATTAAAAAAAACGAAAAAAATCACTTTGAGCTGTTTACAAAAGGAAGCGTGTAATAAACACTAATGAATATTTTGACGTGTAGTTTTGCACAGATGTCAGTGACAGTATTGCCAACTTAAAAACAAAAACATTTGTCGCTTTTGGAATCCCAAAAAATTTAAATTCAAATTTCACGGAATTACTTGCCCACAGTAGTATACTAATATCCAATTATAGATAATCTTTGCATTTACATACCTTCCAATATGGTATATAGGAGGTTCGACTTCTTTAGCGGCATTTGATTCTTCAGGAGCACAGTCACATCTAAATTCACCATAAGTTCTCCGATTTTCTTACATTTTGCTCAGTTATAGTGCAAACCTTCTAGAAATTGGAAGAGTTCAGGTTGACGGAGCGGGTTGATAGAGTAGGTGAAATATGGCTTTACATTGGGGATATTGAAAATTTGCATAAATTTTTTATTTTTTGAGCCTTATTCTATTTTCTTCTTTAGCTTAGGTTCGGTTTCGGGCAGTTAAAATAAATTTTCTCCGCTTCAGGTTCGGTTCAGATTTCAAACCAGATACTTTTGAAAGCCTTTTTCAGAGAACCCATAAATAATACGAATAAGGAATGAGGTCAATTCGATTTCACGATTTACATAGCTTGTTAATCTGGGCGCGTTCTCTTGAACCCAGATTCGAATCAAAATTTTAGGTTCGATAAGTATAGAAACAAGTCCGCAAACTGAATCTTAAACTTCACAACGGGCTCGAATTGGACTGTACCGCATCTTTATCCAAATTTTACAGGTTTGCAGCCTTGGTTTATATAATGTAAAGCTTTTCGAATATAGAATGTAAAGTTTTCTTAAACAGGAGACGAAACATTTCAATATTAGTAAATGATTATATAATTTTAAAAAATTTTGAAACATCAATCAGCGAGCTATAAGCAGATCTTATACTGGTGTTTTCCTTTTGTGTAGTCCTTATTTTTAGAAAAAGACCGGTCTCAAAGACCGGCACGCTACACAGTTCGTCTGGCGCCACATTTAAAAATTAGACTGTGATAGTTTTTTTAAAAAAAAAAAAGACATGACCGGACTCAACGGTTTCCCCCTATTTCGGGTCCCAGGAATCGAACTGCATCATTACTTTTTTGAGTTATCACGAGGCCTTCATACGATTTTTTTTTTAAAGTTTTGTATCAACTTTGCCATTTTTAAGGGAATAAAACATTTTTTGACAGCCTCTAACTTGAACAGTGTTAGTTTTTTTGGTAAACTTTCTTCAGCAAAGTTTCTTGGAATGTTCCAGGCTAAAAGTTTTGGAAACACTTCAATCCCCGATATTGCGGTTTTGGGGGTCTTTCGAGTCGATATGACGGAAAATCGAATATAAACCTCCTTTTTTGTTCGATTTTTCGCTCATGTTTTTCCAGTATTCAATTTTTCGTATCCAATGCTTATATACAAATGTAGATCTTATAAAGCCATGTAGCTTTCCCAAAGAAATCATGATGATAAAATCTACCATTAAAAAATACTTTTTTTTTATATTTTTCAAAACTTGATACAACAAAATATAGTAACTTTATTTGTGTGTATGTAATGTGTGTATGTAGTGTGTATTATTAATGTATGTTACGCATTTATGTACGATGTTTTATTTATTGTTCATAACATTCGATCATCAAATTCCAACATAAGTCTGCAAGCAACGAGTCAAGTTTTTTACCACTGTACCAATGTTCTAGGGGAGCAGCAATCTGATGAAATCTTTCTCCATGCTCATCTGACTCTGTAGGAACTTGCTGCCCAAAATGGTCCTGATGATGATAATGAAAATGATTGAAGTGTTTCCAAAACTTTTAGACTGGAACATTTCAAGAAACTTTGCTGAAGAAAGTTTACCAAAAAAACTAACACTGTTCAAGTTAGAGGCTGTCAAAAAATGTTTTATTCCCTTAAAAATGGCAAAGTTGATAAAAAACTTTAAAAAAAAAAATCGTATGAAGGCCTCGAGATAACTCAAAAAAGTAATGACGCAGTTCGATTCCTGGGACCCGAAATAGAGGGAAACCGTTGAGTCCGATCATGTCTTTTTTTTCGACTTGCACAGTGTTATCAGTTAAATACCAACTTTGGCAGGTACAGAGTATATTAGAGTCAGGCACGGCCGACTTTTTTTACTTGCTTTTAAAAAGCCTTTTCCTTTTTATTTCACGTATTTAGAGAACAAAAAAATTGTTGGCCCAAAATCGTATTCTCCTTTTTGTTAGTATTGTATTTCCCCCATTATCTTCTGTTGACAGAATTGGAAAAGGTCAAAACTGATAGCCACTCAACATACTTGTACATGCATAGATACATCAGTATCTAGCTATCACTCAATTGTCAATTACAGCTTCGATTTATTGATTGAAACAAAAGACTTGAGCAAAAAACTTGTTTTTTTTTCGATTTTTTTGTATGTTGTTTTTCTTGGTCAACATGGCAACATGCAAAAACAAAAAAAAAAGTGAAAATATTATGCAACATTGTTTTACCTTGTGCGCAATAAATGCATTAATGCAATAATTTTCTCAATTTTATAATTGCAATTAATTTCGTTTGTCGTTTCTCCTTCGTTTTGTTTTTGCAGTTTGCATTGTTACATTCTCGGCGACATCGGACATATGCATGTATCATAAGTAAACACATATGTGTATAGCAATTAGTCAATTAGACTCGAACTGGAACTGGATAGCACTGGCATTGTTTCAGTTTTTGTTTATTTTTTTAAAATTTATATTAATTATGTTTTCCTCTTGTTGTTAATGCACTTCACTTTTTTCGCCGGGAGCGACTTGAAAAAAAAACCGATTAAACAAAAACAACAACTTTAATGGCAAATAGATCGTGAGATGGAGGGGACAGGCGGATATTCAGTGTGTGAGTATCTTGATCTTGATTAGCTGGCCGAACAATAACTAATTATGAAGGTCAGAGGTGAGATAGTTATTTTTTTTGTTATTTTTGTAAATATTTACATAGATTAACAATTGAAGATGGGGCCATTTCGGAAGGTCAGCTTGTGGCAGGTTGCTGGCTATTGAATTCACTAAACGTTTTACGATCAACGTTTTATGACTGGATTACATATAATATATCAATTTCAGAAATTTCAATATATTTTGCCCCTTATTTGATAACAATTTTTGGAGGTCTCCATATTTAGCTCGGACTGGGCAAAACCAATTGATTTACATGCTTAAAGCGTACAGCATAATGGATTACCATAATTATTATTGGCTTGTTTGAATGTTCTTCAAATAAAGAACCAAGACCAGAAAATTAGAGTTGCCATCGCCTCGTGAGGGCATTCGAGCGTGCTCTATGAAGGCCAATGTTATGGCAGGAGGAGGAGGGGCTGGTTAATTGGAACATCATTGAAGCGAACCGGCCAGGCAAACTAAGGTCATTTCCAGCTGTGCGCAATTGTTTATCCACATTCATTTAGACATTCTTTGTCTTCTAAGAAGATTTAAATCTATTTACTTTTTATCGTAAGTTCAGGGTGAACATGGGTTAGGCACCTGCAAAAATTACGAAGCACCCTCGTTTTGCAATTAGTTAAACATCGCGTGCGTCTAATTGACAATTTTATTGGTTAATTTTAAATGCAAGAAAAAAAAATAATAAAATGTTGTTTATGTTACTTTGAGGTGAACAAAAATATGAATTGCATTTGAAAAAAAATCATAAAAAAATATTAAAAGTGGAGGAAATTTTACTTCGTCTCGACCGAATTTATATAAATTAAGTTTTGAATTGATTTTCATCGAACATTCTTAGCTGAGTTATTTCCCAAACTCAACAATAGATGGCCCCACTACTTTGACCATTTGCATGCCAGTTTGTTACATGGCAGCTATACGATATATTTATCAGATTTTGACCAAACTTTCGAAAATTCATAACTGGAAAGTATAAAGACGCTACCATTGAAAACAAAAAAGTTTTTCTCACTAGAACTACTTTTTCGACCGATCGTTCCTATGGCAGCTATATTCTATAGTCATCCGATTTGGATCAAACTTGGCAGCATTGTATGGTAGCATATAATATTGAACAGTAACAAGTTTGGGAGCAATGGCATAGAAAATAAAAAGGTTTTCCCTACTAAGACTTTTTTCAGAACTATCTTTTCTATGGCAGCTTTACTATATTATTATTATTATTATTATTATTCATCCTAGTGCTACAAGTTTTTTTAACTTATCTTACTGCACTAGTCACACAAATTATTTATCATTATCTTAACATAGATTTATAATGGAAAATTTAAATATTAAATAGTATACATATGAAAAATAGGTTGGGTTGTTATTTTTAATACTTAATATATCTAAATTATATATTTATCTATTAGTTTTGTTTGTCTAGAGTTTAGTCGGCTCTCTGAACATGTGTTTTGAGGTCTTTACTAAATGTGTGTGCGCCACTGATAGTTTTAAGGTTGTGTGGTAATTGGTTCCAAAGGCGAACAGCGTTTACGAAAAAGTGTTTGTCGGAACATGTCAGTCTGTTTCTCACGCAGACAAGATTGCTGGTTGTTCTGGATGAGGTAAAGCTTAACATGTTAAACAAGTAGTCTGGATTTTGTCTGTAGATTATTTTGTGAATGAATAAAAGGACTCTATAACTAATCAAAGCGTTAAGGCTGAGGTCACATATTTTAACTGCAGAGCTTGTGACGTGATCCCTTCTTTGTAGCCCATAAATATATCTTGCAATATCTTGCAATACTATTAAAAGCTACATTTAATCTGTGTTGGCTACCAGCATCACAATTACCAAAAATTTCTATACCGTAAAAAAGTACAGGAACAACGAATGACTTCGCAATCAGCAGTCGTATGTTTATAGGTAAACAATTCTGGGTAAGCGATAGTTGCCTAAGCAGTGCTTAAGTCTTCCCAAATGCCCTATTTATATGATCCTGCCAGGATAGAGTTTTGTTGAAAGTTATTTCAACGTTCTCAGCCTTATTAACATACAGTATAGATGCTCCATCTATTTCTAATTTTGCGAAGTTTTCAATTCTTAAGATATTTTTGTGTATGACAAGGCATTTCGATTTGATGGCGTTGATGCTAAGTCCATTTTTCTTGGCCCATTCACTTACATTAAACAGATCATTGTTACACGCATTGATACACTGGTCAATTTGACTCAACGGACTACTAACATACATTTGGACATCATCTGCGTACATATGGACTTCACACTTTGACAACACACTGGGAAGATCATTTACATACACTGTAAACAGAAGAGGCCCTAAAATCCCTGTGGGTCTTCACGTGTAATAGGGTGAAACTCTCACATATAGTTGGCCGATTCTCATAAAACTTGGTGGAATTGTGTGAAAGCATAGAAAACTTATAAATACGAGATTTGGCGACGTTTGCGTTGCAGACAAAAGAGTTTTCTCATTAAAACAACTTTTTCGACCGGTCGTTTCTATGGCAGCTTTATGCTATAGTCATCCGATCCAAATGTGCAGCGTATTTGTACAAAAAGACTTCGTGCAGAGTTTGCTTAAGAGAGCCTTAAAACTGACGGAGGAGACAGACGGACAGACTGCACGCCGCGTTTAGATATTGAAATCCTAAGCGCGACGTGCAGAAAAGCTACACGCGACGTGTTGAAAAGCTACACGAAACGTTATGGGTTGAAAATCCTACAGTTTCGTTTAGCTTTTTTTCTCTGTGTAGCACTTAAAGTGTAGATATTTACAAAGAACTGTTCAATTTGAAGCACAGTTGGCGTTATTACATATAAGCCTACATTGCGACGAGGACAACCATCGGTCTAAAATGTGGTGAAGAATAAATACAATATTAAATTAACTTTTAAGCAAATTTGTTCGTTTTAAAATTTAAGGAACCAAAAGTGGAGATCGATACGTTTTCCTAAAATTATCTAACTAGTAGGAATAACATCACACGTGCGCTCACCTATAGGTCGTCTTTCGGTTAGAATCTTCCCGACGCACAGTGGTCCAGCCGCGCCCCGCCTTGGACAAAACCCCAATTTAATTTTTGTTGAAAAGTTAAACTTTTTTTAGATAAATCGACAGTTCCAATACACAAATTGAGATAGCCTAAATATTGATTTGATATGTTTACGAATATAAATGTTACAGCCGCCTAGACTTAGTCAATTTTTCGCAATCCGAAAAATGCAAAAATTTTGATTTATTAATTAAGTTTGACTTATCATATCTAGGGCTATAGTGAGCATTTTTAAGTTGTTATAAACTTGTTGGATAGGTGTACTAATTCTCTTTTTATAAATATATAACATTTGAAAATCGAAATTGTAGTTTGTGAACAATTAAAACCTATTTTTAAACTTTCCGAGGCTGGCAAAAAATGTCTTCAAAAGTTTTCAAAAAATTTATTCTTTCATTTTACAGTCTAATATGTCCCCTTTAAGGAAAATATCATTAGCCGACACCGATCGAGACCCAACTCGAGAAAAAATGACTTATGTGAAAACAGTCAAGGTTTGTTTGTGTAAATCTTAGGCTGTTCGCACACGGCTCGTATCGTCATTGTACAACGTGATGTTCGAGAGATATGCGAATCAATTTCACAAGAACCGCTCTGTGTAATCGTCGTAACATGCGAGCTGTATATCGTATATCTTTCTCGAAAATGTATGAAAAAATTTAATTTTTGTATGGCAGCTATACCTAAATGATGTCCGATTAGCTATTAAATAGGTAGAAATATGGAAACAACTAAAAAACTAATTTAAAACCCAATTTTCACAAATAAAAATAATAGTTTTCAAAAATATTTACTAAAAGTTCAAATTTTTCATAAAAACGTTTGAAAAAATATTGATTTTGTATGGGAGCTATATCTAAATGACGTCCGATTGGCTCGAAACATGGTAGAAATCTGGAAACAACTAAAAAAATAGGTTCGATAAAAATTATTAACCTTACACTGATTATTGTGGATTCAGGTGCAATAAAGGCAACACCAGGTGTCAAAAATTTTAATAAAATAAGAAATTTACCTAAACCTTGACCGATTAAATTATAGTTTTGGAAAAATAGCTGAGCGTTACCTTATACAGATTCTGACCAAAAATCAGCATCCTAGTTTTATTAATATGGCTTACAGGTGCTTGAAAGGAAACGTATTTTACAAAATGTTGACTTTGGTGCTCTATAGCTCTGGAACTACTAAATCAATTTTAATAAATTATTAACTATATAAGACCTTGAACAATTTGTAATCCAACAAAAAAGAAATGAATTTAAAATTTTGAGCGGTTCAAATGTTATAGAATTTTGTCCAAGGCAAAACGGTTCTGGACCACTGTGCGACGCCCATTTGCGTTTGACCAGAATCATTCCGTATTTCAACGGTTAGTTTTAACAGGTAACTGACAAGTATTTACCAGTTAGATTTCATGCAGGGCTGTGTGTTTTTCAGTCTTCGACGTCCTGTGTTCAAGTCTCAGTAAAGTAAGCAAAAAAAAAAATTTACTGCTGTTTAAAAATCAGTCTCAGCTTAGAAAAATGTGGGCTATTGTGGGGGGACCAGCACCACGTCGGTCGGTCGTGTCTCAATTCATCCATATACAAATTTGTTTCTGTTTCCTAACTGTTAACCAGGTTTAATTATAAAGGTGATAAGGTTTCGGTTATATCCAAAAAATATTCCTAAATATTTCGGTTACGGTTAGGGTTTCGGTCACAAATTCTAAACTGTTAATCAGCTGTGCTCCGGTGTTCACTCACTTTTGCGATTTGCGATGTTTACAAATTAGTACGTTTTTAATTTTAAGTGCTCCCATACGCAACTTTTTGTTATCGATTCTGTTTCATTCTCTAGCTGAATTTCGGGTTACGATTACGGTTTCGGTTACGAATTTGATCTCTGATTTATACAGCCATGCTCCTCCCATTTTCACTTTTGCAAAAATTTTGCCATTTCAAACCGGGTATATGGAATCGAAAAAGCAAAATTTTGCGAAAGCGAAAATGGTAGCATGACTGATAGAGAATCATAGAAAAAATAGAGAATTTCATGGTTAAATCATAAATGTTTGTTTTCAGAATTAAGGTAAGAATATAAACTCTTGAACGAAATTCTTAATTTTACTTTTTGTTCCAAAGATTTGAACATAGAGTTTCCAATATTGCTGACTTCCTCCGCTCAGCTACTTATCATTATACCCTTTGCCCTTAAAATGTTGAAGCACATCTTAAAAAAATTGTTACCTTAAAAACTTTTACACAACCGCTCTCCTTAACCAGCTATTGACGACAGCTGTGAAGTAAGCAGCCCTGAAGTATTACCGAAGATTACTTAGTTATTATTCGCTGTTCTTTTAAAGTTTGCCTTCTTCTTAAACATGGCACTTAATGTTTGTTATTTATCATCTTAAGAAAATATAAAAACTCTGGTAGCTACAAACACGGAAACGTAACTATTTACTTTCAAATTTGATACTTTTTTCAATCGATTTTCCTTTATAATTTATATTATTTCCCCTCTCATTTAATGCGTCACTTCAATTTTGGTCAGGCCAAATAAGGAAGTAATCAACTCGAATGTCAATTACAAACACACACACACACACACATAGGCAAAAGCGTCATAAATAAAACAAATTGCTTATACGCCATGTAAGCCCCAACAAGTTTCGCGTCTAAAGCTCTTGCCTTGATATCACAAAATTGTCGAACTACGGTTACGCACAAATTAAAATCATGAAGTTCACATACCATAAGACAGCACAAACCAATTCAAACTGAAACTGTAGCTAACAAATTACGCGGCTTGCATTTTTTTTATGGCTGGTTTTCGTTTGGTTGCCGCAATTGTGGAAGGTCAAGTGCACGCGTAAATGTGTTTTATATTGTTTTCTTACATTAGTGTCGACTTTTTGTTTAATTAATTTTTAATATTTGTTTTTGCTTGTATTTTTGTTGGATGTTGTTGATGTGACAGGCGGCACGCAACATCAACTTGGGTGGTTTTGTGGCTAATTTCGGTTTGGCGCTGCCAGTAAAGCTTAATGAGCGCACTCGAAAGGTGTTACTTAGCTTGGTGGCCTTTAAGATGGGGTAACGTTGAGGATTTTCCATCATCTGGTGGGGTTACTAAGACTCCTTCATGAAAAAGCAGCTAAAAAAGAAACCAAAATCAATAAAATTCCTTCTTTCTTGTTGGTAAGGTATGTACCTAAAGGAACAAGGCTTTGACTGTGTGTCTAAATTAGGCACACACACTACCCGCTGCATCACAACCAATTACATTTCGGTTAAAAAGCTGTGCTCGTTTGCGATCTTAACTCTGTCAAACCTGCGACGATCTAGTACGACAACTAACCTCTTAAGACTTTCACTATTAGTGATCAAAGGGTTGTGTAAAATGCAATCTAATCATTCCTTGCTGTTTCATAAACTGTGCTCAATCGATTTCCCAACTAATCTTCTTAGCTGGAACTCTGATTTACTAAGTACTAGAACCTAAAGTACTAAGCGCATCCAGGTTAAAGATGCTCAGCACTGTTCTGATCTGTTTTCAGGTTTATTAAGCGCTGGTCGAAGGAAATTGACGATCCCTGAAATAAAAGACTTAAAAAGAATATATGGGGTGTTGGTGGGAGAGACACGACCGACCCGACCGACGAGGTCCGCTTCTTACAAATCACAAAAAGCTATTGTTGCCACTATTGCATCATTGGAGGCCACCATAACTATTCCCTGTTAATTAATTTAAATTATCCCGCCAAATTAAATGTGTAAACAAAACAACTAGATGAGCGCCTTATTTCGCACTTGCTATCGGCAAAATAAAGTGCAGAGATTTCGCTAGTATATCCGTACCAAGCTTTAGACAAGATATAATTGTTTCTAATACACAGTGGAACACTCAAAATTGCCTGGGAACGGGACCAATAAATTATGAAACTAGAGGCATCAGGGAGCAACACCTCATACCCAGTTTTTCTTGATCACCTCTAGTTCGCGTTTAATGGGTGCATTTATACTAGCAACACACAGCTACAACATCAGTTGCTGGTTAAAAAAGGTGAGAGCTAAAATTTTGGAAAATTCACTGAAGATGAAGGGAGGGAGTCACCACAAATGTTATGCTAAATTCCCGCCTCCAATGGACAAGCGGTTAGTACCACGCCTATAGAGGTCTAACTTAGAAAATGCAATCAATGGAAAACCACTCAATAGAATTTTGTAAGATTTTAAATATATTGAGATGCTGACCAATAAAATGTGTCCTCTAGAGATGGTAACATGCATCGAAAAACCGCGATAGTGGGTACCACATTTGACATCATTCATTATCGAGTCCATATAGGCTATAAACTAGAGATAAAAATAGACCGAATTGCGTTTTCAGTTTAACCAACGAAGCCTTAGTTCGCGGGCTATGGGTATCTTTGTACAAGCAATTGCCTTAGAGCAACATTGACCATTTAGGCAAAACCAGCTTCACCAAAATTATGGAATTAATCTTATGAGTAAATTGCTTCATTACCAGTAATTTCATTTTAATACTTCAGTTGAAGGCATCTTAGCGTATCGCGGTTTGTTCACCTAAGACATTTTTCGACAGAATTTAGCTTTTTATACTCTGTACCGAAGGTACATAGAGTATATTAAGTTTGTGCAAAAGTATGTAACAGGGAGAAGGAATCGTTTCCGACCCTATAAAGTATATATATTCTTGATCAGCATCAACAGCCGATTCGATATAGCCATGTCCGTCTGTCCGTCTGTCTGTCTGTCCGTCCGTCCGTCCGTCCGTCTGTCTGTCCGTATGAACGAAGAGATCTCAGAGATGGTAAGAGATAGAGGTTTGACATGTATGGGACATATACTTCTTATACTTGCAGGCAGATCAAGTTTATTTTCAATTTTTGCCACGCCCCCTCCCGCCCCCGTAATTTGGAAAAAACTTCATATCTCCTACAGTTTTGGAGATAGATCGTTCGTTCCTTCTAGAGATACCTTGTAAACAAAATTATTTATCGATTTGCTGAAGGAATGATTAAGATCGGATGAACGATACTCAAGTTATGGGCAAAAAACGGCCAGTTAACACCACCCACCCCCCCACCAACAACCACAGCAACATACCCTAACCGTTCAACACAGGCAATCTTAGTGCGAGAGAGAAAAGAGAGAGAGAGAAACTTAGAGAGCGCACCGCGTTGTGCGCGGGGTGTTAACTGGCCGTTTGACTCCTGAGCAAATGCGAGTGTAAGGGTACAGAGTATGTTATAGTCGGGCTTGACCGACTTTCTTTCTTGTTCTTAGTGAAAATTACGAATTTTATTCAAAGGCTTAATTTCATAATTTTGGAGAAGCTCCTGATACCCAAATGGTCAATGTTGCTCTAAGGCAATTGCTTTTACACAAATACCCATAGCCCGCGAATTAAGGCTTCGTTGGTAGCTTCAATACACTGAAAATAACAAATATAACATTAAACTTTGTATTGTGTGTTTGGTGTTTTTTTGTTCAGGCCACTTATATGCCTCGGTTGGTGTGCTTTTATGCTGCAGCTTTTGGGTTTCTTGTTTGAGATGTTACATCTGGGAATTTATGATATTTTGCTACTTCAGCAAGCCGAAGTACGTAAACATGCTTGAAAAAAACATCATTCAGCCGCAAGTGTGTGCGAGCTCTTAAATGTCTTCGCCATTTGCAGAGGTTCCCACAGGAGATAATCCGAAAACGATCAAAGCAAGTGATTAGGGAATATCAGAAGTAATGACTTCGGGAAAATAACGCGCCTAAATGTATCAAGGGCTTCGAAAATGGTGGCTTGTTTGAAGTTCAAACTTTGAACCAAGTTGAAATTTGTAAGACAGCCAACTCTGTTTGCCATAAAACGAAATGTTATTGAGTTAAAAATGTTAAGAAACGAAAAATGTTTTCCAGCAATCATGGCATTTTATTAATCAACGGCTGCAGTTACTCATAAGTGCTTATTACCGAAATCAGAGTTCTATTTAAGTGAAATAGTCTTTGAATGCTTCAAATCAAGGAAAATTAGCATCACACTGTTAGATTTATTGGAGATCCCCTAAAGACATTTTTTAATGATATGATCTGTTTTCCTGCTGGTGATGAAGCACTCAACTCATAAAATTTATTACATAATTTTGGTGAAGGTCGTTTTACCCTAAATGGTCAATGTTGTTCTAAGGCAATTGCTGGTACAAAATTGCCTATAGACCGCAAACCAAAGCTTCCTTTGTGAATCTGAAAACGCAGTTTGGTCTATTTTTACATCTGGCTCATAGTCCATATGGAGTGGTTCGTGGATGAATGTAAAATTGGTACTCCAATTCGCGGTTTTTTGGCTGTCGAATACCATCTTTGAGGGATCTGCAATAGACCATTATAGCTTCACCAAAAATTTTCCAGATTTTTATCTAAAACCCTTAAAATCTAAGTTAAAATTGTCGTCGTTGTGTGTTGCAAGTACAAAAGTACCCATAAAACGCGAACCGAGGCTTTATTTGAAAAACTGGGTATGAGGTGATGCTTATAAATGTCCCTTTTATCATTATTTATGGCTCTCATGCCGAGTTTTTAAAAAAAGTTGAATTTTGTCGAGCAGTGATATAGTGCAAAAAATACTTGATATATCAGAAAAATGTGTGAAATCAAGTATTGAATAGAATTATACTTTCAATGAGCAAGGATATAGTTTTTGATTCGTACTGACTCGCTCTTGTCGAGCGATCCTGCTTTTATTTCTAAATTTCTCATCCCTTAATTTCTATTCTTAACTAAGGCAGTATTTGTAAAATAACTGCGTGTATGTAAATATAAGAATGCCTTCGTGAAAGGAATACATATTGCCTCACACGATGCATATTAAGTGGCGCGCACCGGATGACCTGTTCAAGTGAATCCCATGCTTGGTCCTTTTCAAGTGGTGTGTCACTGCCGCTATTAATATTAATTGCTATTACAAAGAATAATAGGTTTATGATATGTAACGCAACGTTAGGATAGTGGCCGAGTCTCATGTTCAAGTTTGAACAAGTATAGATATAAATGTTGATCAAGTTTTCTTGACGAAATCTGAGTTAATTTTTTTTAGAAACTATTTTTAGCTTATTAGTTACTTTGGGAACAGCCATCGGGACTTCCTTGTCCGAAGTAAACAAGTGAACTTATTCCACTTGTACCAACTACTTCCTAAGTACACTTAAAATAAACCTTGACGTTGGCATCTACCCATAATAAGCTCTGCCAATGTTTCTTGAAAATGTTTGCTACCTATATGTAAAATATCTACACAAGAGTATGACAAAATATGAAACTTAATTGTCAATCATTGTCACACACTAACGGGGGCCACCCAATAAGCCAAAACTGCTGACACTGAAGGTTCAATCAACTAACCCACTCGAGACACAAATGAGATCAAATGGGTTAGATGAGGCACGCGTGGCCCAGTTTAAGCGCTTATCGCACATAATCAAAACTGTTGAAAGTTGTGGCAAAAAATAAAATATCTAATCACTAGAATATAAACCCAACCCAAAATAAGAAGCCTAACCTTGCCCCTGGCATACAAATTACTTAAAAATGGATTTCAAGTCTCAGGTTCAAAACTATTAGCGCCCGCATGCTAAAGGCGATAGAGCAATCAAAATTGGAACAAACGTAAAAACAAATAATCAACAATTGGCCATAGCTAGTGCTATTGTTGTTGCTGTTGTTGTTGTTGATGTCGTGTGTTTGGTTATTTGACAGGTAACTCTCTACTGTATTTTATTTTTGCTGTTTTATTTTTTGTTTTAATTTTTTTTCGGGGGCCACTTGAATTTTGATTTTGATCGATTTTGGCGAATGTAGCCTCGGGGCCTAGTTAGCTGGCGAATAATGTTTTAATTAGCACAATGTTGAAAATCTGAGGTCAGAAGGTCTACAAGTTCTTCATGGCAACCACGCCCCTTGAAGCGTGGTCAAAGCAGAAGTACAGTGGAGACATATTGCACATTTTTGAAAGAGAGGATGATTTGTGATGAAAGCAGGAGGAGCATACCTCTAAAATATTTCACTAGACTCAACCGTGTCCAAATTCCTTAAAAAACTTGCAAATATTTGCCATCTCACAAATTCTATCCCACTGTGCTGAGGCTATAAATATAATTTGTATTAAAGCGCATTCATTTTTAGGTTTCACACAATTTGTTGGTATTTTTTTTTTATTTTTTACAATTTTTAATTTGTAGTTTGTGCGGCGGCGTTAAGCGCAAAACATTAGCAACAACAACCATAACAAAAGAAAAGAAAACCTAATGAACGCCTCAGTGAGCAGCTGCCTCAAGTTTTACCCTCCACACCCCACCTGTTGCTACTGTCATTGTCGGTGAGCTGCCTCCAGATAGTTGCTTCTTGAACTCGGGGCTTGAACTGTGCGGCTTATGACCATACCATAACTACATAACTAATCTCGAGCTGCTCGATTCGTGATTGTTGCATTATAATACAGAATCTTGACATGAGGAAGCCATTTGGTCGCCATATTGTGTGTGTATAATGACAGTAATTAGTGGGCCAAAGAGCAATGAATATGGCCATAATATTAAAAAAATGTGCCAAGCAAGCTAAAAAATGTATTTCATTATGTTTTTTATGTTATTTGAGTTCAGTGGTTATACCAAGAATTTAAATCAAGGAATCAATTTCTTATCCTCCCCATTATACCAGGCAACAGCCAAAATGCTTAAGAACAAAATCTGTGTTTTTTTCAACGTTTTTTTAAATAAGTCTCAGTTAAGCTTTTTTTTAATAAGTCTATAAATTAGGGTTCCCCGAGAATGCCTGTTGCCCATGCCTGTTGCCCTTGCTCAGGCCTGATGCCCATGCCCATGCCTGTTGCCCATGCCCATGCTTGTTGCCCATGCCTGTTGCCGATGCCTGTTGCCCATGCCCATGCCTGTTGCCCATGCTCATGCCTGGTGCCCATGCCCATGCCTGTTGCCCATGCCCATGCCAATGCCTGTTGTCTGTTGCCCATGCCCATACCCATGCCTGCTGCCCATGCCTGTTGCCCAAGCCCATGCCTGTTGCCCAAGCCCATGCCTGTTACCCATGCCCATGCCCATGCCTGTTGCCCATGCCTGTTGCCCATGGCTGTTGCCCATGCTTGTTGCCCATGCCTGTTGCCCTTGCCTGTTGCCCATGCCCATGCCTGTTGCCCATGCACATGCCCGTGCCTGTTGCCCATGCCCATGACTGTTGTTCATACTTCTCAAATTAATTCTTTTTGCATTTAATTTCCAAGTAAAGCACAAAAAATTTGAATCTGTTCTATCACTTCTCATTAAACTAAAATTTAATCCCAAACTGCTTCCCTGCATTAAATTCGTACACCTGTTTTAAACGCTTTCATCACTTCAAGTTCGTTGCCTAAGTCTTTTGTTCCAGTTCCCATTTATATGTTAAATTCCGTCACCTTGAAATGCGATAAAACTGATTGAACTTCAATTTTCGGTATTCTTTTCTACAGCATCCCGAAGCAGCTGCTACCGCAAAGATAATTTAACTAAAATTGGCAGGCAAGGCCAAAGCGGTCAGTGACTGTCGACGGGAATGGCCACCAGCGCAAAAATGCCCTTTTCAAAAATGTTGGCGTTGATTTGTTTATTGCAGCGACCAAAATAAAATTAATCACCCAACAACAAAAACTTCTGAGCTACGCAAAAAAAAAAAGCGGCTACCGTTTCAATTTTGTGCACATAAAATGATAAATAAAATAAAAATAAATGCCATACGGATGTGTCGCCGTCTGAATCGCTGGAATGTATAAAGCTTGCCGAGGACGGTCGTTGGTCTGTGGGCCAGAAAATCACTATTTCCAACACGCGCTCTGTGCTCTTTTTTTTTTGGTTTTTGGCAACTTGCTCGACTGACTCACATTACTAAAAGCAGTCATAACTTAGCCACCAGCTGTCAACGCTGGAGCAGCCAACCAACAAATCGGAAAGGGAAAGGGCCAGGTTAAGTGAGTATAATTGAAGTGGCTGTGGCATCCAAAAATCTTGCACTCCGCTTCAAGTTCAAGGTGAACACGACGGAATGGACGCTCCATGGAGGCGCAATGAGAGTGCATTAAATATGATGAGATTGTGGGCAATAACAAATGGCTAACTAAGTGAATGGTAATGATGGGTTCATCATAATCATTGTAAGTCAAAGAAGACGGTTTGAAACATTAATACATCTATCATCACTGAGTAAGATCATGTAGAAGATCTTCCATCTTCCATCTGATTATAAATTCTTTCAATGGTGTATCGAAAATGCCTTAAGGATTTGTCAAAAAAATCGACTTATGTTCAAAAAATAAAAAAAAAATTTCCTCAATGGACCGCGAATAATGAAGAATTATCATGCGAAAATTATCGCTTAAAATATGTAATTTTATGTTATTTATTTGCCATTTGACAAAAAGCATATCCATTTTGTTGGAACAAAACAAAACCACCTTACTGCATTTTAAATATTTTTAGTCATACCATTGATATAGGTCTTAAACCAAAAAAGAAGGTTTTAAAATGGAATACTATTAATTAGTTCCTATATACTATCTCGCTTATTTACCATAACAAGAGTTTCGAATATTTCGTCACCTAGTTTGTTTCTTTTTCGCTTAGCTACTTGGCCTCGGCAGCTACAAATTTTTTCAACAGGGGTAGGCTAGGTAAAATGGTATTATGCTTATAAAAATTGATTCTAAAGATTTGCTATTATTGGCAAGATAAGTTAGGAGTTCCATTTCAATATTAGAATTTTCATAGCGATTCTCAGTTTCATTCAATCTCTCATTAGTATCGTAAAAGTCTATAGAATCCTTTGTATTTCAACTCTCATTGACAACAGTTTCAAAATTTTGTCGTAATTTCTTCAACAAGCCAATCTTCCACTTCACAATTTTGATGTTTTTTTTTTGGAATCCACTTTAATTTAAATTTTGGAAGTATTTTAGCGGACAAAACAAAAGTATTTGTCTCGCTGGAAGTCAAGATTTCAATAAAAGAAAATCGATTTAAGACTCCTTTTTTAAGAGCATCTTTAAGTGGATCACAATATTTTAAATTATTCAAGCATATTCCTTGAAGTAAATTTTTCGCCCTGCGAAAAATCAAAAGCCTAAGCAAAAATGTCAGTAACGTTTTACAATTCATGCTACAAATCCATTTCAATATTTGTAAATAAGGGATTTTAATAAAAGATGTATAATCAGTTTTTAAATGGTGTTTTAGTTCCAAAATACGTTGAATACTGTCATGTAAGCAGTTCCATTTTGTGGCGCAAGGAGCTAATTATTTTAGCTTATGTGTTTAGTAGAACCTGTTCAGCATCTTTCGTGACAACTAAGTTCAAAATGGCAAAGTAATTTCAACACTAGCTGAACTATCCAGCTATATTAACTTTAAATCAGACTCTTACAAAAACTTAGGCTTCGCGATTGTTGCTTCTAAACTGTACACTTTCTTTACAGAAGTTGGATGCATTATCTGTTACTGTTCCACAAATTTGGAATTCAAGAACATCTCTAAATCTTTACTCCCTTCATTATTTAGTGACTGCTCAGTCATTTTTAACACTAATGTGTTTGAGTATTTTCTTGCAAAAGCATGAACGAGCCAACAAATAAAAATCGCGAAAGTTAAAACTTTTACCGTAAAAGGTACACAGAAAATGTATCTAGGTACAAATAAATAGGTACCCAGGAAACATTTTTCATCGCAGAAGATAAGAATGCGATTCTTCCAGTGGGTATCGCTTAACTCTGGCGATATCGCATAGCAATTGCATTCTCATCTCCCTTCGGGAAGAAGTGTGCCACTCTGCGACACTTCTGGGAGTTAAAAAAAGGGTTTCTTTCTGGATATAAGAAAGCGTTTCTTCCTGGAGATAAGAAAGCGTTACATTCTGGGGATCAGAAAAAGTGTCTTCTAAGGGATAAAAAAGCGATTCTTCCTGGAGATAAGAAAAAGTATATTCTGGAGATAGTAAATCGTTTCTTCTTGAAGATATGAATGAGTGAAATGAGTCTCTTATGTGGGAGAATACGATTTTATATTTGTATTATTCCAAAAAACAACAAATTAAACACACATATTTTTTTTTATTACATATTTTTACTTACTCTGCGGGGGGATTCGATCTCGGGGCCCTTGAGAACTGAATCACTTTTGGAACGACGCCTTAGACGGCTGCGCCACGCAGCGCGTGTAAAGCAACGCATCTAATGTGTTACTTATATTGAATAAGATGTACTTTTATTGAAAACATACACCAATTTTTGCTTGCTTGTAATTCTCAAGAACGAATTCCTTACTCAGCCCATATAAATCTTCTGCTTCGCCCCATATAAATAGTGAAATTGAAAATTGCTACGAGAATCGCATTCTCTTCATATATCGCCAATTTACCGATTGGATGAAAAAATAGCAATACCACATATGTATGTATGTAAAGAATGCGATACCTTATGTATTTTGTGTGTGTAATTCGCCAAACTATCAGAAACCTCTCCCCTCAAACTCTCTTTTTGACCAGAGAGATAAGAACCCCCGAAAATAGGTTTGCAGGGTACTTCCAAACACTGGATATGCCTCTGTATTAATCAAATAACTAGGGATGTCGGAATATCGATATCAAATATTTTTTTGTAAATATTTTTGGTGAATATTATTGTTAAATTTGGCCACAAAAAGGGAGGTTTCCTGAGGGCATTCCCTTGGATATTACTAATATTACTGATATAGCTAGGGAGGTTTCCTGAGGGCATTCTCTTGGATATTACTAATATTACTGATATAGCTAATATCCAAGAGAATGCCCTCAGGAAACGTCCCATTTTGTAACCGACACCAAAAAAACTATTCACAAAAAAACGACAAAAGTTATTCGATATCGATATTCCGACATCCCCAGAAATAAAGCTGGAAAAATCCAAAGCAAATGAATTAATTAAAAACAAATATGGTTTAACTGTACGTCAGATATCTAGTCTCACTCCATAACCAAAGTGTTAGAGCCAGGAGGATGGAATTTTAAGAACAGATTCGACTTAAAAAAATAGAGGAATGCTAACGAAGTTTGTACACCCTTGTAGCTTGCATAATTTATATAAATTAAGTTTTTCAATGATTTTCACTCGAACATTCTTAGTTGAGTTATTTCCCAAACTCAGCAATAGATCGCGCCACTACTTTGACTGTTTGCTTGTCAGTTTCTTATATGGCAGCTATACGATATATTCATCAGATTTTGACCAAACTTCCCAAAATTTTCATAACGAGAAAACTTAAAGACGCTTCTATTGAAAACAAAAAAGTTTTTCTCAATAGAACAACTTTTTCGACCGATCGTTCCAATGGCAGCTATATGTTATATTCATCCGATTTGGATCAAACTTGGCAGAATTGTATGGTAGCATATAACATTGATCAGTAACAGATTGGGAGTGATAGCATTGAAAACAAAAAAGGTTTTCCTACTGAGTCTTTTTATCAAAGCTATCTTTTGCTTGACAGCTATACTATATTATATAGTTGACCGATTTTCATCATACTTGGTGGAATTATTTGAAAGCATGGAAAACTGATAAATACGAGGTTTTGGGACCTTTGCATTGAAAACAAAAAAAAATTTTCTCACTAGAAGTACTTTTTCGACAGATATTTCCTATGGCAGCTATATGCTATAGTCATCCGATTTGGATCAAAATTGGCAAAACTGTGTGGTAGGTTATAATATTGATCAGTAACAAGATTGGTAGTGATAGCATTGAAAACAAAAATGTTTTTCCTATGATATTTTTTTAGAACTATACTTTGGATGGCAGTTGTACTATATAGTTGACTGATTTTCATCAAACTTGGTGGAATTATGTAAAAGCATAGAAAACTTATAAATACGAGGTTTGGTGACGTTTGCTTTGATGGCAAAAAAGTTTTTTTCACTAAAACTACTTTTTCGATTGATCGTTTCTATGGCAACTATATGCTAAAATCATCCCATGCGGCAAGCTTCATAAAATAAGTAAAAAATGTTCTTGGTTAAAGCCTTTAAAATTCTAGGCTTTTCCCAATTTGTTTTTGAAACTGGGTCTCTGTATTATATAAAAATCCAAAGAAAATGAATTAACCAAAGACCAAGATGTTTATACTGTAAAAAATACAGAAATCTACCCGCACTCCATAACCAAAGTGTTAAAACCAGGAGGGAATTTTAAGAACAGATTCGACTTGAAATAATTCGCATTTTCCGTAGCACAGTTTCAGGAGCTTGCATTGTAAGTTCATTTTGTCCTCAATCCAAGAGAGTTTGTACTTGAACTAAGAACGAGCTCTTCTTAAATTTTTCTGCACACTGTAAGTAGGAAAAGTTCTTGATTCAAGAACGGTTGTTCTTATTTTAAGTTCATTAACAGCCGTTTCTTGATTCTAGAATGATTAGTACTTAATTTAAGTACATCTAATAACATAACTTATATATGTTATATTCAAGTAACATACTTGAAATGTTAAGTACAAAACGTTATAACTTCAATCCCGCTCAACGTAGAACTCTGTCAGTCATTTGGTTCTGAGTGTATGCTTCCCCATAATTCTGCCTAGTTTGATCAAGTATTTTTGAATAAATAAAAACAACAAATATTTTTAAAAAATGTAATGTAATTTGACGAGTTAATAAACATCTGCAATAAGTATGTAATTTATGTTTTGCATAGCTCAATGTGTATCTTATGTTAATATATACCATACTGGTTATGAATCTAGCTATATAACTTTTATGGCTAATTTAGCACATCATAAAGTATGCGCGATGCTTCGAGTGACATCAAGTTATTGGCACATTGCACAAGTGGTTCTCAGTTTACCTACCAAATTTGCAACTGTCAAGAACTCGAAGATCAAAGAGGAGGCCACCTCAATGATTCGCTTGGCCGAGCGTGGCCGGTAGTCGGTCGTCAAAATAAAAAATTAGCAAATTAAATATTAATTACCAGATAGCTTGTGTCAGTTGCTAATTCAATTAACAATTTGGTATTAGCAGTTTCTAGTATAACCATGCCGGCTTGATTAGTTGATTTTTGAAAAACTTTCTGTTGAATTTGGTGTGAGGTCATCCTCAAAGTGAGCGAGTTGTTCGAAAGCCACTTTGACAAGGTCCCAATCTGGAATATATATTTCGCCCTTGTTCAATATTTTAAAATTTATTTTTAATATTCTGCCACATAAATTCACACTCACTTAGCCAGCCAGCAATTAGCCCCAAAAAAGCTCCTCCCCCCAAAATGAATAAAGCTTTTTTTTTTCTCTCCGTCTCTCCGCAAGTTTGTGTTTTGACATGCGCTCCGTGCTTAACATCGCTCAGTTTGCCCACGACAGGCGCTTAAAGCGGACGCACGAAAAACGTAGAGTTGGACGCGTACGTGTAACGCAGGCGCAGAGCTAAACAAAACGAAAATTTAAGTGTGTTTTTATTTGTTTGCTTTTGTTTTATTTTCTGTTATGCCACGGAGCGGCAAAACCAAAAATTATTGTTGAAAAGTTTGCCAAAAAACAAAATAAACGAAAAGAAAATCAAATCAAAATAAAAACCGCAAAAAGCGGTAATATAACGGTAAAATGGATGCTCATCTTGTTATTTGTATTTATGCTTTGTGTTTTCATGTGATTCATATTATATGTAAAAAAAAAAACAACAAAAATTGGGATACCCAAAAATTTGGCCAACCAATTTGCGGGCTATAAAAAATAATTAAAGCAAATAATAAAAGAAAAATTGAGCAAATTTTTTTGTGAAGCGAACAGTCGAAATTGTTTAAAATGTGTTGCAAGATTGTTTATGTAAAAAAAGTGCAAGAAATATGTGTTATAAAATCAAATAAATAAATTAAACTATTAAAAATAGTTTATGAATGAGTGTTTGAGTGAAAGTTTTAGCAACAACTGGAAATATTAATCACTTTTCAAATTCACGAAAACTACAAAACATATTATACCTTTAAATGGGAATCTTAAAATGGACAAATATTAGCATTTCTTAACTTAAGTCAAGGTTCTCACAGCTTGGTACTAGCAAAAATATAACTTTTACTTAAATTTGAATTTTTAAGTGGTTTTTGATTACAAATAAAAATACAACAAATAAAAGTTAAACAAATAGATAGATCGGCTTACACTAAAACTAATAGATGATCCAGCTTATTGACCAGCACAAATGAAACGCTTCTCAGAAAAAATAATCCAGCGTCAAAATTTTGTTAAATTATTTCAAGTGGCGTGCCCCATTTTAATATTGATGAAAAATCGTCTTCAAATGTCTTTATGAACCAAATCATTTGTTATACATTAACTATCCTTTTCCCCATAATAAATTTTTTAAAATGGACGAAACTGTTTGATACAAATTTTATGAAATAAGAAAAATCAATCTAATAGAAATGAATACCAAATTAATCAATATGTTGGTTAAACAAAAATATGAAAATGAAATGATCCATTTCTACACTCAGAAAATTATTTTTCTATGTTTAAGATAATCGACCTAGAATCGGAATCGCCTTAAAATTTAGAAAATATTTCTATTTTTAAGAAAAATTGTTCTGCATTTTAGAAAAGTTGCCCTAAAAATGAATTTTTTAGAAAAAACTTTCTAAAATTTAGAAAAATATATTTTTTTCTAAATTTTAGTCGATTTACCCGTCTTCATGTCAATCTAAACTCATATTGGAATATTGCCAATGCTTCAATTTCTTTAAACCAATTGACCGACACCTCCTATTTACCCGTTTTTAATTGCCAATTATTTAATCTTCATAATAATCTGAACTTATCATTAAATTTTGTATATTTCCGTATATTTTGGACCGCTAGATCTTGACCCATCCATTTCTACATTATAGTCTAACTCATGCAAAAATTTGGAAAATTTCTCGACTGTTTTGACCGTTTTATCTTACCATTTATGCGTCTACGATTGCCTTCTACCAAATCTTAACGATTCCCAAAACTCATAAAATTTTGTAAATTTTCAAAAAATGTAAGCTCATATGACAATTTTGGAAATGTCGCGATTGTTTTGACAGTTTGGTCTATATACAGGGTGGTCCATTTAAAAATTGGAATTTAATTTTGCAATAAAAAAAAACGGCTCGATATTTTTCAAAGGTTGAACATTTATTGGAAAGGTTGGTTCATGTCATTTACTTATGAAAAACAAAATCGGTCAAATGACCGCCACGGCTGACTTGGCAGTAGCCCTTTCGATCAACCCAATTTTTGAGAACATTTTCAATTGTTTCGGCACGTATGTCAACAACAGCAACTCGAATCTCCTTCTGCAACTCATCAATTGTTTCAGGATTGTTTCCACAACATTTGTCCTTGACCGCTCCCCAAAGATAATAGTCTAACGGTGTCAGATCACAGCTTCTTGGCGGCCAATTCACATCTCCATATCTGCTGATAATTCGATTTTCGAAAATAGGGCGGAAAAGATCGATTGTGGCGTGAGCTGTGTGGCGGCACGTAACGCCGTCTTGTTGAAACCAAATATCGTCCAAGTCTTCCGCTTCAATTTCCTCGAAGAACCAATCACTTAACATTCACCATTCACGGTCACGGTGGCTCCTTCTTCATTATCAAAGAAACATGGACCAATGATGCCTCGAGACCAAAATCCGCATCAAACAGTGACAAGTGGTGGGTGCATTGGCTTCTCGACGACAATATGCCGATTTCGAGTTGACGTCGATGGTTGTTCACGCACATTTTCAGCAATGTTTTCGGTCGAGCGTGTATATAGATCCTTGAAAATGAATTTAAACTTGATCGAATGAAAAACAAAAAAGTTTCATACAACTGTTTACCGCTACAGAATTTGCCAAAATCCGATCTTAGTACTCACTTTCAGCATAAGATAAAACTACTGTAAAAAATTCAGCTACCTATCTCTATATGATTTGGGCTGTGCGCCACACAGCATTGAGTCAATGAGTCAATCAGTCAGGTTGAACTCTTTTATATATAGCTCTTTTACTCTCTTATATTTCATGTATCTGAGGAGGTATACTTTTCATTATTGCTTTTATAGTATTACTTTTTTCAGCATTTCCGCCGGTATCTCACCAACGGCAGCTGTAATGGTGTCTTCCAGAGCTGCAATTGTGGCTGGCTTGTACCTGTACACGAAAGACTTCACTTAACCCCACAAAAATGGTCTAGTTGGCAAACAACATATCTTGGCGGCCAATGGACTGGTCCAAAACGTGAGATTAATTGGTCAGCAAACTCAACTCTCAATTGGACCATGGTTTTGCGTGCCGTGTGGCATGTGGCACCGTCTTGTTGAAACCACCTGTCAACCAAGTCCAACTCCTCCATTTTGGACAAGAAAAAGTCGGTAATCATCGCACGGTACTTTTATCCATTGACTGTAACGTTGCGATTTGCATTATTTTTGAAAAAGTACGATCCAATGATGCCGCCGGGCCACAAACCGCACCAAACAGTGCATTTTCAGGATGCATTGACAGCTCTTGAACTGCCTTGGTCTGCTCTTTAGATCAAATTCGGGAATTCTGTTTGTTGAGAAAAAAATGAGACAATTTTTTTTCAATGCTTTGCAAGCTCTGTTCGTTTGTTAATCAATTCATGGTAAAATGGCAAACCTTACTGAGCATTTCTGGAGTTGCCACATGTTTCGAATCGCCCGTGAAGTGTCAAAAAATGTACACTGAAAAATCAAATAGCAAAAAAATCAACATTTATATTGGGTGCAGGTACTAACATCCAAAAAATGTGGTGTTTTTGTGCAAAATTTTCAGTTGCTTCGTTTTTTTTCCTGTTCTAGATTATTTTCTTTGATACTTTTTATATTGACCAAAAGGCGAAGAAAAAGAAAAGTTAGTTTCTCCACTGAATTGGATCCATTTACTGTATTTATCCATAAATTTTCTTCAACATAAATAATTGTTTTTGCTATTTTTCAATATTTTTCCTTGGCTTTTGAAAATTATTTTGCTCGTTGTTTTCAAAATTGTAAACCGATTTGAAAACAATGTTGTACGCGATTATTAAAAACTCAATAACTATTCGAGTTTTCTGATTTAACGTTTCTGAATACAGATATAGCTTAAAATGTAAGCGTGCCTTCCGAAAATATGCAAAATTTTCATATTTAAAACACGTTTCCATAAATTTCGAACAAATCATGAGGAATTGGAATTCTTAAATGTTCTTACTTACAAAAACCGGCTGTGTTATTCGGCTCTTAACTTTAAAACACCATTTATCTTCATTCGGCCCTTTTTTAATCGTTTCTTAGAAATCACAAGTCTTACCAATTTCGATCAATCAAATTCGGAAACGAGAACAGGGCTGAAAGTCAGTTTTTTGAGTTTAAAAAGATTTAAAACCGATTTCTCATCTCCTATATAAATTGTAAGGGTGAGATGATATATGTTACTTTATGTGACAGATACTGCTATCTAGATGATGAAAAATTCTCTTTTAGTAGTAAAAATTTTGATTAGGTGTACGTGTCGTATGAGTAATTTCTTACAAAACTTTTAAAACACTGAAAAAAACAAAATAAAATTTTCTTAAACGACAATTTATGACCTCTAATTTTAAGAAAAAATGTCAAATTTTTTCATTATAAATTCTAAAAACTCATCTTAAAATTTTCCCAACTATTATGACTAAACAACACAAAAGCAAGAAAAACAGTTAGATAAAATTGCTTAATTATTATATTAATGCTCAAGCTCAGAAATGTCAGAAAACCATAAAATGAAGAATTGAAAATTAAGAAACTAAAATGCATGCATTGTGGAACCACAGAGGGAGGGGAACATACCTACATATACATACATACATACATATTTCCCTTTGCCATTGTCTTCTTTCTGTCTACCAATTGGTGTATCATTTTATAATTTTACTTAAATGTTTTTGTGTGCATCAAGTTGTGTTTTGTTGTAAGATTCCAAGACACTCAAAGATTACTTCATCTGGCAGTTTCATTTCCTATATGAACCACGCCAAACTGACCAGCGCAAAAAATAAAAAAACAAAAAGCAAAAAACAAACTAAAATCGCACGAAAAAGCCGGTTGAAGGCAAACTCTTACATATTTACACGCACCAGCGCTCATTGAACACACAACCAAATAAAAACAACAACAACAACAAAAGCAGCGGCAGCAGCAGCCGAGCAACAACAAGGCGACACAAAAACCTGTAACGCAGGCAGCTACGTCATTTTTCCCCGATGCTTTTTTAAAGACATTTGCAGAGGCCCCCGCCGCCGTGAGTTGATTATGTCAATTTCATGTTTGCTTCATTTCCTCAACCACACAAACACACACAGAGAGAGAGGCAAATAGCCAGCCGAAAGGGGAGCGGCAGCAATTTCACTTTCGTTGGACTTGAAAAAGAAAAAAAAAACGGGCCAGCTGCAATGAGTCGACTACAGCAGCCACAGCAGCAGCAGCAGAATATGAGAGAAAGAGAGAGTTGAAGCAGCAAGTGGGGCCTGGGGATGCATATGGATGCTGCTGCTGCTGCCGTCACTTGCTTTGTGTGGGGCGTTGCTGCTGCCACAGTGGGATGATTGCTAGCCACAAGTGAATAAGAATTTCATGACTATATCTGTTTAACTATTCACATGCTTTGGAAAAAAGCTGTTTTAAAAAATTCTGAACCGAACCAAAAACCAGAAAAATAAAATGGTATGGTTCGGAAGAGAGCAAAATCTCAGCAATGTGATTAAAAATATAACGAAAATACGTCGAAAAGAAAGCTTTGTTACAAAAAAGCTAATTCTTGATTGTGAGCTACCCTTTGGGGGTAAACTTACTTAATGTTCAAACGTTTTCTGGAGCTTAAAGATCTTTCCTGTGAAAGTTTGAAGGATATTAAAGAGTTTTTGAGATTCGCTTGAGCTAGAAAAGGTGTGTGAACTATTGGCTCCAGTATACGATATTAATTTAAAATTTCAAAATATGAACATAACTGCTAATGATTTTTTCTATGGCTGACAGGCATCCAAATTTAAGGTTGAAAAATGAGAGGACGACATAGTTTATATTTAACTTAAAGAAATTATAAAGATACAACATTCATTGTTAAACATTTGACTTCATTTTCCAAAAAAAAAAAATTGAATTTTTCTTATAGTTCAGTTGCAAATTGATAATAACTAAAAACAGGCACGATTTTTATGTCAAAAAAGTATTGGCACAGCTGGTCTGTATTTGTCATGTCTTTGGTAACTTACCGGTAAATCTTCAAATTTCTATGCACAATTTTGTTTCTCAATGTATATTCATTGCAGGGAATCAAACCGGAACCAGAACCGGAACCGTATACCGAAAAAACTGATTAAAACTCAGAACCAGAACCGGAGCCGATATTTCAAATTTTTTGTATACTGGTATCCATAAAACGATATTCTTGATCTTGTACCGGTACAGTTTCGGTTCTGAGCAACAACTAGACTGCACACCTGGCACACACAGCTGAAGCTTGCTTCATAAATTCTGATATCGTTGAGATAATTTTTGGTAAAAAATAAAACATATTATTTGGTAAGGAAGCTTTCAGCTAACGAAGCTGTTAAAAACGTTTATTAATACCCGAATGGACCTCATTCATTATAGCAATCATTTATTAGTTCTCTACCAGGGCCGCACCTTCTATGTTAATCAATAAACGGATTTAATTTGTCATTCAACAACTTGACTTTATTTCCTTCTTGAAGTCGTAATATGCAGTTGGGAAATATTGTGATAATTTAAGATACTCTGAAAAACCGGACTAAAGATAGTCTGGTTCGGGTCCAGGTTCGGGAGGTTACAAATCAAAAAGGTCCGGTGCGATTGAGCCAAAAACCCAAACCGAACTGGCTGTACGGGTTCGGTTCAGGACCGGTTGAAAGTGGAAGCTTAAGTCATTTCATACATATATTTGTATGGAAAGGAACAGGACAATTCAAATAGATTAGTATTTTCCCCAAACAGTTTAATGGCATCAAACATCATAATTTTTCCTGAGAAATGTTCTCAAAATAAAGAATATGAAAACTCGACAAAGTTTTCACATTTGCCTTTAAATAGGGCAAGTGAGCGTAAAACGTTTGATTCTTGGAGTATAATTATTATGCTAAAGAATTGGATGGACGCAAAACCAGTGACCGATCTTTCCTTATATTTTAAGGGTACGGAACTGAATACCGAAATAATATTAGAACCAAAACAGAACCTTTTACCGAAACATAAGTTTCGGTAAGTACCAGAACCGGAACCGGAACCGAAATACGATTCGGTTTGATTCCCTGCATAAAAGTGTTCGAAACATTATAAAACATTACATAAATACCGGAAATATAGAGCAAGAGACGAGATCAGGAATACCGAAAACATTTTCATTGCGTCAGGAGCGCAGTGGCGCAAAACCCAAAAAATTCCGGCTGTGAAATTATGCACTCAAATTCAGAAATCCTTTGAAGCAGCTTTTCATTCACAAACTGTGAGGAATGCGCTATCTAGAGCGGAGTATCATGGACGAGTACCTCGGCGTGAAACATTTATTTCAATGGTTAATAAAAAAAAGAGGTTACGGTTCGCCAAACTTCATGTTAATAAGCCGGAATCATTTTGAAATAGCGTAAGTTTTAGTGACGAATCAAAGTTTAACCTATTCGGCTCAGATGGTTCAGAAATAGATTAGCAAAACCCCATCAAAGAGCTGCAATGAAATAATGTCATTAAAACTGTTAAGCACGGCGGAGGAAATGTTATGGTATGGGGGTGCTTAGCTGCCTCTGGAATGAACATTTTTGTTTTTTGTAGACGTAAAAATGTAGAATATATAATAAATTAACCTTTTAAGAGAAAACTTGGTACCCAGTTTTGAAAAATTGGGCTTAAATGGACAGCAGTGGTTGTTTCAACAAGATAACGACCCTAAATGACGTCAAATGTTGAACAATAAATGTTGTATTTTGATAATTTCTTTATGTTAATATAAACAAAAATATTTGGCAACAAACTTTGAAAATGAAGTTGTGCCAATACTTTATTGATACACTGAAATATGCGAATTTGTTTTGGCATTAAAGTTTACTTATGCTTTATTTTCTTCTCGAACTCGTAACATGCCCAGTTTAAATATGATTTTGAAATGAAAATACTCCGTTTCAGTACAATAAAATTGTTTGCATTTGTTCAAAACATTCCCAGCAGAGAAATTGTCAACTAGTAACAAAAAAAAAACTGCCCCACACATAGTTGGAATGCTAGTAGAATTTAACTGGTAGCAAAATAGTTAGATTCAGGTGAGTTGGGCAACAACAAATATTAGCTTCTGAAGAAATGTTCGTTTGAAATACCAATTTGAGCTAGTTTTAATGAAATTTAACTGGTTGCAAACGAATTGGTGATGCTTGACCGACAGATTTCGATGCACTGTTATACGGAGCAGCGACACAATCAAACTGTCATAGGGAATACACAAAGGTCAACTGGTATATAACAGGTTGAAAATGGCTGCTGCAGCTACAATTCTCTTCCACTTATTCAGTCTGGCATTAAACTGGTTGCAAATGGCTGCTGCCTGGGACAATTGTCACCAGCCTATGACATGCCAATGTAAAATGGACGACTTCAATACATTGATTTGGATAGGACGTGCAACCAGTTACAAGCAGAAATCGCAAAAATCGGTCCCCCCGTTTGTCTATGTCAGAAAACGCTAGCTTTCGTGCGACCACAATGGAAAGAGGTACCGAAACAACCTTTCACTACGCTCTCTGCTTCTATTTGGTTGCAAGATTTTTTTCCTCTTAAGTTTTTTTGGGACCGTTCTGCAAATATCACGCATTCAATAGGTCTTCTTCGTATGTATGCATTGGTATGTAATGCTCGGCTAACAATATGAATGTATGCAAAAAACTATATGCGCTCTCTCGTTCTCTCTTACACTGACTCTCTCTCTGCTTATGCTTAGTTCTAGCTCAAGCAACCTTTTGAAAATAACATTTTGCATTTCGGTTTTCGAAAAGCACACAGCTGATGACCGACTGACTGACCTGGGCCTGTGGGTTCAACCACAGCCACTTAATATTGAGCGCGATAACAGAACACGTTCGGTTGCGGGAAGCCCGAGACCGATTTTCCTTTGGTTTTTTGGTCAGTGACGTCAGCAGAGCGAACGGAAAAAAGGGTTGAGAGTTATTTACGAGCTATGGTTACAAGTCTTTAGCGACTGCTATATTTCTGGTTGTAAACTAGACACTTCTCCTGCAGGGTTGTGATAGTTACATAAGTTCTAGAAAAACTGTCTAAAGTTATTCTTTCAACAGAACCTTTTTTAAAGCAGAGAAGCTCTAGTTCGGGTTCATCAATTTGGAAGGTTCCGTTGCAGACCGGTTTGCAGACATAAGCGCGAATCTATCTTTGAAAAGATTTCCTTTTCTAACTTCACACATCAAAGTTATCATGTTCGTCCCACAGTGTTTGGGCCGTCAGTGGAACTCTGTTGTTGACGTTGTAGTTGCTTTTGCCGCATAGTTTCAGTTTCATTTTGTAACTGTAATGTCTGTTTTATGGCTGTCTTTGTTGTTGTTGTTGCTTTTGCTTTTGTTGTGTGTGCTTTTGGCTTTTGTTTTTCTGTGTCTTGTAACGTAATAACGTAATGTGCTTGAAGATTTCCACATGGCGCGCATACGCGAATGCGTTTGAGCTTTACGTTTTGGTGCCAAGTCCAGCGTTGACGCTGGCAGCGAGACAGCGACTGAAGCGTAAGCATGGTGTTGTTGTTGTTGTTGGGTAATCGAGCTAATAAGGTGCCTCAAATCAAAATAGGCGAAGGTCAAAAGCATTTTCCATTTTCGCACTTTATTACTTATCATATTATTATGCTATTTTCTATTCACAAAGTTTACTTTTGGTTGGTGTCAGTTGCTATTGCTGTCAGTTGGCTTTAAATTCTAATTAAAAATAAAACAATTTATTACCGGGTTGGTTAAAAATAAAATGCAATTTATGTGCAAAGTCAGGCGGCGTCGGCGGTGCCGTAGTCAGTGTTGACTAGTTAAACCGGTTCATGGAAACAACAAAAACAAATGTAAAACTCAATGGGGGGGTGCCAACAATATGAGAAAAGTGCAAGGGAAAAAACTTTGACAAAAGCCTCAAAAAAATAAGTAAAATTTAAATAAATACTTACAGACGGGTATACGAAATGTTAAAAATAAATTTAAAACCCTCCACTCATAATTTATGCCTCCTTAATTAACAAAATGTAATTTAATGAGCTAATCAAATGACCAAAAAATCTGTTACAAGCTGTGAAAACATACATGTGAAATATGTTAAAAATAAATTAACCGATTTGATTAACAAATTATGAATTTAATTTGGCAAATTATTCGTGCGATTCATTAATAAAAATTTAATTAATTAATCATAAATGCAAATTTTCAATTTTTCGATTTATCAGCTGACAAAAGCTTAAAGTGCCTATAAATTGGAAAACATTTAAAATTGCTTGAACAAATTGGATTTTATCAAACAATAAATACAACAATTAAAAATTAAAAAAAAAAAATACAATACTTGAAATTTAAAAATATTTGCATGCCGGTTTCTTCTTGACAAGTTTGGTAAGTGAACTTTAAACATGGAACGATGAATGTTTGCATGTTTGAAGATATTGTTTGTCTGCCCACCATCCATTACGGAACTGTATATTATTTAAGCCTGCAGGCATTGATCGTTTAACTTCTTTTTTGTTTTGTTTTGAAATTCTTTCTACTTTTGTATGTACGCCTTGGGGGCTCTTGACTTTCACATGACAGAACTCGTGCTTCTAGCGTGTGTCAGGGAAAATCCCAACTGAAGTTGAACTGGCAAAAGGTTCACATCCGCGTTCCTTTTCACTCAGTCAAATCATTACTGATTGATTTTATATAACCAAATGCTGAATCATATGGCAGATGAGTTGAGTTTATGAATCACCTTTTTTTTTTGGAAAAATATTAAACTCTTTTTAATGTGATATTATCTGAATAAAAGAAGGTCAAGACTTACAACTGATTTATGGCATAAAATATTTAATATACTCATTAAGATGTTGACTTGAGTTTTTTATGGACTATGAAATCATATACTCAATTAATTAATTAATTAAAATTAATTGGTTTACCGGTTTTGGGAAACAGAATGTTTATTGTGACAAATTAGTGGAACAAAGTTTAAGTGTGATTAAGAAGAAGACTATTAAGAAGGGTTATTAAATCGACTTGACAAGCTTTACAAATGTTGGTCAAATCGTAGCCAAAATGTAGTAGGTATATTGGAGGATGTTGAAGTTTCAAATCGGCTTTAAATAATATTCTTTAAAACTTTATGGGCTTAATCACGTTTCTCTTTATAATAAAAGTCAACTTCTTCGACTGTTGCTGCTTTTTTAATGTGTGTTTTGATGGATCCAAGTTTTGTCCACAATTATCCATTGTCAACTAATTCTTCGCTCTATCAGTAAATACGGCACCCATCTGACAGCAAATTTCTCCAGTTCAAAATGTTACAGAGAATATCGCTTGTATGCAAATGCTACAATGCAGCTAGTATGTTGGCGTTCTGCTTGTAAGCAAATATATTGCATGTAAGAAATAATTTTTATTTTTTTGTATTTTTACACCTTTTTTGTCACTTTTTAATAGCAACTTACGATATATTGGACAAGTTTGTATCTTTGATTACTTACGGATAGGTGTTAGGTTAGGGTTAGTTATTTACTAGGTAGTTTTGGCAGGTTCAGATTCGTCGTTTTGGAAGATTCTTATAAGTCTTTCCTTTGCTTTGACGCCATTTATCCTTCTTCTTCGAAGGAGCTGCCTCGCTAGCCGATTGGGTGTCCTCAAAGTCTATCAAGCTGGTCCGCAAATTGTTTCGTAAAAACGTCTCTTATAACAATTAGTTCCTGCTCCAGCCTTCTCGTGCACATGTAGCAGGGCGCTCCCGATAGTACATGAATCTTATGTAGATGCGTTGTAGCTGCCATACCAAATAAATATACAAATTTTTTTGTTCTTTAAAAAAAAAACCTTCAACTTAAAAATAGTGTTTAGTAAAATTTAAGTGTACTCTCGAATGGTATAAAAAAGAATTTTTTAAAAAGTATTTGTTGCGAAATAATTGATCACAAATTTTCGTAACGAACGCTACAATAAACAGAAGTAACTTTGAAAGCTAAAGTGTGTTTTTGAAATTTTTAACAAATATTACACAATAAATCAAACAATGGGCGTGTTCAACAGAAATATTGGTCGTTGAGCAGGTATCAGAAAAAAATTATACATCGAAAAGGATCTGCTGAACTCAGTGCTACATTTTCCCCCAAAGTCGCTCAAATCAAAAAATCGGTGGATGGAGGTGGATGCTAATCCAGCGAGTATATGCACGATGTACCCAAAATTTTGGTGTCCATAACTTTTGGCTAAGTTGAATTGGTCACCTACAGCCAGAAACGACTCTTGTTTTGCCAAAAGCCAAATTGTAAACAACTTGGAGAAGGGACTGAAATAATAAAATTATATAGTCTAAGTATTTCTGTGTACAGTGGATTAAGTACCCCAAACGTAGTCCGAGACATCCTGAAGTGCTCCTTAAATTGGTTCATTCGGTAGTGATTAACCGTAATCTCATAAAAATATTGTGAGCGTACGCGAAGTCTTTTGCGTTTTTTGAATTGACGTCTGTGCAAACTATTTCCCTCTACTAAGTCGATGAAGGTCTTGTTTAACGAGAGCGCAATAATATCCTCAAAAAAGTCTAATCCAAAAAACTCGTTCGACGGTAAACTCATTTTAAAAATATGTGCCCAACAAAATGAGAAAAAATTACCATATTGGTATCGATAACAAGCCTATCGATAGACAACGACAGTTGGTGGTAGCAGTTTTACTTCAAAATTGCGTACTATTTCTTAGCTACTTGCTCCTGTATTATGATACGTCAAATTGGCTATCATGATACCGTATCACTCGAGTTCAGCAGGAAGATCATTTAAAATGTATTCATGATCAGGGAGCAAGTTGTTCTGCTGAACAAGGCCAATATCTAATACCTTAAGGAAAGATGAATATAAGAGAATTCTAAATTAACTTCTTTGCAGCCAAAAAATTTTGTTGTTTTTAATCAAATGACGCAAGCTACGTGACGGACGTTACATTTTTATTACTAAATTATGTTTTTCTCATTTTAGAAATTGATTTCAATTTATAGACGATTTGCAAAAAACATTTCATTCTACTCACAATATACAACGCATGGACTTGACATTTCATATCTAATTTCAACCTGTCCAAAATAAAAAAACATTTTGTTGTTCGCGAGAACTACCTCTGTTTTTGTCCCGTGCAAATGTTTGGGTGTTGGTTTGGTTTTGGTTATACTATTTTCACACTGAGCGCAGCATTTTTGAAGATGTAAAAACCTACTGATAAGTTCACATTAAACCTGACAGCTGACTTAAAACATTTCTTCACACAGTTTTTGAAACTGAAAGCAGGCTTTCGACAATGCAGAGTATCGCCAAGAGTACGCGGAATCGATACAAATCTACATCTTGACGTACAAAAATTCTCGAAGAAGAAGGAATCATTTCCGACCATATAAAGTATACATATTCTTGATCCGCATCAACAGCCGAGTCGATATAGCCATGTGCGTCTGTCCGTCCGTCCGTCCGTCCGTCCGTCTGTCTGTATAAACACCTAGATCTCAGAGACGAAAAGCGCTAGAGTAACCAAATTTGAAATGTAGACACCTATTGTCTGCACGCAGATCAAGTTTATTTCAAATTTTGGCCACGCCCATTCCCGCCCACAGAATAAAAAAGTTGAATAACTTCCACAATTCTTAAGATATCGCAATATCTATAAGCCCTGAAATTTTCATCTAGATAGGATGATAAATAGCCGAGTTAAAAAAAATGTTGCATACTTTTCGGCGGTCCCACCTCAGGCACACAGGAAGGTTATTAAACATTTCTTTCCATGAGTAACGGGTAAATCGAAGTCGGTATATTGAAACCACAAAATATCAATTTTAATATTTATTGTTATTTTCTTAAAGCTATCAAAAGCATTTTCGATTCCGATAATTATCGGACAGTTAAGTCAAAAATTTATTAAATTTGTGTAAGAGATAATTACTTGATTGAGAAGAAAAGTACACAGAGAAAAAAATCCTCTTCAGAAAATAAGTTGCCTTCAACTTAAAATAAGAACAGGATGTTGTAAAAATTCTTAACAACAAATGTTCCAAATGTTTTTATAGAGAAAAACCGATCATGCACTGTTTTTGGTAACGTTTGTGCTCATCTTGAGTCCAATGTTCTCGGTTTTTTCCCTCAGTGTATCTTTAGAAAAATGTGTACATCTTTAGTTTAGGTTTGTTGTTTAAAAAATGCACACTTTTTCTATGGCTTATATAGTTATTGGCAATTTTGCTTCAAATTGATTAGTTTTTAGACAAAAAAGCTAGATTTTAAGTGCAATTTTCAGCATGAATAATAATTTATAATATTTATTTTTTTTGCTGGTCATCAAAGGGATAATTTATAATAACTATAAAGTAGACAGCAGTGACTTGACTGACTATTCTTCCATATACAACTCGATATGGTGCACAGTCTTTATTAAGGCTTAGGGCAAACAAGATTGGTTCGCTTACAATTCCATTTTAAGATCAGAGTTGGTTAAGCCACGCACGACGATCGTCCATTACCATTACATGGGCCTTGTCAGCATTTCTTAGGGTGGTGAACCTTCTTTGTCGCCTTTGGGCTCACTTCAACTATTCAGCTGTGTAATTTTTTTTGTAGTTGGAATCGCCTGCCAGATTCCCTATATAAGTGGTTCATATCAATGAAGATCGGTTAAAACGTACACAAGTAAGGGTATCCAAAGAAAGCTTAGCTCTCTCTGGCATTGGAATTCATTTATATATTGACTTTTTCCAGGGTATTCATAGATTCTCAACAATCAAGCTATTATTAGTTATTTTTTTGTTGTACAATTTCATCGACACTTAATTATAAACTTTTGCCTACGTCATTCTCTCAGAAGCCGCCGTCAGCAACCAGCAGCAGCAGCTGATGGTTTGGCTTTAGCTACCCCCCGGATCGCTACTCAAGATATTGTAGTCGCGTTTTATTGTTAATTTGTTTGTCGTTGAATCCGGTTCTAAGTCTAGGTCTCATTTCTGGTTTTCTTAACATTTTTTATTGTAGTTAAAGTCTCAAACAAAATTTGTAGAGCGTTAAAATTAAATTCCTTTGTTTTTTTGTTTTTTTGTGGCTTATTAATTTAATATTTAGCATTTGGGTTTTTACATTTCCGGGTATGGCTAAAGCTGGAGGGGACGCGTTATAAACATAAATCGATTTGCATTTGAGTTGTGCCTGTCACTTGAGGTAGCTGAAGTATTAGTATCTGGCACCTAGATGCTTAGTCACGAACACGAGGCGCAAAAAATGGCAGGCTTAATTAAGTTGAAGTATTTTCAAAAGAAAATTATAAATTGCATACTTTTTTTTTTTAATTTTTTATTTTAGATCCCACATCGTCTGGCAGCATGAAGGGCTGGTTTGACGCATTTCGAGATGATGGCGGGCCTACGCTTTATTCGTTCTCCAATCGTACACCAGTGACGGGAGATGTATCCATTGTGGCCGTTTCGGTTTTATTTGCCACATTTTATGTGGCTTTCTTGGTCATATTTCCGGGTGTAAGGAAACAGGTGAGTGGGAAGTTATTGTAATTGGTAGAGTTATGTCTTATTGCTGAGTTGAAACCGGTTTTCCTTTTCATTCTTATAATTCTATTCATTTGCTCTGATCCAAGAGCCTGACTTCAGATACCTAATGAACCAAAATGGACTTGTTCAATCATTTTGCTTACTAATTTGTACTAGTCTCAACCATTAAATACATAGTAAGAATAATTCCCAATAAAATATACAGGTTTCTGTACTAATTACTTAATCCATAAAATTCTTATTCAAATTCCCTGAACCCGTTTATCTGCTTGAACTTGCTTGATAATTTCAGATTACCTATAAACCCATATACAGTGCATATCTACATATATTAACCATAACATATTTTAATTGGCTTGATTACAATGTCTGGGCAATCTCTCATGTCTCAGCTATTTTTCTCACGCTAATTGAATTGCCAGCCGCTGAACGTAATCGTCGGCACGTTTCCTACAGATGTCAGATAAATCTTAACCCGTTCAGCAGGCGCGCCCTTTTTTTTTCTCTTTTATAAAATGCTAACAACTGTTAAGTAAATTAACCACAATTGATATGTTTTGTTAACTTTTTTTCTTATTTATTTTAATTTACAGAAGTTCACAACATTTTCGACTGTCACCCTGAGCCTCTTCGTGGGTCTTGTCATACTGAGTGAGTGACCTTCAATTATTTATTTTGCATTTGCATATCAAACCAAACACACTCAATTCTCTTCTCTTTGGCAGTCACCCGCTTGGGCTCCGCATGGCATGTGGCACATGCAACAATCATTGCACCGTACAAAGCCTTCTCACGCGAGAAGCTGCCGGCACGGATTGGCACCCACATTGGCCTCATGCATGTCAATGTGACGCTGACGGGTAAGTTTGCCAATATACAAAATGCATAGTAGTAAGTATGTATTGTAGAAGCAAGTAGACACTTGAATGAGTGAATGGGTTTGGTTTGCTATGTGTGAGTGTTTGAAGTGTTGGGAACAATTGAGACTTGGCTAAGATCGGTGAGGTGGCAAAGAAGTGTTAGGGAGGAACCATTTTCTTTTTAGTTACTTTTTAAACAAAAATCGAGTGTTTTGGTTTTGATTGGCCATGTTCAGCAGAACAACTTGCTCCCTGATCAAGTACAAATTTGCAATAATCTTCCTGCTGAACTCGGGTGATGCGGCATCATAATAGCCAATTTGAGGTATCATAATACAGGTGCATGTATCAAACAAATAGTTCGCTACATTAAAGTGATACTGCTTCATAATCTTGTTTTTGTTTTGAACAACGTCACCATCTGAGGTAAGTAAATTTCTTTCTGGAGTCGCACAGTGGCTAATTGGGCCTCGCTAGCGGCATTTAATTAATAACTTCCAAAGCAAAATGGATATCTTCAGTCGGTTTTTTTTCACAATTCAGAAAAAGTCAAAGAATTTCTTTAAAAATATTTTTTTCTTTCTCTATCTTTGTTTTTAAATTTTTTTAGTATAGTTAGTATAGTACGATTCCAAAAATCTGATCATGGTATTTTCGGTAGGTACACTTACATTTTTAACCAAATGAGCAAAGTATAAGTCGCAATTTTATTGAATTTCCAATAATCGCGGAGAACATTGTTTTTAAATCGATTTAGTAGTTTGAATACAAAGAGCAAACATATTTGATAAAGTTAATTTTTTGCTCGAAAACTCTTGAAATTTCGTTTTCGAACATCTAGAAGAAATATTAACAACAGAAAACAATTTTTTTTTTAAATTTTTCTTTTTAAGAATCGCAATTTTTTGAATACAATTAGGTATCGGTAATGAAAATCTATGGATAAACACCGAATTGATCTTCGATGATCGCAATACATCATAGCTGGTAAGAATATCGTCATTTTGAACAAGCCCATTGTTAAAATCGATACAGTCCAGCTCACTATAGGTTTTGTTTTTTAAAACTGTACCAAAAAATAGTTTTCCAAAGCCTAAAACTTCTTTGTGGGGATCGCTTCGTCTTGACATATTAAAAAAAGGCTCCGTTTTGATACTGACATTGTGCCTAAAAAGGGTCATAATCGGAGGTGTCACGGAAATCTCTTTCAACCAAATTCCAACCCAAAACTAATTCTCGGTGTCCCAGAAATCTCTTTCGGTTGGTTTCAAATCGCTCGTGTTTTGTTAGGAGATTTAGTAAAATGATGTATGAAAAATTATTTAGTTTTATGCAGATGCAGACCTTGAAACGACATTTAATTTCGCGACAAGCACAAATCAAAACAAGCTGAAACTATAGGCATTCTATCCCACACTTTCAAAAAAAAAAAAAAAAAGGTAAATAAATGTAATTTTTAAAAGCTTCTCAACGTTTTTAGTCAAAAAGTTTTATGTCCACTTTTGATGCAAAATTAACTAAATATATATGCACAATAATTTAAAACAATAACATGATGGCAAATAACGTTTTGCACTTCATTTCCGACATGGTCATCTACATTCTCAAACAAAAATATTTCTCATCTTTAATGTCCCGATACTTCTGAGTTCTCAATTCTTGCCCACTTTTTTGTGCATTTTCGTAACAGTGGGACATTTTGGTAGCATATGTGAAAATATATTTTTTCTGAGAACTTTTTTTTCCCCCTTTTCATTGTTGATTTTTAAATTTCGCATTTTTTATTTGCAGCATATTATATGAATATATATAAATTTGAAGTATAGTTTAAAATTGCTTCATACAATATAACACAATCAAAAAATTTCAGTTGAACATCAAATTACCCCATAGCTAAAAAAACTGAAATTTTTTGTAAGAGATGCAGTCCTGTTTTTAGAGATGATACCTTAACTGAATCATTTGCTGTTTTAACTAGATTTTCAAATAAGAAAATGGAATCTCTTGAAGTTTTGGGATACCGACGAATTTCTCGAGCGTTTTGCAAACCAACCGAAGCTGAAATCTCTATAGAGATTTCCAGTACACCCCCGAATTTGAAGAGTAATAGCAGTTCATTTTGCACACAATGATTCACACTTCCAGAAAAAATTAAAGTTAGACTGAATCCAAGTGAGTATGGTAAGTTCTACTCCACGAAAGACAGGAGTTGAAAGACAGAAGCTCATTGTTAATACACTTAATTACAAGTACGTTTTATAAGAAACACATGTATGTATAGACCGGTCACAAACACTGATTTTACTATGTAATACATACCTTGACGTTAATATAAAACCAAAATTTGAATACAATAAATATAGATTACAACTTTCACAGGGATTCGAAATCAATGCGCACAACAAAGAAACAATTTGGTAAAGCATTTGCTGAAACAAATGTTGTGTTTGACAGCCCACAGCTGACCTTAAGCTGTTCGGAGATCTTATGAAAAAGCGTTAAAAATCTAATCAAAGTATCTGTTATTGGTTGGTGAAAAAAAATGAAAGCTTTTTGAAATTTGAAAATCTTTGCGAGTCTCAGTTGGCCACTGTGAGTCGTCGCGAATATTTTGTTTGGAGCTTCTAAGAAAACGAAAACCATTTAGAATTCAAATTGATACTTCTGCGGATCAAAAGGATTAAATTATCAACAAGAAGGTAATAACCAAAATCTGTATTTGATTTTCACTTCTAACAAAACGTTGTATTTTGTATTTATATTTATTTAGTAAAGTTAACAAAATTAGCTGTCAACATAATAAAACGAGAAGGCCAAGCTAACTTCGTCTGTGCCGAAGTTTTTATTCCCTTTGCAAATGCTGTTATTGAAATGTCACAGTCTAAGAACGCTTACATAAAAATCAAAAATTGATCTAACTAAAACCAATTTTCCGACATAAACATCTGATTTCAAACAAATTTCGAGAATCTTTTTGAAATCTTCTCAAATTATCAAACGCCGAGTTTAAGAACGATAAAATTGAAAGCTCAAAGCTCAATCAACTCAGCTCGTCGCCCTGATCAAGAATATATATAGTTTATAGGGTCAGAAATGAATATTTCTAGGCGTTGCAAACTTCTGGGCAAAGTTATAGTAACCGTTAAGAGAACCCTTAAGAGAACATTTTAATGATGTGCTCCGACTCACATCAAGTGGGGGAGGCAAAGATTTACAATTGCTGTGAAGATAAGTATGACAAAATATTAGATACGTTTACCAAAATCGAACCTTCAGAAGTTAATAAATAATATAAATCTTTATATAACATGCCTATGATTCGAAACGGATATGGGCATTTCCACCAAAAAGTCCACCAAGACCAAAATATTAAAAATGCTTAAAAACACTATGTTTTATCTAATTTTTAGAGGAAAACAATTAAATTGAACTTAAGTAAGCCAATCATACTTTTAATCAAAACCCAATTCGGTATATTCGGTTTCACGGCTGCGCTAGCGCGAATTTTCTAATTTGGACATTAATATTGCACTTTTTTTTTGATAAAAGTGCCTATAGATTGCACTTACTTTTGCTATCAAAAATCTTTCAAATTTTTACACCATTTTACAAATGGTTATAAAAGAATGCATAAGAAACCATGAGAAACTTTGTGATTGCAATTAATCGTAAGTTTTTGCTTCGCATTATAACAGAAACCACATAAATAAAATGATGGAAAAAAGTGTCACGTTCGCAATGTCACGTATCGAATCATATTTTATTTTGAAATAAAAAAAATAAAGAACATTTTTCGATCAAATAAATTCTAATATACATTGCAGCCCAAGCGAACGATTTTTTGAAATATTTAGTTTATGAATTTTCGTTTTCAAATCACGAACGAAATGCTTTCTTGTTTCTATGAAAAATGGAAAATGCATTTTATCTTTAAGTATATGAGCTAACAAGTTTTCTTAAATGATTCTAAAAATATTCGTAAAGTAGCCCAAAATATTTAAAAAATATAATCAAAATATTACCAAAATGAACGAAAAATTTTGAAAAAATATATCCTGAATGTTTCCGGAATAAAATCCAATTAATTCTAAAATGATTCCAAAGTGGATTTAAATCGTTTTCAAAATGGTTCTATTGTTGCCTTAAAGTTTTTAAAATGATACCAAAATGTCAAAATAACACCACTGTTTGCGGTTCAAAAAAAAGGGATATATATACCAAAAATATATCTGCTTTCTTTTTGTTGTTAATTTAACCATTACCTAAAATTTAACTCAAACTATTTCAGATTCTCTGAAAAAAATATAAAAATGTGCTATCTATAGAACTAGAATTCTTGCAATATTCCCGCCCCAAACTATGCAACAAATCTCCATTTTGTGTTGACCATAAAATTCCCAAGTAGTTTCAGTAAGTTGCTTGCTTGCACTGTGTGCGCTCTGTTACTTTTACCCCCCAAGATGTTTCAAATCCAAAACCCTCGAACACTTTTCTTGTTATTTTAACAGTCATCGGTTTGTTGTCGTTGCCTGATTTACTGCCAGCTTGTGACTTTTATGAAAATTGTTGACTGCCTGCGGTTACAAACAGTGGCCCCCAGCTCATCCCCCTCCATCGACTTTATTTTCTCAGTCGTGTCGTTGATTGAATAGCTTTTGTGTGTCGCATATTTTATGCTTATGCATAACCAAAAAAAAAACTGTTTTTAATTTATTGAACAAAAACAAAATCTCGAATGAGAGATAAGCACAACAATTGAGCAATTTTAATTTTTAAGATTTCGATCGTTAATTTAAATTTTGGGTGATTTCCAGCTGCTGCAGTTGCATTTAGGGTTTGACTGGCTAATTGATTTTGAGAGCTTCAAGTTCTCCAAAAGGCCAAAATGTGTGGGCGGTGACATCGTTAGCTGCGGTTGCAACTCGCTCGCTCCCGCCGAGTGCCAAGTCGAGCTGCATGTCACGATTCTTGCCTGCAAAAGCAACAAAAACAACAAATTGAAATGCCACTCAACTCGCGCGACGCTCGACACCTGCGGAAATATTAACGTGGAGGAGGTAGAGAGGAGGAGAGCCTCCTCTTGTCTCTATATATTTCATAGGTTTGTTTGTTTGTTTGTTTGTTTGCTTGTCTATTTGGCCCGCACGTTTCACTCACTCATTCAATCACTTGGCTAGCAAACTACAAGCATAATAGTGAAATTGCTTAGGTATTTGGCTTTAGCTTTTCGACCTCAGCTGATTTCAATTGGAATGTCAGTCAAGTTTGTATAATCGTAAGCCAAATGTGTGCAAAGATGAGAGCAGCTACTGCTTATAACAATAACAATAAATATTCATATATTGTGTTTAGTACGTGCAAGTACTTGGGGTACTTGGGGATGAGGTAGAGAAGTATAATACCAGATGCTCTTTTATACAATAAATATCTAAATGCATTAGCTAACAAAAAATTGAGTATTGTTATGAGGAAAGTGAATCATTAGAAGAAGATAATCAGCCCAAAACTAGCCATAGATTGGAAAAATATAGATTAAAGAAGCCTTGGTTTGTTATAAGCACTCGTCGTGATATGATTCAAGGTACCTTTTACTATGAGTCTAGTGTTTCCCCCTTTCTACGAGCCTGTATAAACTCTAAGGCTAATAAATAATTTGGCAAAAAGTGTATAGAGCTTATAAACTAAGAAAAAGTAGAACGTATAATTTAAGTACGCACGCTCTTAAAATAAAAATTTTTACTCGTTCTTGAATTTTCATGAATTTCGCTCTTGAAATCGAGCTAAATTCGTTCTCAATTTGGTTATTATAAGCAAGGTGAGTGAGGAGAGGCGAGGGCAAGCAAACTTTGAGAGAATAGCGTTGAACACGCTCTCACAGATTCGTTTTTCATGGGAGAGGGGTGTGTGCAGAAACTACTGAGAGGAGAGCGCAATCGGTTATAGAGAGCAGAACACTGTCGTTGTGAAGAAATAATCGATTAAAGGGTGCTATAAAAGAAAGACAAAAATAAAGACAGGGACCAACACCACGTCGCTCGGTCGTGTATCTTCCTCCCCCCCACCTCCCTCCTTTCAAATATATTTTTTAAGACTTTTATTTTCAGAATATTCGTACTTGCATTAAGTACTGAAACTCTTTAATGAAGAATTTCAGGATCAAAAAATCATTCTTGGATAAAGAATTTCGCAAGAATTTTCATGATCCAAGTATGAAATTCTCTATTTTTCTCTAAGTCTACTGCTTAGTCTGTTACTTCTTGGACTACCCACTTACTTTGTTAAGTTTTTAATTTATAAAAAAATACATAAAAATCTTCCTGGTTACATACAAACTCTAACTGTAACACCAAAGCAACCTTTTCTTTGTTGGTTCCCATATTGTCTCTCCACATAAACAGAGTTCCTGATTCCACACCTCTCCCTTCAACTCGCGCACTTTTACGCCATTATTTCGGTAGCATTTACTGACATGACCAAAAGTGCTTCACATGTTTCCCATTGTTTATTGTTAGTGTTTGCTTGTGGGCGTTATTGTTGGTAAAAGGGCAAGTGTGTGTGTGTGTGTGTGTGTGTGTGTGTTGCCTCAAGTTGGTGCTGTTGCTGCCACCATATGATTTCCAATATGATAATTGCACAAGTCAATCAAAGCTATTTGACAATTTAATTGTTGCACTCAATTGAAACTGAAGCATTTTCCATTGCCAAATCAAAGTCAGCCAAATGTCAAAAAAATCACCTAAATCAAGATCTTAAAAGGTGTAAAAATTGGGCTGCGGTTATTGTCAGAGAGACATTAAAATGATGATGATAATGATGATCTTTTTATAATGATGATTGCCGCTTTTTATAAAGCCAATTTGCGGCCTCTTTTATGCAATTCGAGTTTGAGTTGCACTTAATGATATATGATTATGATTTTTGTGTTGCACTTTGGCGTTTGCCCATTGTTGACTGTGGTTGGGTTGGCATTTGTGTGGTGGGTGTGCTGCTCCATGCTCGATTAACTGTGCCATTTGTGTTGACTTGTAAGCAAAAATTTTATAGTTGAAATGGTGTGAGGAAGTTAAAGAGCTTTAATACACAATAGCACCAGGTGTTTTTAAGCTGCCCTTTCATTGCTATAGTGAATTGGTTAGACACCTGGGTCGAAGTGGATTTCGATTAACGAAATAAATGGATTTTAATGGATTACTTTGGCCAAGAAATAAATGACTATGAATATGTCGTTTATAATTTGCAAGGGTTTCAAAAGTTATTTCTGTTGCTTAAAAATAAAAAAAAAATTAAATAAAAAAATATGTTCTATACTTTAAAACTGTTTTAATTTTAATACAAGCGGTTGTTTAGACGGCTTAATCTGCATCAAACCCAACATTTAGTTCGACAATTTCAACATTTATCGTTTGTAACCAGTTTACTCAATCAATTCTATACAATAGCTACTCTACTACATTCAAATGTTGTCGAAAGTTGTAATCGGAACAGGTCAAAATCAAAAGTATGCAGTGGTTTCTTGAAGAAATAGCATTTGTTGTAGTCCCCAAATACTTATTTCGTGAACTGTCGATATAAAAGGAACATACAAAACGACTTGGAGTAAGACCGGGAGGTCCTTGAAACAGTACCGTACAGTAGTGTTGTGAAAACATCGATAGTGAACTCCATCTATAATATCGATAGGTTAACAAAAACATTTGATATTGAAAAAAAATTTAAAGAAAATTCACCTCTCTGGGTTGAAAATAAGGTCCAAAGTCTTTATCAAAGTTTTATATAAATAAATATAATCAAGTAGGAGTGCAACAGTTGAGGGCCCCGACTGCAAAATACCCTGTACCAAATAATGTTGTTCCTTTAATTTTTTTTAAGGCTTTGATTTCTTAAGTTAAAGCCTTGTATTCAGAACGACAGAAAATTCCTTTCGTCACAGTTTTGCATATAATTAGAAACACCTTGGCTTTGCTTTGATACTTATGTGCTGTTAGAAAGTGTTTCTACTTATGTGAAATACTGTGAGCAATGGAATTTTCTGTCGTTCTGAGTACAAGCCTTTATATAGAGTTATCTTCGTCGACTGAATATATTTTCGTGTGCCTTGACATGCTTCTCATAATTTTGAATAAACTGTTTTTGATAGGCCTGCTTTTAGTTTTAAGATAATATAATTATTTCAAATAAATGGGGCGACGCACTTGCATAACTTTGGTGTTTTTGCACGGATCATATTTCGGTTTTCAGAAAAGATAGATATTGGGCCTAGCTTAATAAATGTTAAGTCAGGAGTAAAGGCTCTGACATATTTTCGCGGTTAAAAGGAAGAGGGAGAATTTTTCAAATCTAAAACAAACTTGATCTGGTTACGATATACACCTACATAAATGCAAAAATGTGTGGCTTTATATCTTATATCTTATAGTTATAGAATTTTTCAAATCTAAAACAAACTTGATCTGGTTACGATATACACCTACATAAATGCAAAAATGTGTGGCTTTATATCTTATAGTCTCTGAGATCGACGCGTTCATACAGACAGACAGACATGGCTACATGGCTAAATCGACTCAGCTGTTGATGCTGATCAAGAATATATATACTGTATAGGGTCGGAGATGCTTCTTTCTGGTTGTTACAAACATTTGCGCAACTTCATGATCCCCTCTTACTCATTTTTAATGGGTACAGGGTATCAAAACTTGACTCAAATTTTGGAAAATCTACCCCCCCAAGTAGGAAAATGGCTGGAAAACTCTTTTCATTCGATCAGATTTAAACTCAATTTCCAATGACTGCATACCATTCTTCCGGAAAATTCACCCTTGGTGAAAAATGATTGGCCGAGGATATAAGGATTAGCTCCAAGCTCATATTCAATCCTACACACACAAAACTATGAACATTTTTTGAAAATCTCTCCCAAAGTCAGAAAATGAGCGGAAAACTGTTGTATTAAACTCGTTTGTTTTTATCCGATTATCTCAAAACCTATTTTCAAAGCTGCACATACCAAAATTTTAAACAATGTGCTTTTCAAGTTTTGGAAAATAAGTAAAAAATGGCGAAAAATTGTAAAAATAGAAACCTTTTTTGTTTTCCATTCGCTCGAATTCGACATAATATTCAGAGCACCATAAAGAGATTCCATAATTAAATTATTCCCCTTCATTTGGAAAATCCTTGGAAAAAGCTACTTAAACAAATGAGTGCAAAGTCATATATATAAATAAGACAAGTACAATTTAGAAATTGGGTCCACCTGATGCCAAATCTTTTATAAGTTTTGCTACATCACCCTCAGTTTCCAAGACATAGCGACAAATGTGAATTCGCCATATCGGGGGACATTTTTAATTATGTGGTCAATATACACGCAACAGTCTGTCTCCTAACCAATTAAAGCGATACTCTATAAATCAACGTTTCGTACAAAAAAAAATGACATCGCCCAATACCGTGATAAAAGTCCCACAAGTTAAAATCTCCATTATTGTACAAAAAGTTTTCTGTTAAAAACACTCATTAAAATGTAATCTTCAACTAACGTATTTTTTTTTATTGTGATTTAAAGTAAAACCATCAATACATTTTAATTTCGGATTTTGTGATATATTAGTAGCTATTAAAATGCTAAACTTATAGAAAAATTACAATTACTATTAATAACTTTCTATTCTATAGAGCTAGCTTAGGGCAGCGTAGATACCAATACAAACGAAGAGAATATTTCTCAAGCAACCACAAGAAATAGAAAGAGAAACCCGATTTTGTTTGTGTGTGTGTGGTTCCGTCTCTCTGATACACACGAAATCATTCGCGGCCAACAACTAATCGACACATGCAGATATTTGTTGTTGTGTTCGAATTTGCAAGAGACATAGGAGAGAAAGAGAACACACATAAAGTTTTTGTTGCACTACGTTGAGGCTTATGCTATGCGTGAGGATTATACGCTCGGAAATCGCTATGCGGAAAGCAACAACGAACTCGCGACGTGCGTAATGGGCTTAGGCAACCCTGCTATATAGTCTTTGAAACTATTCAAATAAGTTTATACAAACTTTCTACAATTTCTGTAAATTTATACAACATTCTATAGTTTTCCAGAAATGTCTGCATCAGTTAATTCAAGTTCATACCTTAAATACTTTCTCCGATATGACACTGAATTACCTTGGAACCGGTTCTAAAAGTTTAGGAAAACCAGGTTTAAACGGGAAAAATATTTAACTTCATTCTATTATCATAATTAATTTCTGAAATCGAGAAAAAAAGTTAGTGTTAAGTTTTTACAAATTTGGAGCGTGATACAAAAAATAGAAAATAGGTAGGTTCACAGATTCACAATTTAGTGTTTGATAACATTTTTGAAAATGTGTGCTTCGGTAACCAAAATGAAAATGAATTGAATGAATCCCATGTGTTTTACAAATCGTTTTTGACCCAAAAACGTGACCCAATTCGTTTGGGAATTGGGTGGTTATTGGGTCGAAAGCGATTTGTAGAACACATGAGAATATCAACAATTAAACTAAATCAAGTTAAAACTGAAAAATTTTAACTCTCAACCTAAGACTAATCTGTCAAATGACGTCACAGACTCACAAAGTTATGCACATGCGAAACGGAGCAAGTGTTTGCACTACCTTGGAATAAATTTGGAATATGAAATCAATGTATCAAATCAAAGTTTAAGAGGCGATTTCTCTTCTCCCAGATACATAGCTGCTATGTGTCAGATAAACCTTAAATTAACTCTATTTTTTAGTTTATGTGACAGATAGCTCTATGTAGAACATGTGAAATCGGCAATAAGTGAGTCTTAATTTATTGCAACAACTTAAGAGCTAAAAAGTTAACTTTTTGACACACCTGGAAAATTAACTTTTACCAACTTTTCGTTCTTTACAAACGCTTATGTTGTGCCTAAGATTTACTTTAGCGCTTTCTGTTTTGAAGTCCATACTTCTTGGCTTTTGAAACGAAACTTTGGTTAGAAACTCATACTCAAACTTATATGAACGTATTCAACTTTAATATTCAATGACCATTTCGCTACGTCTCTCTTTCCTTTCCAAATATAATCTGCCTTTTTTATGAACTTCACTTTTACTTCCCCTTGGAAACTATTTAGCTATTTTAAGTGATCCATATCAAAGAAACAATTAACATTTTAAATGACCAAAATAAATTGAACCGGTTGAACTAGTGCAGCCCAAAAACAAGTTCCCGTCACTACCAAAACACCAACACCAGCACAACGACCACCAACTGGGAAATCATAATATCGCGATTGTCAGTTTAATGACTTTACAATCGATCTACAAGGCATAGACAGTGCGTAGACAACGCGTTGTCAACGCATTTTGCCATTTTTGGTGCAGTTTTCGTGATCGATAAAACTGAGGCCAAATCTGAGACCTTGTTCCCAGACGAAGGCCGAGCTTCTGTATATTATGTATTAAATGACAAGATTTATGTTATTTTACGATCGATTTGTGTTCGATTTGTAATTTCTAAGCCAATGAATGAGTCATAGCAACTTGATGGTGGAAATTTTTATTCGATTTTTATACCATTCAACATAAAACATTAAATCAGCAGGTCAAAGAGTTCAGAAATATAAAGGATTGTTTTGTGATGTTTGATAAGCGAGCTTATAAAGATTGCTTAAACCAAATATAGAACCACTTATAGTAGAGAAAATTTCATAAAAAGATTCTGAAAAAGCAACAATTAATGTATTATAGTTGTGGTCAATTCCGAAACATCGTTGTCCAGACATACCATTGCTAGTACAAATGTTTTGAGTTATCTCTGTTGAATTGTGTTGATTGTATTCAATTATAATTAACCATTTATCTTGAGCCTGCTCAAAAGCAAAAACTTTGAGTAGATTCTTAAAAATGTTAAGGTGATCTTAAGCTAGAGGCATTCTCTTTTCAGAATGCCGTTAAGCATACAACCAAAGCTACGAGTCAAGAGCATTTAATCGGCTAATTCTAGAATATTATTTTCCCATCACTAAAAGTGAAAGTACAAAGAACACAAATCTAGTTCAAAGTTAACCGTACCATATACGTACCATACCCTAACAATTTAGAGCTGTTGCAGAACTGACCCAAACTGAAGCAAATATATCCGCTCGAATTCAAATTCGTTTCGAAAATGCAAAAAAACAACCAAAATGGAATCAAAACTTAATGCAATTAACACCTCACGCGTTTCAGTGAGCCGCTTAACTATCAACAAAAACCACACGAGTATTTTACCACAGCCAAAATCCAAGAATCATCCACTTGTCTCATTAATAACTTACAACAAGCCCGCATTGTTTGGCTTCACAAACGAACTTCCGCAAACTTCTTTAACGCATCAAAATAATAATAATAATAAAAAAAAAAAACCAGAAAACTAAAGGCGAAAATAACAAGTAAGAAAAATTACCATATCTACGGCCATAAAATTGATGTTTTCCTACTTGATACTTGGATGCGGATGACGTCGACATTTGGGAGCTCTCGTGCTTAAGTACAGGCACAACAACAACAAAAACATAAATAAATAACATTTTTATGCCTTTTCATAATTTTAAGTGATGATTATGCTGATTTTTGTGTTTACTTTTTTTGCTGGCGGCAATTTGGCAGCAACAACACAAAATTCAAATTAATAATCATTTTACAATAGACGAAAAGGCACACGACACGAGACAATGGACGACTCTCCATCTCCATCTCACATTTGTATACAAAATATATATGAACGGTTGCGTTTCGTTTCTGTCATAAGTTTTTGATCATTGCTCAAGTGGCTCATGTCCATTTCATCTCCATTTGGAATTAGGAAAAAATAAAATACCGCAAATAGAATCAAAGTTGACTCAAAAATATACAACGAGTTTCAAGAGGAAAAGAAGACTCTTTTAAAATAAGTGAAAGGCTGGAAGTGTTAGATGGATGAGCAGGTTTTATGAAACTCTGCATGTATATTTGGTAGATTCTAAACACTTAATACGGGCAAGCGAATAAAAAGTGACTGTCGATTGTATTTTAGGCTTTGGTAAATTAAAACGGTTAGAAAAAATACTTTTGACCTGTTACCTGGGGAAGAGATGTATTTATTAAGCAGAATGTTAGCCATTTAACAGAGTATTAACAGTATGTTTGGTTAACAGAGCAGCCTGAAAAAAATACCGATATTTTAAAGTATTGGGACTTTGAATCCATTATTATAATGAAAAGTCATCTTTGACTTGACTGATATATTATGCACTGCACCCAGTAAAATTGGGTAAAAAGGGCACTATAAAGTTTTAACAGGCAGGACGATATACATATATAGTCCTGTCCGACTGTCTGTATGAATACCTAGATCTTAGACACTTTGTTCATTTGATTAACATTTCGAAAATTTGCCCCCTTTCCCCCTGGGGGAAACCCACAAGTTTTAGATTTGAACATCCTTGAAAATGGGGATACCCGGAGTCAATTTGTAAAGTTGAAAGAATGTGTTAAGAAAATTCTGCTATGACTACCCATAGCATCAATATTAGCACAAATGTCCGCCTACTTTGAACTAAAAACTTTGTTGCCTATTTGTTATTTGACCAATTATGTAAACTCTAATGCAATGTGACTGTTTTAGTGACCTTTTGATTATCAATTATAGAACTTTTTTGCGGGCTCTAGGACAATAAGGTCTGATTTTGTTCATAACATTTCTAAAACAAGACACGCACAACACCACAAAGGAGGCTGGTTGATCGTATAGCTATTTTATGAATTTCCACAATTCAATCTTCAATGAGCTATCAGAGGCTACCTACCCTAATATACAAGGGTACAAAAATATCATATTTTTCATATCAATTGGATACAAAAAAATATCATTCCGATCCCAATCAATATCACTTTTTTCTGTTGATACTAAAACGTTTCAGAATGAAACCCGAAAATTATATGACTTCCATATCAATTAGAATTCAAAATTCGAAAAACGGGAGGCGACGGCATGCTCATTTTAGCTGTCACCGAGTAAGATAGTGTGGCCGGATGTAGTGCAGCGGGTAGCGTGTGAGCCTGCTGTGCGGGAGACGTGCTTTCAATCCCGCCTGGGAACATCTAATAAGAAGTTTTTTTTTTTTAATGATATGTTCGAAAATACTGTAGTGATTTTTTCGAACATATGAATTTGATCTTAGTCATATCGGAGTAGTAGTGTATATTGCAGGCATGGTTTTTTTTGCCGTGAGCCCAGTGCCGATTCTTTCACAAATATCAACAAGACATTTACTGGACTAACTGCTATAATTAAAAGATACAATTAACATGGATGGCGACTTTATCTCCCTAGAAACTTTCTTCCATTATTTGTTGCCTGTATTTTTGAGCGTGGCTGACATATTCTGCCTGGCTGTTCCAGTTGCTTCCGTTCAGCACATTGATGCATTTCTCCACATTCAAAAAAGGTGTTCCAAAGCATCCTGCCCTGATCTTTTGTAGGATGGGACATTTCCCCAAGAAGTGCATTATATTCTCGCGTTCCCTCAAGTTGTACAGTGAGCATTCATTTGTAAGATTTTCCAGGTGTGGGCGGTAGTTCAGGTTAAGCATTTTTACTTGTGCTTTGATTTATTCTGTAGAAGCCGCCATCGTCCTGAAAGTAATTGTTTAAGTTGTATAATGTTTGTAAATTTGTCTCCCTGAGCTCTCTCTTGCTTTAGAATTAATCTATTCTACTCCAACCTCCGCAAGCTTGGGATTTCCAGTATCAACGGGGACTATTTTTGTATATCGTCGGTCCAGCATGTTGAAGAATTTCCGAACATATTTGAAGTGGATGTCCAATGTGTAGGTTAATAGTGTCGGTAGACCAGTTTCCAAATAGATTGCGTAGTTAGGCGTATACTGCGGAAGGTGGAAAACTTTTTAAAAAAAATACTGTTGGCTCCTAATACCAATCGGAACCCCATACTTAAGCGGCAAAGCAAGTGATCTCCTTCGCTGTTGCCTGGTACATTCTGTATTTCGTGCTCATATTCACTTGCTTCAGCATTATACAGTCAAACACATCCAGCGGTTGAATGTGTGTCGGCTGATCGAACATTTCTGTGTATATTTAATCAGCGAACAAAACTCAGCGTTGAATACAATCAACGTCATACCGGCAAACGCATCGTGCGGTTGAGCGAGAGTCGGCTAATTGAACATGTTTGCAAGTCAGTCGGCTTTAGTCGTCACAAACAGAAGCAGTGGTTAAAAAGCAGCAAAAAGTTTCATTTCGTCTGCTTTGCTACTGCTTTTGTTAAAAACAGAACCCGCAGCTAAATCAAAAGCAAAAAATGATTATTGAGAAAAAACAAATAGCAGCAGCAGTCGTCGCTTCATCATTTCTGATTTTGCTTTTATTCAGTGGCGTAAGTCGAAGCTGCAGCACGTGTTCGCTTTCAGAAGTCGACGGTAGTGCAAGCGTGACAGAAGTCACTCGCATCCCTTTTCTGTTTTTGCATTTTGCTTTTGGCCTCTGTCAACACACACAATGAAACATTTACCGTTAGTCGGCCCGTCTAGGTTGAAGGTAACAACAACAGCGCGCTGAAAAAAAAAACAAATGTTGTTGCGTTGCGTTACATTTTGAAGGGCTGGTAAATTCGAAGAAAATATCGTGGCGACAGCGCTGCCGTCGACACACATGCTGTTGCTTCGAAACCAAAATCAAAATCAGAAAGCGACGTATTTTTCTCAGTAATAGTTTTTTCGTTTTCATTTGCTCACGACTTCGGATTTCATCAAAAGCAGAAGCAGTTCATATTGATTAGTTGAAAAAGTCGAAGCTGTGAAAAGATAAAATGGTGTAAATTTTGCTAATTCGACAGAAACAATTTAAACACTGAACAAAAGCATATTTTTCATAATACAACTAACAAGCAGTGTTTGGAAGTACCTAGGTATACACCTAGATACAAATTTTGCGTATCTTTTACCTTAAGTCGGTATTTTCAAATTCGAGTACCTTTTAGCTTACCTAGGTCTTAATTTTCATTTACCTTGTCAGTAGGTAGGGTATTAGGTACTTTTCGTAAGTGTTTTTTTTCGCGCCCAAGTATTGATACCAATTGTTGTATTGATTTTCGGATCACAATTAATTTGGGGCTATTGCATTCATTTCCAAAAAATATTAAAAAAAAAAACAGACTACCGTTAACAATGACTGATCAGTCACTAAATAATGAAAGGAATAAAGATTTACCGCTGATCTTGTATGGAGCATTTTTCAACCAGAATGGCAAATGTCATTTTTGTGTAAACACAACTATAAAGTTTGATTAAAAGTTTGTATTCCAGTCTACAGCAGCAGTTTTTTTGCGAATTTGTCTGCGCAAAACAATGTTTTTGCGATTACATTATACCGGAGATGTTGCCGCTCTGCCATGTTTTGAAGAAAAGTTTCAGGGACCTGTTTGTCGCTTTAACTGGACGTCCGGAAATTCCCTGTTCAAAAACTATACGATCTATGCTTGATAAAAGGAAGGCGGACAATAATTATTATAATAAAAATGTGGACAAAATTTTTGAAATTACAAATTTTGTCTGCAGATATCTAGAGTTGCAATAACAAAAGTTACGTTGGTGTTACCGGACACTATTTGGATAGCAATCTAAATCGTCATTCTCTCGTGCTCGCATATAAGCGTTTTTCCACTTGCTACTGTATTAGCTGAAGTTTATAGCAAATACGGACTTAGAGTTAGTGTGTTATATTACAAATAATGCATCTTTTCATATTCATTACTAATCAAAGTGGATGAACCATGCCTTTAAAATTTAAAGTACCTTTATTGTACCTTTACCTTTACCTAGGTACTGGAAATACCGGATATATTTTACCTTACCTAAGTATATTTTTTGACGTTTACCTTGTACCTTACCTAGGTAAGAAAATCCAGTACCTTTCCAATAACTGCTAACAAGGTATGGCAAACTGCTAAGCATTTCAAGCTTTTTCTGAAAGCTCGTGCATACTACATTTCGCATCACACTGAAGACTTGCAAGCTGAGCAGAGAGCGCACTGGCGCTGATCATACCTTTCTTACAGAGTTGGTGTAGAAGAGCGAGGCCCAAAAGCGAGAGCGAAACTAAAGTGACCTACTTCAACGACTGAAAAGCTAATTGCTCTCTTGGCAAAAGCCTCGGCATGCGTTCGACTCGTGTCATTGAATAGCAAAATGTGTTCGGCCCCTACGGGCCGTCACTGGTTTATTCATACAAGGTGATTCATGCTAAACAATCGTTATGGAGCCGAACAAACAACTGAATTGATTGAAGTGAAAAGTATAGGTAACATAATTATAATCAGAGCGCCAACAAAGTTTGATTCGTTTGATTGAATAAAAATCAGACATGACGCAAAAGCAAGTTTATTCGGGTGTTGATTAATGTATGAACATTTTGCAATCGAAAGAAGCCGTAGTACATCGTATTAAAAAGTTGCAAGTTTATTAAAAATACTCAATTCTTGATCATTTTAAATGAGCGCAAACTATTGTATTATTCTATTATTATCCCTAAGCGTTAGAGAGATAGTAGGGAAACCCCAGCCCTGTATTTATTCAGCGCCGTGATTCATTTTAATAATAATGATGGATAATAGTTTTTTTTTTCAGCTATTCATATTTTTAATTATATTCCCCATTTGAATACTTATTTATGCCAAAAATTTGTTGACTTTCGAAAATCACAATCTTTGCCTTTTAATTCTTTTTTGCATATTTTGTCACTCTGTGCCAGACACATTGGCAACGTGAGCGCCTCCACAAAAACATTCATACAGACATACAATATATCATATTGAGTTGATGAAGACCCCTTTTAACTGTGTTTAAGAGAAAAAAAAAGATTAATGGATTGCCTTAATAAGAATGCTTTTAAAATTATACAAATAATTTGATTAGGTTTCTCTCTAGTCTCAAAAATAAATATTATTCATTGGTTCAGTTCCCGAAATGAGTCACAAACATTTAGACGACTTACATTTATATATGCAACAAATGCGGAATCAATTTGGTTAAGTTGTTTGGCCGTTCGAGAGGCAAACAAAGTTGTCTATAAATTATGCAAATGTATTTTAAGTCGAAACTTGTTGAAAATAAAAAAACGGGCCAAAAGCGCGTGTGCTGTAAACCGGAAAAAAATGTTGACGAATGTTAACAAAATATGCAAACTGAGAAAAAAACATTGCACATTGATTATGCGATTTGTTGTTGCACCTTTGAGCCGTTCACTTGTGTTGAAGTCGAAGCCATTGACAATGAATTTTTGCTTGCCAATATTTGCTCATGTGTGTGTGTGTGTGTGTGTGGGAAGGAAGGGAATGTTACGCATACGCAGCGTGGCAAGGCGCAGCAAACTGTGAGGCAACCACATTTCCGGATGTCATAGGAAATGATTTTTTTTTTGTCTAGTTGAGTGTTTGTTGTAATTGCTCTCAAGGTTATTTGTGTACTCGAAGTGCATTTCGAAGGTGTTGCCAGTTGGTAGTAGAAGGTTCTTGTGTGGTGCCAGCTGTTGTGCGGCTGTGTCTAATGGAGGGTTGGTTGTGCTTTGTCGAGTGGTCTCGTCAAGTGTGAGGTGGAGTGACTTTAACGGTTCGAATGTTTGTCTAACCAGGCTGTTGACATGAGTAGATGGAGTAGCAGTTGATATGTGTCTTTTGTGAAACTGTTTTGGATTCAAATTTAAATTATTCTATATATTCCTTCAGTTTGTTCAACTAATGTAACATCAACTCTTTTATTCATTCTTCTAGCCATACCGATCGGTAACTGGACCCCGCCCGATATTGACTACAACGAACGCTTCACTTGGGAAGGTGCCAACGATATGAGCGCCAACTATCATCAGGCTTTGCAGCGTGGTCTGCCCTTTCCCATTCTCACAGTTGCCGAATACTTTAGTCTGGGTCGTGAGGGTTTCTCCTGGGGTGGACAATATCGTGCAGCTGGCTACTTTGCCAGTATTATGCTGTGGGCCTCGCTGGCTTCCTGGTTGCTGATGAATTTGCTGCTTTTAGCAGTGCCTCGCTATGGCGCCTATATGAAGGCATTGACAGGAGCTTTACTCGTATGCACCACAGTGGGTTACCATTGTCTGTTGCCACAGCGACCACTTAGCATTCATTTGGAGGGTGGAAAACTCGAATTTCATTTTGGCTGGTGCTACTGGCTGGTGCTGGTGGCAGGTATGTTGATCAGTTTATAGAAAATCAATTTGAAATAATTAAACTTCTTTCTTTTAAGGAATTCTCTGCTTCATTGTGGGAGTACTCATTTCCATTATAGATTTGGTGTGGCCACACACTTTCTCTACGGTTTTGGAGGTATATTATGGCACACCCTATGATCGTCATGTGATATTGGAAGAGTCCAGTGATGTAAGGTATCGCAAGCCCCGCAATAGTCGCGGCCTAGAAGATCCGCCCGGCTTGGGATCACGTATTTTACGTCGCTTAAGCTCAAAGGCACGCGATATGCAGGGTGCTGTGCCGCCTCGAAGAGGCAGTCCAGCGGGTGTGTCGAGCAGTGGTGTGGAGAACAAAGCATTTCAGGCGGATGTGCCTAAGAGTCCTTGGCGGTATCCTTTTAGGCGTGCCCAGCAATTGCCCCATATGCAGCAGCAGCACTCACAGCAGCATCCGCTGCAGCATCAACATCAGCCGCATCATCATCAGCAGCAATTGCAGTTTGTGGGCGGTCCTGTGGTTCAGCATCCTATGCATCATATGCAGCGCACACTGTCACAGGATTCCGGTTCGAGCATAGCCTCTGCGGCAGTGCAAATCTCACCGCTGCACAAGCATGCGATGGCCAGAATGTTGCCGTAAGTGGATTGTTTTATTCCATTTCCTAATCCTTTCCTATGCTGTAGCTATTCCTTTCCTATTTCTATTCTTTTCATATTCCTTTTAGGAATGCTGGGTAAATATCGATATATCGATATTTCTGTTTAAAAAGACGATATATCATTACAAGACAAATGGCAAAATTTACAAAAATCATTCTTGAGCTAAGATTATTATAAAAAATATATAGATGGCATATATAGACGGTTAAATGGAAGTTGTAGACCGAGCAAATGAAAGGTGTACCTTGAAAGTTCTAAAATTTTGGTAAATTTCTAAATAGTTCATTAATTTCAGATTTTTATGAAGATTTTATGGACGACTAGAGTACACGGGTAAATAAAGGAGATGTGGAACAAATGGTCAAAAAAATCGCGAAATTTTCAAGTTTACAAATTTTCAAAGGACCTAAGATAACTATGAAGGTGGGATAGATGGCAATTGAAGACGCTTATATAAGAGGCTTAGACCAAAAACCGCGAAATTTGTCAAATTTTCATTTGAGTATTTACGAAAGAGCAGGCGTTGGTAAACAAGAAGCGTCGATTGAACAGGTCAAAATTTGCCAATTTTTCATATGACCAAAGATTATATGAAGACTTAATAGACGGCAATAGTAGACGGGTAAATATAGGAAGTGCAGAACTGTTAAAAAAATCGCGAAATTTGGAAAATTATTATTTGAGTTTAGATTTTTCGCGAAATTTTCAAAATTTTATGAGTTTTGGGAATCATTAAGAAGTTATAATTGGCAATTTTGGACGCGTAAATGGTTAAATCCAACGGTCCAAAAAGTTGCGAAATTTATAATTTAGACAGGTAAATTGACGGGTCAAGATCAAGCCGACCAAAAATCCGGATATATGTTCAAAATTTTATGATTACTTCAGATTATCATGAAGATTTAATAGTTGGCAAATAAATACGGGTAAATAGAAGGTGTCGGTCAATCGGTTTAATGAAATTTTAACATTTGCGAAATTCTTATATGAGTTTAGACTGACACGAAAGACGGGTATATCGACGGGTAAATATGAGGTAAAGATCATACGAAACTCGTATGATTCTCGTGAAATTTGAAAAAATTTAATGAATTTAGAATATCATGAAGCTTTGATTGATGGCAATTGTCTATTAAGCTTCACTTCTTCGTATTGTTTTTAAAATTCTAAAGGGGGCGCAGCAACGCATTCCGGGTGCCTGGTATGTAAATATGTATTGCAAAACAGTTTGATGGCAAATCTCATAGCCATTTTTGAATTAAAATGTGTTTTTATCACTCATTTTCGGCGCTTAAATTGATTACAAGTTGAATTGGTGACGTTGATTTACAAGTTATAACAGATTTGCAACAAAATCAGAAAATTGTTAGCACTGAAACATTATGGAATTTCATAAAAACAGGTTTATTGCATATTTTGCATATTCTGCATATTTTTATGCAAATATGCAATTTATGACAAATTCTTTTTAGCGGACTTAGATCATTGAAATGATTAGACAAAATCCGATTATCGAATATTTTTCTGGGGCGATCTATCGTATATCGAATATATTTTGGTGATATTTTTCATCGACATTTCTTTTGCTTTCGGTCACAAAAAGTGAGGTTTACTGAGTGCATTCTTTCGGATATTAGTGCAAACAATTTTGGCCCTCTTTTTTACACACAAAAATATGTTTTCTTTCAAGTTAATCATCTTTCCTCAATCCCATTAACATAAATTCATGAATAAGTCATCACAATAAGTTTCTGGATGAAATAAAGTACATATCGTGACTTTTTTACGACCTTTATAATAATCTAAAACTGAAACACACAACCCCACAAAGCAAACTGGCCGACTATAGGTACAGTTGTTTCAAGAACCTCCCGGTTCTATCTTCATTAGTATTGTCCCATCGACTGCAAATCAGCAGACAGCATTGCTATGACTGCTTGGGAATGCCAAGACAGCAAAAAAACCAAAAACCGACAGCTTAAGACAACGCCAAGTTGACCAGCCTCATTTATGTGGTGTTCCTGTTCTTAAAGTTGTTATAATGTGACCTTGAGTCGATTAAAACTTGCTTTTTCTAAGTACATTACTTTTGATAAACTTAAAAAAATACATTTAAGGCCGCATCTACACCTATCTCTCACAGAAACTAGTTTAATTGACACAGCAGCCATCTGGAATCGTTCCTAAATCTTTATTTTTTCCTTTTATACCCTTTTAGAGCGTAAATTGAAATTTTCCAGATTTTTGTAACGCATAAAAGGAAGCATCTCCGACCACATAAAGTATATATATTCTTGATCAGAAAATTAAAATCACATTTAAATTAAATTAAAATTTTTGTATTCAATATGGTTTTTGTACTTTTGAAGTAATATGTAAAGGTAATTTTTATTGAATGGGATGGGTATATTGCCATAACAATTTAGGGAGTGGAACCAGGGGGTGGGTGGCACCCACTGGGTGCCAAGAACAAATATGTTGGGAAGTGAAAAATAATGGGGGTTGGTCATACATTTTTCTCTCTTAGGAAGTGTTTTAGGGTGTTGGAGGACAATTTTTTAAAAATGTTATTTTTGTATGGGGACCCCCCTAGGGAGGGGAGATAATGGGTAGGAGCCAAGGACAAAAATGTCGAGAAGGGACAAATAGTTGGGGTTGTTCTTATATTTTCCATGGCTAGGAGGCACTTTTGGAGTGGTAGTCAAGTGGCAGTGGTACAAAATCTAAAAAAACATGAATTTTTCATCAATTTTGTATGGGAGCCCCCCTAAGGAGTGGAGACAGGGGGTGGGTGCCAAGAACAAAAATGTTGGGAGTCAAAAAATAATGGGAGTTGTTTTATACTCCTAGGAAGAGTTTTAAAGAGGTGGGGGGCAATTTTGTAAAAATGTCATTTTTGTATGGAGACCCATTTAGGGAGGAGAGATAGGGGGTAGGGGTCAAGGAAAAAAATTTTGCGGAGGGAAAAACAATAGGGGTCACTGGTACATTTGACCCCTCTAGAAGCAACCCCTGGGCAGCTATGACCTTATATATCAATTTTCGACCATTTTTCGGGAACTTTGACCTTGATGCGGGATCACAACCCCCACCCCACCCCCAAGATATTTTGGCTCACGAATTTTTTTGCCCAACCTCGCAGATATAGAGACTAAAACATGCCCAATACATATTCTTGATCAGCATGACGATATGAGTTGATGATTCTATGCTTTCTCCGCCGTCAGTTTCAAAGCTATCTTAACCAAACTTTGCACGAAGCCTTTTGTTGCACAAATGTTGCCAAATTTGCTGCACATTTGTCGGAACCGGCCGGATCGGATGACTATAGCATATAGCCGCCATAAAAACTATCGGTCGAAAAAGTAGTTTTAGTGAGAACTTGAACTATGCTTTCACATAGTTCCACCAAGTTTGATGAAAATCGGTCAACTAGTAAAGCTGCCATACAAAATATAGTTCTGAAAAAATTTCTTAGTAGGAAAAACTTTTATGTTTTCAATGCTATCGCTCCCAAACTTGCTACTGATCAATATTATATGCTACCACACAATTCTGCCAAGTATGATCCAAATCTGATGACTATAACATATAGCTGCTATAGGAATCAACGGTCGAAAAATTAGTTCTAGTGAGAAAAACTTTTTTGTTTTTAAAGGTAGCGTCTTTATACCTTCCAGTTGTGAACATTATTTTCACACAGTTTTGGGCAGTTTGGTCAAAATCGGATGAATATATCGTATAGCTGCTATATAACAAGCTGGCCAGCAAATGCTCAAATAGAGCTCAGCTAAGAAAGTTCTGGTCCGTTCAAAAAAAAAGTTTAAAAAACCAACTCTCCATACGCATTGGTCCTTCGAGCCGGATATGAACAAGTCAAGAGAAGTTATAATTTGGACTATAGTGATTAGCTGGTATTCATTATTTAATCAAGAGTGTCCTTAGCAAATGGAAAATTTTCTAGGCTTATATTGATTTGTACACTGAAATTCACTATAGATTTAATTACGAGACTTTTAAGTTCATAAAGTCGGCAGATTAAGTCTTTTAAAGATAAGCTAAATCCATCAAATGTGGCATATTGATTGGTATCAATCTTCATTAGCTTATAAAAATATGATAAATTCTTTGTTACTCATAACTTTATCCTTCTCTGTTCCTTTTCCAGAAATCCTCCCGTGGAGCGTATCCGTGACATGGATCACTGGTGATGCCATTTAGACAAACCATAGAACACAATTTTTTTAGTTCTTAACAAATTCTTGACAATTACTTAAAACCAACAACTTAACGACAAAAATGCTACAAACCATTTGTGATAATTTCCTAATATAAAAAAAACGACGAAAGAAACAAAAACAAAAATTGACATAAATCACCTAATTTTACTTTGAAACACTAAATTTAGATCTTACTTTAATTAAATTATTTTAAATATATAAGTTGATCAAAAAAAAAAAGAAGAAAATTATGTAATTGGCAGCAGGCAGCCAAGAAAACCGTTTTTAGTGATGTTCATTTGTGATAAGCATAAGCGAGACCTGCCACAAACCCACAAAACCCGTCGCGATGTCAAAAGGACACAGCAGAAGCGCACCTTAGTGACTGTAAGCTGAATTAGTAAAAGCAATTACAACGAGTTATGATTACGATATAATTTATTATGTTTGAAATGAATTCCATGCCAGTGTACTACTACTATGTTAAAGTTAAGTCAATTTGAAAATTTGTAAAATCCATGTGTAAGCTTTAGGTGGTAAGTTATGACGAATATTATCGAATTGCAGAAGCGACGACTTGAAATTAAAAGTTGTTTCGTACTATTTGTTTTCACGGAATTTGTTCAGGGGGTAGTAAAAAACTGGAAGCTGGTAGCGGATTTTGAAAACATGGGAATAGTTAAATTTGTCGTAGCATGCTTTTTAGGGTCTTTCAATTTCAAAAAGAAAGTGCAGATGCATTACGTTTGCTGAGTTGGGTTTAAGTGAAAATACATACTAAAGGCAGGAAGGCATACTTGTGCACTATCTTAAAGTCTCCTTCCATTTTCAAAATTAATATCTATTTACTTACATTTCCTTCATTTCTTCTTCTCTGACTCTAGCAGATTTATTGGAGCAAGAACAACAATAAAACCGAAAAATATTTCCTACACCTTCTTCTCCCCTTGCGCCACATCAAAATATAAAAGAAAGCAGGCCCATAAGAAAAAATGTCATAAATAAGAGCGCTGCAATTTGTTTATATTAAAATGGAGAGTCAAAAAGCATTCTAAGGTCGAGGGATCCTGTGCACAGATTTCCAACATTGCATGGCTGCCAGCATAAACAACAACAACAGCATCTCCCTTCCCACTTGGTACGTCTTTCCATCGTATTGCATGGCCTGCTGTTTTGTGAATTATGCGCCTTTCCGTTGCATGTGGCGGCATTCCCGAACCCAAGGCCCAAGTCCAAATAATGGCATGACGCGCCTGGCTGCATATTTTTGAAGTCAGCAACAGAGCTGGAGAGGAAGGGTTGCGGGTGAGCCGGCTCACCCACAACTAACTGCGCTCGTTTTTGCAATAAAAATGTCATAAATCTTGATTTCTTGGACTCTAAACCAAACGCGTGCGATAGCGACCTTTGCCTATCTGCGAGTGTGTGTGTGCCTGGCAATATAACTGTCTATTTATGCTCTGCTTGCATATGAAGTACATTTTATTTGTTTTTATTTATTTGCACTCGTTTGCCAAAGGCGAAGGTCTCTTGTGTGCAAGAGAGTGATAATTGATTTATGTTTTCAAAAAGTCTTGAAACAAGCTGCTAACTGAAGCATTTTTAAATTGGTGTTCACTTTAGATTAATTATAACATTTTTAAGTATTTCATGGCTTTTTACATGTTTTCTGCCTTTGAGAAGCTAGAAATAGGAATTAAGAATATTTAAAAAGCTTTTAAACTATTTTAAAATTTAACCAGAAAGTTAGCAGAATGGTAAATATTTGATAAAAAAAGTAGTCCAATTGAATACATTTTTGTTAATAAAGAAAAACAGCAGAACTCGAGCTATGTCAAAATTAGGACTCCCTTGGTTTCAATTCAACAACCTCAACAATCGGTTGAGGGGTTACAAAGATATAACGGTAAATCAATGCAACATAAGTCTTGAGGTCTGTAAATCAAAATATTAAAATGACAACTTAATTTTGTCAAAAAGTCTTTTATACTTAAAGCAATCCAATTTTTACAAGGTTCCCCAATTCGATTTTAAAATCGAACCCTAAAGTTTTTGCTGGCTCGAGGTCTCGGTGTGCTTGCACATAACGTTAAAACAGGAACACACCACATTAAAAAGGAGGCTAGTTGACCCAACAGCTGTTTCATTGGTATCTCTACCAAATCATTAGCAGTCTTTGCCTAATCCACTGCCAGCCAGCAGCTATCTCCTCATGCCTGCAATGCCATAATCGCTTGGGAACTCCAATGCGACCATTGATGTGTCAGACCAGATGACCAACAGATGGCTAGTGGCCTCTTCAGTCCAATAGCAACTACTCTATTCTCTCATATACTACGCTTATGCTCGCAAAAAACCATGATTGCAGATCATGATTTTTCCAAAAAATGCAAGCATAAACACCAAGTCAGGGTTTTTTCCATGATTTTTATACAAAACAGTCTGGCAACATCTCTTTTGAAGAACAGCTGTTCTGTCAGTTAATTGTGTTTGGGCCAAATGTTAATTTCAAAATGAGAATCCAATAGAAGCCATTGGACAGCAAAAGAAACACTGAGCAAGTAAAAACAAAGTTGCGGGCGCTCAGAAGAAATTTTATGAAGAAAAAGGCAACAATGGAAAATGGCGTGCTACCAGGAAGATGTGCGCCTTTGATGAGCTGAACGAAAACAAGAAGGGTTTCGATTCTGGATTTGCATCAGTGTCCAGAAAACCTCTCTTCTACGCCGGCTATGCAATCCTCGTATTGGCGGTCTATCCACGCTCATGACTGCAAGTCCACTTGAGTAATGCTGCATAGAAATTTTTTGGCATTTTGCCTGGAATATCTATCTGCTTTGTACGTTTTAAGATCTTCATGCGCTTCTTTCGTCACTTCAGAAGATTAAGTATTTTGATGTCCGCCTACACAGAGAAAAAAAAATCAATCTAAAATCTAGATTGAAAATCTCGTTTTCAAGAACCATGCAATGTGTTGGTTTTAGCGACCTGATATTTATAATTCCAAATGTTTGGTTACGCCGGCTCAAGGTCATCCGTCCCATCCAAATGAATGAAAAACGCAATCGTATAAAAATTAGATTGAAAAACCTTGAAATGAGCTTAGAAATCTTAAAAACAAGATTTATCATCTCGCAACTTATCAACCATCCTACAGTTTTCTGTAAAGCTCCAGTTGAATTTTTTTTTGATACATATAGATTTATTATGCTTAAAAAAAAACAAAAATAAACAATTTTCGTTTGCAATGCACAAACCCACTCCTCTTCGTTCAATAACACATTGACACGGCCGATTAGTCGATTTTGCCGTAGGGGGTCACTTGTTAAGCGCAGCCAGTTGCAGTATTAGAACTCAGGCTGCGAAAATCTCTGCTCTTATACTGCGACTGGTTGGGCCTAACAGTTGACGCTCGATGGTAAAGCGGTGGTGCCAGAGTTTCAGTGCGCATAAGGTACGGAGCTCAAGCCCCATCGGCGGATTAATACTTTACAATTTTTAAAGTTTTTCAGAAAGAAGAAGAAAATGTTAATAACTAAAACAACTAAGCCAACCAATCATCCCACCATTTTTTCTCCCACCCATCACTTAAAAATAAAAAATGCTTAATTTATTTTTGTCTTTTTTTCATATTAAAAAATGAGATTGTTTCATCTTAAAATCGAGTATAAACGATCTTAATTCAATATTGTTGGACTAAGATTTAAATTGAGAATATAATCTTGGGATAAGATTATCTCGTCTCTGCCGAATTCTGACACCGTTTCGTCTCGTTTTAAGATTATAATCTTGGACTTAGATTGATTTCTTTCCAGTGTATGTTGTTGAATAAAACACAATTTTTTATTTGTTCTTTCCATTTTAACAAGTTGCAATTGTTAATTTCTTATTAGCAATTGGTCAACTGATTGTGCGGTCACCTTATTTTCAGCTTTCATAAGTAGCATCTCACTGCAGAAATATCATGGTTTTTTTATAAAGAAGTAATAAACAGGAACAGAAGCATACCATGATACTGCTAGCATAAACGTAGAAATAGTAGGCTTGAAAATCCATGGAATTCTACTAGATTTGTTGAACGTAATCAGGGATGTCCTGGAAATCTCTAGAGATTTTCGTATAAGCGATTGCGCTTCGATCTCAACTTGGAGTACTTTATTTGTGAAGTGAAAAGAATAAGACCGGCTACTAGATCATATGGAAGGGAAACCGTACGCATTAAATCTCCTTGGCTTTGAGCAGGCGGTTTTAAATCTCTCAACTTTCGTCATCTAACCTAGTTGCCCGGCATATTTGTGCCCCTTTACATATAAAGTCAAATAGCTATTATATGAAATGCTAACGATTATACGAAAACCTCTACAGATTTCTGGGACACACCCGAATATAAAGCATAACACTTGAGTCTCTCGCCTACTGAGAAAACTGTTATTAAAACTATTAATAAGTCAATTGAATGTTGCAAATGCTAAAGCTTAGTATACAACTCAACAAGGGAACTGCCATAATAGAAAATACTATAAGTGACAATTCTTTTGTTTTGGGACAGTGTGCGCAGATTGTAAAATGTATGCTTATAATATGTTCACATTGATTTGGACATAAATAATAGCGAAGATAATGCCATGGAGACGCTGATCAAGGTGGAGAATCTCGATAACAATGACCAGCCGTCTGGCTTGGTCCAGCTTCTATTACACTGATGGCAGATGGCTGATCCGCGCTTGTCGCAGTGGAGGTGGAGGCACTATTTTGACTATTACTTATTGTATTCTAAGGGCCGTTTTCTCATGTTTATGTTTTTGCTAAAATCGAAATCCATCTAGATTTTGCAACTAGGTGGTTTTTGTGCACACCGGTCACACCGGGAGGGCTGGAATGGTATAATACTAGGTTGGCAGCACCTCTGCACTCGGCTGATTATTGTTTGTTTAATTGCGCGCCAATTTTAAAAATTAAAGCAAGAATTTTACAGAGAAGGAGAAGATTTTTCTTTTGGAACGACTTGCTGCTATGATGGGAGATTAAGTAGTAGGTTGAAAGCTATGTTCACACAGGCAAATAATTTGCACAAATTTTGATGAAAATTGGGCTTTATAGGCCAAATTGTGGAACTTTCCGGCCATATTTAATCAAATTATTTGCGTATGGAACCATAGTTTAAGTTTTTAATCCTGTAAAATCTTTAATCAAGGCTATTTTTATCAAAATTTAGCCAAATTATTTGGATGTGTAAACTTAGCTTCAGCAATAAACTAGGGGAATCAGAATGTGCATCTGTAATTTCAGCAATGTCTGCAGGGTTCTTGTATATTAAAGGCACGTCCAATATTTTCCATTTATGGTTTACTTAATAACAATTCAGACTTTACTGTTTTTAGCAGCAGTTGTTTTTTGATTTCAATTCTTTTTCAGTGTGACCATATGCGCGGATACATAAAAATACTTAATTTGCATTAGCATGTACATGGTTTTGAAATCAATGAGGATGAAGTAGATTGCTACGAAATTCATCCAGATGGTTAGCATTGAACATTAGCAAAGCAAATGCAGCAAATTCACCTAGATTTGCAAGAACACCAACATGAGAAAACGGCCCTTAGTGATAATTATTTTAATCTTATTAACTATGCTAGCCAAAGGAAAAGCCGACGCCGGTCCAGCTGCACTCAGATTGTGGGTGGACTCCTGCTCGGTCGCCACCTTTGAAGGTGTCTCCTTGTTGTCCTTTTCCTTGGCCGATTCGTCTTCGAGCGAAGCCACCAAAGCGGCCCTATGGAGGGTGGCCGGTGAGGTGTTCTAAAACAGATCTAATTTGGAATTTTAGGAGAATTTGGGAGTAATTGGATGCATTGTTTTGGTCTAATTTTAAATTACTAGTAAATGAATATCATGAGACATACAAGTCCCACCACTGGCTATGCACCTGTTAGGAAGATATGACACTTCAGGTCATTTGAAGGTCCACACGACGTTTAGGAACTTGCTTTGAAAATTGGGCTCAATCATTGATGGGGAAAATTATTCAAATTGCAGCCTATAAGTCATATTTGTGTATCGACAAAGTGCGATACCACTTGAAATAATTAAAATTTATTATTTGGGGAGCTATCGATAAGAACACAGAAAATACGGTATCTAGATAGAGACCTTTAGCGGGAAGTGTGGACTGTCAAGGACTGGCAGTTTCTTTGTTGAGGTGTAAACATGTCAAATTGGCTCAAGACAGCACGTCCAAAGGAGGGCTCAGGTGCCACGCTTCTCTCAATTTCTTGGCGTGTGTGCTTATAATTTTGTCACACGAAGAGTACATAGGGTACACTACAGTTTAACTGCACGAGTCCGAAACAGACAGATAGGTCTGCCGTTTCACGACGTCTATAATTTAGTGTATGTGGACTATCGAATCAGAAACAATCTAACAATCGAATCGGTGTGAGGAATGTCCGTCTATCCCTCACAGACAGAAGGGCATGGAGCGAACGGGGAAATGTAGACTTCGAAAGGGGAAGTGCGGCGAATTCGCCGCATAAAGGGGAAACAAGGCGGATTCAGGGGAGAGGGGAAATGAATGGGAGTCCAGGGGAATAGCAGCACGACAGACGGCGGAGACGCAGCAAGTAAACGGAAGGATCCGTTAAGTTTGGAGCAGAGGCTAGTTGTCGCAGTCGCTCCAATTGGCTGAGGGGGCGATGTCGCTGGCAATTCTAAGAGCGCTGTTGCTAGGCAGAGGAAAGTGCCGTATGGAAGATCTGGGAGTCTCGAATGTTCTAGAAGGAGACAAGGAGACACCGGGAGACAGCCCGGGAGGGCTATATAAGAGGTCGCTGACGGCATGGAAAGGAAGTCAATGTGAATCGGGATCTAAGCGAGTGCGGAACGAATCGTGAAAGTATAAGTGCGGCGAAACGGAGTATTCCAGGATACTACAGACGGGAAATCGAGTGCGGAATCCTTGCAAGGATACGGAACAGTCCTCGTGGAAGGACTTGAGCCAGATATAGGATATCCTAGCGGAAGGATAATCGACGATCATCAAGAAAGGTAGCTGTGCGCACGTATAGCCTGTGTGTCGAACGCTGATTCGACGTTATATATTCGACGGCGGTCATACTAGCCAGCGTATCCTTTGAGTCCTTGTAGGACGATAGTAGGGCAGTGCGTGGGGGTTGTGCGGAATAGACGAACCTGCGAGTCAAGCGATTGCTTGGACGTGCACGGCGTGTCTTTGGCCAACGAAACCCTGCGAGCACGGCGGTGAGCCGGATAGGAGGCGTACCTTGCGGATTGGCAAGGATACCTCAGATAGGTTTACGCACATGTACCATAGTTATAAGTGAAACATCAAAGTGAAACATCAGAGTGAACAATAAAGTGAACCACGTCGCTGGTGAATAATAGACATAAAGAATCTCTTGTGTTGTTATTGCAAGTCCAATATAAATTTGTTGGAACGATCCTCGACTACCCTGAGCATAGCCTGCATTGGTTTTCGGGTCAAAAAGGACTCGTTACAATGGCTTAAAAACTATGCGCTTTTCTGCCACCATATAAATATCGTATGGGGGAATATGTATGTTTTGTCCAAAATGTTTAAATGTAAAATGAGCAAATGTTAAATAAATTTCATGGGGGAAAATTCACGTTTTCATTTATGACTTAACTAGCAAGTTTTTGAAAAATTTAGTAAGTTTATTCCTTAGGAAAGAAAGTCCAGGTGGGAAAGTCGGTGAAGCCCGACTATAATCTACACTGTTCCTGAAGTATAGCAAGCTTTCGCTTGCGCATAGCTTGATTATCGTTCGTCAGATCTTTGCCATTCCTTTGCTATATAAATAATGCTGATAACTAAATATATCTAGAAGATACTAACCATCTACCCACAATACTGTGTAAGAGATGACAAAAATTAAAAAAAAAACTTGATCAGCCTGCAAGTATAAGAAGTATGTGTAGGGGACATGTCAAACCTCTATCTCGTACCATCTATGAGATCTCTTCGCTAGGTTATATAGACTTGGCTGTTGATGCTGATGAATAATATATATACTTTATAGGGACGGAGATGATTCCTTCAGGCTGCTACATACATTTGCACAGACTTAATATACTTTGCTACAAAGTATAATAAGCTACATTAATCAAAAATGTATATTTGTCCTAAATTGTTGCACCCTATTTTATTTTTTTTTTTTACTTTGTTTTTTTTTAAACCATAGCAGGCGTTGTTCTGATAACTACCTTACATTATTAAACACAGAGGAATATGATTTAGATTTAATTTGGCAGTTGTCGAGGCTGGTCGCTTTCGACAGTCTTTATTTATTTATTTTTCTTTTAATTTTAAATAATAGGAAAATTACTTTTTCTTTTTTTGTTCCATCAGACTACAGCATCAAGTAAGTGACAACTAGACGCACGCGACGTAAACTAAAATCGCTAAAAGTGTAGAAAACTCGTACAAGCCAAACAGCACACGGCTTTCTTGGTCGGCAGCCCAGGTTTGACTCCCTCTGGAATCGCTGGCAGACTTCTTGATGCCGATCGTAGTTCTCGTTCTTTTGATATATCGTCATATTGTTTATTGGTTACGCCTTTGTCTAGGGTGCATGCTTGATACTCGTGAGCAAACTGCATCCCACATGTATGTATGTGTTTATGTATGTTTAAAACGAACATACATAGTTATTGCACAAGTAAAGTGAGACATTTCTTGCATGCTTACCGCAAATTCCTTATTACACAGAACGCACATGTTTGATTTTTGACGTGGCATTCTAGAGGAATTTGTATTTAAGCAGACAGAATTGAGAGCATTAACGCGCGTTGAATGAATTTGCTAAACTCATTAACTGAAATTATTCTGAATTCCCGAAACATGGAATGTGTACCTGTGTACATGTGCTTTGCTATTGATGGGCACGTTCCTTAGCGATGAGAATGTGACTTTGTGGATAGTCAAGATTGGGATAAATGAATTTTCGTGACATCCACAAATGAAATTTAAATATTACAAATATTTTTGATTTTTCGTTTTTGAAATACTTATTGGATTATTATCATTAAATTGCCAAATCCTACCAATTGATTTACAATCTTGTATTCCCTTTCTGCATCTACTCAATCCTTTTGCTCGATTATTCATTCTTTCTTTTGCGCTACTTGAAATTCCATTAACAATACGCATCAATTTGCATCGATCACATTGGCTAACAATATGTCCAAAGTGAAACAATTGGGGGGGGAAATACAATAAATAAAATAAAAATCGAGTTGCATGAAAAATAAGATAAATTCTCTCGGCAGCTGCGCTAACGAGGGGGGAGCAAAGCGGGTGTATTTTTTGTCAACAGCAACTACCACAACAACAACAATAGCTAAACTGTATTTGCTGAGTAATGGCCGCACAACTTCTAGGAGGATTCCCTTCAGTCAGCATCTTGGCCTTCTTTGCTCTTCTTAATACAAATGAAAATGGATGAGCTACTAAATGTTGTCACTGCTGTTGCAGTTGCATTCGATGTTGCGTTGACTACATCAAATGAAATGAGAATGTTGCAACAAGCTAACAACAAACATGCTATCAACCCCCCCAAGTCCCTCACCCAAAACCCTGCTCAATTTTTCTTTGGGCATGCACTTTGTTTCCGTGTCATTCCTTCTGCCCTTTGTCCCCCAACACTCCCTGCAGCATGCTCTGTGCATGTGTTTGTCTTTGTTTTTATGCCATTTATTTATTTAAGTCAATTTCGTTGAGTGTGTTTGAGCATTTTGTTGCAATTCGTTTTCGGGTTTTGTCATTCTTTGTGTTTTTTTCCATTTGCCCTTTTTTTTAGCGTCTTCGTTGTGAGTTAGTGAAGGAGGTTGATGACAATTTTTACTTTGAGTGATTGCAGCGCACAATTGATGCAGCAACCAGGGAAGGAGAGGGAGGCAAAGGCAATAAACAAGTGCGTTTGTAATAATATAACGAATAAAATGGAGAATTAACCTGAGATTGAAAATATCTACGCTTCAGTGAGCTCTTAAGCGTTAGACAAAAGCTTGAAATAGAATACAAATACCAATTCTGCTTTCGATACTTTAGCATTTTTTCGTAGTTGTAGCATATTTTTGTAAATCCCTTGAAGTACATTCGGCACGTAAAAATAAAACAATGTAAATAAGATGCTGATGATCTGCTGCTGCCTTGAAATCCTCTGCCATTTCTGTCTGGCTTGCCAGATCTGCTGTTTCTTTTATTCTTGCTTAAACTGCTTAATTTAAGAGCAGATGTCCATACATTCAGGGAATCCAAGAACTGTCGTCAGTTCTTTAAAATTTTTAAACAAAATCAGAGATATCTTAACGGACGATCAAGAAGTAAATGTGCTTCATTGATGTAGCTTAGATAGCTGAACTGAATTGCTATTAGAAAGCCAATTGAAGTTAGAAAGGGGCTTGCCACGGGTTCGAGCTTGCTTCATTTTTATACTGTGTACCGAACGTAAATAGAACGAATCAAGTACAGGACGGACTAGAGCAGTGTACAGGAGCTTTGTGGTGTAAGGATCATTAAATTCCTTCGACCAACGTTTAATGAATCCAAGTACACCATTCGCCCTATTAACAATAGAAGAGATATGAGGATTGAAACTCAATTTGGGGTCAAAAAGAATTCCAAGATCAACGACGGTAGATATTCGTTGCAGGGGTTCATTGCCAATCGTATAAATAGCCAGCGAAGGTTTGCAACGATGGAAAGTCATAAACATGCACTTGGAGCAGTTAAGGTATAAATGATTAACCAAGCACCAAGACTGCAAGGAGTTTAAATCATCTTGCAATCTTATGGAATGTGTCGGGTCATTGAAAGATAAAATAAGTTTAACGTCATCGGCATACATAAGTATCCGAGAGTAAGATAGTATTGTGGGTAGGTCATTAATAAAAAGAGTAAAAAACAAAGGACCAAGGTGACTACCTTGCGGTACACCGGACGTTACAGAGACGGGCTTTGAAGTGTCTGAACGTAATATAACTTTCTGGGTTCTATTTTTTAAATAGGACGAAATCCAGAGCAGAAAAGAGGCGGGAAATCCTAACCGATCAAGCTTATAGAGAGGAGAAGATCATGGTTTACAGAGTCAAAAGCCTTACTAAAGTCGGTGTAAATGACATCGGTTTGCTTTTTCTTAAGGAACCCATCATTAACCAATGAAGTAAATTCAAGCAAATTGGTCATAGTTGACCGACGCTTAATAAACCCGTGCTGGAAAAGGTGATAAAATCGATTTGTAATAGTGCTGCAAGGTGGAGGTTATAATCTCTTCAAATAATTTAGGAATAGCGGAGAGCTTGGCTATACCCCTATAATTGGAAATATCAGATTTTCCACCTTTTTTATGAAGAGGAATGATATAGGACTCTTTCCAAAGAGTTGGAAAGACTGAAGAATCGAGTGATAGATTGAAAATCTTAAGCAAAGGTTTGCATAAGGAACTACAGCACTCTTTAAGAACACAACTAGGAATATTGTCAGGGCCAGGGGAGTATGAGGATTTTAGAGATTTTAAATGCGAAAGTAGGGAGCTTTCACTAATCGAGGGAACACAAATCGAGTTAGAAGAAGGAATGGTATATGGATAAGAAGTGTTAATAAAGTGTATTGAGGAATACGTTGATTGAAAAAAGTCTGCGAATAGGTCGACGGCAGCAGAATCATTGCCAGCCTTTTGGTCACTCAGAAAAAAAGAAGAAGGTAGCGAGCGATGAAGATCTACGCTTAGAGTTCACAAAGCTATAGAATTGTTTAGGGTCCTCTGCAAATTGAATTTTGCACCGGGCAAGATAATTCTTATAGCACTCAGAGTTAAAAAGTGTAAAGTTGGATTTTGCTATTGAATATTTAGAGCAATCAACAGCCAAGCCAGATCGTTTATACTTTTTGAAGCATCTAGACTTAATATTTTTCAAATTAGAAAGTCTAGGGCAGTACCAAGGAGGATTAAGTGACGCGGGAGAAGCTACGCTATAAGGAACACAGATATCTAAAAGAGAATTAAGGGATTCGTAGAAAAAGGCAAAGAAAATTGTTGCAAACTAGAATTTGATTCAGTTTCAAAAATAGTCCTTGGCAAGGAGATGAGTACGAGTACATTATATGTGATCTGTAAAATACATAGAAATATGGAGATGTAACTGATCTTAGAGTATGGTTTATGTATGTAAACAATAAAAATATTGACTATTTAGTTTTTATAATGTAAAAAAATCTGTGGAATAAAAGCAGAAGTGTGTTTTCCGTAATTTTCAGGAAGCAATTATTACCTTTAATGGCCGATTTCACATCTTTTACAAAGCACTGACACATATGGCCTATAATGTATGGTCTATGAATGTATAATTTAACGATTTTGTGAAAGAGATTTTTTAAATTTTATTAAATGAAAAAATATACCATGAATACGGAAAGAAAATTTTGTTGGCTCTTTTTTAATTGTTTTTTGGTGTAATCTAATATTTTCAAGTGGCAACCGTGCAAGACAATCCCTTCCGAGGCAGTATATTACCGAGCAAAGCTTCTTAAAGGCATTTCAACATTTTCTGATCTCTCTCTTGGGGACCCCTGTCCTTTAGAATTAAATTGTCGCTCTAAGAGTGCAAGCGCTGAAACTCTTCTTGAGGTATTTTCACTATTTTCTTCCTATACAGAAAAAAAAAACGTCAGGATATTTTCAATCTTTTTAATCTTGGAGTAAGCCCAGCATGAGATTGAAAATTCAATTTCGACTTACAGGATATTCTACACAATTCAAGCTTTCAGGAAATAGCCCAAGCCTTTCGAACCTGTATCATTCCAAATGTGCTTACTTCAATCCCCTTTGAGATCACATGTTCATAGATACGAGAGCAAGAGCGACAAAATTTAAGCAGCATTTTTGATTAGAGAGCGAGAGCGACAAAATTCAAGTAGAATTTTTTATATGCTGCAACAAACGATGGCGATGGTCGTGAGCGATGAGATGACATTCCATTCGTGTTCAGTGCGGTATGGTTGAGGGTTTGAATCCCAGTTGAGCTCAAAAAAATTTTATATTTCTTTGTTTTTCAGTAGTTTTAAATAAAACAAAATTGGTGTGGGTCTAGAAGTGTATAAGGATGTCCTATGGAATATGGCGGAGAAAAGGAAGAAGAGAGATATCTTTCCTGGAATCAAATCAATTTACATATCGAGCTCAAAAACAATCTCGATCATGCTTAAAATGATCCTGGATTGGGATTAAATTGTTGTCGGATTTTTTGCTTAATTCAATCTTTTTTAAGATAACCCCGGAATAAATGTAATCCTATTTTAGGACTAAAAAAGTCGGATGAACTCAATCCTTTTTCGGATCGGTTTTTATTACCGATGGGGATTGATTTGATCCCGTATGGATTGATTTTTTTTTTTTTTAGCAACCAGCCTCCTATCAAGCACAACATGAGCCCTCACCGCCCAGCCCGTTCCCGAGGGATAAGTATTATAGGTTAGAACTAAGCGTACCACCCAAAAAAAAGTAATCATCAAAATGACACTATTTAGTCATCCATTAGAAACTATTGAGTATTAAATTCTGCAAGTATCATGTTGAAATTACATATCGAGCATATCAAGTTGACACTAACTTCTATCAGGTTGTCACTTTTTTGTATAAACTTTTTAGTATCAATTTGATACAAGATCTTATTAATTTGATATTTCAATGGTCAAACTTTAGGTATCATTTTGAAAGCAGCTTTTATCAATTTAATATTATTTCTTATCAAGTTTAGAGTAGAAATTAAGTTTTTACAAATTACCATTAAAATTCAAGCATATTTTTTTTTCTTAATTTTGAACTCTTACAAAATGTATTTTATTTACATTACATGAAATGATATGAAACATTATTCTCTTACTCGGCATGGTCCGTGTCCAAGCGAATGTTGTTAATTAGAAGTCACTGTAATGGTGTACCTCATGCTGGGCCTTCCTTCGCAGAGACCCCGAGTTAGTCATCTTGCAAAACGCTGACACAGCCACAGCAGCATTGTGGCGTGGTATATGTCCTGTTTAAGGTGTTACATTTGCAAAAACAACCACAACAACATACATAATACATACATATGTATGCTTGGCTGCTTAAACTTACTTTATAAGTATAGATATTTGTGCTTCATATTGTACTGAGAGCTGATGTGTTTGCACTAAAATCAAAACACTTGATGTGACACGCACGTCACGCATCGCCTGCTGCAACATTCGGCACGCGTCGTATCACATAAGAGTATGAATTTTCTAGTTTTCGAAAGTTAGCGTTGACATTGAAAATTTTAAAGGGTCAAATTAATACTTTTGCGTATCAAATTAACACCCAAAATATCAATTTGATACTATCTACGTTTATATTGAACCCAAAAATAAAAATGATACCAGTTTCAGTTTCAATTTTAGACAACGCGTATCAAATTGATATTGACAAGACCTTTTTTTGGGTGTAAAACCCTGAACAAAGAAATACACTGAAGGCTCGTTTGATACACCAAACTTATGCTTTGTGGCTCATGTACAACAACCACCACTGGCCCCGGCGATCTACACCTCGATTAGATTTGTTACATGTTCTAGCCCCAGCTTAGCTAAAGATTTTAAGGCTAAAGTCCTATTTTCTCAATTGTGCGGAAAATGTCACGAAACTTACAAACAAAGAAACAAATTTTAAACAAAAAATTTGAAGATATTTGCGTTTATAGCGAAGTGAAATTAATTTCTTTTATAATTTTGTTTATTCGAAAAGATTTTGCTTGATAACGCGTTATTAGCGTTTGCGGAATTGATTTTTGTTAGCTTTCTTAAGCATTCAATTAAATGCTTCTAAATTTCGCTCAAGAGAAAGGGGTCTACACTTTAAAGCCGATTCCGAACGCCAAAGTTTGAGAAACTGGCGCCAATAGCTGGTAGAGGTGACCGATTGTGTAAAAGTTTTGAAGGAAAAAATCTTTTTTATTACATGTACCGCGGCGCGATCGAACCCACGACCTCTCGCACAGCAGACACTTACAATAACAACAACCGGCAACAGCCACTCTTAAGCATAGACTTCCACCAAAAAGCTTAATCGTAGACACCAACCACTTAGGCCAGTTGGCTTCACTCTTATACTTATACGCAGCATGTTTATTTCTCTGGCTCTCTGTTCATATTCAGCAGACTTAAAATTTCGTCCTTTGTTCGTTATCAATGTGCTTCGTTTTCACTCAAAAAAAGTTGAGAGCATGAGACAATTACCAAGATAGTATAAGCGCATGAGTATAAGAGTAGGCGAGCACTCAACGAAGGATGTTTTTGCCGAACTAAAGTTCGTTTTTGCTGATTTTCGTTTATTTTGTGTTCCGTTTTGCCTGCGCGATTGGCTCAATGGTGGCCATTAGAACACAATTTAATTCAAATTAATGAAAAAATTACTCCATCGATTTACCAAAGGATTGGTAAAGATCGGATGAACGATAGTCAAGTTATGTCACCCAATTAAATTTAGAAATATTTTTAATTTCGTATTTTTAAATAAAAACAAATTCAAATGATCATATGAGTTAGATCTGTGGGCTTCTATTTGATTATCAAAGTGTTTTAAAAAAATCAAAGGGTATATATATAAGAATATATTAAATAAAAACTCTAAATTGAGTGTCAATTTGTAAAGGGTGGCTTTTAGAGATTTTGTTTTTTTGAAATTAAAAAAAAACAGAAAATTTGCAATAGCGAATTAAATATTTATTTAGATCGATGCATCAATTTACTTTTGAAAGATTATTTCATGTAAATGTGGCCCATGGTCCATACGTAAGTTCTAATTTTTGATACTTTCTTATTGCAGCATTTCGGCCGGTATCTCAGCAATGGGAGCTGTTGGTCAAATCACAAGATGGACTAGTCCAAAACGTAAGATTACACCCAAAAAATAAATTGCCTAAAACCGCCGAAAATAACCTAAAATTTAGGCGTTTGACCTCAAACTGGCGCCAAAGGCATCTTATCCTTACTTTATGATTGTTAGTGACCTTAAGTTTTTAGGTAATTTTAAACTTGATATAAGGCAAAAAACTGCCTCAGATTTAGGATTTTTTTTCCCAAAAATGTGAGGTCAAAATTTCCTCAGAAATTTGAAAATTGATATCCACAGCAAAGAGAAGAAAGTAAACCAAGAAAGAGAAAGCTTTGTGTGATGGTGGTGATTATTAGTGTTTACTAAATTCTTCTTTCTGAATCAGAAAAAATTATAAAAATTTATGTTTTAACAATTTTACCATACTGGGATTCGAACTCGGGTCGTGACGTGGCAGCCTTGTCCGCCACGGTCGATACGCACAACATAGCGTCAAATAACACTAAAGAACCCAGTTATTTGTTAAGCTATCAGTTGTTAATGAGCCGCGTTAAAATAATAAAATAATTTGAAATAAACTTGATCTGCGTGCAGACAATAGGAGTCTACATTTCCAATTTCAACAAATATAATTTTTAGGCAACATACTTCCTTAACAAAACTGTCTGAAAATTGGCCCTTAAGGTCAAATTCTAGGTTGTTCTTTTTTTGGGTGTAATTGCTCACCAAACTGGCCTCTCAATTGGTTCATGGTTTCGCTCGCAGTGTGGCATGAGGCATCATCTTGTTGAAACCACATGTCTACAAAGTCCAACTCTTTCATTTTGGGCAAAAAAAGTCGGTAATAATCGCACGGTACATTGCTTCATTGATAGCAACGTTGCGATTTTCATTCAATGATACCACAAACCGCACCAAACATTGCATTTTTCAGGGTGCATTGGCTACTTTTGAACTGCCTCCTGCTGCTCTTCAGACCAAATTTGGCAACTCTGTTTGTTGTCGTACCCATTGTGACAAAAATGAGTTATTTCAAGATCTTTAGCTGCCAAAAGCAACAAAATCAAACCAATCACAATTTGCTTAAGTTGATCTTCCATTCACTTTATTCATCAAGACAATGTGAAAAAAACCTGAACCGTCTGGTCCGCAATTCAGCGCATTGGCACCCCTGAGTCAGCGAAAATATACATTTCTAAAGCTTAGAAAGTTTTTTCTCAAACAAATCATTTAGTATGGTGGGGTCGCTGCCAAATTAAATCGATTTAGATTCTAGGGCGATTTTCTTAAATATAGAAAAATAGTTTTCTGAGTGTATGTAATGATATAAAATAGAATATATAAAGGCTTGACTGTATGCCGTTCGCCTGATATATATCCGTTCTCCACCAGGATGCGATTGGAATATTCAGTTTTTGGTCGCCTCCTTAAGGTATCCAATAAGTGCATGCCAATTGTGACCATTTAACAATTAGTGCAATTTTTGTGTTGTCATGATCCATTGTCCAAAGTGCAGTGCTCGTAACTCTCCTAGCATCGGATATCGTGTAACAAAATTGGCTAAATCTTCTCGTTCTTGTAGAATTGCAAAAGGTGCAGCAGCTTTCTGTCGTGACGTGTGGTACATAGCTAAGCCAGATGGATTCTGTTCTTGCTTGAAATATGAGCGATATGGCTTATGGTTTGAACTCGTCGTTTGAAATAATTATTAGAGGAAAGGTTGTATTCGAGACTTTTATAGGTGTTTCGCGCTCAAATTGGCTTCCCTCAAAGCTGTCTAGCTACCGTAATAAATTTAACTGCCATACCTCCCAGGAAGTGCTATCATATGCAAACATGCTTGAGTTATATGCTCTCGCCAAAATGTACCATTTTTGGAAGAACTGTGAATTGCTCTCTAAAAGATGCTCCACAGAGATTCTTGGTATTCTCGACGGTTCCATCCGCATAGTTTATGTGACATAATTGAAATGCAGTTGTAGGGTTGCAAATCCCGTTTCAATATGTATGGCATAGTTTGGTGCATTCATTGGTAAGTAGAAGACTTTTTTGATAAAAAAGTCCTCTTCCCACGCAGATTTTTCCCGGTACTATTTATGGCGACTTTGGTCGTGTACATTTTTTCGACATATTTCTGCTGAGCCGTTTTTGATCAGTTTTTATTAAATATCAAATAAAAATGGCCAAAACTACACTCTTCGAATTTGTTACAAAAAAAATTCTTGGCAATTTGGCCAGTTTGCTGCGTCGACACATTTTCACACTTTCTCTCTGTCTCCTTGAGTTCTGAATGGTCTCACTCAAGCCACGGTGATTCCCCCGCCACCCACAACGATTTCCACTCAAAGCGGTCGAGCTGGCATCGTCGTCGTCGTTGTCGTGTTTTTCGTGGAGCCTTGTGGGGCTCTGCAATTTTGGTTGGCCCATTCAGTTGAAGCTCAACCGTCGGAGTGTATTAACCGTATGCAAAAATGTTGACGCATTTCTCGTAGAGCCCCCACTAAAAGCGTACATCTCGTCCTGCTTCGTCAGCATTCGCGTTGTTCGGTTCGTGTTAAGTTTGCTAATAAAACCAAATAAAACCACAAAAAATTAAGACAAAATTAATAAAGGTTCCAATCAATACAGCAAGTAGAAAATATAACTAGGCCAGGTGATAATAGTGTTAAGGCAAACGACAAAAGTGTTAGAAATACTAGAAAGGAAAAACCAAGCCATGCTGAAAGTTGGCAGCGACCCCACCATACTTTAATTGCTCTGCTCTCATTTCTGTTAGGAATACATTAAACTCCCAAGTATTTTGGGCAAGTGTTTGTGTGTGTTCTTTTTGTGCACATGTGTGTTAAGTGTGTGTTTTGATGGTCATGTGGCCCACAAGTTGGTCATGTTGCGTGACACAGTCCAGCAGCAGCAGCAGCAGCAGTTACTGCATCTACAACAACAACAACTCCCGCAGCCAAAGGATTATCCTTAAATTTAATTGTTAGCCAGGTAAGAAATTTTCAACTTTTAAAAGTGACTTTTCCTTTTTCCTGAGACATTTGAGTTTTGCTTGTCTTGGGCGTGAAATTTGCGGTTTTAAGCTTCAGTTTTTCACTTTCCCACCACAATTCTAGCTCCTGCGGCAGCAGCAGTTTTTGGCCGCGTCCCTTGCGTCGATTGTCGTAACTTAAAATGCGCCAACTGACTGCCAGAAAGTTGCCAAAAAGTTTTGCCTAAAGTTTATTTACTTGTTTTTTTTGTTTAGCTTCTTTACTTTGCTCTCTCTCATCGCTGTTGCTCATTTTGCTATTGTCTAGCAAAAGAGGGAAGACTAGAGACACAACGTTACCTAGGGAAAAACAAGCAAAGATTTAATACTCTTAGCTGGTCAGTAGTAATGATAAGTAAAAAATTATTGTAATTTTTCTGTCAATCAGATTGGTATCTCCAAAAAGCACATTCTGAGTACCAATTAATGGCAAAATGGTATTGGTACAGACAGCTTCGGATTAACATAAATCTCATCAGACTGCTTTTTGAAGGTGGTGTGACTTCACTTTTTTATATGGACAGTGTATCGAAAAACGATTTGGGAATTGTAGGAATTCATTTCAAGATGTGCTTAAACGATTTTAATACTAATAATAATACTACTGATACTCTTAGAAATAAAAACCATTAAAATACTAAATAATAAAAGAAAGCTAATTTTCACTATTTATATCCTGATTGAAAAACCTCTATATATTAAATCTACATTATGCAGCTTTTTAGTTGTTAGTTGCGCGATAAACGATTGTTCCCTAGGGAGCTATTTGTTTTATTTAAACGACTTAAATTAAACTTGCTAGTTATTTGGTAGCAAATAAGATAAATAACTGCCAAATTAGAAAAAAACGAGAAGGGTAAGCTAACTTCGTCTGTGCCGAAGTTTTAATACTCTTGCAAATGCTGTTTTTGAAATGTCAGAGTTTAAGAATCAAATTAACAATCGCCGAGTTTAAGAAAGATAAAATTTAAAACATAAAAGTTTTTCTTACTAAGTCTCATTTTCCGACCGATCGGTCCTATGGTAGCCTTAAGATATAGTCATCCGATTTGGACCAAATTTTGCGAATCTATTTGAAAACATATAGAATGAGTAATCAGCGTGTTTAAGGATGCTGGCACTAAAAACAAAAAAAAATTCTTACTTCGACCCATTTTCCGACCGATCGGTCCTATGACAGCTATAAGATATAGTCAACCGATGTCGATCAACTTTTACAAATTAGTTTAAAAGCGTTTAATATTAATAATCAACGACCTTAAGAACGAAATACTTGAAAAGAAAAAAGTTTTTCTCACTAAGACCCATTTCCGAGCGATGGTTTCTATGACAGCTATAAGATATAATCATCCGATTTTAACCAAACTTTGCAAATCTGTTAGGAAGCATATAATATTAATAATGGCCGAGTTTGAGGACGCTGGCATTAAAAACAAAAAAAAAGTTTTGCTCACAAAGACCCAATTAAATGAAATTAATTTACTGAAAATTAAACAAATTATTTAACAAGGGTAAAGACTGTAAGACTCTGAATTCTAGAAAACGAGTTCTTATTTCAAGCAAGGCTGCAAGCCGGTCCGGAACCGAGCCCCTGAGAACCGGTTCGGTTCGGGCTTTTTGGAGTTCGCGAACCGGACCATGAACCAGGCGTTTTATATTTTTGATTCCTCTAACCTGAACCCGAACCGGACCACTTTATCAAAAAATGAAGTTCGGTTCACCAATTTAATTATTTTATTCAACGATACATCCAGCGAAATATTGGAAATCTCTGAAGATTCTACTAAAAACGATTGCATTTCTAACTATGCGTGAGTGATTTTTGATGAAGTGACAAAATAAAGTATGATAATGATGATAGATAATACGGAAAGAAACTGATTGCCCATATGTTAAATCAACTTGGCTTTGAAAGGACGGTATAGATCACAATTACTACCAAATGATTTATATTAGGCTTGGCTTTCACGCAGAGCAATTGTTCTAAAATCTTAAGCAAATCATTGTTTATTACAATCAAAGTGCCCCGACAAACATTCTTCTACCATGAGCTCAGTACTGTAATTGGCTACAGTATTCTCAGACTCGAGATTTCATATTTTGCTGACAAAAAATAGTTGCATAGCAACTGACTCAACGTCTGATTGTGAAGAAGAGAAGCTTATGAAAGCAATAAACAAATATCAAATATAAAAGCTGTGAATGATGTTATAGCTTTCTTTGGAAATTGTCAAAGAGCACATACAGTACGTAGATCGAGAATGTTTTGAAATTTTGGAAGGTCATAAAAACGAAAACTTAAAAAAATATTGAATTTACTATAGCAAAAAAGGTATCAGTTGAACGAGCATTTTCAACATTCAAGTTTGTTCTTTTTGATTTAAGAGCTACTATAGATGAACAGTTCCTGGAAGATATAATGCTTAAACTAGGCAGTTCCCAAAAATTGTTAATATCAGCTAATGTATTTGATAATTACAATAACTTAAGTATTGAATATTCTGATTATGTATATAAATAGAGAGGTATATAAATTTCATTATGAACGTAGAATTAATAAATCGAAAGTCGAACTATTCTTTTTTGTTCAAGCGAACCAAAGTTCGAACCAAAACCTTGGACTTTATAATGGGATCGAACTCCCGGATCGAACCTTCTGCAGAATTTGAGAGGTTTGCTGCCTTGATTTCAAGTAGACAATTTCATATAATATGTACAATTAAAAAAAGACATTATTAAGCCCTTTGCTTATTAAGTATACAGGAATTTATACAGTATTGGCCTTTGGTTAAGTAAGTTTGATGTTCATTACAATGACTCTATTTCAAAAACAAATCCGTACATTCAGAAAAAAATTACATAAATTTAGAAATGTTCCAGTTAGACTTAGAAACAAAATAAATAAAAATAAAAATTTAAAAATAAAAGTCAAGAGTGTGAAAACTTTAGATTTCTATCGCTTGTGGTTTATTTACTACTGATTCTAGATGGAAAATTTCTTTTTCGAGAATCTTGCAATCTTACAATCTTACAAGATTGAAAAACATTGAAATGAGCATAAACAAGATGTATCTTGCTATCTTCTCGCACTTGATCAAGCCTTCTACAGTTTGGTGTAAAGCTTTAGTTTAAAAATCGTGTCATATAAAATAATTTATTTTGTAAAAAAAAAACAATGAAATCCGCGCTTACTGTAACTTGAAGCTCGGCCTATTTTTGCGAACAGCTTCATGCAAATACTTAAATAATATTCCATGAATTCAGCATGTACCACACCACGATAATCTAAGAAAACTGTCAACATGACTCTAATTTTTGAACGACTTTGATGGAATTTTTTTGGTTTCGGCTCGTCTTTGGCACGATATTCGCTCGATTGATCGGTTGTTTCGAGGTCGTAAGTGGCCACTCAACTTTAAAGCTATTGAGTTGAAATTTTGCACAGAGTCTTCTTTTTACTGCACGCTGCTAATATGCAGAAACCGATCGGATCGGATGACTATATCTTATAGCTGCCATAGGAACCATCCGTCGGAAAATGGGTCATAAAGAGAAATCCTTTTTTGTTTTCCATGTTAGCGTCCTTTACTAGCACTTGCAAGCGTATAGAAGTTAGCCTTATCTTATTTCTAGCGGCAATATAGTTATTCGATTTTAATTTAGCTTAGCTGAATGAAATAATTATCATGTTCATAATCTATATTCCGTATTCAAAAGCAACGAATTTTGGCTGCGGCTGAGGTATCTATCTCACAGCTTAGTTCGCTTAAAACGGCTGCATAAATTCAGAATCACGCTGGTTTTTTATATTATTAAACTTAAATGGCAATAGGGCTGACTGTTTAAGCGATGAAAGAGATTCTTGTACTTCCCTTCACACTTCATTATAAGTATATCTCAAGAGTAACAGGAATATGTACACACATATATAGAATTAATGGACTTTAAACTACAAATATGAAGCAATTACAAAAATTTAACTTCCCGTCAGCAGACATCGCTAATTGTTTCTAAAATATTTTACTCAAAAAAGTCTTTCAATTTCAAAGGACACTGTTTCGGCTTACGAGGACAAACAAGCAGTTTAATTTGCATTCCTGATTTAAGATCATTCGCTGCAAGTCTAAGAATTATTGTAAGAAGTCTTCAGATTGAACTAATACGCTTTCGTTTTTGTAGCTTTTTTAGAATTGTAAGTGCTTTTCTTTTTTTTAAGTAAAAACCTTTGAGATCAATTGAAACCCTTGTTCATAGTATGAACTTCAAACTTACTTTATTTTTTAAGTTGGTCTAGATCAGTGGTGTCCAAAATGCCAAAAGCCTATCCCATGGGATAGGAACTCGTAATTCTGCCGGCGTCGCAGTCGACACACGTATAGAGAGAGAGAGAGAGATAATATGTGTGTTCTACGATGCGCGTGTTCAGCTTTTTGTTCTCTTACGAGGCATTTGTTCGTTTGCTTGTTGCTCATGTGACGTTTACTTCTAGTTTCGCTGCTACGCACACAAGCGCAATGCTTGATTATGTGAGTTTGGACATCAATGGTCTAGATTCACCAGGCAAAATCTTCAGATACGACTCTTTTTCTAACTAAGACAAGTCTTCAGTTACTAAACTGTATGAAAAGCAAATCTCTAGCCGTTGTTTTTAATTAATATGGGTTTTTAATTGTTTGGAGATCTTGATATAAATGGCTTAAAAGTTATATGGGAAAGGAATCCTGTGTAAGCAACATACCCAAAATCATTTTTCTCCAGTCATAGCGTCAGGGAGACGCACACACTCGCGCAATTCAATTCGAATGCTTACCGAAGTCATGCATCACTGAGTGTCAGTTTGAGACAGTCACATTTTCCGTCCTCTCTTCTTGGGGAAACCTGCCCTAAATGTATTTCTTAAAATTTGTGTATTTCTTAAGGCAACATTTTAACAACATTTTAGCATTCTTAAACCATTGATGAGAATAGCTTGGTGGTAATTTTTAAGTAGAGATTTGTGATATCTTTCTGGTCGGCCTTCAGTTTAATCTCGGATTGCATTTTAAGTTACAGGCAAGGTGGGTTAAAGTGATTTTATGGATATCGATATCCAGAATTCGGCGGCTGTTTCGTAGTTTTTCGTTTCGTTTTTTTGTATGCTTATCTTTAATTGAATTACCATTTATAAAATAATGAATAGTAAATTTTCGTGTGCTGCTTTATTCAACTTTGTATTAATTTCTAGCTCATTTGGAGCGGTGTTTCCACAATCATTTGATATATTTATTCCATGTGTGTTTACACAACAAAATGCTATATATTGCGCGCTATCAAGATGAGACGCAACATATATAATTACCTATATATTATATTAAAATTGTTGCCAAGGCCATAATTGCTTATCAGTTTGCATTAAAAATAAATTTAAAATCGCATTAAATGGGAAACTTACTTAATGCACATTATTTAAAAATGGAATTACATAAAACTTTACCACAGACACACACGCACACATTCACATTCGGTCAAAACCGAACTCAACCCTCCGAGGCAACTATGTTTTTGGCGGGTAGGTAAAAAGTACATTAAAATCACATTAACCCGTCAACGGTTAACGTTGCGTATGCGTAACTTTTGTTTATGCGCTCTGGCTTAATGCCTTTTTGAAGTACAGACACAAATTGGCTTTGGGTCCCTTCCCCCACTTCTCCAGATATAAGTAGAAGTGTCAATCCTTTGGGAAAAATTTAAAACCATCAAATGTATCCTTTTTGACATAATTGACTTTTCGCCATAAATTCCCACAATTGTTCCGGTCATACGCTGATGTTAGACCAGCAATTTCCTTTCTCGCACTCTCCCCACCCCACAGCTACCCCTCCCCTTTAGCCATTTAGGCTTTACTGGCCAAAATTGTCAAAATTTTGTGGACAGTTGGCCGGGCAGAACAAAAGCAGCTTATCAAAAATTCAGTCTACGAAATTTTTGTTTCTGTTTCTGTGCCTGCCAGCGAGTGGTTTAGTCGTGCGTATTGTTGGTTGGTCATTTGTAAGGCTAAGCGTAAACGTGGAAGGAGGGGATGAAATGGGGAAAACTTAATTTGCATATTTTAATTGTGACAAAAATTTCAAGGACTGTCAAAACTACAAACAGTTTCAATCAAATTTAAAATGGTTTGCACTATTTAAGCAATTGCAGAGTTTTATGTATTAGTCGAAGCTTTAGCAGTGCTTTTCATGAATGGAGAAAATGCTCTAAATGCAGCGATATGTTTTTAGCATTTTTAACCAGGACACACAAAGATTTGAGCGAAAGTATGAAAAAGTTTAATGGAAATTGTCAGCTACTTATTAATGAATTATTAATTCAGTAATTTATTCTCTAAACTAAAAGGGAATATTAAAGCACATCATTAGAAGTATGATTGGACTAATTTTGGATTTCAAAGGAAAGCGTACTGTAAAATATTAAAACTTTTTACATTAAGCTTAATCAAATGTGATAAATAATTCAAATTTGAATACAACTCAACGCTACATCAATGACCTGATCCAATAAAAAAATCAGAGCAGAGAAAAACTCAATACTGCTTCAGTAGCGTCAAGTTATAACTTCAGACAATGCTTGAATGCAGCGACGCTCAAGTAATATGATAACACTTCAGACAAGTTTAGCTGGAATATCATATAAAATTTATGGTTAATCAGAAAGTAAACGTTGAAGCTGACCATAAAGTTGACTTTCATTCAGAAAAACTACATATGTAACCAGGTGTGCCCAGAGTCAGCTTATGGCGGCGTAGACACTAATACAAATGATGAAATTATTTCGAACACAACAAGAATCACAAGAAATAGAAAGAGAAATCCCATTATTGTGTGTGTGTGTGTGCTCGTGGCTGTCTGATGCATACGAAATCCTTGGTCGTTAACAACAAAATCAACAAAATTTTCGTTTTTGCAAGAGGCTTTAAGAGAAACAAGCATCTTTTGACAAAAAGTTTCGTTTGGATGCAGCTGCGTATATTCGTTATATTCGATAAATGTTGCGCATTTCTGCCTATTGTTTGACCATCATTTTCAACTATCACCATTAACATAACAAAAAACAGAATTTAAACTTTGACCAGGAAGCAATAGCAAAACACACCCTTTTTTTTACTAAATGGCGGAAGTAAGGCGTGCCTTGAAAAAGGCAGACTCGGACACTTGACCGATGTGCAATGGCCAAGCCTTCCAGAGAAACTGGAGAACTCACAGAGAAGTAACTGTTACATTAATGTAGCGATGGTCAATTATCAAAAAATAATCGACTATCGAATAAAAACTATCAAACAATCGAATGGCTAACGAGTAAAGCTAAGTTCCCATAGGCAAATAATTTGACAATTTCTTAAGAAAGTTTGATGAAAATTTCCCAGAATAGCCTTGAAAGCAGTTTTTGCAGGACTTAAAACATAAACTATGGTTCTGTTCACTAATACAAAATGCACATTATTCTAGACCTCGAGCCGGCTAAAAATTAACATTCAAAAATTTCCTATGGGATAGGGAAAATTTAAGTTCTTTCAGCATATTTAGCATGAATGGATTAAAAAAATCAACAAATAACATAAGATGTAAATGACATCAATAAGCATTTGCCTACAGAAGCTCTACTCATAACAGAAATGAAACGATAATTCACTATAGATCAACTTTTGTAGGGAGACTGGGTTCAAAAACTGGCGTAGAGCTTTTTGATGTACGGACGAAAGTTGCATTTTGTAAAAAAATAGTGAGGTCGTGGGAACCCAACTAGGTTGAGTATTTTGCAAGTTAAACGTCAAAAACCCCATAAATCAAAGTTATCAAACTTTGACTTGATTTATGCGGAACCATTTTTTTTGCGTAAATGACCTGAGATTTGTATATTTATTATTCTCTCGGTATCCATCAGTACCATGTAAATTTGATTCTACAATTTAGTCACATGCCTGTCGATAAGGCGTTTCGATTTTGGTTGAAAGAAAAACGCAATGATATTTAGGTTGTTTGTCTTTGAACATGTTCCTTAGAGTGCGATTTTTAAGGCAAAAATGGAAATTTAGAGGGGGCGCCCACTTAATGGATTCCTTTTAAATCATACATAATACAATTAAAAAAAAAAATCCAGTTTTAAAGAACGCGACGAGACCACAAAGTTAAAACTGAAAACTACCCATACGTGCTACAACAAAAATTCAACAATGAAAACTGTATTATATGCGTCGGGTTGTCATTTTTTTAAGTTTGACAAATTATATCGATTTTGATTTTGTTAAAATTATTCCCAATTTTTAACAAAAATGGAAAACGCATTCTTGGTTAGCCCTTAAAGTCCAGGTTTTGATAGGTCAGATAGGCTGCCTTGTAAAAGGACTGTACTATCTGTACTTTTAATTAACATGAGAACCCGAAGGTAAACAATATAGGAAGTGCGAATGCAATTGCCCACCAACTGCACAATTTATGGCATCGTCCACAAAATAGTTGGCCTCTACCAGGAATACACTGAAAGAACGTTAATAAAGTGGGTGAGGCAAGAGAGAAATTTTGAATTATCTTTACGCAATACCTTTAATATTGCCCCGCCCATGCTACGGCTAAGGAGCAAGATGCGCCAGAGAAATAAAAAAGGGAAATAGAGAGGCTCAAGTATATGAGGTGCGGAGTTCAGATTCTGAATATGGGCATTTCCACAGAAAAGTCCACCGAGACCAAAAAATAAAAAGTGCTTAAAAACACTTTTTTTTTATCATATTTTCATGAGAAAACTAGTATGATTTTCAAAATAAACTAGCATGAACCAATCTTAAGTACATTCATAGCCCAATTCGAGATTATCGAATGCTAAGTCGCGCAAGTGCCATTTTTCTTATTTGGATTCGTTTTGCTGCCTTTAGATTGCATTGATTTTTGGTCTCTAAAATATTTCTAAAGGTACAAAGAGTTAAAAAATATTACATAAAACACCATAAAAAACTATGTGATTGCAATTAACTGTAAGTTTTTGCTTTATTTTGTAAAAAAAAACAACATAAATAAAACGAGGAAATTTTAGTTATGTAACGTCAGGCAACGTCACGTACTTATGCAAATAAAAAAAAATTGAGTAAATATTTTTCAATAAGGTTACATGGAAAATAATTTTCAAATCCTACCAAATAAAATTTTTATACAAAAAGCTTTGCCCAATTCGTTGAGTTTTGCAATTTTCTAAAACAAGTCAAAACCCACTTCCGTTTTGTGTAACGTCACGCCAGCACATATTTTTGCTCATATCTTTAACTACTAATGATCGATGTATGTCATTGTTTTTGCTACTTAATTGCTACCCAAATGTTAAACAATCTTTTTAAAAATTCAAGATTTTTATAGTTTTTAAAAACATTTTATCGTACAAACGTAACGTCACGTCAGTTTGTAAATGCCCATATGAGCTTAACGAAGAATTTAGGTTCAGTTGCAGTGTGTCATACAATGTGTTGAAAATCACCTAAATGTTATAACCAACTGTCTTAAAAAACGCCTTTAAAAGAATAGAAATAAAAATGTCCCATTAACTAGCTAATTATACCGATGAGCATAGAGTATATTAAGTTTGTGCAAAAGTATGAAACAGCCAGAAGGAATCATCTCCGAGCCTATAAAGTATATATATTCTTGTTCAGCATCAACAGCCGAGTCGATAGCCATGTCCGTCTGTCTGTCTGTCCGTCCATCCGTATGAACAATCAGATCTCAGAAATGGTGAGAGATAGAGGTTTGACATGTTCAATTTCTGCCACGCCCCCTCCCGCCCCCGCAATTTGGAAAAAACGTCATATCTTCCAAAGTTTTGATGATAGATTGTTCGTATCTTCTAAAGATATCTAGTTGTCAAAATTATTTATCGATTTGCTGAATGAATGATAAAGATCGGATGAACGATACTCAAGTAATGAGCAAAAAACGGACAGTTAACACCGCCACCTATAACCACAGCATTCCGTTCAACAGAAGCAATCATAGTGAGAGAGAGAAACTTAGAGATGAGCGCGTATAACTCGTGAGCAAAAGCGTGCTGCGACCTTAAGGGTACAGAGTATGTTATAGTCGGGCTTGGCCGACTTTCTTTCTTGTTTTTTTCCAAAGTGTTTGAAAAAACAGAGTTATCAAAATAGAAAATGGAATGCACTACTTGGAATGCAAGTCATAGGCATATGCATACACAGCAAAATAGAATCCATTCTAAATGTACCAAAATCAAGACATTTTGGTGAAGATAGTCTGCTAAGCCCGCTTTTCTATATTCATGAACATTTGTTTACACTATGCCATGAACATTTTGTTCTCACTCTGGAACGGTTTGGGCTTGTCTTATAAGCATTTTGTGCTCTTTTCAAGAATATTTTGTTCTCACTTTGGTCGTCGGCTGGATCCAGAAAAAAAAAACAAATATTAACCATAGTTAATGATAAGGTGGAGCCTCCTCTAGGGTGGTGTTCTCTGGAAGGGCGGGCGGCGGGGGCAGGAAGGAAGGGACGACCATACGCACACAAAAATACCCCGAGACCACTGCTTGGTTTCTGTCAAACAAATAGGTTCTAATTAGACGCGTTGCAGTTGATTAAAAATGGTAGAGATTTTTAAGCTTGATACTTATGATACGACCTTACATTTTCTTTACAAAAAAAACAGTCTAATGTTCCTAAATAAATTTCCAAGATCGAAAAAGTAAATTAATTTTAAAAACAGCAATCACAGCTTCAAGTAATAAACATTTTGAAATGTCACTTTGTGCTTAGGTTGATCCTTTTTTAATTACCCATATCCCATACAGCAAATTGAAGATATCTCTCTTTAATTTTGTTATTTTTTCTAACAAAACACACAATTCAACGGATTTGCAAATATTAGATGTTTCTTTAGGGAGGATTGAAGTCGCAACAATCTACCTGCACTCTCAATATAATGAAAAACTTAACCAAACACCAAAAAATCAAATTCAAGAGCTTCCAAATAAAGCAAATAGAACAAATTGATGTGGTAAATCGTATATTCGTTTTATTAAGATAAACCACATTAAATTTTATATTTACCTGGCCAACCAAAATTTCGAACAAAAAACCCGCATGAAAATTATCATCAAAATGTGATTTGCCTGACAAAACACCAGAAGCAAAACCCACAAACAAACATGAGGGTCCTCCTTTGCGTGTGGTTCACACAGAACAATGGCATATAAAAAAAACAACAACAACAAATTTCCACGCTTTTGAAATCAATCTTCCTAATGACAGACAAGCCAAACAACAACAGCAACTTGTAGACATGTGCGTTTCTGTACTTTTACGCTCAAGTATCTGGCACTTGTAACGGTAATCGATCTGAACAATAACTGAAACAGAATGAAATGGCAAAAATAAAACCAAACAACAACCTGCCAAGGCTGTTGCTGTTAAGGGATTGCGATTTCAATTCTGATGATTTCAAATCATTTTCGCCTTTTGTTTTGTGGGGGTTTTCTTTATCTTTTCTTTTATTTTTTTTTGGTGGTGTAGAAGGTCTACCCGGGAATTCAAGGAAATTGTCTGACTGGCAGGTAAGCATTTGAATTTCTAAGCAAAATTCAAAATGATTGATAAGTCGTGCATAATTTTGTAAAAGAGTTTAAGCAATTTTGATGCAAGTCACATATTTAACAAAATACTTGAGATAGTCTGCTTTATGTGTATAAAAAACTTGTTTTAAATAAATTAAATTTACCTCCCTGTTTTAACGCAATGCTCAACCAACTGTAAACGAAATCGAATTTCTTTAGCATTTTCAATTTGCTAATTTATTTTCTTTTGGCTTTGCCTTGCCCCAAACACACACACGACGCAAAACTCAAAGAACGGCAAACGGGAAACCCTTCAATATCAAATACAGCAAATCAAACAGATGCCGATTGCCGGTCCGCCCCATTTTTCGTTGGTTTTCAATAAACTTATGCAAATATTCAATTTGAGAAAGAAATTTCTTTGACAAATGATAAACCCAAACAAAAGGCAGCGAGGCCAACAAACTTTTCACACCCCGCATTTGCTTATCAAAATTAAAATGAAACTGCCGCCACACCATATAGGTGGGTCCTTCCGGTAAAACTTTTCACCAGGTTGCTGCCTAACGAAGTAAATTTCAATTTAACCTTCATCGAGCAAAACTCATTTATATTTATAAATTCGCCGACAAAAGGCAGAAGAAGAAAAAAAAAAGCAAAAATATAAATAAATGGCAAGTGGAGGAAAAGAAAATACAATAAATAAAATGCGTGTGTCTGGTGGCATAATAAAAATGCAGCAAAACAGGAAACAAATACACAGCAAATACAGCAAACACAAACGCACAAGCCGAGCGAATAATAAAAGTAAGGCCCAAAAATGAGCGGCAAAAGGGATAAAAATCCATCAAACTTGCAGATAAGCCAAAAGACGAGATGAGTTTTTCTTTTGCCGCCCTCCCCTCCAAAAGAAGGATACCGCAGGATAAATGTATGTATGTATGTTTAAGTATGTATGGGAAAAGGCCCAGGAGGAGCCCAGCCAGGACGCATCGTAAAAGGCGAAAATATTGCGCAAAATAATGTTTCATTTCGGTAAAATAACATACTCATCATTGAATATACAATATAAATGCAAAAGGGACTGCGGGCCAAAGGACTCTACACTCTTTGGCGCTGCGTGGAGGAGTAGTAGTGAGTGAGTAGAATGTAACAGTAACGGTAACGGTAACTGTAAGTAGGAAGAACCTGTCCATTGCTAGACCCACCACACACCACCCAACACGTTTAATGTGAGACACGAGTCTTGGGTAAGGAAACAACATTTTGTTACTTCACCCAGTTGGTCCGTGCCAACAAAATTCATTCAATTTTTTAACCAGACAAAATATATATTTAAGGCATATTACCAAATGGTTTCAGTTAGAGGTGAAAATTAAGTGAAAAACATTGAGTGGCCGACATTAATTGTGGCCATTACTTTTAATTGAATTGCACTAGAAAAGTGCGATTTAAAGTTTATGGCCTTGTCCAGGAGGGTTGCCAGAATCCAAAGAAAAAGGTACCACATTAATGCGCTAGCTTTAGGTAAAATTTAAAGTTTAAGTCACTGTTTCATATGCGGCTAAAAGGACCCACGATTGTGGGGGAATGGTATCGGTGTACTTTAGGTGTTGACTTCAACATTCTTGTGCCATTTTTTTTTTTTTTGAAATTTTTAGACATATTTAAACTCTACTTTTATGCTCTAAGTCAGGGTTGCCAAATCGTTGTTGTTTAACGCAAAGGTATAGCAGGTAGCAGGTAGGTAGGCCTTCACGCATGCCTTATAGGCTGCGTAAAGCAACAACACATTCATTTGCGTTCTCTCCTGTCTTTGTTTCCGAGCGAAGGTTTTGTTGTTGGCGATTACCGACCTGCAACAGCAACTTAATATGTGCCTCGGTTCTCTCTCTCCTATGTCTCTGGCAAACTCGAACAATTTTGCTTTTGCGTAGTGAGCGTAGATTAGCGATTGGCCTCACTCGCCTCGCTCGTAGTGGCCGAACACTTTTCGGTTTTTTTTTTCAGTGTGCATGACATGTCTGCAGGACCACACACACACACACAAACAAAAATCGGGTTTCTATTTTTTGTGCTTGTTGTTACTCCACGCGGTCGCAAGTTGAACAAGTTTTGTTCCACTTTTGTGCACTGATTCCAAAACTGGTTTCGGGTTTTGTACATTTTGTACAGATACATTGAATGAAAATCTAAGATCAATTTTACATTTAATGTATATTATTTGTTTCCTTTTTACGATATTTTAACTATCCATTCCAATTTGTAACCAAAATTATCAAAAGCATCCTCAACAAATATCCTTTGTTTTTCTGTGTAGACTTTCTTTAGCTTCAGTCATACTTACTTACAATAATTGCAAGCGGATATAAAAAAAAACATAGCATACTTTAGTGCGCCGCATACCAAAATCGACAATTTGGGTCAAGTCAAAATGAATATTTCTTATGTTTATTACAAATACTTTGCTCAATGCATTCCTAAGCCTAATAATTGTCCATAACTCAGCCATAAAGTTAAGCCATCTGGCGGCCCCCTTTCTCACGGCCCCCGCACCATCAGTTAGTGTCAGCAGTTCAATTCATATTAAAAACGATTTTATTTCATTTGCCTGACCTCAAGTACATATAAACAATAAATATATGTATATGCGGAGACAGTGAGATATTCGCTCAGTTTATATGTGTGAGCAAGGACATAAATTTTAGCAGCAGCAGCTGCCTCATAAAGCCACAGGCTTAAGCTTGGGGCATATGTCAAGGCAAGGACCTGCCGCATATATGTATCGGGCAGCATAAATCTCATCGACACTAAAAATCAGATATGCAGTGCAATCGACGGGGAAGGAGCAAGAGTATATATTCGCGTCGCCATTAATGTCATGTTATGAAAGCAATTTTCTTAAATTCGCATATTAAACGTTTGGGCCATTAATAATGCAGAGCGAGAGAAGGCGCCAGGGCAGCTCTCCATAATAAAAGCAAATTCAGAAAAACAACAAACATGAAAATGCTGTGCATGTTCCAAATGATCGCTTCAATAACCACAAAAACCATAAGAAACAGGCTACTAAGTCCGAGGGAGTGAAGTGAATGAATGAATGACGAACCAACTGAAATGATGGACTAGCCCAACACAGAGATAGAGAGAGAGAGAGAGAGAACGAGAAAGACGACGTCACTTTTTGCACATGATAAAAATTTATTTAGACCAAATAGAAAAGAATGAGACTAGCGGGAATAATAAACTACAATTGCAATGGATGGAGAGGATGTGAAACAGGAAATGCTAGGCAGCTATTGACGGGAGCCACAGCCATTGTCTAGAGTGGCTTCTCTCATATGGTAGGAGGGCAAATGGCATTTGGCCTGTGCACAGATCCTAGCCACAGGCCAGGACACATGGATAGTCAGCTGCCAGTCCGTCAGCTACTGTAAAGCGACTGTGACAGCCGCTGACGACTGCCAGCAATAAACTTGTGTCTATCATAATGTTACGTCTTTTATATTCTACTTATTTTGTAACGAGTGTGTTGAGTACTTTTTGTGTAGAGCTATGAAAACTATGTCATTATCTTTGTAAGGGTTTTATTGAAGTAATTGGTTTAATATGAATTTCATTCATCAAATTCTTAATAATTGAAGTTGAGTGTTACTTGAACTGTCCGAAGATATATGAAAGGACAACATTTTGAATTGCCCATAAGTATGCAATGGATATTGTTGAAAATTTTCATTCGAATTCAAAACAAGTGCGTAGCTTTACTGTTCTTGCATTGCATACCTTTGGGCAGTAGACAATAATGTTATTTTCAGTACTTGTATTCAAAATGGTATATCTTCGCTAAAAAATCTTAGTATTGTTTGTGATAGGAATTTTTAAAGCTTTGTTTCTTAGCTTCTACTATAAGGTCTGTTCCCGTTTTCGATTTCCATCAGATCATGCGGAATTCGAATTGGTAGTGATCAAGTTATTCGGTTTCAAAAGATTTGTCTTTAAGTCAGTAAAATGAAAAGTAATTGACAATTTTAATGTCAACGGTTATACTTTTCGTCTTTCAAATTTTTTTATTTTTTTTAACTCAAATATTGTGAAGATTTTGAAGTATCCATAGATATATTGAGCAAACAACTTGATTTAAAATTAATTTTTTTCAAAGTTGCATCTCAGAAATTATATGTAAACGAAAGCGAAATCGATCAAAATGAAACCGAGCTGTTCACAATTCCGCATCAGCGCATGCTCAGTGTTAATCGAAATTGTTAAGGTTACCATTCCGTTGAATTATAATTCGAAAACGATTCGAACATTCATTCGAAAAGAAAATCGATTTCTAGTTCACTTGGAATCGGGGAACATCATCGGAATCACATTCGTTTTACTTTTTAAATCCACTCGGAAATGGGAACAGACCTGATATATGATGATTTCATGAAAGTTTCGATCAAATAAGTGGATTGTCCACAAAACTCGCCCGAAAAGACTCAAAAGAGGCATTTTATGCAGCAACGAAAGCATGCCGGAAGATTGAAGTCTAAGCGTAATTTGACAACTTTTTAAAAAGCAGACCCTGCAGCTTGCGCCAACTACCGTGAGATTAGTCTCCTTCTCATCGCATATAAGATTCTGTCGTGCATTATTTATGAACGTCTAAAGCCGCTAATTAGCACACCGATTGGACCTTATCAGTGTGGCTTTAGACATGGTAAATCCACTTCACACCAGTTATGCAGATTACGACAAATTTTGGAGAAGACCTATGAGAAAGATATCAAAAGCTACCATCTTTTTGTTGATTATAAAGCCGCCTTCGACACACCGCTAAGGTCAAGATTCTTTGAAACTACTTACTATTGGTATACCAGCAAAGTACGTTCGACTTAGCATGATGACGTTGAGAAGCACTCAAAGCTCCGTCAAGATAGAAAAGAACCTTTCCGAACCATTTGATACCAAAAGAGGTAGTAGGCAGGGTGATACTTTATCGTGTGACTTCTTTAATCAACTGATGGAGAATACACTGGGCCAGTGCCCAAATGCCAAATGCCAGATCGGGCACTATCTATACATATACAAGACTGTTCCGGTTTTCATTTTCACTTAATTTGCTCGAATTCGAATTGGTTACCTGTTCCGGTTATCACAATTTGATAGATTTACTCGACTTGAGCTCACATTGCTCGGAGACGATGAATTCAAAAGTGAATTAATTTTTTTACTTAATGGTGTCAAAATAATGGCTTAAAATTATTTTTGTAGCATTGTTTAGTGTATTTAGACACTTTCTGCAATCTCATATTCGATTAAAAAAAATTTCTTTTCTAAAAATAAATAGTTTTTATGAAAAGCTTTAATATTGTTCTGTGCCAGCCAAATCGAATTCACATTTTTTGTTCAACCTGTTCCGGTTTTCACTTTTTTATGGAACGCTTGAAACATTCGAAAAAGCTTCCATTGAAAATAAAATCGGCATCTTAAACAGCTTTAAAATACAATTAACTTCTTTGACTTTTCCGGGTGTTTTTTTATGTTTGCAGCATATTCAGGTGAAAAAGAAGTCAAAGGGAACATTTTGGAAATGAAACATTCGAATTGCAAATCAAATGCAAATCGTTCGAATACCAGAACAACTTAAACCAAATCATTCGATTTTGTTTGCATAGGAAATCGAAAAAATATGTGAAAACCGGAACAGACCTGATAATTCTGTAGGCCGCCAACCCTAGAGATCTAAGATTTGGCACTTTGAAAGAAAATTTGTTAAATTTGACCGCAAAGTGGGTGAAAATGCTTAAAAATAAGGACAGTAGATAGATAGAGAGATAGATGTGAGATAGAAAGAGACGCAGAACATTTGTTAGTCTCTGTTTATGCATTGCCGTTCGTTTCTAGCATTCACCATGTTTCGAACAACTCGCTGTTTTTAAGAGTGAAAGAGAGATTGAGAGAGTGAGCGCATGATACAACAATAACAGGTATGGCGCTCAGCCAACATTCTGAACTAAGCGCTTTTGCTTAGAGATACGGAGATTGATCGCGAGGTTAAACGCAAACGTCACACACACAGAAATGTAGTAGGTGAGTGTGTAAAACAAAAAAACGAAGTAGTTACAGATTTACATACATATACAAATATGCATGCATGGGAAAGGGGCGGTAAAGAGGGTGTGAAGTGGCGGGAAACAGTGGAATAGGTGGGAAGATTGGAGGTAGCGTGGGAAGAGGGGATAGGAAAAAAAAAGGAAAGCAAATTTGAATTGATTATTAATTGAAGAGTGGCTGCCATGCGGTCGAATTGGGAATTCAGTGCGTTCCATTACACCCACTCTATTTTTGTTTTGATATTTAGTTCATTTAGTTTAGTTTAATTCGTTGGTTCAACGAGACGGTTTTTATTTGTAATTAACAATCTATTTTTTGGACCCCTATTTTTTTATGGATGTCGAAGTCTTATCAAAAAGCATCATCAGCTTGACAGTAAGGGCGGACGCACACATGCGACTGAAAGATGAACTGACGGCTGACCATTATATTTTACTAGGTTGGCAAGCCGAAATAATCTTGGTTGATGCCGCAAAGCTGAGATTACAACTGAATTTTGAAGATCCAAGCAGTGCGTGCTGTGCGCACTAGCCAGCACGGGGCGTGGCTAATTGTCCAGATAAGCCTTAAGTTTTGCCGTCAGTTCATCTTTCACCCGCATGTGTGCGCGCACCCTTAGGGATTAATATATAATTCTGGAGTTACCGAGCGCCTAGGAAATTTGGTTAGACGGGATGGGATAAAATTTTACATATGAGCAGGCCACTGTGTACAGACCGTCTTAGATAATCTGCTACAATGGGAGAGTACAGCTTTAAGGTTGTAGAGGATTTAAGCTACCACGGAACAATAAAAACCAGCGCCAACAACATCAGCCTGGAAATCCAAAGAAGAATTACTCTTGCAAACCGATGCTACTACGGGCTCAGTAGGGAGTTCAAGAGCAGAGCCTTCTCTCGAAGAACGAAAATAGCGCTATGCAAGTCGCTCATCATCCATCTGCATTACGGCCCAGACTCATGGACATTGGCAGCAGCGGATGAGGCGCCGATTGGCGTGTTTGAGCGAAAAATTCTTGACGATGGATTCGGCATTCTATTTATGATCTATGGGGACACCAGTTTGGCCCTGCAAAGGACATGTCATCCGGATGGATGAAGAAGCTCCAGTTAAAAAGGCGTACAAAGCGAAGGCGGCTGACTTTGAAATAAAATGCAAGAGGGGAAGACTAAGATGCGAAGATAAGGTGCGGAAAGACATTTCCAACCTTGGTGTGAACAACTGGTGCCACCGCGCACAAAGCTGAAGCGACTAGAGGGCATTTATAGCAGAGGCCGACACAAATATGGGGACAAAAAATTAGAAGTAGAAGCTGAAATTACCAAAAATCCATAAGTGATGGACCATTTTCGAAAACAGATTCGTGTTCTGCACACGAAAAACATTTTGATTTGCTACCAACTCTTCCATCAAGTGGACTTAACCTTGAATTCGGAACGATAAACATTTCAGTTCAAAGATATTTGAACAGTGTAACTATCTGCTTGCGTTTGAACACAAGTGTGGATTAAGAATATATTGAGGATCACATTTGTAAGCATTTAATACGACCCGGCGATGTCAGATTGTGTGACCAAGTATCAAATAAAGATTCATTCAGCTTCAGTAAGCGGCGCTTGTCACTCGTTTGATCTTATACCCTGTATTCCCATGTAGTGTATAAAAACTTCGATATTTTCTTTATACTACACCAACAGTATTTTGTTTTATATGTATTTAACACCCACTGTAACTGTACATACACAGATATGTTTGTCTATTGGTCGCTAGGTTCGGTCCAGCTGGTCGGTCGAGCGGCCAACGTTTCCGTTTCCGCTCATTGTGTGCCATGTTGATGTTGCTGTTTGTTTTGTGTGGGTTAATGTGCGCACTGGACTGTGCGCAAATTGCTCAAGTGTAGTTGAAGCTGCCCGCCCAGCCATTCATTCAAAAAAAGACACCTAAACAAATTTTTCATAATTGCCCGTCGGACCATTAGTTTTATCATCATCATCATTATTATGGCTCTCACATTTGCACCTCTCTCACTCTCTGCTTATCTCCAGGGCCATGTCTTACATTCTTATCATTATTAAGGCCGCCCTCACCACCCCCGCTGAACCAACCATTCCAGATGACGACACTCGGCGGACACGTTGACAAAATGACAATGGAAGAGGGCAACCAAAATAAAATAAAATAAAAAAAAGGCCAACACAAAAACTTCAAAATGTGCCCATTGATTTGCCTTGGTCTAGGTCCTATCTCTGTGGCAACCTTTTGTGTCTATTTATTAGCGCTACCTTTTCCTTTGTCAGCATTTCTTTTCCTTTTTTTTCTGTGAAGGAGGAAAGGTGGCCACCTTTAAATTTGTTGTCATCTTCGTTTTGTATTTGCAAATCATTATTATTTGCGTCTGAGAATTTTTATAGATTTTCTGAAGAAAAAAAAAAAACAAGAAGATATATGAATGCCTTTTTGCTTGTTGTACCTTTCGTTTGCTCTCATGGCTCACGGCATATTTTATCGTTGGTTGGCCATCTAGGAGAAGGGTTGCTTGATGAGGGGAATGAGGGTGCGAGGACGGAAATTGTAAATTTTTGTTTGTTGCTTTATCAAGAAAGCTAAAAAAAAAAAGAAAACTGGAACTGAAATTGAAGGCATTCAAATGATTTTTATACGAAAAATGGAATAAGGCTTATGGATGAGAAATGTGAACAAAAACTTAATAGAAAATTGTAAAGTTTTTGGAATTTATTTCAACTTGTTTGGGTAAAGGAAGACGTAAACAATTTTGAAAGACTTTAACAGTCATTTTGGCTAGATCAGATTAGATCAGGTTTTTCTCCACATGAACAATTTTCCGAAATTGGCAACTCTGACCTCGTTGCATTTCCCATAACTAACAACTTACGGTGAGACATTTTTATGGTGTTTTTTTTTTGTTGAATTTTTTTCTACTTCTTAAACAAGGTGACAAAAACAAAAAACTTTCTGCTTTCTGTGAAAAAGAACATCTGTATATCTCTGGGGTGAGCCTTACAACTCGATAATTGCGGCTTAAACTTGATTTTAACCGAAAACTTGTTCAACTTTTTAACTAGCCTTACCCAACTAAAAACTTTTCAATACTCCAACCTAACCAATTTTCTTTCCTTTTCCATTTTTTTTCCTCTGCTTGCAGCTGCTGCCAGACGAAAAGAAAAAAAAAAAAGAAAAAATCGAAATGTGCTTCCATTAAACAAGAAGAAGAAAGAGAGAGAGAGAAAAAACTGCAGGCGAAATCTGCAAACCAAATCCAACTTAAGTCACATCAAATTAAAATCAACAAGCGGCGAACAAAGAGAAAAAAAATTATAAAAAATATTTCAGAGCGCAGCGGCAGCAGCAGCAGCAGCAGCAAAATGAAGTGCAATAAAAGTCAAATGGCCACGTTAACAATGTGGAAAATTTTTATGGCTCTGCTGCTGGCAATGGCTCTGCTAATGCCGCTCACATTAGCGCGCCTGCATTCCACATCCGGCGGTGGCATGGAAGGACTCGGCGGAGGCCTGGGCGGAGGCGGCGGCAACGGAGCAGCCGGCAAAGATGCACACGGTAAGTTTGCCCTTTCTTTCCGCTCTATTTTTTTTACATTTTTTTTCTTTTCTGATTATTTTAAATGCTGGAAGGTCCAAGCCAAGTCCAATAAATAAATTTAAATATTTAACTAACTTGCATTCAGCCGGAGAACTCGCGACTCTCCAGTGCCAAAAAAAATAGCAGAAAAAATATTTTTAACACCTCGTTGCTACTTGGGGGCCACGTTGCTGGTGTCCTGGCACGTGTCCTGGCATTTATGATTTCATTTCGCCTGGCTGTATAAGCTCTGCTGCTGCTGCTGCTGCCCTTGCTGTTGCACTTTACTTTGGGGTTTGGGCTTTCGGCTAAACTGTCCATTAGCACAAAAGGCAATGCTTATGGAATTTTTAACAGTAGGTGGGAATACTGGAATGAAAGTAAACACGTACCAGAGGAATGAGTTGGTGAATATGAAAGGTTATTTAGCTTAGAGTCTTAAAATTGTATTTTCAGGATTGTTGAAATATCAAAATATTTAAGTGATTTCTGGTACAAAAGAGATAAATACAATGATACATCAAGTACAATTAAAGTCAAGTTTTGGGTACCCCAATCCTTACTGTATACCGAACCGTCTAAATTTACGAACTTCTAAACCTGCAACCGAGAAGTAAGACTTAAGACTCTTTTTGAAGAACTTGCTTAATTTTTCCAATATTCTAAGTTAAAATAATTTTATAGAGCGAAAGCCACCTTTTATATTCCTGACATTCGCTGCTGTTAGAGTGACCAGTTCGGATTGGTCATTTTTATTGACAAATTATGACATTCTGAAGCACAATCTCTAAGAAACCAAATCAAAATAGACTACCAAGTGCTCGCAATTGTTTTGGTACACGGTTTTTTGGTCAAAGAATGAAAACGAATGAATATTTTTTTAAACTTTTTTTTTTTTATTCGGTCACTTAATAACTACAAGTCGTAGAACAACTTATTCGAAATGACTGCCTTGTGACTTCTCTCTGGGCACTCAACGATCCCAGTGCGCACCTCATGCATTGAGAAATTCTCCATTGTTCGGACAAGGGCGCGCTTCAGACTCAATATTTGGGTGTCGTGTAGAGAACGGACCACAGGAAATGCTACCACTCAACAACAATTTTTAAAATGTCATCGATGGACCTCGCATTATAAAGAATTTTATACAACAAAATATAAAAATTAATTTTGAAATATTCAGGTTTTGTACCAAAAATATGTGAATTCTTTTCGTCAAATGTCAAATAATGCACATTGGGCCCAGTTGTCGATTTTTTGGCATAAAGTCTAATATTGATGCTGCAGAGCTGAAACTTGGTGTATATTTTGATATATACCATAATATATGGCAAAAAATTTGGATGATTCTGGACACGCCTACCCTTACTGCCCATATAAGAATGATACGCATACGTACCGTAATTTTGATTTTAATATTACCATAATTCCGTTATGCAGTATTACCATAATACGATTATACAATAGTTAAAATAAAAGGCAACATTCATATAATATAAATGATGTGCAAACATATTTATGCAATTTTATTTATTCATTGCAAAGAAACTTCAGCCAATGTTTCAGTAGCAGCTTTTCCTGCAGGTCTCAATTGTAATTTGGCTTCCTGAAATCTTTTGTAGCTAGGATATATGTCCGAATTTTGCTTTTTGTCTAGATTTCGCATTGAATTAAATTGTTTTTTGCTCAAAGGAATTCTCAAGCATAAATTCTAACGCTTCACTAGGAGACAGAGATATGGGTTCGGATGCAAAAAGCTTTTATTAACTTCACTTGGTCCATTTGAAGTGAGCATGGTTTTCTTCGAGACATATGCAGTATCACATTCATTTGTTTTATGGCGGAAACCGCTGCTGCATGCATAAGAAGACTGGTGCTATATTCATTATTGTATGCTATCTCGGAAGCCAACTTTCTTTTCAAACGTTGTCCTGGCTCATTATATGTTAGCTTAGTACGAATCATATCTTTAACGCTGTGTGTCTCCTCGTGAATTTCCAAAAAAATAACATAAGCTGCATGTCCACAAAGTTAACAAATAGTTGACGCCAATTTTATTGCAACAATTCCTTCACTCAACAGCTGACTTCGATAATCGATAAAAATTTCAGCGTTGCCAAGCAATCGAAAATATTATTCGATTCTTTGCATATAGACTATGTAGTTTAAAAGTGTATTATTAAAAATGAGTTTTGTTTCCGTGAAATTTTCGACTTTATGCCACAAAATCGGCCATTGGGCCCAATGTGCCTTGTAACGCATAGAAGGAAGCAGCTCCGACCACATTAAGCATATATATTCTTGATCAGCATGACGAGCTGAGTTGATATAGCCGTCCGTTTGCCGTCTGTTTCTATGCCATCTCCTCCGTCTTAACCAAACTTTGCACGAAGTCTTTTGGTACAAATACGCTGCACATTTATCGAACCAGCCAGATCGGATGACTATAGCATACGGCTTCCGTAGGATCTATCAATCGAAAATGGAGTTTTAGTTAGAAAAACTTCCCAAAACATCGTATTTATTAGTTTTCTATGCTTTCACATAATTCCACCAAGTTTTATTAAAATCGGACAACTTTACAGTATAGCTGCCATACAAAAGATAGTTCAGAAAATATGTCTTAGTAGGACGTAAAATTTTTAGTTTTTAATTACAGGTCAATATCATATGATTACACACATTTCTGCCAAGTTTGATTCAAATCAAATGACTCTAGCATATAGCTGCCATAGAAACGATGGGTTGAAAAAGTAGTTCTAGTGAGAAAAACTTTTTTGTTTTCAATGGTAGCATCTTTTTACTTACCAGTTATGAATATTGTCGGTTCCCACAGAGTGTTAGGAATTTTGGTCAACATTGGATGAGTATATCGTATAAATGCCATATAAAAAAACATCTGTCATTTTTGGTCTTTCCACCTCAAAAACACTTTGTCATCGAAAATTGGACTTAATCAACAATCGATTGGAACACACCTAACACAACTATTTTCGAATGGTCCTTCGTGTAGTTACGGGCCCTTAAGCATGTAGAATTGGAACCAAAACTCTTAAAATTTCAGTTTTTGGTATTAAGTCAGTAAGTAAGTAAATAGTAAGAAAACATAACTTAAAAACTGTAAATAAAAAATTTAATATTTTTACTTTTTTATTGAAAATGTTTCGTTTTTTCGAGTTTTTATGACAGTTGTTCGTGCTTTTGGGACTATAACTATATAAGGGAATACCTAAATTAAATTGGTTCGTTTTACGGTTTGTTTATTTTGGTCTAAGCTACAACTTTGTGCTGTATTACTTGTCCAAATTTGAAGCGGGTTTCAAGATGAAGTTGAAAAACTGTAGAAAAGTGGTCAAAACGTGGCATTTTTGGGCAACTTTTGTAATTTTAAGTATAAAGATATAATTTTTTTGATTTGCTGCAAAGAAATGTTTTGTAGGCCAAGCCTAGAGCAACAACTTTGTTAAAGATTTAAAACCAAAATTCACAATAATTCACGAGATATGGAATCGTTATTTTTACTCTGAAGCTGAAAAGTTCAAAGTGCAATACAAAGAAAACGGCAGCTAATCAGACCAAACGAAGACAGGGTTTTTATACTACCATCACACACTTTCAGAATTTTTTTGGTCTCAACGCTATCAACTTTTTTGAGTTCAAAAATGTGCCACAGTGCTATCACAGTCTGCCTAGCATTTTAAACATTTTTTTGACAGTGAAATGTATTTGTGCTCAATCTAAAATTTTAAAATTTCGATTTCGCCTCATGATAACAATGGAGACGCAGTTAATTTACATATGTTACAATTAATTTTGAACAAAATGATGCAAGAAGTAGGGCCAAAATTCAATATTTTGGCTATAATTATGAAATCATTTGAAATCAAAATAACGTTAGCACATTCATTTAGACCATATACATTAATAAGTATGTATTTAGCTAACTCTGCTTTATGAGCCTGAAAATAATAATGCAGTTGAATTCTAGAGGTAAGTCAAAAATTGTTATTTATTAGAGTAGGGTCGTTTACTACTCTTTAAGGCCCCCCTGAAAAAGTCTTCCGTACGCCACTGAGTTGAATTGAGAACTTGGCTAATAATTATAATAATTATTATAATCAAAAAATGGATTTTAAAAATATTTTTAGTTTTATTTATTGAAATTTAAAAAATGCCCAAAGTTTGACCTGACCAGAATGCCCCCTTAAATGAGTGAACTCGAAATTTAAAACTACTTTACAAGAAGTTAAAGAGGCGGCAATTTGGTAAATTTTCCAAAAATTTAGCTGTTATATTTTTTCAACCAGCACAAGATATTGTATCTGCGTGTTCCTAGTATAAAGATGCCCATTAACAGCAAGCTCGAGGTGATCTAGACCGGTTATGAGGTGATGCTAGCAGATGCCTCTTGTTTTACAATTTATTGGTCCCTTTCATAGGCCTCACCAAAAGCTGAATTTGGTCGCACTGTGTAGTAAATAAATAATATAAAATAATAATACGACTGTGTCTAATGAACAAACACAACTTATTGACCTGGAGCCTGCTAAAAGTTCTATGTTCTATGATTATAATAATAATAATAAACATGCAGTCTTTAGCGAAAAGCCTACTGAAGATAGAAGCGGGAGGTTCTTCAAACAGTACTGTACAGTGTACACGTATGTACTATCCAGCTGCATTTCATTATGCGAAAAAAAAACATTTCGAACAGTCTGCAGTTTGGCTGTGACAAGCCGATCAGTTTTGTATGTGTCTTATGCGTTTCTATTTAAACATCTCCACTAAACAGCAAATTTACCCTACAGAAAAGCTTTTAAAGACAATGTTGGTATTATATTGGCTAGAAACAGCTTTCCAATGTTTGTCATATTTGTAACCGTGATTTTTGTTAATAGTTCATTTCCTATAACAATTGTTGGTACAAATTTAAGTACAATTTTAACTACATTTTCACTACCCATTCTATGTGTCCCTCAAGTCATTGTCTGTGCGAAGAAAAGCTTGCTGTAGTGGCAATAAATGTAATATTCGCCTTTTGCTAGTTGCTCCAAGCCATCTCCCCACTCAGTCTTTCTCCTTTCTCACTCTCTCTCACTCACTCTCAGTATTTCTTATTCATTTTGTATGTATTGTATAATAATAACATAAAGTAATTTATGGCAAATGAAAGTCACAAAAATGCAAGAAAGGCGACAGCAGCCAAGAGGCAACTTTACTTTCATGCTACATTCAACAGCAGCAGCTGCTCTGCTGGCGGTAGCAGCCAACCGAAAACCCCTTTTTGCTTTAGAATTTTTGTAGAATAGTACGTATATTTTTTGGGAGCGTACAATAAGTCGCAATTTCTATGCCCATGTAAACTTTCATTTTCAATGGCAAAATGTTCAGCGTGCATCCTTCTACACACACACAGAGCGAAGAGTTGCAATGGCAAAAATGTTCCTTGTTCCATGTTCTAAGGCTTTTGTACCTGTACTTCAAGGTCTTTATGTGCAAGGAATTTTGCATGGCTTTTGTTTTTTTGAAGCTGGGCAAATGCTTTGAATTTTACTGTTGCGAAAAATGCGCGTCAAACTCACAAATTCTATGCACAAAGCCAAAAAAAAATTGCAACCATGCAGACATGAGACACAGCAGCCACTGCTTTTTGCGCTGACAAACAAATCTGAAATAAAAAAATTCCCGAAATTTCTTACCCACTTCATTCTTTATTAATTAAAGCCACAGCAGGTGTTCAAGCGGTTGTAGCTCAACTAACCTGGCCAATCTGTCTGTCATTTCGTCGTTCAAGTAATTAAAAATTCAGTGAAAAGTTTCATCGACACCAGCTCCCACACTTTGTATGTCACTCAACCAAGCTTGGGCGCCATTTGATTGCCCCTTCCTTTACATGCCTAATTTGTGGTTATAGTGGGGTTGAAATGGGGGTTGTGGGTTGGGGGTTGTCACAAGTTTTAAGGACTTTACCCCTAGAAATGGTAAGGTGGCTGAAATTGATTGAAGGCAGACAGCAAAAGGTATATTATTCAGATTCTTTTTTAACTAAAATTTAACAAGCAAATTGAACTTTATACGACTTTGTTCCTAGCGCTGTACCCAAAATAAGTAAGCTAATTATTTAACCCCAAACCCGTCTTTGGGGCACTGAGTGCCCCTACAAATTTCAAGAACTGCTTAAAGAACTTTCTGGTCCTATCATGAGTTGCTACGTACTTGCAATAAAAACTAAATGCAGTTGGGAACTGCAAAGTAATGAATACAAAGAAAGAACAAAATTTAAAAAACAGTAGAAAAGTGGTCAGGATGTAGATGTCATAATAAAGACTGCAGAATATCCAATATAAACTGTCTCACGCGGATAAAGAGAGTCATACAATGCAATCTACGCTTTCCAATGAACCACTGCCGGACCAGTGGCAGGTAATTTATATTGAGAGGACAAAGCGCAATTGCAGGAGGTGTAGGGAACAAAAACCAAAATCATGTGAGCTTCAACAACTCACATTTCCTAAAGAGATTAGAAACACTGAAAGGAAACATTTGATCAATGGATGATATTATTTAAAATTCATTCATTCATTTCACTGAATTTGTTCAGTTGTTCACTTTTTCAGTTGCTCTTGTACAGTTGTACAGTTGTTCACTTGTTCTTGTTCAATTGTTCAGTTGTTCTTGCTCTGTTGTTCACCTGTTCAGTTGTTCTTGTTCACTTGTTCTAGGTCTAGGCCGGAAGGTTTTTTGTTTTGCCGTCGGTATTTCAAAGGAGTGTGTTTTTGTAGCACTGATCGCTTTATTGTTTTTGTTGTTTGTGCATGGCTTTTTTGTTCTACATACATATGTACCTAATTTGTGTGAATGTGCGTCGTTTACTCTCGCGCTCAGTCTCCCGCTCTCACTCGCGCTGTTAGCAAAAGGGCTTACTTCAAAATTTGGCTGAGCGCCATAACTGGTATTGTTCTGTCATGGTTCAGCCTACAGAACAACATACAGACAGACATAACAGCACACAGAGCAAGGCAGACAGAACAATTCACAGAGCAAGAGATACAGAACAACTCTCAAAAGAGGCTGAACAGCTCTTAGAACAACAAAATCCAAGTTAAAATTGTTGTCGTTGTGTGTTGCAAGTACAAATGTACCCATAAAACGCGAACCGAGGCTTCATTCGAAAAATTGGGTATGAGGTGATGCTTACAGAGGTCCTTTTTATACCCTTGCAAAGGGTATTATAATTTTGCCCAGAAGTTTGCAACGCATAGAAATATTCATTTCCGACCCCATAAACTATATATATTCTTGATCAGGGCGACGAGTTGAGTCGATTGAGCTTTGTCCGTCCGTCTGTCTGTCCGTCTGTCTGTCCGTCTGTCTGTCCGTCTGTCTGTCCGTCTGTCTGTCCGTCTGTCTGTCCGTCTGTCTGTCCGTCTGTCTGTCCGTCTGTTTCTACGCAAACTAGTCTCTCAGTTTTAAAGCTATCGAGCTGAAATTTTGCACAGAGTCTTCTTTTTACTGCACGCTACTAATATGTCGGAACCAACCGGATCGGATGACTATATCTTATAGCTGTCATAGGAACCATCGGTCAAAAAACGGGTCTTAATGAGAAAAACTTTTTTGTTTTCAATGTTAGCGCTCTTAAATTCGGTCATTATTTATATTTTATGCTTTCAAACAGATTTGCAAATTTTGGTCAAGATCGGATGACTATATCTAATAGCTGTCATAGAAAGCATCGGTCGGAAAATGGGTATTACTGAGAAAAACTTTTTTGTTTTCACTGTTAGCGTCCTCAAGCTCTGCTATTATTAATATTATATGCTTTCAAACAGATTTGCAAATTTTGCTTAAAATCGGATGACTATATCTTATAGCTGCCATAGGACCGATCGGTTGGAAAATGGGTCTTAGTGAAAAAAACCTTTTTGTTTTCAAGTAAATCGTTCTTGAGGTCGGTGATTATTAATATCAAACGCTTTCAAACTAATTTGAAAAAGTTGATCGATATCGGGTGACTATATCTTATGGTTGCCATAGGACCGATCGGTCGAACATGAGTCTTGGTAAAAAAATTTTTTTGTTTATATTTGTTAGCGTCCTTAAACTCGTTGATGACTTATTTTATATGCTTTCAAATAGATTCGCAAAATTTGGTCGAAATCGGATGACTATATCTTAAGGCTACCATAGGACTGATCGGTCGGAAATTAAGTCTTAGGGAGAAAAACTTTTTTGTTTTAAATTTTATCGTTCTTAAACTCGGCGATTGTTAATTTGATATGTTTTCAAAAAGATTCGCGAAATTTGTTCGAAATCAGACGTTAATCTGTAGGAAAATGGGTTGTAGTTACAAAAATTTTTGATTTTTATGTAAGCGTTCTTAAACTGTGACATTTGCATTTGCAAGGGTATAAAAACTTCGGCACAGACGAAGTTAGATTGGCCTTCTCGTTTATCATAATTTAAGGGTCCCATGCCGGGGTTTTTATTTAGTGTTTTACTGTGTTATGGTGAAAGCATAGAAAACTGATCAGTACGAGGTTTGGGGACGTTTGCATTGAAAACAAAAAAGTTTTTCTCTCTAAAACTAGTTTTTAAACCAATCGTTCCTGAGCAGCTATATGCTTTATTTATCCGATTCGGCTGGTTCCGACAAAAGTGCAGCGTATTTGTACCAAAAGACTTTGTGCAAAGATTGTTAAGAAGCTTTACAACTGATGGAGGAGATAGCATAGAAACAGACGGACGGACCCACTATGTAATTCAATTTTTCAAGTTTGAAAAAGCATTAATTTTTTTTTACTTATGGACTACCGATACTTTGATTAGCTTAGAAAAGTTTATACCAAAGCACTCCGATATATATCTGAACAGCTGTGAGCTATCAAACACAACATATATTTTGGAAAGTGCTTTTAAATTGATTCCCGCATTTTCGCAGTGAAACATGAGGCATACATAAAAGCTTGGTTTTATATTCATAAAAAAATATGTATTAAACAAAAAATCAATGTAATTGACCCGTCCATATATGTTTTACTTGTAAAACGTAGTAAAAGTTACGCTTATTAACAGCTTGCCCTTAGTAGCCTACATCTGTACTTCGGGGAGCAAAACTAAAAATGTCCACAAATGTCCAAGTCGCCTTTAACTTTTTTTTGTCAGTTGGAGTCCTTGTTGTTTTGAAATTTCCAAGATCCACTACATTTGTTGGACTTTTTAGGCGCAATGTCAGCATCAAAACAAAAGCTATTTTTAGTTTGGCTCAACGAAGATATCCCCACACAGAATTTGTTGGCTATGAAAAACTTTTTTTGATACTGTTTTATATAACAAAACCTTAAGTAAGCTGGACCGTAGTGAAATCTGAAAAAAATTGCGAGATTTTACCAATGGGCTTGTTTAAAACGCCGATAATTTTCCAAGCTATGATGTACTGCGACCATTGAATTTCAATTCGGTGTTTATTATTCCTTCGAAAAGTGCGATTATTAAGAAAGAATACAAAAATAATTTTGTTCTATATTTTTAAATATTTTTTCTAGATATTTAAAAAAGACATTTCGAGCGTTTTTATTTGAAAAAATGATTTTTTTTCAAATATTTTTTCTCTTTGTATTTGAACTACTTAATCGATTTAAAAACAATGTTTTGCGCGATTATTGGAACGACAGATAGGCAGACAGACGGACATGCCTATATCGACTCGGCTGTTGATGCTTATCAAGAATATATGATGATATGAAGCTTAAAAAGGTGTAAGTACTGAAAATGGACTTGTATGGGAGATAGAGGTGGGCGTAGTCCGATCGGATTATCTGTGCCAAAGGGCATAGCCGAATAAACCTGGGAAAACTGCCCCAGAAGATTTTCAAATATTTTGAGTCAGGGATGGTAGCTATTATACAGGAGGGTATGTACGCCAAATTTCAAGTCAATAGGTCCACAGGTTGACGAGTAATCTGCAGCAATGCTGAAACCTAAATATCAATATATCTGGTCTTATATTACGTTTCACAATGAACTGTTGATTGAAAATTGACAAGGTTTAACATACATATCCGTTACAAAATTCATGAATTATTATTCTTATTCCTTATTGGTCCAAAAACGGTGGTCAAAATGTTTAAAATTTAAAATGATCACTTTCCAGTTTTGACAATACCACGGAATATGCACAGTTAACGTGTCTTTTAAACATCTAAGTAATGTAAAAAAATCAGAATTTTTAGAGTGGTGCAACAAGGTCAAATAAATAAAAAACATAAATATATAAATATTTTAGTATTTAATTTTGTTTTAATCTTCATCAGTATCTTCGTAAAAGTAGATCAAAGCAGCACTAATACACTTTAAGTATTTGGTCTCACTCTTTTTGACAAACGCTGCTGTAATGTTGACCATATGAGAATACTAATTGAGTCTTTGTTTAAGCTCACTGATGTTTAACTATAAGCACGGTAGCCACTAGGAAAAAATAAAATGCTCAAAAAAAAATTTGAAAAGGATCCATTTAGGAAATAAAAGCTCCAAAATATATTTGATAAAAGCTCCATTTTAATGAATAAAGATCCTGAGCTACATTTTGTCAAAAAAGTAAAGCGAATTATTGTTTTTAATCATTTAATTTATAATACCTGAAAAATAAACATAAAATTAAATTTTATAATCAAAACAAAACTAAAATTTAGCCCAATTTATTTTTTGAAAGCCAAACATAACAAAGTTCCTTCAAATACTCATACTAATTCTTGTCTTATTAGAGATGAAAAGGTTATTCATTGAGTAATAATAGAAGTAAATAATTCAATCATTAATTCCTCTTATGTTATTTGGTGACCAAACTTAAAAAACTGTATTTGAACTAAACTCTCTACATATCATTATGTTAATCATAAACGGAAATTTAAGTTTATTTCTAAGCTTTATTTTAATTAAACTGCAAGTGCAGAGAAATGTGGCAGTGACATAATATTTCTTACAAAATTTACTAATTTTTGAAATCCTTGAGCACTTCATTCAAAAAAAAGCGTAGCTCATTTTCCCTTCTTACCAGATCAGTTAGTTGTAGCTTGCTTTATTGTAAAGCAGCTGTTTCGGAGTCTGAGTCATAAATAACTTGTCATAATCACTTGAAAATAACTTTTCTGGCGTTATCATTAAAAGGGATTGAATGTTCTCATAAGAAGTCGAATCTTTTGATTATTTGGAAAAGTAACTTCATATAAAACTCACGCACTGTTTTTGTTGGTACTAATTCATTTATAGTTTTTAAAACGTAGCTTAAATTTATTTTATTTGTTTGATTTAGCCGTTAAGTTGGCTGCCTCATTTGGCTTAATGTTGTCAACCTCAAAGCACTCAGCCAAGAAAAATACTTGGAGCGCATCCCATTGATAAGATTATAAGAATATTTTTTGCAATGATAGCCATTTTGCCATGGCAACTTCTATATTCGAGACTCTTTTTGGGCTCCAGGCAAAGTATGTATAGATATTTCGACAAAGATTTTCGATATCAATTGGAAGTTTTTGAGCATAAAGGAAAAGAATGACAAGTGCATTTGAGATAAAATTGATTGGTATCCATTCTTAATATGGATTTGATGACATTTTGCCAATCGGTTGCAAGGCCGATTAAATTTTGTAATGAAAATTTATTTCTTTCGCGATATTGGAATCTGTACAGCAAACTCGTAACAAATTGGCCAAGTAGTCATTAATACAAATGGCGGATTGTGAATTACAAGAAACATAATGAGTTATACACATGTGCTTTTAGAAAGTGTTTCTATTTATGTGAAATACTGTGACGCTAAGCGACCTGGCAAACACGTTAGCCGACTTGGACACCTCAGCTAAAGCGGCAGGCCTCAAAATCAACACGGCTAAGACGAAAGCGCTCAGCATCCGTTCCGGACAATCCCAGGCTCTGGTTTTGGACGAACAGCCAATTGAGCAAGTTCAGCAACTCAGCTACCTGGGTAGCGTAGTCGCTGTTGATGGAGGGACGGAACTGGACGTGGATTCGCGCCTGCAAAAGGCTAAAGGTGCCTTTGGGATGCTGTCAGCTGTTTGGCGATGCTCGTCATATCCACACTGGCTCAAAATCAGGCTCTTCAAGTCCAACGTAATGCCAGTGCTCCTGTACAGTTCTTCCACTTGGAAAATTACAACTTCCATAGTGACAAAACTCCAAAAATTTGTGAACCGTTGCCTGCGTCGCATATTCTGCATTTTCTGGCCTGACAGAATACGGAATTCCGAGCTACTCAGACGAGCGAATATGGAGAGTGCCGTTGAAGGTTTTTAAATAATCTGTATTGATAGGATTGCATTTTGATCGTTATTTACTTATCTAATGGTTCAATTATTAGGGCCGACTTCACATCTTCTACATAGCCATCTGTCTATCTGTCACATAATCTAGCAAATAGCAGAGTAAAGTGAAAGTTGACCTGACACGTAGCAACTATCTGAAAAAAGAGAAATCAGCCCTTATAGTATTAGTTAAACACAAATTTATGTTTTAAATTTGTGTTTTTGAACTTCTGAACAAATTGTTTGCCTTGCTAAAAAGCTCCATGGTCTCCAGTGCTCCAACGAGAAATAAAAGCTCCATTTTGGAGCATTTGCTCCAAAAGTGGCAACCGTGACTATAAGTATAGCCCGAACATTGGTTTCAGTGCTTCTTAAAACCAATGCGCAATCAAACCGAATGGTATATGATAGGTGTGAGACCCCAAATTGCAGAATTCTGCGGAATTTTCAATTAGAAAACCGACGATTTCATTTTTCTGTGAACCGCTGAGAGTTTTGCAGTAGTGTTAGGTTGTTCCTAACTCGGAGAACCAAACTGTATAAGAAAAAGTATGCTTCTACAATGTTTAATTTTTGTTCAGCTGCTCATTGTGATTGCTTCTTAATCATATGTTGGGCTTTTTTATAAATTTATCAAAATTAATCACTTTTTTAACTTAAATTAAACAATTTAGCCCGGCACTAATTTGCATTCCTTGTAAGTTACAACTTTGGCTGGCCATGGGGGTTAATACTTTTATCATTTATCTTGCATCACTTGTGGCCTGTTTTGACATAAAAACCCGTCAATCGCCAAGCCAGCGATTTCTTTGCTGCTGGTCAACCGCAAAACTTTGACTCCCTTTGCTCCAATTCTGTTGTTCCCTTGGGAGAGCATGTTTTTTTTTTTGTGCGAGTTTTTGGCAACTGCTGCACTCAACACGTTGACAACAAACTTGCCAAAATGACCGTAAAAATACGAGAGACATTCGTCAGTACGTCAAGCAGTCAGTTAGTCAGCTGTTTACTGTTCGTTGCATACTTTTGGGCGCCTGCTTAGCTGCAATGCATTATAGGAACGAAAGGAAGGATGGATGGAAGGAAGGAAGGTTCTCGGTGCTCTCCGACTTAAAGATTTATTATGGCCGTTGTTGCTGCTGTTGTTGTTTTGTGTTTCCGTGTGATAAAATGCTTGACACTTTTCTAAACGGCAAAACTTTTTGGCACTCTTTTTCAATCTCTTCTTGTCTCCCTCTCGCTGTCTACTTTTTAATGCGCCATAATGCTTGTCGCTGTCTCCTTTCCCAAACACCTCCTTGGCCATTTTTAGCTTTGCTTTCTATGTCTTTGCAGTTTGTTGACACTGTCTGGCTTAGAGAGCGCATAAAGTGGAAATGATTTACGCAGTATGAGTGTGTGTGTGTGAGAGTCCTGGGGCATAATAAATAGTCCTAGCTTTTGGCCTGCCAGTTTTGTCAAATAGCTCTCATGAGATAGGTGTTTTCTAGTCAAAAGTTACCTGGGCCCAGGAAGAGCTTAGAGAAGCCTGAAAAAATCTATTCAATCAACTGCGCAGAATAAATTGGCTGTTGATTTGTGGTCGTATTTTATGGTTTTTTTTTGTGGGAACAGAAACACCCGGCTAACATTTTGCAGGTCATTTTAAAACAAAGCTTTTTGTTCAACTATTTCAGCTGCAACTGAGAAATAGTTTTGCTTTGGTTAATGCTCAGGTATTCTCGTTGAATTGATTTTTATGAAATATTCTGAATGGGTCCAAACTCTCGACTAAAGCAAACAATTTTCTAAGGTTATTTTTTTTTCATTTTCAAAAGCTAATAAAGGCAGCAAAAGGACCCGCCTTGAAAATGAATTCACTCAAAGGATATGCATACAGCTTTCACATCATTTCCCGCATCCAACAATCATTCTTTAATGCACTAAGTTTACTTAATAACCATTTTCATAAAGCCTTCAACTTTGAAACTCATAAAGAGTTTGCCAACCCAACACCCACTTTCCGCCCAGCCCATTACCAACACATGCCACAAATGAATAGGTCTACATATACACAAAACACAAAAAAAGAAGCATATTTTGAGGCGGCTTCGAAGCGTTATAAAACGCAGACGAACAGACGTACTGTGCGCGTGTTTTGCTCAAGTTCACAACTTAAATTACGCAGCGAGCGCGTTTTGATGGCACGCACAAAGTCCTTATTCGCCCACACTCTCGGCCACCCACCTCTCACATGCAAACTGTTTGCTGGCATAGCCTTTGATTGATGAAGCTGTCCAATGGGGAGGGGGGGTGTGTGGTGGGCTCCTCTGTGTTAAACACTAATGGTAGCTTAAATTAGATTACAGAACAGACTCCTACTTTGAATGTGAAGCGTGACCAGAGCATTTGCCATTTCCGTTTCCGCTTGAATTTTAATTTTATAGCACAATTTCTTATGCCATTTATTTAAACTATTTTGCTTAATTCGGTAAATTTCCACACCCCAAAAAATAAACTCATAAAAATCGCACAAAAACACATAAACAAGATTTATGGTTATAGTTTCCACGCACACACACGTACACGGACACATTTCAATTGCCATTACGTATACGCAATGTGTAGCGGCCGAATGTCCGAAACAACTTGGAACTGCCTCAGCAGCTGCTGCTGTTGCTTCTACTCCTTTGCGTTTTAATACGTGGTGTTAAATTTGACGTAAAAATTGCACTTAAAAACAAATATAAATATTTGTTTAGGAGGTTTTTGGTGATACTCTTTCATCAGGCAGAGGTATTTTGGTTATAGAGTAGACTAGGCAGTGAAACTGAAATTTAAAAAAATTTTGGCAATTCGTTGGAATTTTTACTTAAACAAAATAAATTCGTAAAAATTATTCCAGCTAAATTCCTTGGTCAAACCTCATATTTCTTTATAGAAGTGTATTAATATGTGCGACTTTTACATTTCTATGTTTGTTTTTTTGTTGTTTTGTTTTGGGTGTCGTGTTTTGATCATCAAAAACAAAACACAAATATTTTATGATATGTTTTGTTTCTTGGAGCGCGCCTTGTGGAATTTCATGGCTACAAATAGTTAATGTATAGTTAATTATTACATAATCACAGTCATGCACGATATGAAGGTGGACTCCTTAACTCACAGAACTCGAAACTCAAGTACATTGACTCGGCTCGTGGTAAATTTATATGTGTCCAACTTTGGTTTATTTTTTTTTGTATGTTTGCTGGCCATAAATATTAATTATAAAACACGATATCCATTATACAACCCGCTGGCACGGAATCATCATCATCAGCAGCAGCGGCAAAGGGTTGCCATATTTCCGGTTCGTGGTACTAAATTTTTTTATTAAAGGTTTATTTAAGCCAAAGAAATTGTACAACAAATCATAGCCTATAGACGAAATGGGCGTAGCCTATTTTTAAATTGCTTTAGCCAAAGAAAAGAAACTTAATTTATTTATACCTACGACTGTGTAATTGAACCACACATGTGCATGAGCTTGCTTGATTGAATGGAATGGAATGGAATGGAATGTAGGAGTCTAATGAAGGGTTAAATAGAAATGGGTATCATTAAACCATGTCTATTAAAAGAATGATTTGTTCGAAATTAGAACATGAAACAAATTTAACAGCATTGGAAACTTAATTGATACAACAAAATAAAAGGGAAAGTGTGCTACATTTAAAGAAAACCAGCTCAAGTCTAGAACGCTTTCTATTTTAACAAAGAGGTCTAGAATTGCTTAATACATTGATCAGAATAAGCTAGCTTTGTACCGCAAATATTAATATTGGTAAATTATCAGGTCATTGGTAAATTAAATTTAGATAACAGTGTGCGGTAGGCAAATGACACGTTTAAATTTTACATAATTATGCAAATTTTGATTAAAATCGAATAAATAATACTGCAATTTGTAGCAACCGCCTTATTGCAAAATGCCCCGCGCCTAACAATTTTACCTCAGGCGCTGGATGCATTCAAATGGCCTGTGGACCCACTGCTAAGCCGCGAGCGGGACCCTATAATACCGTAGCTCTTGCGGGATGGGGTGGTTGTTGCTGCCGTTGTAGATCGCCATTACATATTACTTTATAAAGAGTCCCTACAGAATCTAAAAAAAATAATGAGACAATTCTCATTTTTCTCAACACCATGTCGATGTTGCTGTTGACCAGCAACTGTTGGATGACAGGCCGTACCAAAATAAAAACAAAAAAAACATGAGGCACTCTTAATTTGGAAATGATGGAGCGGTGGTCTTAGATGTTGTTTGCCACGCCTCTTATTCTGTACCCACCCAACCATGGTCTTCAAATATTGTTGTTGGCTGAAGACCCCAAAAATAATGTAGTATTACATTTCAATTATGCTCCCATGTCGTCGGAAAATAGTCTAGTTTAGCAATTCATTTCTATATCTATTATTAACAAAATAAATTCCTACTCCATTTTACAATCTTTCATTTTTCAATAATAATTTCCTGCATTTCGTTTCATTCTGTAGAACTAACAAAACACCCCTCGTTGGGTTTAATACTACTAATAATCAAAAAGAACTAGGATTAGGAGCCAAAGTGCGTTCATGATTAAATATAACGTTTACGAGGTATCATTTAGACTAAGTCAATTCATGGAATAAAATAATTTTTCGGTTTTTATACGTCAAGGTGTATAAGTAGCAGCATAATAATAATTCACATTAATCTTAGATTTGTTTCCAGTTAAATTATCTTTCGTTCTTTTGTCTTTTTATATACAGCTGGATCGTACACGCACTTTATGTTGTCCAATGGTCAGCAACCACACCTCTCCCAAATTTCTAGTTACTTTAACATTTACCAAAAATCATAATCACAACAAAACACTCGTTTTTATGATCTTGTTTGTGACAATAAGCAGTTCTTGTTTATCAGCGAATGCAGCGACAAAACAAAAGCAAAACATATAAGCTGGCCTGGCTGCCTACTTATTTTTGGTTACACATACTTATGTCCCTGTATGCATATGCATGTTTGGACCAAGGCAAAGTAGTATCAGGTAATTACATCCAAATCCGTATGTCTGGACTGAAACTTTATATACTCTGCCTTCGCTTGGTCTCCACACGATCGGAAAATATATATAATATATGAAACAATTATGCATGCAATAGTTTAAACTCACCCTCCGAAATTCAGATGAAGCGCTCCATGGTTTTCAGACGATTTTTCTGCTGCTGTCTAAAGGCTTATGTAAAGTTGGAGAATTAGTTCATATTTAATATTTCCGATTCAAAAATTTAGCACTTTAGATTTTGAGATTTTGGTCACGCAAACAAAAAATATGTGAGTGAGCGTTACAGTTTGAGAGCCACTGGGCTGCATTGCTCAGACGATTTACACTCGCGTGGTTTATTTATTTTTTTCTTTCCATACGCATGTATGTGTGTACGATCACTTGCATTTACAGCATTTGTTTTTAATTGGTTTGTCAACGAATTTTTGTGTGGAAACTTGAAAACTTTTTTGACATATGATCTAGGGTCTAACTACCGTGTTTGCAGAACTAAACCACTTAACCTTCGTTGGTAGACATTTAACACCATTTCTTAGCCAAAGCGCGGTTTACTCGAGTTTTTACACTTTTCTGCAGGGCTTCTTGCCCTCTGCCTGGATTTTCGTTCTTGCTGGCCACTACACAGAAGGTTTGCGCGTTTTCACGATTGTGGGACTGACTCTAGTCGTCTTGGAACTTCACTGTCGTTTATTATTTGTTTGACTGCCACTGACTGATATTGGTTAGAAAGGGCTTCTGCTCTCCTTTCAGCTCACTCTCTCCGGGCCTTGGGGAAGTGCTCTCCCCTGGGACTTTTCTTGCTGTGCGCCTTCGCTGGGTGATGTAAAGCGAGGTTTTAATTTAACCAATGCAACTTGGCGAGAAAGAAAGCAAATGATTCCCAGGGAGATGTCGTATGGCAGACCTTTGGAATATTACACATTTTATTAGGATGGAGTCCACGAGATTGAGATTCTCAAATAATTGTACTTACAGCCAGAAATATTGTGCTAGACGTATTGCCGTTTGTAGCGAAGCAGCATAACGGTGGTTTTTTTTACCCCACGATTGCATCGGATGGCTTAGTATTGAACGGATTAAGTTCAAAGGTTAAGGCCACTTGATCAACAGAAACATTAGCTGCTTGTGGAAGGTTGAACCATCTGCTCTTGGCGACTTCTGAAAACGGAAAGACTGAGATGAGGAAATGAAGCTTGAGGGCAGCCTCAAAATGAGCGAATCGCAAACAGATTGACATCTGTCATTTCTATCGATTACGATCTCTAATCTCCTCTCGACTAGGTTGGTGTCTTGGATAAGCCAGCAAAAAAACAGAAATTTAAATTCAAACTCGATTTAACTTTTAAGCAAAAACAAAGACCGAAAAAAAGATAGCTAAGGGAGGCAGTGAACATATCCTGGCCTCACTTGACAATGCATTAGCTGTTTTCAGTTTTCGTTGTATGTGACTATTACAAATTACAACCTAGACGTTTCCAAGCAGGTGGAAAATGCTAAAATCTTGCCCATTTCCAAAGCAGGTAACGTGTATAGACCAATTTCCATCCTACCTTTCATCTCATAATCATTCGACCAATTGATTTACACCCAAATCAGTAAATTTTGTACAGAAAACCAACTACTGAATGATAAACAGCATTTAGAAAGTGGCTGAAGATATTCGAAGAGAGGTTGACAAAAGCCATGTTACCTTCCTAACTCTCCTGGACTGTAGCTAGGCTTTTGATACTGTGGATCAAAACTAGAAATACCTTACAATTTTTCCACCACTGCTAAGAAATTAATGAAAACATACCTAACCGGCTGCAGTCAGGCAGTCTTAACCTCTTCGCAGACCTCCCATTATTATTTCCCTCGCAGTTCCCCATTATTATTATCAATCTATGTAAATGACCTACCAAATGTACTTTCCAAATATAATGTCCAAATGTATGCTGACGTTCTACAAATACATATGAGTCGACCGGTTAGTGAAGTACCTGAGTGTATAACTGTTTTCAATAGTAAACTAGCATTAGTTGGTGAATGGGCTAGGAAAAATGAACTTCACATCAAAACGTCTATGTCTAAGTGCATTGTCATTTTTAAAAATAAGTTCAACACTAGCAACTTGCCAAAACTTCAAATAAATAATTCCCTAATTGAATATGTAGATCGTGTTAAGAACTTTGAAATTATTTTTAATTACAAACTTTCATGCAACGATCACATTAATTGTGCAGTCGGTAAAACTTACAGTCAGCTCCGCCAACTCCGATTTGTTAGTAGTTTCATACCAATAAAGACAATGCTTCCAATTGCAAAAGCATTCCTAACTCCAGCGTTGTAATATGGGATTGAAGTTTTTGGAAAGTGTGATGCAGTAAGCAGACAAAAACTTAACGTAGCTTTTAATAGTATTGTCAGATTTGTATTTAACAACAAGAAGCCTACTGACCATATCTCGGCATACGCAGCACAAGTCTTTGAATTAGACTTAGATTCCTGGATAAAATTAAGAACATTAATAGCAATTCACAAAATAATTAACTAAATATTATACGCAAATATTCACAAAAATCAAGCTCAGTCGACTCAGCTCGTCGCCCTGATCAAGAATATATATAGTTTATGGGGTCTGAAATGAATATTTCTATGCGTTGCAAACTTCTGGGCAAAATTATAATGCAAAGGATAAGGTTTACATTAATTTCAAAAATTCTGAAAGAATTATACAAACTATGTCTAGGATTGAAATTTTGGGTTGGTAATATGTTGGTACTAAAAAATTGCTAAACTACTTTCGGTTGACTAACATTAAAAATGCATACTGTACTCCAAGTAATATACAATATTAACATATTTTAAAAGTGTATTTTAATCAGTAATGCCAGCCTATTTCACTTTAATCGGAGAATTCACATTTTTTTGTATTTTTCCTCATATAATTCCTCGTCCGGTGGCATTGTAATACTTTAAAGTAATTGATTTTTAAACTTGACACCTTGGCCCTAAGCAGCTTATCAAAGAGAAGTTCGCGAACCTTGAGCCCGCCCCTTAAGCTTAGCCTTTTGTTGAAAAGACAAACACAACAAAAGCCAGCAAAAATATATTGTTTTTTCTTGTAGCTTAAGTAATCAGATACGTCTAATTAAAGAATTTTCATTGGGAAGGAGGTGTTTGGGTATTTGATTACTAAATACTAAACTTGGGTAATTTGAATGTCGTTTTCTCAGTTGCAATTAGATTTAAGTGCAAGGCAGCGACTGGTGATGGTGCTGCTGGCAAATATGAACAGTAAAATGCTTTTAATTTATTGTGACACTAATATACATTAATGTCTGGGACCCATAGTTGAACCCGACCCTGTGGCAGACACAGACACAATTAAAAGTCCATGGCCCAGAGAAATGTTAATGACATTTTGCACCAAGTGTTGCTGGAGATTCTTACTACCATTTCCCCTGTCTCTTACTCTCTCTCACTCCCTCTCTCTCTAGTCAAGCTAGGAGTCGCGGACGTTTCGTCTGTAGAAAATTTTTGAAACTACCGTAATTTGCATATTTTAAGTTGACTTTTATTGCATTAAAAATGGGACTAGCTTTGGCTTTGGCCATTGCGACCACAGAGTGGCTAAAAGTAAAAGAGACGAAGCTTGCGGCCATGCTGTAAATAGGGGGTGACCCCCTAAGCACAGTGGAACCACAATTCAAACAGAATTTCAATTTTGTAAACATTGAATATTCATCTAACAGATGAAGACATGAATTGGGAGAACAATTTAACAATTTTCAGTACTTTTTAAGTATAAATCGTTCTTTAATTAAGAGACAAAACTTAGGGTCTATTTCTTTACTTCAAATAGCTCAGTAAATTGCAAATTTCTAGAAGATGAGAAATGGCCCCTTTATATTAATAAAATAAAATCAAGAAATTTCCATGCTAAAAAGTGAGTCATCAAATTCACTACTTTTTGTTCTTGGGGAGTCAATAGGTTTAGTATAAGTAATTCTTTAATTAAAAGACAAAACTTAGGGTCGATTTTCCTAAGGCCCTTAATATTCCAAAAATAAGATCATGAATTTTCTATACTTAAAGTGAGTCATCGAATTCAGTAGTTTTTGTTTTTGAAAGAACTTAAATTTACTATGAATAAGAGAGAAAACTTATGGCCGATTTCAAAAAGCTGTGGTGGGAGAAGACTCTTTATCTTGCACAGCAATCCTTCTTGCCACACACGATCGAACGCTTGCTTCACGTAGATGAAAACGAACTTCTAAACTCAAATTAAAAGGGCGGATTGCGTTGGCTGAGCTCATCCAAGACAAGTATTTTGCTCAGACTCTCAAAGATTTTCGTCTGAACATCTGAAGGACTCAACCGGAACTTGTGGATCATACTGATCTGGGCTTTCTTCCAGGTCCTTTGGATGTATCACTAAGTTAATTTTCTATCCTATGAAGAGTATGGCTTTGTCAGGGAGTGCCTTCAGCGTCTTGTTGTCGATCCCATCTACTCCAGAAGCCTTTTTGGGCTTTAGTTTTTTGATTATTCTTTTACCTCCGTAAAAGTGATCAGAGAAACTGGCAGTTCGAGAGGGGTTCCACTACGCGAATTCTGGATACAGATGATATTGTTAACGGCGTAAATCTCTCCTCAAGATTTTTCGTACACTCCTCAGCTCGATACTTGGGAGACTTAGCCCAAAAGCCATCTGCCCTTCGGATCGCGAATTTTGGGGTTACCTGACGTTTGTACCTCCTGGAGAGAGACCAGAAAGCATAATTGTTGTTCTCATCTAATATGACGCTCTGTAGAAATCGATCAGTTTCCACATGCTTGTGTCTGATCAGCAGCTTTGACGGACATACCGACATGGCTATATCAACTCAGCTCGTCATGCTGATCAAGAATAAATATACTTTGTGGTTGAAAATGCTTTCTTCTATGCGTTACAAACATCTGGACAATTTTAATTAACCCTCTACAAGAGTATAGAAACTTGTCGAGGAACTGCTTCTACTAGCGCCAAATGCCTGCATCTAATCTACTAGAAAAATCTCCTCCTCCTCAGTGAAATGGTAATTGTACCCCTGCATAGAAGGAAGCATCTCCGACTATATAAGGTGCATACATATATTCTTCATCAGCATGACGAGTTGAGTGGAAAGAGCCATGTCCGTCCGTCTGTCCGTCTGTTTCTATGCTATCTCCTCCGTCAGTTTTAAAGCTATGTTAAACAAACTTTGTACGAAACCTGTTGGTGCAAATACGCTGCACATTTGCCGGAATCGGCCGGATCGGATGACTATATCATATAGCTGCCATAGAAACTATCGGTCGAAAATGTCGTTTTAGTATTAAAAATTTGTTTGTCTTCAACGCAAACGTCCCCAAGCCTCGTATTTCCAAGTTTTCTATGCTTTTACATAATTCCACCAAGTTTTATGAAAATCGGACAACTATTTAGTATAGCTGCCATACAAAAAATATGTCTGACAAAAAGTCTTAGAAAAACTTTTTTGTTTTCAATGCTATCGCTTCCAAACTTGTTTCTGAGCAAAATTACTACTACACAATTCTACCAAGTTTGATCCAAATCGGATGACTATAGCATATAGCTGCCATAGGAACTATCGGTCGAAACTTTTTTGTTTTCAATGGTAGCGCCTTTATACCTTCCAGTTGTGAATATTATCAATTTCCACACTATTTTGGGGAGTTCGGTCAACATCGGATGAATATATCGTATAGCTGCCATATAACAAACTGACAAGCTCAAAGTAGTGGGGCCATCAAGCTACAAGGGTATAGTCGAGCCGAAATTAGCTTTCCTCTATTTTTATAACACTGCACATTGGTTTTTTTGCCTTTTTTTGGCATAAACTCTAGTTGTTAAGATATTAAGCCCAAATTTGGTTTGTACGCATATTTTGGACCCCAAAGACGACATGCAAGGATTCAGTCAATTTAACCAATATTTTATATAGCTGTCATATAAACGATGTGACAGATTTGCTCCAACCTTGTTGTTTCTTATGCTACTGAACTGAAATTTGGTTTGTACTCGTATTTTTTGCTTCTTATACGATTTACAAAATCGGGTTCGACTTGGACCATTACTTCATATAGCTCCTATATAACAGATCTGGACGATTTGAGCTAATTTTGTTGGTTTTTACGCTATTGAACTGAATTATAGTTTGAGTCCGTATTTTAAGCTCTTTAAGCGACTTATTGAACTTTGTTCAATTCGGCACACTATTTTATATAGCTTTCATATAACCGATCTGGCCGATTTGCACCAACTTAGTTGGTTTTAAAGATATTGAACTGAAATTCGGTTCGAACACATATTTTAAGATTTTTTAGCAACTTATCTATTATCTACTATTTCATATAGCTGCCATATAACTGATCTGCCCGATTTGCTCCAACTTTGTGGTATTTTACGCTATTGAACTGAAATTCGGTTTGTACTTTTATTTTTAGCTCTAAATACGACTTGCAAAACTTTTTTGTTTGACGAAAATTTTTTGTATCTCATTCTCATGTAATATTTTCAACTTAAGAACGAATTCAGCTGCAAGTGTTAGTTACTCATAAATCTGCACACTTTCGTTAACAACTTTGCATTTAAAACCCTGTGCAGCGTTGTGCCATGCTTAACTATTACTCCACAAAACACAGCTACATTGGTTAGGGTTAACCTAAAATTACACATTAACAACACGCGGCACAATTGGGCAACCGAAAACAAAAATGACAAACGCGTTATCAACTTATAATCTTCAATATCTGGACTAAAAATTTGCATTTTTGTAATTTTTATTTTGCTTCTAACTTTTTAAGTAGACGCACTAAAAGTTGGAAAATATTTGCTGCCAATTTCACAAAAAACATGGGGCACTCAAACAGCTGATTTCAACAGCCCGTCAACAAAACAGCGTAGCCACAAAGTTTGAATATGTTTTGATTTTTATCTAATAATGTATGTAAATATTAAAAACCAGTTAATATTTGAAATCTACAAAAAAAAATTTTTTGGGGTTTATGCCAAAAAAAGGTAAAAACAAGAAAGAAAGTCGGTCAAGCCCGACTATAACATACTCTGTACCCTTACACTCGCATTTGCTCAGGAGTCAAACGGCCAGTTAACACCCCGCGCACAAAGCGGTGCGCTCTCTAAGTTTCTCTCTCTCTCTCTTTCTCTCTCGCACTAAGATTGCCTGTGTTGAACGGTTAGGGTATGTTGCTGTGGTTATTGGTGGGGGGTGGGTGGTGTTAACTGGCCGTTTTTTGCTCATAACTTGAGTATCGTTCATCCGATCTTTATCATTTCTTCAGCAAATCGATAAATAATTTTGTTTACAAGGTATCTGTAGGAGATATGACGTTTTTTCCAAATTGCGATGGCGGGAGGGGGCATGGCAAAAATAGAAAATAAACTTGATCTGCCTGCAAGTATAAGAAATATATGCCCCATATATGTCAAACCTCTATCTCTTACCATCTCGGAGATCTCTTCGCTCATACGGACGGACGGACAGACAGACAGACGGACAGACGGACATGGCTATATCGAATCGGCTGTTGATGCTGATCAAGAATACTTTATAGGGTCGGAAACGATTCCTTCTCCCTGTTACATACTTTTGCACAAACTTAATATACTCTATGTACCTTCGGTACAGAGTATAAAAACCACTGTGCATTGTGAACCATTTTTGAACAAAAAAATTTTGATACCAACGAGACCAGCAAACTTTGAAAGGTACCTATAGTAGCTAGAAAATCTAGGCTGGGTTTGTTCTTAATGGCTAAGGTTTTCTTGTAATGGACTCTTGAAGTTTTTTGATTTTATTGAAAAAATGTCTTATTTTTAAAGTCTATATCTCATAAACTATTTGAAATTTTCCTTTACTGTCTTCTGCAATTTTGTAGCTCTTAACCGGGCCTACAAAACACTTCCTAAGACCAGCTCAAAAAAAAAGCTTCTTCATGCTCAAAATCACAAAAATGTACAAAAATTCTACCTTTTCCATTGTTTTTTTGCCTTTATGCTTAGAACTCTCTCAAAGTGGTTATTACAAAAGCTTTGGGAAAAAACCGTGATGAAAATTTTAAAGATTTATTAAAAAACATGTTAAAATCTTTTCAAGCTATCGTCGTTCGATGTCCCTGAAATTGCATTTCCTTAATAACCACCTAAAAGAATTCGCTAGCCAATTATCTACCGAATCAGATGAGCAAAGTGAACGTTTTCACCAAGTATGTAAGCATGCCAATGGAAAAAAAGGTTCAAAGGAAAAAGAGTAGATTCTATGCTTGGCGTGGTATGTTGGTGGAGTCAGAAAATTTCGATTAGCTAAGATAAAGACGACTACGAAAATAACGATGATAATGATGAAAGTAATGTGTCTTGGGATTGCCTATCGAGCTCAGATGACTCAGACGGTAAACAATTTCAAAAGAGATTAAGAATGTTAATAGAAGCCAATTAAAATATTAAAGCTATAAAACATAAAAACCATTCTTTTTGTCTTGTTATAAAGCTTAGCTCTATAAAAAGCAATGGAAAAGATAGAATTTTTGTACATTTTAGTGATTTTGAGCATGAAGACGGTTTTTTTTTGAGCTTGTCTAAAGAAGTGTTTTGTAGGTCTGGTTAAGAGCTACAAAATTGCTCAGTAAGTAAGTAAGTAAGTAAGTAAGTAAGTAAGTAAGTAAGACAGTAAAGTTAAATTTTAAATACTTTATGAGATATACACTTTAAAAAGAATACATTTTTTAAAAAATCAGAAAACTTCAAGAGGCCAATACAAGAAAACCTTAGCCAATCAGCCCAAACCCAGCCAGGATTTTATTGCTACCATAGGTAGCTTTGAAGTTTCGTTGGTCTCGTTGGTATCAAAATTTTGTGGTGCACTGTGTAATTGAAACTGGTCACATTTCTGAGGCATTCCGACTCCTCCACTGATTCAATATGCTTATTTATGCCTTCTCCATTGTATTCTTTTTTAATTATTCTAGTTATTGTTTTGTATACTGTACGAAACTGGCTCACTGCTAACGAACTGTTCAATGTTCACTTTTGTGAGCAATCTGACACTCTTTGACAACGATAAGTTGCGTTCTTACCAAAAGTATGGCTTATCACATCGCTTGGATTTGATATTGTCGTACCTAACGTACAATCGGCTCCATTTGTACTTAATTCAAGTAATTAAATTTTGTTGTAGAGTCTCTGTGGAAGAAGACTGTCACACTGATTTCAGTAGACGGTAAATTCAAGCCGGCAAATGGTAACAGTTGCTTATTTTTCAACAGTTAATTCCTTCACTTATTTTTGGCTTTATTACTTAGGAACTCATCAAATCTCAAAGAAAGCTCTCCACTGTGCCTTCCCTCTCTCTCTCTCTCTCTTTAAATTTGCTGCCTTGCTTGTCTGATGGGCTTTTCAACTTGAGTTTCCATTTGGCCCTATGCTAAACTAGTGAAGGACAGATTACAAAAATACAATTAAAATGTTTTAGTGAAAATTAACTGCAGTTTAAATAAAATGCTACGTTGGCCAGAATCTACTTTTCCACTCTTTCCCCCACAATCCCGCACTATTACTGTTTCACTCTACTGTAGATGATGATGACAGCCACGTTGCTTGTTTCTCTTGGCGGTTTTAGTGGTTTTAGGGTTTTACGTTAAGTATACGCACCGAGTGCACCTGCAAGGGCCAAGATGTTTGCCCAAGGTGTGTGGCTTGAAGGGGATTTTGCAATTTGTTAGACTTCTTCTTGGTCGTTGCCATCGTCGTCGTCGTCGTCATCGTCATCATCATCATTATCATCAACAGCTGCTGTTGTTGTTGTTGTTGTCTGCGGTTGGCCTAGAAAGTTAATTGAAAAAAAAAAAATAACTAAAGAGAAGCTCTAGCCTGTGCGGAAAAAAGGTTTAATTTAAATAAACTACCGACTAAACCAGCCAGCATATAGAGTGAGGTTGTTTTTGAAGTGGAGTATTTTCTGTGGCCAGGTGTTGCCAACTGCTGTGGCTTAAACGTGTAACCAAACGACGTTTAGACATTTGGCTGTCTTTTGCCTTGACTTGGTCTATTTGGTTTGAGGCATAGACAAAGTCTAGTCTAGTTTAAAATTGAAATAGATTGAAAAAATAAATGAAAATTTTGACAAACCAAAGTCAAAACTTCAGTTTGGCTTTAAGTTGAACCAATCCAGACTAGAGATAACAATCAATACATCAGAATGAGAAAAACTGTAAACTTAAGTTTAGCTTCTCAAATACAATAAAGGTTACAGTGCAACAGCAAACGAGAACAAACCAATAAGTTGAGTTTTATAATAAAGTAACAAAAATCTGTTGACCTGACCCTTAGACTGAACTTTCCAACAAGGCCTTGAGGGTTGGAGGGTGCCTATACATTTACTGTTGTACTTCAGTAGCTTCTTCATGTTGTTGTTATTGTGGTTGCATAGTTCTCTGGGCAATCTGCTGTTTTTCCAATTTTATGCAAAACAGTTTTTGAGCAAACACAAAGTTCAAAGGTGTTGACCAAGTCACAAACAAAAAAAAAAAAACGCACAGAGTATATTGAATTTGTTTTAAATGGCAGGCATAATGAGACGACAGGAGCTTGGAAAAAGTTGCCGTACCAGAATGCTGGGTCAGGTCAGATGGGCAATCAATTTATGGCTCCTGCGGGCACTTTAAATAGAATTTAAATGAAATTTTCAAATTTGTTCAAAAGTATTTCCAACAATTTTTAAATATTTACATAACCACGCCCAAGAAGCTACTGAAAAGAAGGCAGTCAAAAACTTTTATTAAATTTTTGCCGCCTTTGTAAGCCATAAAGCACTTGGTAAATGTAAATTACACATGAAGAAACACCCAAAGCAGGACTAATTTTATACACACACACACATAGAGCGAGAGAGACAAAGGACATTTATGCCAACACCTTCTAATCAAGCAAAGAGCTTAAAATAAAGTAAAAGCAAAGAATGAAATGAAAGATATTATGAAATTTCAAACACACCCTTCTCTCCGAGCTCACACACACACACACACACGTAATACGAAAATAGCAAAAGGCACAAAGAGGGTGCCAGCCCTTTTTGCAATACAACAAAAAATAGAAATACATGCATATACACATATAACACACATAACTGTCAACCAACAGAGCCTCTTTCAACGCCCACCCCTCTCTGCCCCCGCTGTGCTCTGTTGATGCGTGTTTGTTAATGAAATGTTTGCCTTTCGCATTTAGTTACGCTACGTTAGACACTTTTGCTTATTAGTGTAAAGCGCAACTTAAAGACACAAAGACATTGCCTACTTCTAGACACAGGGTGCAGGACACACAGACAGGCGACGACAACAAAGGCCGCAAGGCGAGTCTTTTAGCTGCTGCTGCTGCTCCTGCTTCAACTGCTCAGAGTTCAAGGTTAGATACGTGTGTGTGTGTGGTAGTTGCCTTGAATTCTGTTTTTTGGCCAGATTTGGCGCAGTGCGATAATTTCCAAATTTAACTTGGGACATGTGTCTATGTCTCTCTATGTGTGTGTGTGTGTGCTGGTAAGTTTTTTGGGCAATTAAAAATTAAATTGCGCATATATCACGTACCATCGAGCAAGCCTGGGTTCACAAAAGGGCCAGGCAATGCCTTTTTAAGTTTAATTGGATTTTGAAGGCTGCTTGGGGAGCTTGAGGAATTTTAGAATAATAATGAAGGCAAATTGAGCAGACGCACACAAAATAGTTAAATCCTTTTTTGGTTAAGGAATTTATGTGACTAATTGAAAAGGCAAAGCAAGAAGGTAGAAATTATCATAAATTCTGTCGGTTTTTTTTAATCTTATCTTAAAGGAAACTGCAGCGCGTGAAAATGTAAACAATTATTGTGTGGCCACGTTTTTAGAGCGAAGCTTTTTTTAGGGATTTTCGACTTAAGGACTAAAACTAGAAAATTTTGGTCTTTGAGATTCTTTAAATTTTTTAGGCTTCTTTTGTCTTTGAAGTGCGCGTGTATCGAGTACAGAGTATGAAGCTTTGAGAGTCGAGTTTTGAGTACTGAATATCGAATACTGAGTATTAAATACAGAGTATCGACTATTGATAATCCAGTACTGAGTCCTGAGTATAGAGTACTGAGTATCCAATACTAAGTGTTGAATACTAAGTATCGAGAGCATAATACCGAGTACAAAGAATCGTATACTGAGTCTTGAGTATCAAGAACTGAGTTCGAGTATTGAGTTTCGAATACTGAGTTTCGAATACTGAGTATTATTTCGAGTACCCAATATCAAGCACTGAGAATCAAGTACTGAGTCCTGACGTGTAGGATTTCAATATCTATACGCCTCGTGTTGAAAAGCTAAATGCTGCGTGGGCAAATGCAAAATTTACACGACATAAATCTACACCAAATCTACACGAACGTGTAGGGTTTCTACACGCGACGTGTGAATATTGAAATCCTAATCCTAAACGAAAAATGTAGCTCTAATTCTGAATTCTTACATTTTTCGTTTAGAAAACTGATCTCCACACGCGACGTGAAGGTTTTCTGGACGAAACGTGTAGCGTTCTCATTTCAACACGTGGCTACTAAGACTCTCAACACGTCGCGTGTTGCTTTCTCATTTCAACACGTGGCGTGTAGCTTTTCAACACGTCGCGTGTAGCTTTCTCATTTCAACACGTGGCGTGTAGCTTTTCTGCGCGTTTTAATTTTGTATTTTTTGTAATGAATTGTACAACCAAATACAAAAAATAGAATTATAAAATCTTTTCCCGATTTCTTTCCATTAGTTTTAAAAAACCAGGTAAAATGCAGCCGCCTACACCAGAAGAGGGCCTTAATCTAATGTGGGCGGTAAGGGTGAGCGTGCTCGGATTGTTGAACAACTTTGCCCAATTATTATACACTTGAAGTCTATCAAATGTGCCAAATTGCAATTGTCTAACTACATTTTTCGAATTTATGCCGCCCAAACTGAAATCTGGCCCAATGTGCCTTGTAGAGATACCCATGTCCGTCTGTCCGTCCGTCTGTCCGCCTGTTTCTATGCGATATCCTCCGTCTGTTTAAAAGCTATCTTAACCAAACTTTGCACTAAGTCTTTTGGTACAAAGACGCTAGACATTTATCGGAACCGGCCGGATCGGATAGCTATAGCATATAGCTGCCATAGGAACCATAGGTTGAAAAAGTAGTTTTAGTAAGAGAAACTTTTTTGTCTTCAACGCAAACGTCCCCAAACATCGTATTTCTAAGTTTTCTATGCTTTCACCTAATTCCACCAAGTTTTATTGAAATCGGACAACTATATATTATAGCTGTCATACAAAAGATAGTTCTGAAAAAAGTGTTAGTAGGAAAAATTTTTTTGTTTTCAATGCTATCGCTCCCAAACTTGTTACTGATCAATATTATATGCTACCACGTAATTCCGCCAAGTTTGATCCAAATCCGATGACTATAGCATATAGCTGCCATAAAAACGATCGGTCGAGAAAGTAGTTCTAGTGAGAAAAACTTTTTTGTTTTCAATGGTTGCGTCTTTATACTTTCCATTTATGAATATTATCGGCTTCCACACAATTTTTGGGAGTTTGGTCAAAATCTGATGAATATATGATATAGCTGCCATATAAGAGTGCTGCTTGCGGGCTCGAGGTCAGAAAGAAAACTGGCATTTGTTGATTTGTCTCCAATATATTTCGGATGCACATCGGCATCCGTCTTCAGCGGACACTACAAGGAACAATTCACCAATTATAACAATACATTTAAACAAAATTTTGAACATTTTTACATACAATATTTAACACGTCTGTACCGCTTGACGTGGAGTTTAATACTAAGCTATTGTTTGTTCATTAGGTGCCTGTATATGTGGGCGCAGTTGTCGGTGTCCGTTTTGTAGTTTAGTCTCTTGTCTGTTGTTGTATTTATTATATGTAACATTTCGAGAGTGAAGCGTTTCTTGTAGTTGTTCTACTTGTTGTAAGATTGTCGGTTTCTTCGAACATTCGGCGAGTGTCCGCTCTCCATACAGTGTGTCGACAGTGCAGTTTTTTGTATGGTCGTTTGGTGTCGGAGTTTATAATCGGATTTATGTTGGGATATCCTCGTTTTGAGTTTTGAGCTTTGTTGTTCCTATGTATAGTTTGTTGCACGCGTTTTCCGAGATTCCCATTACATGGTATTTTGTATATCACATTACTTTTGTCTGTTTTGTCAATTTTAGACTTCGTCTTGTTGAATAGTTGTCCCATTGTGTTTGTTGGCTTTGTGAGCTATTTGTATGACATTTTTGTTGAAGCAATCGGATTTTGCAAAACGTTCTGAGAGGTCCGGTACATAGGTTAGTGACCTATACGACTTGGGTTGTCTATCCTCTCTTGGATTTGCTATCTTGTTTCTCTCTATTAATGTTTTTATAACACTCATAGGAAAGTCATTATTCTGCAGTATAATTTTAATTTCGGAAATAACGTCATTGTGGTATGTCTCGTCGCTAATACTCAGCATTCTGTTAATACAGCTAACCGCTGTATTTATAATCATATTTTTTGGGTGTTTTGAGTAAAAATTTATTATTCGTCCTGATGCTGTGGGTTTTTTGTACCATTTAAGTTTTACTTTATCTCCATGTCTATTAATAGTCGTATCCAAATAGAGAAGTGTTCCATCTATTTCCAACTCCGTGGTGAATTTCAAGTTCCGATGGAAAGAGTTGAGTGCGTCTAGTGTATTTTGGACCTCGGTTTCCTTGATTATCGCAAATAAGTCGTCTACATATTTAGTTAGCAGTCTTGGTGGGTGCGTCAGTTTCTTTATTGTGTTGTCAAGTAATTCTTCCATTACAATGTCAGCTATTACTGGAGATGCTGGGGATCCCATTGGCATGCCTTTCAATTGGGTGAATATCTGATCCTCGAACTTGAAATATCTATTTTCAACGATGCAAAATTTTATAATTTCCATAAACAGTAGTTTTGGGTATGCTGGTGTATTGCTGTATTGATGTCCATTTCTTCCTAATGATGTCTAAAGCTAAATCTGTGGGAATACGATATAACAAACTGGCAAGCAAATGTTCAAAGTAGTGACGCCATCTATAGCTGAGTTTGGGAAATAACTCAGCTAAGAATGTTCTACGAAAATAATTTAAAACCTTAATTAATATAAATTATACAAGCTACAAGGGTATACAAACTTCGGTCGAGCCGAAGTTAGCTTTCCTCTCTTTTTATTTTTTAACTTTATCTTCCTTTTTTAGGGATCGAACTCTGAACCCCGCTGACACTTATCGCAAGAGTCGGCATCTCAACCTTCACGACTATTGACCTCACTCCTTGACCCTTGGCTTCCCCAAAATTTCAGCAAATTCGGTAGCTATGTGTACTGAAAGAGATCAAAAAATTCTTGGGAATCAGTAGAACACTTCTCTGTGTACAATAGAAATATTCTTTTTAGCCGCCGGAATCTCTCAACATATTTAATCAACTGCAATATAACTCTGAAGTTTTATTAGTCTTGGCAAAAAAAGTTAGCAAAGCAACAGCGACAAGTTTTTGGGACATAAACAAGACAACTTTTTAAATGTCGATAGCAAAGTCTGCTGGTGAAGACACTTGGGGTCCTTGAATAGCTAGACAGACAATCAAAATTTGCTCTGTTGTGTATATTGCTTTGTGTAATAACACAGGGTTAAAAGCTTTTGCAAAAGAGAAGATAGCAAGCTTTCCATTTATGTATTTTTGGTCGGTAAAAACTTAAATCGATTGTCCGTTTTCCTCCAGTGCGTCAAGCATACGAGATATTCCCCAGGGCTGCAAACCCACTCCAGAGTCGCAGACTCACATTCAACATTCAATCCAAATTCTCACATACTTTTTTGCATCCAAGAAACTTAATTTTTTGACCTTAGAACAAAATTTAGCTAGCAAAGAGACATATTGCTGAATTGTATAATCGTCAAAAGGAACTAATTAATAAAAGCATCAATGATTCTTCACCAAGTTCATATTCTTATGAAGATGAAATGAAATCTTTAGCTTAAGCTGTATGTCTGATAACTCATATGAAAAACTCAAAAATGTTCTGAATATATGAGAAGTAGCCAATCCATTATACAATAACTACAAAGTAGCGCACTACGCAGCTTCAATATTCTCAGTTGGCCTGGGCTCGATAACTCAAAATTGTAATCTGGGTGTGAAACTTGTATCAAAAGCTGTCCAAAAATGTAAGTAACGACTGAGTGGCCCTGATTTTTGTGTGTGTTGTAACGAAAAGGCACTTCCGGTTGCGCTACGTTGCAGTTTAAAAATATCGAAATTTGCAATCTAAGTCAAGTCCTTCTAGTAACTTTTTTAAGAACATAAAAGGTAATTTCGTTTCCCAAAATAAATCATTTCTCTCACTGATAAAAACAAATGTTTACCTCTTCTGTGTGTGTGTGTGCCCAACTCCCAACACATCATAGTAAATGCTCCATTTCATGTACAAACATATAACACACAAAATGTTCTTGCCTCAACTTGCTTGCATGATTTTGCCATAACAATTCTCATTTCAAATGCCATCAACAAAGTGCATTTAAAATTTTTTTATTTTTTTTTTTTGCTTGCCAACAACTACAAAAACTAAGTGTGAAAAACTAAAATGGTGTCACCTAATTTCACAACAGCTCTTGGCTACGCATCATTGCATAGGACATGTATACAAACAACATACAACAGACAGAGACAGAGAAATGTGTGCTAAGCACCTGAGCAAGTGAGTTGCAGTTGCATTTTACCCATTTTCCCAGTTTCCCCAGACTGAGAGACATACAATTGTATGCATATTTAATAATTCATAACTTTCTAGATTACAGGCGAACAAAAAATACAAAAATACTCTATGAATATTCAGCAGAGAAACTCACTTTTTGTTCGTTATTCTTTACTTTAAAAGAATCTTACTTTTTTATTATTTTGTCTGTCGTCATCGTTTCTCTATTCTTTTTGGCTTTTATTTTATTTCTTTAAAGTTTTCATTCTGTATAAATGTGGGTCATTGCATATGAGTAGGCTCACTCTCACTAGCCCACTTACCTTTTGTCTCTGGGCGACGAAACAAAGGAGCAACAAAAGGGACATACATAAGTATGAAAAGGAAGGACATACGTGCCTTCCCAAAATAAAAAAAAACCTTTATTTTATGCAAAATAGTTATGTGTTTTTCGATTCTGTGTATAAAGAACATTTGTTGTATTTTTTTTTTAGTTTTTATTGTTCTTGTTGCAGTTGTAAACGTAGCAGGTTTTTTGAGTGTTTTTTGGTATTGATTTTTGCATTTTTAGGTCGCACGTTTGTCGGCGGCTGTGTCGTCGATGTGAGGTGTAGTAGGTGGGATAGTTTAATAGCACACACACGCACACTCCCACACACACGTTTAATGAAGTCGTTTTTGCGGCAGATTTATGTAACGAGTCTTACACGTGGCTTTAATACTAAATGTGCTAAAAATAATCATTTCTAAAAATATTCGAAATATCTGTAACTTTAGTCAACAGGCACTCAACATGCTGCTTGAAGCTCTTTGATCTTTTAGAACAACCCACGCTTTAGTTGCGACAAATTACACAAATGTCAGTGGTCTTTTCGTTTCCCCCTCTCTGCTAAAAATAACCATAAACCTGCTAACCCACAAAAATCGTTGCCTACTTTCCAGCAGCTGAAACTTTAAAATCTAAAAGCAACATTATAATAAATTTTTAATAAAGTTTCGAGCAATAGAAATGGTTATTTTTAGCCACAGCAAGTGAGGCAAGCAACGCTGTGGCAGCAACAGCAGATAAAATATGACATTTATAGCCGGTTGCCCGGCTGGCATACCTAAAAGTTGAACGCACCCGTGGAGCACTGCCACGAAGGAGCAGCGCAAGTGATGTGGCTTATTTAAGTCAGCGGGATATGCAAACATAAATCGGTGGTGATTTTGAATGTGGTTGAGCATTGAAGGTTGTTCGGTGAGGGCGGAAATGAAATATACAAGTGCAAGTAGAGGGTAGTTCTGAAGAGGAATTTAAGCATCACAAAAAAGGAGAGAAATGTTTAAAACAACTGCGAAAAAGTGGAAGATTAAGTTGCATTAATTTTATTTTTATAAATAATTGCATTTCAAGTGTTTATTAAATAACAAAATTAATATATCTATTTGTTTTCTTCTTTCTTCTTGCAGGTAAGATTTCCCATCTAAAATTAAACTTTTGATAAGTTAAACCGGCTGAAAATGAGTGAGTTTGTGGTTTAATAGAACAGCAATTCATATGATTCCGTTATTTCAGCGGGCGCTATTACCTTAACCTGATGTAAATATATTCAAAAGAAAATAATTGTAAACAGGGAATCAAACCGAACCGAATTTCGGTTCCAGTTTCGGTACGTACCGAAACTTCTGTTTCGGTAAAAGGTTCTGTTTTATTATACTCTGTACCGAAGGTACATAGAGTATATTAATCTTGAATCTTGATCAGCATTAACAGCCGAGTCGGTATAGCCATGTCCGTCTGTCCGTCTGTCCGTCCGTCCGTATGAACGAAGAGATCTCGGAGATGGTAAGAGATAGAGGCTTGACATGTATGGGACATATATTTCTTATACTTTGACACGCACCGTCCCGCCCCCGCAATTTGGAAAAAACGTGTATCTTCCACAGTTTTGATGATAGATGGTTCGTACCTTCTAGAGTATCTAGTAATCAAAATTATTTATCGATTTGCTAAAGGAATGATAAAGATCGGATGAACGATTCTCAAGTTATGAGCAAAAAACGGCCAGTTAACACTCCAACCCACCCCACTCATAACCACAGAATTCCATTGAACAAAGGCAAGCATAGTGACAGAGAGAGAGATAGAGAGACTTAGAGAGCGTACCGCGTTGTGTGTTAACTGGCCGTTTGACTCGTGACCAAATGCGAGCTGCGACATTAAGGGTGCAGAGTATGTTATAGTCGGGCTTGACCGACTTTCTTTCTTGTTTTTTTTTTTATTTCGGTATTCGGTTCCGTTTCGGTACCTAGATTTATATTTCGGTATACCGGTACGTACCGGTATGGATCGGTAAAATTAACAGAAATTTTAAGACCTAAGTCCAAACAAAGTGAGTTACAGAGTAGTGATTGCGGGTTAATAAAATTCGCACAGCCCAGCCCTTTAATAATTGAATTTCGAATTTGGCGGAATCCGAGGTCGTTCATCAGGGCAAACGGCCTTCCATCAACCGTGCACAGAGAAACACACGCATCTTGAATAGTCTGTTTGGTAATTTTCACCCGAATGCTGGGCTTAAACAATTCATCAATGCACCTGGACCTGGAACCAGCAGTTTTCTTTTCCGGTGCTTGATTTGTGTTTTGCTGATCGACTTGATTGTCAAGCCTTTTTATCAAGTTGGCGTGAGATCGGGCAATGTGCTTTTTTAAATTTGTTCCATGTAAATGTAAAATTGGCTCAAACAGCACCTCCAAAGGAGGGCCAGGGCCAAGCTTCTCTCAATCTCTTTTTCGCACAAGAGAAAGGGACCTACAGTTTAACGCCGAATCCGAAGGGCAATTGTTAGAAATATTTTTTCTATGATCGCCCTATTAAAAAGGAAAGAACATACATACATATAAGTCATTTATGTGCCCTTGCAACTGGTATATAGACATACATGTACATATTTATGTACATATATGTACAATGTACACACAAACATAGTTTTCGCTTCTTTTCATCAGGGGTATGCAAAGATTAGCATGTACATACATACATTAAGACAGGCTATTTAACTTTCTAAGCACTTACATACGAATTAAGTATGTATGTTTGTATATACCTGAGAGAAAAGTCTCGAAGCTTTCATATGTATGTGCAATAAACTGAGTATCATTATACATTGTACATTGTACATACATATGTATATGTATATATTTCCAACTCACCTTAATTTTTTGTCCACACTCGATTATTAAACAATTGCTTACAATTTCTTCAATGTCAAAGGCGAAATACTTCCGATACACATTTGTATTTGGCCCTGGCGTTTTAAGCGATCGTTTAGATTGCTTTGCAACTCTTAAATAAATTAGTTACTCTTTGCAGTTTCGCAGCACAAACACGAATAAAAATTTTACGAGGATTAACCGTAGGCGTCTGTACACTGAGCTCTTTCGGTTTGCATAAAAAAGGGACAGCATCCGAAGAATTCGCAGAAAGCCAACATGCAAAAACGGAACTTAAGTGAAAGACCGCCAAATATATACATATTTTTGTTGCTGTTTTTGTTTCAGTATTTTTCACAGAAACTTATATGCAGACCCGGCCAGCCATAGCTACCACGAGCCGAAGTCAGTTGTTTTTCTACGCAAACTCGAGCCGAACTCATAATAGTGTGAGTCGGTGAACATTGAATTGCTAGTAAAATGGCTGTAGTATGGAGAGAGCTCTCTTGCTAACCAACACAAGCACACTTTTTTGTCCTCTCCATTTGGCCGGCATTTTTTGCTTATATGCATAGACAAAAACAATATCTTTTCTCTCTCTCTCTCGCGCAGTCAGCAGCTCTGAATATAGAGATGACACTCTCTGACGCAGGTAGCAGCTCTGAATATAGCGATGACAAAATTCCGTGCGGCAACTACGGAAGGTAAAAAAAAAAAAATCGATCAGAACCGAAACTGATTAGGTTCTTTTCGGTCTTTTCGGTCTTTTCGGTTCTAAATATATAGGTTCTCGAATAATTATAGCTGAAAATTGGGGCAAAATATCGCTGATGATCAAACTGTGATAGTTTGTGAAATAGCTATACGATCAACCAGCCTCCTTTGTGTTGTTGTGCGTGTCTTGTTTAAGAAAATGTTAAAAATCGTAACTAATAGACCTAGAGCCTGCTAAAATGTGTTCTTTTCGGTCTACGGTTCTGGTTCCGGTTTGATTTCCTGATTGTAAAAGATCTTAATTTTTTTAATGGAATCACGAAAATAAATAGAAATAACTAGATTATACCCGCTTACCTAAATTTTTAATCAATTATTCCATATTTTTGTGTGTTGCTTTGAAAATGAGTTTGAAACTAATTGGACGAAAATTAAAAATTTACCCCACCAACCAGTTGGGTGGTTTTTACAAAGAAGTGCATAATATATTTATGAAATTTTCAAATGAAGCTTTAAGGAGGTCCCTAGTAACGGTTTCGTTTGGAGCGATCAGCTCATTTTGCACAACGACAAGTTGATCCCACCAGATGGTTGTCTTGAACCTTAGAAGTCTTCCTTGTCAAATTTATCACGTTTAGTCCTTCGGATTCGTTCAGCAACTAGCAGTTCGGAAATTTGACCCGTTGTTTTTAATCTTTTTTACATTTTTTCAGATATTTATTTCCACATTATTAGCTGTGCTCTGACACTGAATTCAAGTATTTACATGGGCCTTAAGTCCGCAAAAATCTGGACATTATGTCCGAATTTCATGCGGACTTAGCGGCCATATCAACTCTGAGTGATATTTCGACGTACACTACGACTAATTTTCATATGGTCTTTAGGCCGGTGGGCTTTATGTCATGTCACCGTTTGATGATAACACTGTGCAACACTAAAAAGTTGATCGCGTCGTGACCTAAAAATTCTAAAAGGGTATGATGGTAGTATAAAAACCTTGGCTGGGTTTGGAGTGATTAGCTGCCATTTTATTTTTATTGCACTTTAAAGTTTTCTGCTTCTAATCGACATTTGAAACTCCACAGCTCGTCAATTATTTGGAATTTTCCTTTAACGTGTTAGACGAAGTGGTTGCTCTCGTTTTGGCTTACGAAACACTTTTTAGTCGCAAGTCAAAAATGTCACATCTTCATACTCGAAATTACAAAAATGTCGTAAAATCATCATGTTTTCCGCTCATTTTTTCCGAGTCTTGAAAACGTTTTCGAATTTGACAAAGCAAGGTGGGGCAAAAAGTTAGCTTGGAATTAAATAAACAAACGGTTGGAACATACCAACTTCATACGATTGAATCTTCATATAGTTATGGGTCTTTAGGCAAGTAGAATTTTCACCAACACTCGAAAAATTTCCATTTTTGATAGCAATTTTCTGACGCAATCCAAAATTTCCATTAAAGTATATTAAATCAATAAAGTTGTTAAAAGAACATAACTTAAAATACCAACATAAATAAATTTAATTTTATTACTTTTTTTTACAGAAAATATTCGTTTTATTTCAATTTTTTGATGACAGTTTTATATGTTTGTAGGCATAGTTATAGAACTATATGAAATTGTTTGTTTGTTTATTTTGGTTTTAGCTTCAACTTTGTCCTTTACAACTTGTCCAAATTTGTAGCGGGTTTCAAGATAAATTTGAAAAACTGTCAAAAAGTGTTCAAAACTTGGTTTTTCTGGGCAATTTTTGTTATTTTAAGTATAAAGATTTGTTTTTTTTTTATTTGCTACAAAGAAATGTTTTGTATGCCAAGCCAAGAGCAACAACTTTGAATTTTCCGCAAGATTGGTATGCAGTTTTCAAAAATTCAAAGTTAAATATTATTAAATCAGATCTGGAAAGAAAATGTAGAACACTAGGCCGAACAGAAATCGACAGTTTGTGAATTCTTGTCATTGCAGTTTCATACTTGATTGGCTTATTTCGAAATTGAACTTTCAGATTTTTTTTTTACTTAAATTAAAAAATACTGGTAAATGGATTTTGGTTCTTCTTTGAGTTTTATAACCGGTCGGTTTAAAATTAAAGGTTGATTCACATTTAAATTATGTAAGAACGAACCATATTTAATATATTAGGCCTAAAATGGAATAATATCCCTTAAAATTGTAATAGAATAAGGACAGGAATTTCATTTTGAGTAGTTTAAGTTTCTAATTTAAAAATTCAAACGAGATAATCTTTCCCTAATCCATCAGATAGCTTCCCTAGTGTGTTTTTATATACATTTCGTGCAAGTTTCTACTGGATTACAAGCTGCTTAATCCAATTTGATCCTTTAAAACTGAGTTTTCTATATCTAATCTCATTTCATTCTATAAATCGTATGCTGCAACTGGCAGAATCCAATAAAGCAACTTTTCATACTTAAATTCCAAATAGACTTAAGTCATCATCTGCTTTTTCCGGTTGCCTGCCAAGTCTTGGGAAGTCTTAAAGCCTCTTTAAGTCAACTTAATAAGCAAGCCACCTGCCTCCTTGGCTTTAGAAGAGAGATTTACATACTAACATAACTATGTAGAAGCTATTGTGAGGCGGTGAGCCACAAAACTCAGCCAGCTCATAATCTTAAATCTAGGCAATATGAACCAAACCAGAATGTCTGAGGAAACTATGCGAGTGTTTCTTTTGTCCCAAAAAAACACACACACATAATGATATGCAAATGTGCAGAAATAAGTGTGTTCAACACACACACACATCCCAGAACATCAAAGTGTAGGCTAGGAATTTTTGTTGTTTTCGTCTTGGCAGCTGCGTCAGCTAGTTAGGACTGGAGTGGGAGCCAGGCAACGTTAATGAAATGTGCAAATGTACCAATTGACCGAACCAACCGTCTCCGCCTTCGCCTCAAGGCGCTCATTTAGTCATTTGCATATTAAAAGCTTTTGTCGCACAAAAGGTTAAATCAAAAGATATAGCGCTATAATTTTTTGCGCCTTTTGGTTTTCCGCACCAACCAAACACTCCACCCTCTTGCATTTGTTAACATGCGAATCAAGTCGAGACGAGGCTAGGGGTGAAGCTTGGAGTGGTGGGTGGTTGTTGGGTGTGCGTGTCGATAAAATATTTTACTTTGACGCTATGTAAACACTTCTGTGGCATTTCTTTGGATATTATGCGGACCAGCAGAAGTAGAGGATTTTGGGTGGCTGATGAGGATGAGGTTAAACATTTGTCATTTGATTGAGTCCTTAGTGTTTGGTGCATTTCGGAATTTGTTTGATTAGCTTGATTAAGAATGAAGTTGGAACTATGATAAAAAGTCCGAAAAGCAAATCGATTAGAAATAGGTTTAGTGGTTCAACGAGATCTTTAATCAAATGAAGTCGTGGATTCGGTTCGTCTTTTTTCACCCACTCTTTTTCATATTTTAAATAATGCAATCGCATTGTTTTCTGTTAATCAGAGCAGAATATTTACATTTTCATCACATTTTACACAAGACAACAACTAATACATGTCCTCATATCATAATAATGGGTTAGAGCTTCCTGCTTTGCCTCTGACTGGCTAAGCTGCTTTATACCAGCCACTACAACAGGCAGGAAGCTAAACAGGAACAACGACCTTTAACGCTCTTTACCCATTAATGATATTCATGCCGGCTATTTCCTGGTCTGGACCACAGCTTACTCTTCATTCTACTTTCTGTTTTTTTTTCTCTTTAGTTTTTTTCCTTTTCTATTTTCTTCTGAACTAGAGAGGGGAAATAACTTACAATGTGCCTGTCTCGTGTGTATGTGGGTTTATGGAGTCATCTCTTAGCGTTTACGTATCTACGCGTGTGTGGAGGAAACAAAAAAAAAACAGTGTTGACCTCTTGACTAAATCCTTTCCTGAAGCCAAAAAAAAGCGGGATCCAAAATGAAGTTTTATGCAGCTTATTAAATTACAAATTAAAAAAAAAAGTTAAACAAATCAACGTACATGAAATTTTCAACAAACAAGAACGAAAACCCCTAAGGACAGACAACAAACCAAAAAATCAACAACAAAATAACATAACTTGTTATCTTTTTTATGTGAGTTTTTTTTTTTTATCAAATGCGGCGGTTCCCCAGTGTAAATGTAAACACGCGCTTATCAATGTCTGTGTGTGTTTGTGTGTGTGGTGTCAAATGTCATTGCCAGTTGGTTATGTGGCTTTTGACTCAGCAAGAAAAGGCAGCGGACGAGGCAATATCAACACCAACAACATGGCTGACACATAACAATAAAATAGAAGCATTTATATTTTGTTATTATTTGTCATACCCTAAATGGGTGAATGGGTTCAATAAGTTGATGGGAAAACGTACACACTCAAAAATAATACAAATTTAACTTGATTCTATGAATTTTGGGCGTTTTTGCTTTGAAAGAGCTGCCCTTGTTGTTTCTTTTGCTTCTTACAGTTTAGAATTTGACACAGCGGAATATTGACATTTTTTGCCTCCTAAGAGAATTATGTATTTTACTGACCGTTTGACTCGTGAGCAAATGCGAGTGTAAGGGTACAGAGTATGTTATAGTCGGGCTTGACCGACTTTCTTTCTTGTTTTTTTTTGGTTTTAAGCATAAAAGTATCGCTTCAAAATGCACTTCCGGTTGCGCTACATTGTTGGTTTTGTATCATTCTGTATCGAATAAGGAATAAGGGGTTTCTAGACTAAATTCACAAAGTTTCACCATAGTGCAGTAAAATTTTAGCTCCAAAATCCCTAAATCTAATAATTAGAAGGTCCAATCTTCTAAACTAAATAAACCATAAAGTTGTTGACCAAAATTCCATTTTAAACTTTTATTCGATTGATCATTTTATGTCAGCTATGGCCACCCAATGGCCCCTTACGCACTCGAAGCCCGGCCCAAAAAATTCGAGATGAAAACAAAAGATCCAAAATATATTTGAAAAAAACCTCCATTTTAATGAAAAAAGATCCTGAACTAAATTTTTTCAAAAAGTACAGGGAATTATTGATTTTTAATAAATTTATTTATAAGAAAATTTGTATAAACCATCCAAATATAACCCATTACTTTTTTTATACCCTTGCAAAGGGTACTATAATTTTGCCCCGAAGTTTGCAACTCATAGAAATATTCATTTCCGACCCCATAAACTATATGTATTCTTGACCAGAGTGACGATTGAGCTTTGTCCGTCCGTCTGTCTGTCTGTCCGTCTGTCTGTCCGTCTGTCTGTCTGTCCGTCTGTTTCTACGCAAACTAGTCTCTCAGTTTTAAAGCTTTCGAGCTGAAATTTTCCACAGAGTCTTCTATTTACTGCACTCGACCATTATTAATATTATAGGCTTTCAGACAGATTTGCAAATTTTGGTCAAGATCGGATGACTAAATCTTATAGCTGTCATAGGAACCGTCGGTCGGAAAATGGGTCTTACTGAGAAAATCTTTTTTGTTTTCAATGTTTGCGTCCTCAAACTCGTCCATTAATAATATTATATGCTTTCAAACAGATTTGCAAACTTTGGTCAAAATCGGATGACTATATCTTATAGCTGCCTTAGGACCGATCGGTCGGAAAATGGGTCTTAGGGAAAATAGCTTTTTTGTTTTGAAGTAACTCGTTCTTAAGGTCGGTGATTCTAAATATTACACGCTTTCAAACTAATTTAAAAAAGTTGATCGACATGGGGTGACTATATCTTATGATTGCCATAGGACCGATCGGTTGAAAATAGTTCTTGGTAAAAAATTTTTTTTGTTTTAAATGTTAGCGTCTTTAAACTCACTGATTACTAGTTCTGTATGCTTTCAAATATATTCGCAAAATTTGGTCGAAATCGGATGACTATATCTTAAGGCTGCCATAGGACCGATCGCACAGTGGGCCAGCTTGCATGGAGACTGCGGCCAAAAATACTTTCAGTAGATATATCGACTTGAAACTTTTTTTACGGCTTTATAAAACCGTTAGATATGAGATTTAATTAAATGGGTGGGACTAAGCTCTCTCATTCCCACCCCTACCATGCAATTTTACCAAGTCTAAGAAAAAAGTAATATTACAATTTTTTATTTGTGTTTCAATTTTTATTTATTTTGTTTTGTTATGTTAGTTTTTGTATTAAAAGCCTTCACTCAACATAAAAAAAATAAAATTAATTAATAAATCCTCAAAAAAAAAAAAAAAAAATTCAAATTCATTATAAAACATACTATATATCGCTGCAATCTCATATTTTCAAGTAAATCCAGTAAATAAAATACAGACTTTAGTCGAATTGACTTGTGCTTTGATGGAACACTCAATAAAGAATCAAACACCACAACAACAGAGACCAGGAATGTAACAGTTGCACCGCAGTAACAAATAGCAAAAAAAAAACATGCATACTCTAGGCTTTGGGATTTAACACAATTTCCGGCACTTTCCGGCAGCTAAACTTTGTAGTTTTAGAATCTTAGAAGGTTGAACAATTTTACCAAGTAAGTCCAATCGGGGGAATCACTTTTACTTTAGTTGAATTTATATCACATGGCAAACAATGGCACACAAAAAAATAGTACTGACAAAACATAAATTTTTATAAAAGAACTCAACAAACTAAAAACATTAAATTTATTAAAAAATAAAGTTAGCACCTTTCTTTTGACGATTCAGTTTAAGTTTCTTTAATATTAGTTTGATTTAATATGGTTTTAATTGTTTCTAATTTCAGTTAAATCTCAAAAAGCTCTCACAGTAAGAACTAATATATTTCATGCTCTCTCTTTTGAAGCCACTTTTATAGAGTACGGGTGTAATGAAACAAAATCAACTATACAATTAAAAAGCTCATTCTTTTGCGAGAGAGAGACAACACGTTTGAAGCCAAAATTCTCACTTTGCATTTTTTATTTTTGGCCTATGGCAGAAACCACTGTGGATCGGTCGGAATATGAGTCTTAATAAAATTAACTTTTTTGTTTTAAATTTTATCGTTCTTAAACTCGTCAATTCTTTTATTTTGATATGTTTTCAAAAAGATTCGCAAAGTTTGATCGAATGGATGTTTTGGATGTTAATCTGTCGGAAAATGGGCTTTAGTTTGAAAAATTTTTGATTTTTATGTAAGCGTTCTTAAACTTTCACATTTCAAAAACAGCATTTGCAAGGGTATAAAAACTTCGGCACAGACGAAGTTAGCTTGGCCTTCTCGTTTTTAACTAATTTTTGGAATGCTTAGGCGTGAAGTTCAATTTTTATTTTCTACACTTCATTCCAAAATAAGGCTAGTTCAATTTCCCTTTTTATCTGATCAGTTTGTTATAGCTTGCTCCATTGTAAAGCAGCTGTTTCTGGATCCGAGTCTCAAAGGTAGTCAAAATGCTTAAGAAGTTGCACAGTATCATTTTGTTCACTGGAAAATAATTTTTCTGGCTTAATCATTATAATGGATTAAATGTCTCTCGCGAGAAGTCGAATTTGATTTAGAATACTTGGAAAACTAACTCAAAATAAAACTCCCCCAATATTGTGTTCGGTATTAAGGTCATTTATAGTTTATAGTCTAAATATTTATTATATTATATTGTATTGGCTACCTCATTTGGATTAATGTTGTTAACCTTAAAGAATAACTGGAGTGCATCAAATTGTTCCAGAATGCCAACTTGTCGAGATTTTTTTTGGGCTCCAGGCAAAGTATGAGCAGATGTTTCAGCAAAGATTTTCGATATAAGTTGGAAGTTTTTGAGCATAAATGAAAGGAATGGCAAGTGCGTTTGATTAAAATAGATTGGTATCCATACTTAATGTGGCTTTGATGACATTTTTTCATCGATTGCAAGGCCGATTAAATTTTGTAAATTTTTTATTGGCTTGGATGGCATTTTTACCGATATTTACTTATCTTTTAATGCAATACTATACATTATAGTAATAGTTTAAAACAAATTTGAGTGTTAAACTTATACTTTTGAACTTATGAACAAATTGTTTGTTTTGCTAAAAAAGCTCAATTGTGCAAAAAATGGCTTCTGTGTTCCAACGAGCAAAATAAAATCCATTTTGGAGAGTTTGCTCCAAAAGTAGCAACTGTGATCAAAACTCAATTAAATGCCAACAAAATACGTAAATACTTATTGTTGTTGTAGCGCCCCTTTGTTGGATTTTGGTGCCCTTTTTTAATCAGTTTGTTTACAAAAGTTTGGCAGGCCGGCCACATGGACTGACTTAAAACTTTGAACCAAGGAATCGAACAGAATCGTATTTCGGTTCCGGTTCTGGAGCATACCGAAACGTATGTTTCTCCAAAAGCTTCTGTTTTCGTTCGAATTTATTTTCGTATTCGGTTTCGCATTGGTACGTAGGTTTTTAAGTCGGTACCGGTAAAAAATTTAAAAAAAGTTCGTTCATTGCTTTTGAGCTTATCCTATTTCTTAGCGAAGAATAATAAGCCTTATTCCGGAAAATAAAAGTTTTAAGGTTTCATGGGTAGCAAAAACCACAAGAAGAACATTTCATTGTTAATACAATTCGGATAATTTTGTCCAATTTTCTGATCACCATTTAAGTACATTTATTTTGTAAATGTTGTAAGCTCAGGAAAACCTTGATGCCATGGAACAGTTTGTACCGCTACAAAGTAAATGTTCTTTTCGGTCTTTTAGCTTCTCGGTGCACAAAAAATTTAAAATATAGGCTCCACCAGGAGGGTGCTCGTTTAAAACTCCGGCGCATGGACTGGCTTTGGGTTTAGTTTCAGTTTAATTTCCTGCTTTAATCTTATTTTTGTCATTGAAAATATTTTATTTGATTTTTATAAGCAAACATTTGGTTAAAAATGATTGTTGCGTTCATTTCATGGTCCGGTTAAAGGTACCGTTAAAACCCCACTCGTAGCGGTCTTAAAGGTTCGATTCTGGATTGATTTGCAGTCTTGGATTTATGAAGAGTCTTATCTGAAGCGAATCCTATGCTTCATTTTACTAATCCAGTTTTTCTGCTTCCCAAAGTCATTTTTTTTTAAGTCTGGCTGACCACTAAGACTTATTTCTGCAATGGGCCTTGAAAGTTTGTGCTGTGAAGACAGCCTTATTATATTTTTTATCCAAAGAATCAAACATTTTTAGCAAATTAATCAAATATCAGTCGAAATGTGACTGTTTTAGTGAACACTTTGAAAACCAATCATAGAACGTGAATAAGTTATGTTTGCTCATAACTTTTAAAACAAGGAGGAGTCAAAGGAGTCTGGTCGACTGTACAGCTGTTTCAAGAACCTCCCGGCAACCTATCATCAGCAGTCTTTGCCTATCTTCTGCAAGTCGGCAGAGGCCATCTGGTGGCAGAATTGCTATGACTTTTTGGAAGTTCCAACAGACTCTCTCTGTCTGCCACACTTCAAACTGACAAAAGTCTTTGTGTATGTGTGTTTTCAACCATTTGAAAGCATAAATTAATAAAATTTTCATGGAAAATTTCGAAGTACAAAACATATCTGCAAGGTGCATGACTTTTATGACTTTATTTTTGATAAAAAAAAAAACAAATCTCGTAGTTGATTGATTTTTTGAAATTGTTGGACATTTCTATCGACGTCCGAACATGAATTCCTTTATTTTTGGAAAATTATATCAACTTATATTTCTTAATTTCTTCATTATTGTTATTAACTCTTAGAGATTAAGTTTTTAAGCAGTGTATTCAGCCCTTAAAAAAAATGTATTTGTTTGCTGCCTCTTTCCCATAATTTATAGCCAATGCTGTCATAAGCCGGTCACCGGGTAAAAGCCTTCATAATAACAACACATCGGTGTTTGCTGTTGGTTTATTTCCTCATTTTCCACATATTTCTCCCCTTCGTTGTTGACTGACTGGGAAGGTCATAGAAAAGTAGGTTGAATATTGCAATATTTTCTCTTCCCGTTCTTTGAAAAGAAAATATCATCACACAAGTGTTAAAATCGCTCATAATGTCAGGCTGCGGGCAGGCAGACAGATGATGGGGGAGAGAGTTCAGTTGAGTTGAGGGGAACCCGCTATTGAACTTTATAGCTGGGACAGCAGATACCATTTATATACTTATACATATATATATATAGATATTGATGTACATATGGGAATTGCTGTGTTATGCTGAGCCAAGCATTTTCATCTTCTGGCAGCAGCTGCCTCCAATTGTTGTGGCGGTTTCAAGTCGACTCAAATCGATTGTGTCGATTGGGGTAAGTGTGTGGATTGAAGTGTGTGGCATTGGAATAAGCTTAAAACTGGCAACAATTGTGGCTAATGTTTAACAAAACAACAGCCGCATTTTATTAGCACTTTATGATGCTGGCATAGTGAAGGTGAAACTATGCAAAATATTTGCAATATTTGTTAAGTGGAAAGAAGAACTAGTCTCGTTTAATCTTCAGTTTAAAAAATTGTCTGACTCTATTTAATTATGACCAATTTGGAATTATGACAAGTGATTTAACTTTGACCTTACGAAGTTTCATTTTAAATTCACTTTAAAAATTCAAAGATAAGTGCAATTCAAAATTAGTTTATCAATCTATAAAACATGTCCATTCATTTTCTGTGAAATTATGCTTAAAGTGCTTTTATAGGAAATCTCTCTCTTACCTGAACCGATTAATTTTGACTCTAAAGGCCATTAGTTTTATTTGAACTCTTTTTAAATGAAACTGCTTTCAGTAGAATTTTTGCAATTCATTTAGCCATTTTGCTGTTTTCATTTCCCAAAAATTAGACTCGACTTTAAAATCAACTTTCGGCTGGCAACCCAAAGAGCTGAGCACCTTTTTTCGGAGGCCATTAGTCGTCTAGCATTTTATCTCTTGTCTCACTGCAAAATGCCAATGCATTTGCCTTGCTGCATCAAAGGAAAAAGGCAAATGCATAACGTTGACTGCATTACTAAACGACTTTAAACTGCCCCACCTCGGTCCGTCCTCCTACTCGGGCATTTTGAAAAATTTTTGCGTCGCACTCGCACTCGACCTCCCCTCATCCCATCTAGCTCAGAAATTTTTTGGGTGCATTTTTGTGTCGCCTTTGGTTGGCCTTCACTTAACTACACCAGTCGACAGCTCGTGCATGTTGAAAGCTATTTAAATATGCTCTCTTTGAATGCCTTGATTGGCTTACTTGGCTTGGCAATGGGATGCCTTGCCTTGGGTTCTGGTTTGGCTTGACTGGGTAGCTGCCAACAAAAAAAAGAGATGAGCAAAAAGTTCAACTACAACGCACATAGAACATTTGGCTGCTGAGCTGCATAACCTTTTTGGCATGAATTAACCCTAGAAGAGACAGAAAAGAATTTCAGCGATTTTCAAATTAAAAAAGGGTCAATGGAAATGCAAATTTTTGGAGTCGAAAAAATCAAGATAAAATTCAAATATGAAAAATTATAGTAAGACGATCCTGTTTTATGCTACATATAGATAAAAGGATGCTTTTATGTTAAGATATTGGTTGTTGGAAGTAGAAAGAGTAAACTGATGTGTGTGTATGCTCGCGGTTGTTTGATAAACACGAAAGCATTCGTCGCCAGCAACAAAATCTACGCTAGAGACCACCCATACATGTTTGTTGTTGTGTTCGATTTAGCAAGAGGCATAGAAGTGAAACAGAAGAGACTAAATAAACGAACTTATTGTTGCAAAGAACTTGGGCTTGTACGCGCGGATATAGCTATGCGCAAAACAACAACGAGGGGGCCGTGGAAACACTTGCTCTAGATATTTTCTTTAATTTGTAGCAGTGCAACTAAAATTCATGGCCAAATTCCACAAAAAGTACATACTTTGCGAGTAACCATACACACCAAATTTTTGGCTATTCTACGGTTAATCTAACCTCAATCGGTAGCAGCTAACACCCACGCGCACACACACACACACCCACACCCACAAACACCGCATCTACAACTCCCAAACGCACATCTCGCGTTTTCCATTCGCCCCCAAAACCCTACTGCAGACATCTGTCGGCAGGAGCTTTGCTGTTAATGTAATTCCAAATGCAAAACTTTAATGGAATTTGTTGTTGCTTTTGTGACAATAGTTTTAGCAACTTGACGCACGCAACTTTCATGTCAAATGCATTTTAACATAAGAGTATTTTGTTGCAAATTTCCCTATCATCGGGGGAATAAGATACGGAAATTTAAGAGACTTTTTGCCAGGCATTTTAATTGATATTTAACTATGCGTCTCCAGCTATTTCTAACTTGTGTTCCTCGTAATTGCCGCTGCGTCTTGGGACCCTGCAATTACCATTAAGTCTCATACATCACCATGACGCAATTCTTCATGTTACAAAAAAGTGTACGTAATATGTATATATTTGTGCCTTTGCCGTTAACATTTATACGTCAGCAGGCGCAACTGGGAGTGTACGAGTGTGTGTGTGTGTGTGACATTTTGCGATTAATCGTTGGGCTCATTAGTGGTGAAAATTTGTATGAAAACCACTGGGGAAAATGGTAACTGAGTCGTAGAGTCATTAAATGTACATATTTTTATATATGAAATTCATACGCAACTATTCACTAGCCTAAAAGTAGACACCGAAGTTGGTATGCTCTTGAAAAGTCAGAAAAAAGGGTTACTTTAGTGAGTTAGTAAATCTCTTTAAGTTTGCACACTAAAACTGTCTTACAACTTTTTTATAAAGCTCTTTAATTTGAATGCAACCAAAATCAGGGTTCCGGGTTTTATTCACAAGGTTATTTACACACACGGGTTTACTACACTTCCCTTTTAAAGGAATAACGTAATTATAAATACTGAAGTTGTTCTAAATTTATATTTATTAGTTATTTATATATTATCAATATTAAAGTAAGGATTTTGTTTATTATTAATTTAGTAAGAGTTTCATTGAAATTTAGAAAATGTGATTTGTTAAATTTTAAGAAAATGTCATTTATGGAATTGCAATCAAATGTGATTAATTGATCAGGCCATCACTTTAGTCAAACTGATTTGTTTTGTTGTACTGTTTTATTAACGTGTTTATGTGTAATACGATTTTAACCTATCCCTTTGTACTTTCTGAATCGTATTTTCGCTATTATTAATTAGTATGTTTTTTTTATCTTGTACTGTTTCTACAGTATAAGGTCCGAAATATAATGGTTCTAGCTTGAGGCTAGTTTCGTTTCTTAATAAAACCGTATGTCCTATTTTTAAAGCTTAAAGCTAATTACTTTTCCATCATAATATTCTTTATTCTTAGATCTACGTTTTTCTAACATTACTCTAGCTCTTTTATAAGCTTTTTCTAACCTGAATTTTGCTTCCTTAGCGTAATCTTCAATGTCATGTAGGGGACTAATCTTATCTATTGTATTAAAGCTGGGAAGTTGCTTTGTTTGCCGAAAACTAATTCATATGGACAATTGCTATATGCCATAGAGGGGGTCGTGTTAAAACAGTAAGCAAAATTTTGAAACCATACATCCCAATCTGTCTTATCGACAGATATATATGAACGAATGTATTCATTAAGAGTTTTATGACTTCTTTCTACTGTTCCAACTGTCTGGTGGTGGTGTGCTGCAAACGTTATATTCTCAATTTTTAAGTAATAATAATAATAATAATAAATTTATTTAAAACCAATTATACACATGCTTTATACAAAAAATTTCAAAAGAAAATATAACATATCTAATTGCTAGAGGTTTTAAATAGTACTCGACTATGACTATATGTCGTCAGTCGGAGAATTCGCTTCTATTACTTTGTTGAGTTTTGTTTTATTTTATTTGAGGGTTCCCTAGATACCATACAAAAAGTCTTACTACACCCTGCTTCCCCGCTCGTCGCGAGATACAGGATCGTTGGGACCTAGTGTCGGATTAGGGGCCCACCAAATTTCTTTAGTTGTTGATTTATGTCCTCTACCTCATTTGTGTTGCACAATTCGCATTTATTAGTTGGTCCTGTAATGAATCTGTTTCCATTTAAGAGTATCATGATACTTCTTGCCTTAATAATCCATGACACTGCCCGGGTATCTACTTGTGCATATTTTTTGTCGACGGTATGGTCAAGTTCTCGGTAAATTCTCCATTCACTTCTTAATTTTTGCTGCACGAGTTCTGTAAGTCTGTGTCTCTTAAACTCCGCTAATAGTGCAATGCGATTGACATTCCATAAGGTCTCATTGCCCCAGTTCCACTCTATGTTATGCAATGAGCTCAGTGTGAATAGCTCTTTTGCCCAGAATACATTTTTATCCAACACCAACTGCGACAGGATTCGTGGCAACCTATGGCTATCATATGTATATAAAAAGAGTTTTGTAGATATACCGAAGGTGCTGGTCCAGCATGTAGAATCTGCTACCGTATCTATCCGTATCTAGAGCAAGTGAATAGTGTGGCGTTGTTTGTGGCAGGTTATAGATACGCTTAATGAAAAAGGCTTCCAGCTTATCCACTTCCTCATGTTGGCCATAGCCCCAGACCAGCTTGTATTGCCCTACACACGGCTTCATAAATTTTCGACTTCATTTCAGCAGAGACATTGTTTATGGCGAGAAGGCTCTTCCAGGTTATGTTGATGCTTTGCTTTGCAGCCGCAGTTCTAGCTTTAACATGCTTCTTGAAATTTAAAGTGGGCGTCAACATAACTCCAAGATATTTGTACTCAGGTACAATCTTTATGGGTTCACACTGAAATGTCCACTTTTCATTCTTTGTAAGTTTTTTAAGTATTTGCTCAGGTCACTAATTTCAGAGTTTTTGTATTAAGTTCCCGACCGAACTTTAATATAAAGGATTCGAATATTGCTTTTGCAACGGTACTAGCATTTTTGTTTGAAATTGGAATAGCTACAAGATATTTTGTCAAATCGTATATCAATGTAATATAATAATAATGTATTCGTTAGCATTTTCAGATTTAGGTAGCGGACCTATAGTGTCCACAATCACTCTGTCAAACGCAAACATTGGAGTGTCTGTTATGGTTAAAGGAGTTATTGTATGAGTCATTGTTTTCGTTTTTTTCGCATTTTGGACATCTACGTAGGTACTCTTTAATTTGACGCGTCATATTATTCTAGTAGTAGTGTCGTCTGATTTTATTTAAAGTTCTTGTTATGCCACTATTGCCTCCTTGTATTAGGTCATCATGAAATGTAGACAGTATTGCTTTTTTTCTTTTATTTCATTTTCTTGTAATATGGTCACCGGCTTGAGTAGCGCTACTCTTATTTTCTGTAAATGTTTATTACCTGTCACATGTTCATTACATAAGGATTACTATTTACATTATCAAACAAATATATACAACATCTTCGTTCGTCTTTCAGTCTCTTCTGTCTGTCTATCACTTTGTTAACACAGTCCAACAGTGTTTTTAAGCTAATTATGTTAATATGGATTGCACTGAACAAAACTGTATCATTGGTTTTGCTCTATCATCTCTTGTTTCCAAGATAAAGCGGAAAAACGAATTTGTTGAATTCTTGGACCTTCAGGATTTATGGGGGCCACACTTGCCATAAATATCTGGATTTATGCGCTATTTACGATCAAGCACATCTCAATGAATCTTTAAAAAAACCAAGGCGCTATATAAGTACAGCAGAAAGTGTCTAAATTGAACTGCCTGTAGGCAGACAATTTTAGATTTGTGGCAATTTTTTCGATATAAAGCACCTCCCCTTAGCTAGTGTTGTTATCGAATCAACCTAGGCATATAGACCAACAAATGCTTTAATTATGAAAATTTTTTTTCATTTATATCAGCTTGTTTGGCAGAGCTATAGCCTGTTTAAAATTAAATTTATGGGAGGAAAACTAGATTGTCCCCATATATGTGTATAAGAACTGTAAAAAGGCTACTTGATTCAGCATTAATTGTTATATATGTTGAATCAAGTAGCCTTTTCACAATTCCAATTTTCACAAATTTTCAAAGGGAATCTAGTTTTCCTCCCATAAAGTGAGATATATATATTTTCGTCTTAAACAGGCTGAAACTTTGCCAAATAAACGGATATAATTGCCATAAAAATCACATAATTTGATCATATATTTCCCTATATGCTCAAATATTTATCCAATAACCCCGCTTGTTTAAACGGGATGATTTAATATGAAGATAATGCCATAAATCGAGAGTAGTCTGACTTAAGAGACCAATTGGGACCCTTTCTGCTGTACTTGTATAGCTCCTTTGATTTTTCAAAGATGCCTTGATACACACCACATATTTATGCCTATTGTGGACACAATAGCTCAACAATCTGTTGAAAATAGCTCATAAATCCACATATTTATGCCTATTGTGTCCACAAATCCAAGAGTACCAAAAACTCAACTTTTTCGTTTTTCCGCCATATCTTGCAAACAAGAGCTGATGGAGCTTAACCAAAACCAGTTTTAAAGTCAGTCAACATAAACTTATCATAATTTTAAAATGCCTTACAAAGTTGTTCATTTTGTTGGCCTGTGTAATCTACTAACGCCTTCTGCTACTTCGTTCTCCTTTGTTAGCATCATCCATCCAGTGTGACCATCGTCTAAATACTTATCAATATATTTACAATTTTCGGCTACACCCAAAACTCTAAAGACTACCTTAATTTTAATTATATAATATAATTTCTATAGAAATAAAAAAATTTTGGGCTGACGCATATAAGATGATACTTGGTTTTAGTAAAAAAACTCAAGTGAAGTGGAAGTAAATTAACTTCACTAACTGAACAAAAATTGGCCAGAAAATACTTTCAAATAAGTTTTAAACTTCAGCCTTATGAATATAAAATAATTTTTTACCAATTGAATATCTATTTTTCATCCACTAAAAACGAATGTCTTTTATAACATTTAACCATATTCTGCTTTCCATTTCCCTTGGTCTTTCGACAGCAGTTCAATTTTGCGTTTATGACATTTTTTGGTCAATTTAATTGAATTTTATGTTTCTTACTACATTTGTGGTTTTCTGCTCTATTTTGTTTTTATCCAGCGTTTTGACACGAATTTCATTTTGAATGCCAGCCAACTGTCATGGTTCTTTTGTGTAGAATAAAATTACAATTTGATCAAAAATTAAATTTTATTATGATAAATAATTTTTTTTTTATTGCATTTCTCTCTGGTTTGAAATTTGAAATTTAAATTCTTTATTGAAAGTTAAATGCTATCAAAAAGTAAATAATCCCCAAAGAGAAAATCAGAGACTGGCGTACTGAAAGACTGCCTGACCACACAGACACACGCACACACAAAATGCTATAATTTCAAGCGGCCGGATTAATGTGCGCCTGGAACCATAATACTCGTCGTAATTTTTATAATGCCAACCACACAAGCGGCTCAAAAAGTCAACACAGCGGATCATTAAGTTGCAAAAAATAAAAGCAACCATATGTATTCAGACTAAATTCGCCTGTGCTGCGTCGGTCTCAGTCCAGTTAAAAGAAGTTAATGTGGAGTTTTACTAATTAATTAAAATATGATGGCGATACTTAATAATGCATTAATTATACATTATTTTCTTAACGACTTCAAAGACCTCTTTGGCATACGCCAAGGCTCGGTAACATATGACACTGATTACTAGATTGAAAAGAAAGCGAGGAAAAAATCAGCTAACGGTGTGTGTTTCACACTTTTACTGCGATTTCCGTATAATCGTATGTATTTTGAATTAGAATTGTTGTTGTTGTATATTTCGGACTTACAGTATGAACATCTTGTTCTTTGATCTAATCCAATCTAATCTCATTTGATATAATCCAAAAACTTTCCGAAATGCTCCCATTTAAGCTTTCATAAGAATTTTGCAACTTATAGTGAAAATTTAGTTCAAAAACCAGTTTGAATTCGCAAAAGTTTTGCGGAAGTGATAATGGGAGCATGGCTGATAGTTTCAAGAACAAATTGTGATAAATTTTAGAATATTATGGACTTAAACCAAGAAAATGTTGTATTAATTTGTTTCAAGAATGGTTTGTGGTTGACTTAAGAAGTAATAAGTCTTCAATGAAGAATATTTCATACTTATGCTTACTTATACTTATTTTGAGATTAAATCGGGCTGTACTTAAGACCATAGCAACCAAATCGTATGAGCAAAAAGATTTTGTGATAGTTCGAAGCGTACTTAATATATCCCGAAACAGTCTTAAAACAAGTATTTCGGGATTAAAAAAATCGTACTTGAAATAAGAGTTTCGTACTTGAATCAACTGTTTTCGCAGTAACCGTACTATTGACCCCGTTTATACTTGATTTAAATACAAAGTTTTTGGTTTTTTTTCTGACTGTACTAATCAATTATTTAATTAGTAACAAAATTCATTTAAAGACTCTTATATCGAACTTACACTGCAGTTTTGCGACTTTTTCTGAGACTGCGACCTTATAGGTGTTTCCATTGCGCGAACGGTCGCAAATAGTCGCAAACGTCAATCACCTGTTTTTTGTTGACTTTATATTAAATTGGAATTTCGGTGTTAAATTTTGAACATTTGTCTACCAAATGGAAAATAACATTCTTTACGAGATTACGGAGATGGTTGTGGATTTAATTGAAAATGTGGCTAATGAGGATGAAATGCTTTTGGAAAATCTGCTTAATAGCCATTTAAAAGGAATGGGGAACAATTGTAAGCGCCATGGAATCAGAGCCAATACCAAAAGCTTTGTGGATGCATAGAACAATATGAATGGAACAATAATAGCCGTTTGTTGGATTTGTTATGTAATTTATTGAATATTTTATTTGAAAAATAGTTTCGCGTGTTTTTGGGAGGCTGACGTGTCCAAGGCAATACCTGACCAATTTAAAGAATTTTTCAAAATGGAAAAAAACTTATTTTACAAACTGGTCAGCAAATTTCCCCAGCTCACACGGAAAGATACAAATTTTCGTCACCAAGTGATGTGACCAAAGTCCTGCCACATATTTTCATAGCTACACAGAAAAAAAAATCCGATATATCCCGACTGAAATCAATCCCAAACGATGTCAGAAGTCGGTCAAGCCCGGATTTTCTCAAACCAAGTACGAGAAGGATTGATTTGAATACGGAATATTTAAACCCGGCATTCTTGTCTTGATCCCGACTGATTTTATTTTGTTTTTCGATCCTCCTCCTCAGTCGGATCCAATCAAGAAGGTCCAATATTGATTTAAGCTCGATATTCGTACTTGATTTGATCTCGAAGTCGGTTTGGTGCAAGAATACCCGAGATTAAATTGTGCTCGTTACTCGAACTACATTCAATCCAAATACAGATTGCATCAAAAATGGCTGAGATTGACTTTAGCTCGATGTTAAAACTCATTTTGAACCCAAAAAAAGCATCGCACAAGAACTCCATAATATTTTTATTTATCCATAATACTAGTTCTATCTGGCTCGAGGTCATTAGTTTGCATACATGCAGGACACAATCAACATTACAATGGACCCTGCGGTTCTGAAAACAGGTGCAGGCACAGGGCATGTGACTAGTCCGTGGGGGCCATCCATGGGCATAGCCTCGAAACTGTTCGCTATTGAAAACTCTTCAATAGACTTGACCCATCAACTGGAATTAAACAGCTACCTTCTCATGCTAGAAGTGCTATAACTGGTAGGGAATTCCAAGGCAACGGTTAGCACAAAAAACCTACACCGCCAATAACTGCTGTACTTTCAGAAAAATTTGTGTATATGTTTGTACCCATTTAGCCTGAGAGAACTTTTCACTCTCAGTTTCTTTTCGCTCCTTCGCGTTGACAGTGGAATTCCGTACTTACTTCAATCTCGAGTCAGGATCATTTGATTTTCAAGTAGGATTCGCAATTGAAATGAGCGTTTTTAGATTGATCCAAACCATTTAGGATTTTTTCAATCCTTTCATGCTTGATTCAAGTGAATCTAGTACGACTCGTACTTGAAATTTCGATACGAAAGACGAGATCAAATCAATTTTATGGACTTGATTTTAGCTCGCCTTTTTTTCTGTTTATAAAGGGTGGTACTCCGTAGTACTTCTTGCTTTGGTAAACCATCTATGCCCATTTCTTTATAGCAATTTAACGACTCGCAAATATATGAGCGGTCCCAGCTGTAGCGGGTAATTGATGAAACTCATATATTTCAAGCCAAAAGCAAGATGCATAGGTGGCACGCAAGCTTCCGTAATGCTCATTGGCGATTCAGCATTAAGATTCTCGCAAACTTTGATGAATCCCTACCCATTTGCCACAGAAGCACCGGAGGAGCAAAAGATATTCAATTATCATCTTTCAAAAACTAGGCGCGTAGTAGAGAATGCTTTTGGGCAACTTAAAGAGAGTTTTCGTTGCTTTGGGAAGGGCATGGATAACTCAATGAAGCACGCAAACGCAATAATTAAGTGCTGATGTGCTTTGCACAATTTCTTGTATGTGCGCATACAGCCTTTTTCATGCTGAAAATGTTGAAAAGTAGCAACCCAATGCTGCTCATCTGTGTCACTCTGTGTTTTATTATGGTGCAAATCGTTATCGTTATCGGAATATCGTTTTTCATTAATCGTTTCAATTTGGCCCATCTGTGTGTGTGTGTGTTACAGTAAACAATGCAACACGTAGGGATAGCTACTTAGGCAAAACACATGCGAAATGTTAGGGCAGCAAGAACAGTTCAACAATTACATGAAATTCATGAAATTACGCATGTCAGAATGTCGCAACAGCGTTCTTCTTCTTCACAAGAGGCACGAGCTTTCCGAAGTCAACAACACCAATTGGAGTAGAGACAAGCGCGCCGGACAGATGTACGCCGACAACTCCAAAAAGTACATCGAGCATTTACATCTGCTTCTGAGTATGAGCCAGATATCGAAAATTCCGCTCATCCGAAAGTCCTGATTGATGTTATGGACAAAGAATGTACCAAATGTCAAGCGCTCAAACTCAAAAATGAGTCCACCGGGATTGGTTGCGCATCAGGAAAAGTGAAACTACCGGAAATTGAGACGACACCAGAACCATTGAACGGCTTGCTCATCGGCACGGATCCAGATTCAAATCTGTTTCTGAAGTCCATTCGTAGATTTAATTCATTGCTGAAAATGTTGAAAAGGAGCAACCCAATACCTTTGTAATAGAAGGGACTCAAAATGTTCCAAATGAGATCCGATGTGCATCTAGCATCTTTCTTTAATTCTTACGAATCAGTTCAATTATAAATAAAGTTTTTTTATATATATTGTCTTTCTAACTGCTTGGCTTAGATTTCCAACATCTTCTCCTGGCTTGTAGCGATCCGCTTTTGTAAGGACACACGCATCCTTTATGCTGTGTAGCTCGAAATTCGATTTGCCTCCTGTAGATGGGCATTTAAGGCCTCGCTGCGGTGCAGTCTAAGCTTTTTGGGTTTCGAACTACATAAGGAGGCCTCCACGCTGACTAAAAAGTCTGCCAACAGTTCGATTGGGCTATCATCACCTGTAGGTTGTAGGCGATAAATAGCAAGCTCTTCTCGGTATAAAGCTCAAAATTAATAGCTTTTGAGCTGCTCATAATATGGGCCACTAGTTCAAAATGCACACATTGGCATGGCCCTACGCCGGTGGTCCAACTCCAGCTTTCTCTTGACTAAGCGGCCTCTTGGCTGAGATTATTAAATCACCCCAAGCCCCAGTCAACCTTAAATATTATGTTTCTTACAGCAAAATTAGTTTCAATTGATCATCTATCTTCAATTAAAATGCTTTATTTGTGAATTGTAAGCAAACATAATCTGTTTACTTAATGAAAATTCAGAAACTACATACTGATGACTCAAAATTTCACTTTGTCGATAGCGATTACTTTTGCGAAGGTATCCATATAAAAAGCGAGCTTAAAAAATTACGGCAAGGCCATTATCAACTAAATTTCTATTTTGGATTTTTGTAAGCTTACTTTCTAGCCAAGTTTAAGAAAAATAAGTTAAGAGTTCAACGCATTGCTTGCATAGAAGCAGAAGAATATCATGTATCAATCGGTGGCTGTTTTATATTTCGTCTTGTCAGATATTGACAGACGCTTGCATCAACTGTCCTTCAAATTCTGAGAGCCAATCGTTTTCCATATTCGATTTTATAAATATTCCAAAAATAAATTTAGTTACAGAATCAATCAATTGTCAATGGTTTCAGTATTTCAAATCGCTACTCAGGGGCAGCCTAAGCAAACATAGGCACTTTAACAAATGCTCACTCACCCACGCTACATACATTGAGGCACATTTTGGGAGGCATTTAAGCGCATATTTATTGTACAACGTTGCGTATGCGCAATAAATTTTCACAAAATTTCGACGCATTGTGGCAATAAAATGACATTTTTTCATATTTACACACAAAGTCAATGGCTGAAAAAATACACACACACACACACGCAGCATCCTTAGTACTGGGGGGAATGGGGTGAAAGATGTTACAACAATTTTTATGGGCTTTTGCTTTGATATGATGCGAGATATTTTCAACGCAGACATTTTTATTTGTGCACGAGATAAATATTTTTGATATGAGCTGACGTGCGATAACAATAGCAACAAGAACAACACACACACACACATGTAACAGCTGTTATTGTTGCTGTTGTTGTTTGGTTTGGATCGAAGCCAAAATGTTGTCGCCGTTAAAACACATAAAGCTATACAGTTCAGGGGAAAACATTTAAATTTTAGAGTGCCAACTAGAGATACAGATAGTAAAATCGCACAAATGTCAACTAGTTTTCAAACAGGGTTAAAGTGGCTTACGAATGTTGATTATTTTGGTTGATGGAATAAAGAATTTCATAAATTTTTAGCTCTAAATGAAACCTTGGCACATCTGCACATGCATAATAAATAAGAGCGAAAAAAAAACTGCGTGAGTCTCGACTAAGCCAAGTGGTGGGGGGGAGGGGTGTGAGGGGTATGCATAAAAACGTGTGCGCGTTTGTAATTACGTAGAAATTAAGCCGCCATCAACATTTAATTGCCAAAAGCTTTAGTAGCACACGCATGCCTAAAGCGAGACAAAGCCGAAAACGAACATTTAATTAACAAATTTTACGCATTTATTTTCTATTTTCATGATGACGTTGCTGCTGCCCTGCTGCCTGCTGCTGACCAACGTGAAACCACAGTAAAAACGAAGGACATTGATGCCGTCGAGGGTAAATCAGTGTCACTGCCCTGCCCCATTACAGAGCCTTTGGATAATGTTTATATGGTCTTATGGTTCCGTGATAATGCGGGCATACCGCTCTATAGGTAAGTCACAGTTAGCGTCTGCTGCCACCCCACATTGTCGTCTGTGTGTTTAGACACACATTTAATTAAATGCAAACGAGTCTCGAGAGTTGCCTTTCAAATTGTTTAGCCTCGACGCACATAAGTAGGCAATGCTTTTTTTCTTTTCCACTCACCTGCTTAGTTGGAGATAAGTGGCTGTGTGTGGGTGAGTGTGTGTGTGTGTGTGTATTGTTTGGGCGGTGGGAGGAGTGTGTGTGATTTAGCTGGTTCTTGTTTCTCTTTTTGTTTTTGTTGAGACTTGGAATTAACTGGATTATGTTTACGTAATTTAGAGTGATTAACCTCAGTCAACGGATCAGAAAATAAAACCACACAAAATATGTGGGAAAATGTTAAAGCTTTAAGCTGCACTAGTCAGATGGTGATTTTCTTAAAGTGCTAGTTAATTTTATTCTGGTTCCGCTCTTAATGCCTTGGCAACACTTTCTTGCTACGTTGCGCCTTTTGGTTGTCAAATTAACTTTTTTCCTATGCATTTTTATTTGCATTATTTTGCTTTGTAGGGTATTTGGAGTAGGTTAGGCAGAAGGCATAGGCAAGTTAATATAAGAAAAAGCCTAAATTTATGTATAATTACTTTTCTGTCAATTAAAATTAGCAAATTTTAACGCTGAATCTTACATAATTCAACAATGGATAAAGTTCGAAAATTTTAGGTTCAAAGATTTTGGTTCAAGCCTTAGTTTGGCCCATGTCTGACACAACTTTCATAGAAAAGCAAATTGTGTGATTAATATACAGAATTTCTATGCATTCGATCAAACAAAACAAGATTTTATAACTTTCTTAATCTTTTGAACGAGAATTCAAGGATTTTAAAATCAAATTTTATTGTGGTTAAACGTCTTTCCAGAATTTTCAATCAAAATCCATTATACTTTCGCGATGATTTTGAAACAATATCGCAGAATATTGTACATAGATCCAATTTGCAAGAAGACTTGTTGAACCGAACTGAAAATTCAAGGTACAGCAATTTTCTAACCTTAGGTTTGGTTTAAGTTTCGGGTCAAAGTTTAAAAAATTCGGAATTCCGGGTTATAGCCGAGGGCTTGGTTGCCTACAGCCTTGGTATTAATTAAGTCAAAACTTTGCCAGTATTCTATTATGAATCCTGAATATCAACTCCTAATCTGTCGAAAAACAAAATGAAACTAACTTTAAGGCAAGGCTGAAACATCAAAAAGTCTGCAAAAGTCCGGTTCCTATCCTACTTCAAGCTATGGTTTCGGTCAAGTCTCGGAATCATGGCTTTTTTTCAATTCCATTACCATTAATTTCCATCAAGGTTGCAAACCTGTAAAATTTTGATCAAGATTCGGTACACGGGCTCGAGCCCGTTGTAAAGTGTAACGTTCTTTTCGCGTACCTAAAGTTTTGGTTCGAATTTGGGTTCATAAATTGATACATGGTTGACTGATTTTGCCTCTACTTTCGGACAAAATTTTGCCTTTTTTATCAGGAGAACGCGTCCAGACTACTAAGTCGAATGGACCACATTCTTATTGTTATCATTCATAGGCCTACGAAAAAGACTTTCAGTAAAGTGCCAGGTCTTGAAATTTTGGTAGGTGACCTCATTTTTATTTACACAGAGGAATTACAATTTAATTATCTTTATTATAAAATTATGTTTTTAGATCATAATATAATGAAAGTCATTAAGGTTCTTAAGAAATTGACTCAAATGATTGTTTGAACCTAACCTTATTTGTAAACATTGCGTTCGGATTGGGATTGGGTTCGGGAGGTTAAATATTTGGAAGTTTCGGGGACTCAAAAACCCGAACCAAAGCGGGTATTTGGGGTTCGGTACAGGACAGTTTTGCAGCCTTGATTTCCACAAAGATTTTCCCTAATTTTTTTTAAATTTTCATTTTTCTTGTTTTACATAAAATTATAATTTATTGACCTAAAGCCTTCTAAAAGTTCTATGTTTGATATTTAATAAATCTTAATAAATCTTCGCACTTTTTCGACTGTATCGTCGGGTAGACTTTGACTTTATTTACTCTTAGTTCGATCGTAATTTTTGTACCGATTGCACAAACACAGTGCCGTTTTTTCAGCTTCTTTCTATCCGATTGTCATCAAAATTTAGATGAGATTTCGATAACGAAGTCGAAGGCCCCACCAGAAAGGAATACTTTCAAAAACTTTTGTTTATTTTGCACTCTACCTACATAAATAAACGAGGATTGTATTGTTAACTGACTCATATTCAATAGAAAATGCAGCGATACGGCTTTGTAAAACTGTTTTAAACTACAAATATTGAGAAAATTATATAAGATCTTCCAAAATTTTGTTAGGTCCTTTCTTGAATCAAATTTTTTTCCAAAAAGTAGATTCCGGTTTGGCAGATCATCGAATCAAGGTACGGTTTGAGGTATTTGAGGATCTGCGGCATTCGGTTGTGGACTAGTTGATTGATTTTATAGTTTTCAACTCTTCACCCACTGATCCGATCTATTCATTGTTTGGTCTTTGGTAAATATTAAGAAATAATTAGATGGAAATGCCTAACCCTTGGTCGCTAGTGAACTTAATGCCAAATTAAAATTATATTCTTTTAATGATGTGTTCAAAATTTAAGGCCTCTAGGAACATGCTTAATAACGAGAAGTTTCATACAAAGATTGAGGGAAGAAGAAGTAGAAGTATTAATTAGCTAAAATTTAATTTAAGGCTTAAGAGCACATTTGTAGAGACTTTGTAAATAGGCTGAGGGCCTCGTTATACTTTGAACAGTTGAACTAACTTTCATGCCACTCAAAATCACGTCGCTCTTTTTATACTTTCAAGCCATTAGCGATCAACTGAAGTTAAACTAAAAAAAGGAAATGTCAAGGTGAAACTAACTTAATTTGGTCTGAAGATTAATGACAGTTGCACTTGCATAATAAAAATAGCAACAATAAATCAAAAATGTTATTTCCAAGAGTGATTAGTCAAAGTCAATACACATTCAGCTTTCGTTTTGGACATCATATTGAAAATATATGATTGTGGGTTTGTGGGGTTGATATAATGTTTAACCCGGCAGGATCGCCATATAAATAGTTAGATAATGGTTCGACTGGCATGTTAATATTAACTGTCACTGTTCCGGAGCCACAAGAATGATCAAAATTCTACTGACTTATGTGTTTAGTAAATGTCTTGGCCGAAGGCTTGAGACTGAAGCGAAGGCATATATATAAATATTTGCGCTGGCAAAGTGGACAAAGAGTTTTTCTACTCATTCGCTGCTTATGTGATAAACAAGAGATCTTAGGTTTCACATGAGAACTGATGTCTTGAGCGTTTGAATTGAAATGTATTTAATGGAATAATAAAATGCGACGAAGTGTCGCATACTTGTGCTTGTATATCATGTATATATATGTACTCGCTACAATATCCAAACAGTTTTTATCTCAATTAGCAGCTTGTAGAAAAGTTGCCATTTTTTTCCAAATCTAAAGTCAGCTGATTGAGTGGATTTACCCATGCCCAGAATCAAAAATACAATAAATATCTTTTACATTTGATCGATGCAGCTAAAGCCTACCTAGAGCTAAAGCTAGTGTTCAAGCTTGAACATGATATTCAAATCGGCCCACACGTAGTGTAAATCTCATATTTAGATAAATCAGCCTATGTAATAAGCATGTCACTTTTTGTAATAGCAGTGACAAGTGATCAGGACAGCCGAGACACCACTAGAAGACGTCATCCGGTTGAAAGCATTTGACATGTATTGTGTGAAAAACCACCCTTCTGACCAACGCAGATTACTTATATACACGTTTGTGTCTCCTCTCATCAAACATCGTTAGTTTAGAGTAGAGTTAAGGCAGAAATTTAGATATAAAAGCAAGATCGCTCGCCAGAGTGAGCCAGTACCAATTCAAACTTACAACCGTGCTCATTAATGATGTATAATTCTGTACATTTAGCATACCTTTCCTTTAGTTCTACTCCTTCAACATGGATTCAACATTGAAATCCATGTCGAACAACATAAAGAAATTAGCCCTGGCAGTGTAACATTCATGACCGCAAAGCATGTGAGGACAGGCATTTATTTCAGTACCAGCACTTATTTCCACCATCTGCTTGGGGTATCCAAAAGTCCATCATTTTATATCTTTGACCATTTTCATTTCACTCAATTTGCATAGAGTCGCTCTCGTTGCGTATTATTTAGCCATCAACAGTTGCTGCATAGGCTCCAAAGAACTGTTATTAACTTGGCTGCCGCTCAGTGTAATTTTACTAGCGCATTTAAGCGGAGTGAAACTGTTCTTTTGTTGTAGTTTTTTAATTAAATTGGCAGGCAAAAAAAAAAAGGAAAAAAATAAATTTGGGTTAACTTTGCAGCGCTTTCGCTCTGTTATGCTGCAGCACTTTGAGGCAGCAATTAAGTTGTTGCATTTGCCAAGAGTGTCGGCAGCAAGTTCGACGTCTGCCCGCACCCGCATAAATTATTGTGTGTTGCAAAAATGGCGCTTAACGCGAAACTGCCCGCCACAGAGGCTGTCAAAAGTGGCTGCAACTACGGAAAGTGTGGTGATGAAGTGGAGTGGAAGGTGGAAGGGTATTCTGTCTGAGAAACGTGTTTAATTAATCTTATTTTATAAATATTTTTTTTTATTTCTTAAGCCCAAAGAATTTAGTTTTTCGTCCGCATTAAACTTAAGCCATTAAATGCAGTGCTAAACATTTAAGAGTTAAGCAAAAATAAAAATTTTATCTGCTGCGCATAAATTGCATTTTGGCAGGCTCCCCTGTCTGTTCTCGGCTAATGAGCAGACCCATTCCCCCAAATAAATTACGCTAATTTCTGTGCTCGACCAAAAATAAAACAAAAGTGCCGCTGAGCTATATTGGCTATGGTTTTCATTAATTCCAGAGTGCGGAAAACATTCTTCGCAGGGAATTTATTTCGACTTAAATATTAATGATTTCTGCTTCTTCTACTTTCAGCTTTGATGTGCGCGATAAAGAGGCCAGAGACCAGCCCCGACATTGGTCAGCCCCCGAGGTTTTTGGCCCACGCGCCAAATTTCATTTTGATTCGCAGCCAGCCAGTCTGGAAATTAAGGTGAGTTTTATGCAATGCGAATTAAATTGCATTAAATTTCAATGAAAAAACTGGGCTATTTGGAATAAATAAAATGTATTACATTTTGTGGCAGAGTCAGCCAATGAGATTCAAATGAAAAATGTTAATAAAAATCCACGCTGAAAAACTGCTAAACGGCAGCATAAAAACCCGCGTGGAAAAAAAAAAGAAGGTAGAAAACAAATTTAGATATCAAAAGTTGTTAAATTGCCTCGCGCACGCGAAATGTTTATTAATGTCTTGCATGTTTACAGATAACTTGATTTACCGTTATTGTCATGCAATACACAGATACACGCAGAGACACACACACACACACACACATACACTCATTTGTACGTATGCTAGTCCAATTGTTCTCGCCTTGCCTTGTCTTTGACTTTTAAAGGCCAACTCAGTTAGTGGGTCTTAAGTGAGTTAAGACCAAGGAGTGGCTGGAGGGCAGTTGGTTCGTTAACGAGCTGCATTTCGAGCTTGGCGAAAATGAATGTGAAATGCACACGAAGAGTCCGCTGCATAAGCCGCATCAAAAGTACAAGTAAATGAGCGAAATGTAAACATATGAATTATGTGCTAAAAAAAATATTGAAGGTTTCTTTGGTTGGGGTTGGTACGTTGAGCTTATAAATGAATTTTAATTGCCTTTCAATTGTCTGGCAATTAACTTGACGCCATTTATGAGTGGCCACAAATTAGGCAACAGCAACAGCAGAGAAACAAGTTAATGATGATTAATAAATAAACTGTATGTTTGTTAATTAGTGTCTAGTAAATAATTAAATGGGTTACGAACCAAGGCAGCAAAGTGTGCTTTGAGGTCTTTATATTTGTCGCTCACTTCGGTTTAGACAGGGTCGACTATTGAGGGTCTATATATTGAGAGTTTTTATCAATAGATCAGAAGTGATTTAAGTTTGTATTGCATTGCATTTTCCATTTGTTCATACGTATAAAGGGGACACTAACCATTCCTACTATGAAAGCTATTAAATAAACTCATAAAAGTTGGGACCAAGGCCGTTTCTAGAGCGATCTTAGTGTTCCAACAGAAAAAAAGGATATTATGAAATTTAAAAAAAATTTTACTGCCACTTTGCCATTAGAACATGGCGGAGCTCCCACAACATTTATCAAGTCTCTTATTGAATTTAATGGTATCTTAATCAAGGCATGCTCCTGAATTTATAAAGATGGCTCAGTTCAGTATATATTTCGAAAAATCTCAGATACCTTGTACCACATGGTTCAATAAGTCCCCAGTCTAAGCCAGTAAAATATTTGTTTTGCCCAAAATTTCAATGTATTCTTCAATATATTTCCTTTTAAAGCCTAGTACTGAGGGCGTTCGAATTTTCCTTTCGTCACAGTATTTCATACAATTAGAAACTCCTTGGCTTTGATGCTCATGTCCTTTTAGAAAGTGTTTCTATTTATGTCAAATACTGTGACGAAAGGAAAATTCGAACGTCCTCAGTACTAAGCTTATGGGAGAAATATCTAAGCCAACGATTTTCTAGAATTTGAAGTTCAAATCCGGTCTCGGTCAAGTCATTTATATTGGCCTTAAGCTAATTTTAACTATATAGGAAACGGACAAGCAACCATTGAAAAAAAGTATATATTTTTTGATGATCCACTGGATGACTTTGGTATCCATTAGGACTGGATGATCCTCCAGAGTATTTGAACGCGATTACTTCAATCCAAAACTTTATAGTTTCATCGTTGTTCTCCCATTTCACTTAATAAATATTATGATATTGACACTCTATATTTGGTCCTAGAGACCAACATTACGACATTTATGTTTAAAAACTTTCGGCATTTTTCTTAAGCGATCTGTTAACTATCGATTTGCTGCAAAAGAAAAACAAATTTTAAAAAAATTGAGAAAAGCCAACTTTGGCTTGACCAAACTTTTATATACCCTTATATATTATAAATTAAGGTTCAAAATGATTTTCGTCGAACATTCTTAGCTGAGTTATTTGCCAAACTCATCAATACATGGCGCCACTACTTTGACCATTTGCTTGTCAGTTTTTTATATGGCAGCGATACGATATATTCATCAGATTTTGACCAAACTTCCCAAAATTTTCATAACTGGAAAGCTTAAAGACGCTACCATTGAAAACGAAAAAGTTTTTCTCACTTGAACTACATTTTCGACCGATTGTTCCTATGGCAGCTATATGCTATAGTCATCCGAATTGAATCAAACTCGGTAGAATTGTGCTAAGTAACAAGTTTGGGAGCTGTAGTATCGAAAACCAAAAGTTTTTCCTACTAAGACTTTTTTCAGACAAATCTTTTGTATGGCAGCTATACTATATAGTTGTCCGATTTTCATCAAACTTGGTGGAGTTATGTGACAGCCACGGTTGCCACTTGAAAATATTTAATTACACCGAAAAAAATTTAAAAAGAGCCATTTTCATTTAAAAAAAGAGCCAACAAGACAAAATAAATCTTGAGAATTCTTAATAAGTATTGGTCTCAATGTCAAAATACTAAAATAACAACTTGATCTTATCAAAATGACTTATTCGAGAATATCTAAGGAAATAACTCTTCCTATCTGTAAAAAATTTCCACTTTACGAACGAGCACTTTATTAACATATCGTTAATGGCCGATTTCTCATCTCTTATATAGCGACTTTTCTCAGATAAACTTAGAATTTACTCTGTTACTTGAGAGTTTATGTGACAGTTAGTTCTTTGTAAAAGATGTGAAATCGGCCCTTAAAGGTAATAATTGCTTCCTAAAAATATGGAAAACACACTTCTGCTTTTATTCCTTATTGCCACAGATTTTATTACATTATAAAAACTAAACAGTCAATATTTTAATTGCTTACAGACATAAATCATACTCTAAGATCAGTTACTTCTCTATATTTCTATGTATTATACAGACTAGACATAATGTGGCTCTGTACTCGTACTTAGCTCCTTGCAAAGTATTATATTATATTTGAAACTGAATCAAATTCGAGTTTTGCAACAATTGGCCGAACCAGCTCCAAGTAAAACTCACGCACAATTTCTTAACTTATAAAATGGTGGATTTTCTTATCCAATATAAGGATAGCAAATATATTGTGTCTAAGTTCCAAATTATATCTATAAGAGTGTGTAACAAAGTTTTTGAGAATTACACTATGCAACAATTTCCAGTATATTGAAGGGTTAGTGGTGATTCTAGATGATTTTAGTGTGTTGAACACGAATCTGTTTTCGAAAATGGTCCATCCCGTCTAGACTTTCGGTAACTCAGAATGCCTATTTGGAACTTTATTAGGGGCGTTTTGTAAAGGAGCTTACTTTTGTTTTGACGGTACTATTTCTTAGCTTTAAAATAAATTATCCCAAACAATTCTACGATTTTCTTAAGTGAAGATATTATACCATTTACTTAAATATATCTGGTCTTACTTCGCTGAATTTTTGGAATTTTTTTAATTTCTACGTTTTTTTCGGGCTCCATGCAAAAGAGCCAATTCGAATAAAAATATTCCAGTGCAACAACAGGAAAAAAAATACCATTTCTGGTGTAAAAACACCAAGTGTGGCAACCGTGGTGACAGCATAAAAAACGCATAAATACGAGGTTTGGGGACGTTCGCGTTGAAGACAAAAACGTTTTTCTAACTTAAACTACTTTTTCGACCGATAGTTCCTATGGCAGCTTAATGCTAGAGTCCTCCGATCAGGCCGGTTCCGACAAATGTGCACCATCTTCGTACCAAAAATCTTCGTGCAAAGTTTGGTTAAGACAGCTTTTAGTTTGTTTGTTTGGGGTTTAATTTCGGCCGTCTTTCTTCACTCCAGTCAAAACACTTTTTGCCTGAGTTGTTCAACTGCCATTTCCGCCCCTACAGGCATCACGACCACGTCGTTGTAAGGCACAGTTGAAGCATTTGCACCGTCGAGAATTCTGCCAGATGAGTTCATATACTGCGACTGGTAGCGCCTAAAAAGTGATGTCCGATGGCGCAGCGAGTAAAGAAGCCATGCCGCGTGTTCAGTCCTCAGAGGAGGAGGTACTGAGTTCAAGTCCCAGTAGGAGCTGATTAAAAACGTACATTATTATAAGTTTTTCGGAAAGAATTGGTCTTAATAAATAAAACACCCCACCCACCCCTCAAATAAAAATATTAAATGTTGAATATAATTTATTTTTATCTTTTCTCTTTCATATTAAAAAATCAGATTGTTGTAACGTAAAGTTGAATATAAACGACCTTAATACAAAAAAAAACGTTGGTAAATGCAATATTTTTCGCAACTGAGGTAACGCATCAAATTGGTTACTTGTATTGAATAAGATGCACTTGTATTGAAAACATTCACGAATGTTTGCTTTCTTGTAATTCTTAAAAACGAATTCCACCATCTGCCAATATAACTGGCGCCATTGAAATTTGCGGAACAAAAATCAAAATTGTTGGCGGTTTGAAATCAAAGCGACGCACAGTTGATTATAAATGACTTTTATCATATTTTTACCTTGAAATTGGTAAAATCAACCAGAAAAATTATGAAATAAAAAATTTTTAGCCAAAAACGAAAAAGGTCGGATTTACAATTTTTTTTTTTGTGTGTAGCATATGTATGCCAGCTATATGATATAGATGTCCGATCTGCGTGAATTTGACATTAACGCAAAGCTTGATAAATATTAAGCTTAATTGTCAAGTTTCAGTCACATAGCTTTGAAACTGACTGCGTGGCAAAGCTTTATTTAAGTGCATATTTTTATTTGTTTATAACTTCGTTAATTAATATCTTTTAAACTATAAAAGTATCCTTCTTTTGGAAAGCACCATAATTTAAGTTATGTTTAGGGCAATAAAGGGCGAATTTTTGAAATTGTTTATAAAATTAGCCAAAAACCGCAAATTACGTTTTGGTGGGAGTGTCGAGATCTAGTTTCGGGTTTTTTTTTCTTGATATCAATAATGGTGAGTTTTAAAACCGTTCGGTTTATAAAGGAATGACCACAAAAAAAAGATCCATTTGAAATGGATTGTCTTATCATATAATTTTTCCATTTTTCATATCCGTATGACGATCTACCTGTTCTATTGGATGAAAATTTAATATCAATCTAACATTAAATGGATATTATTAATATCAATCATAGAACTTTTAGCAGGCTCCAGGTCAATAAGTTATGTTTTTGTTTATAACTTTTGTAAAGCAAGACACACACTGGAGCCTGCCAAAAGTTCTATGATTAATATTCAAAGAGGTTACTAAAACAGTCGCATATTTTTTACAATATTACAAATATTCAGTCCAAATGGATACCAAATTTATTCAATGCATCAGCAACAAATATCATGTACAAATTGTGTAGCTGATAGCATTTTTATAAAATGAATGGCGTTTTCATTTATATAACTAGCAATGAACCAGCAACTAAATGGCTAAAAAGGCAACATTGCTCTTAGGCTCGCATTTACAGTCAGCATTCCAATCAATAATTGTTAATTTTCCGGTGAACAGAGTTCCCATTTCATATGTCGAGCCACTTTTTGTCTTCAAAAGTATTTTTGTTCCATTGTACCAATTTTCTTTGATTTTGACAAAATGTTTTGTGTGTGTGTCAAAGAAAATAACTAAACATTCCATACAAATAACTTGAATCATAAAAGCTTAAATTCTTCTTCCAGAAAGAATAAAATTTCCCAAACCAAATGAAATCAAATACTTATGACTGATATGTGTCTTAAAACAGCAAGAGCTTATAATTACATACGTACAATATGTATGTAATTTCCCTCACTAAACTGTTGGCAGCAATTTTCATTTGCAGCAAACAAGAATTTCCCTACTCAAGTCAAGTGACATGCCATAATTGGAAATTATATGGCCAGTAACAAAATTCTCTTACCTGGGTGTGGGTAGATTATGTATATGTGCTTGCATGCTAACCATCTGTTTCCTTTGCAAACACACACACAGACGTACACACATAATAATTTACAAGCTTTCCATTTCGTTTTGCAGGATATCAAACGTCATGATCAAGGCGTTTATCGTTGTCGTGTGGACTTTCGCACAAGTCAAACGCAAAGTTTCCGTTTCAATTTGTCTGTAATAAGTGAGTAGACCAAATGTGAATGCCATTGAAAATTGCCACTGCTAACCCACATACCTCTTCTTCGCCACCATGTTGTTCTAGTACTTCCGGAGCAGCCACTCATCTTGGACCGTTGGGGTCGTCAATTGAATGGCACACAATTGGGTCCCAAGCAGGAGGGCGATGATATTGTTATCACTTGTCGTGTGGTGGGCGGTAAGTATCCCAAAGTCAACCCACACATGCTCCATATCCGAGCGCTCGGCCAGACAATTTCCTGTTAATTTCCTTAAAAGCTTCAACCCGAAAAAAAAACAACAACACACACATAGAATCGGAATGAAAATATCACAAAGTTTGCTTTGCTTTCGGACTTTGCTTTTGGTTTTTGCGGTGTTCTATTTTTTCAAGCTTGACTTTTTAATTTGCACTGGCTTTGCCTTCTTTCAATATTCCATTCTCTATATCCCCCATAGGTCGGCCGCAACCGCAGGTCCGTTGGCTCGTAAATGGACTACTTGTCGACAATCAAAACGAGCACAATTCCGGCGATGTTATCGAGAATCGTCTGTTGTGGCCATCGGTGCAGCGCAATGATTTGAATTCCGTATTCACATGCCAAGCATTGAATACGCAATTAGATAAGCCCAAGGAGAAGAGCTTCATACTGGATATGCACTGTAAGTGGAAAACCAATGGGGGGGTGGTGCCTAATCAATTTGTAAGAAACGAGACGAGAGAGAGAAGTGAGTGGCGAATATCAACTTGACTGGCCTAGTCATCAAGGTTGGGTTGGGTTCTTGGAAAGTAAGTGGGTCATTTAGTAATGCACTTCACAAGTTGATCGTTAAGACTGGCTCTTAAGACCTGATTAAAGTCTTTAGATTCTTTCTTTGCCTTTATTTAGAAGACCCTGAGGTTTCAGCTATAAAGTGAAAAAGTTTAATTTACAAAGAAGATGCAAAGAAGAGCCAAAATGGATTCCCTTTTAATAAGAATAAATGAGTGAATTTATTCAGATACTTCGCCCAAGAGCAAGTGGTTCGTAAGGTGGCAGAGGAAAATAACAAAACATGACAACAGGTCAAACATGCGACCTGTGCACATGATACAACTAGTGCTAGTCAGTCGGTCTTTGTTGGATGATACACGGTTGGAATTCGCAATATTGAACTGACTTGTTCACTTTTGATTTTCTGGTACCACGTGTAATTTCTATCAATAACTGTCAAAAATTAAAACCGCAGCTGTATGGCAATGGACTTTCTGTTTTCAGTCTCTAGTTATTGTGACATGATCTGTGCCAGTGTCGCATCATACGCATTTTGGCTAGCGAACCACTGGATTACCCAGATTAATTCGTAATCAAAAGCAGAAAAAAATGGGGTAAGGAAAAGTGTTGTAGAAAGAAGTTTCTTCCATTGGCCCGTATCTAATCCGGGATTACAAATTTTAAAAACAGTTTGAGTTATTCATGAATCTATTTGTAAAGCTTAGCTCTGAAGCTATTTCAGCAGCTGTTTACTCCGTTTAACTTTGGAGCTAATTAAGGAACTGTTTTAGATGAAGTGAACTCTACAGTTGACGATACTGCAGCTGAAGATTGGCGCTCCCTGTATAAAGTCTGCGATTCCAAAAAGGGGAACAAAGAAAAATTTCGAAAAAAAATCACTAAGCAATTTCTATATTTTTCCTTTTGTACCTATTGATATAATAACTACAAATTAGCGCACTGCGGTGCTTCAATATACTCAGTGTATCGGTGTATCGAACCGACATGGTCGCCGCTTGCGCCGGCTTGTCAGCTCTCAGTGTATTGCAAAACTGTTTTAAGCAAAATTCTGGTGTGACAAGTAAAAAGTCGTGCAAATGTATGTAACATGCATTTCAGATATTTAAATTGAATTCTTGAAATTATTAAAGATTTGAATACGGAATTTCAATCAGATCGAGACTAAAATCTACTTCAAAATCAACACAATACACCAAAATTTGACATTATTCAGAAAATTGAAGGGTTGATAGTGATTCTAGATTATTTACATCTGCTAAACACGAATCTGTTCATCACGTCTGTATTTTTAGTAAGTTTAGCTTAAGGCGCGTTAGCTGATTTGGCGAGCTTAGTTTGGAGTCCGATATTGTATTTTGACTCCCTGTAATATTATCGAAAAGTAGAACTCTTCAACTTTCAAATAAAGTATATCGAACAATTCTACGATTTTTTTAAGCGAAGATATACCATTTTGAATACATGTCTGTCTAACAAGCTACAGAGTAAATTCAATGTTTAACTGGCAGCTATATAGGAGATGCAAAATCGTCCCTTAATGACTATGTAAAAAAGTATTTGGTCGTAAAGTTGAAAATTATTACACATTGAAAGTGTTTTTTCTTTAAGTATACTCGCACAAGTCTTTTTGATAAGATCCAGATGTTATTTTAGTATTTTGACTTACAGACCAATTTTTATTCAGACTTCTTAAGACTCACGTTTTGTTTTACCTTTTTATCTTTGTAACCACTCGTCCGATTGTTTTGAAATTTGGACACAATATAGAATTAAATCCGAGGAAGCCATTAGTATTAAAATCTCAATTTTAACATTTTATTGCCACAGTATTTAATTAATACATAAAATATTTTTTGGGTTTTTTTGTACGTTTAATAACACAGTACAACACTGAAAAAAACCCCGGCATGAGCGTTAAATTATGATAAAAGGGACCTCTGTAAGCATCATCTTATACCCAGTTTTTCAAATGAAGCCTCGGTTCGCGTTTTATGGGTACTTATGTACCTGCAATACACAACGACAACAATTTTAACTTAGTTTTTAAGGGTATAAGATAAAAATCTGAAAAACTCAGCAAATGTGGACCGTAAAAAAAATTCACTTCAATCGTACAATTGGTTTAGGTATCTCCAGAAGAAGTTAAACCTTAAATCTTGAATATCTTTAAAAGCGCACGGTAGATTTTTATTAAAATCAATATTTCTGATGGTATAATGGACTATTGCATTTCCCTAAGAGATGGTACTCCACAGCCAAAAAACCGCGAATAGGGAGTACCAATTTTATATTCACCCACGAACCACTCCATATGGACTATGAGCTAGACGAAGCTTTGGTTCGCAGTCTATAGGCAATTTTGTACCAGCAATTGCCTTAGAACAACATTGACCATTTAGGGTAAAACGACCTTCACCAAAATTATTTAATAAAATTTATGAGTTAAGTGCTTCATCACCAGCAGGAAAACAGATCTTATCATTAAAAAATGTCTTTAGTGGACCTCCAATAAATCTAACAGTGTTATGCTAATTTTCCTTGATTTGAAGCATTCAAAGACTATTTCACTTAAATAGATCTCTGATTTCGGTAATAAGAACATATTCAGTTTGAGTAAATCGAATGGAGATGAGTAACTGAAGCCGTTGATTAATAAAATGCCATGATTGCTGGAAGACATTTTTCGTTTCTTAACAGTTTTAACTCAATAACATTTCGTTTTATGGCAAACAGAGTTGGCTGTCTCACAATTTTCAACTTGGTTTCCAAAAAATTAATATATTTTGCGATGTTTAAAAAGAAAAATATTGAGAGGACCTCGGACCATTGTCCAAACATTAACTATTATTTTGCGGTGATGCGAATCATGGTGGCCATAGATGGACGTGGCATTGGTCGTACAAGACCTGAAACCATTGAACTACAAATTGTGGTCCGTTCTGGAGGCTATGGCTTGCTCTACTCAACTCCCAAATATTTGAGTCTTTGATGCGCGCCCTTGTCAGAGCAGTGAACAATTTCTCAATGCAGACTTTGGCTGGAAGGAACAAGGAACAAAGTTTTGAAAAATATTCATTCGCTTTCATTTTATGAAAAAACGAGAAGGCCAAGCTAACTTCGTCTGTGCCGAAGTTTTTATACCCTTGCAAATGCAAATGTCACAGTTTAAGAACGCTTACATAAAAATCAAAAAATTTTGTAACTAAAACCTATTTTCCGACAGATAAACGTCTGAAAAAATTTTTCTCACTAAGACTCAATTTCCGACCGATCGGCCCTATGGCAGCCTTAAGATATAGTCATCCGATTTCGGCCCAATTTTGCGAATCTATTTGAAAGCATATAAAATAAGTCATTAGCGAGTTTAAGGACGCTAACAAAACTAAACAAAAAAATTTTTACCAAGACTCATGTTCGACCGATCGGTCCTATGGCAACCATAAGATATAGTCACCCGATGTCGATCAACTTTTTCAAATTAGTTTCAAAGCGTTTAATATTAATAATCACCGATCTAAAGAACGATTTACTTAAAAACAAAAAAGTTTTTTTTCACTAAGACCCATTTTCCGACCGATCGGTCCTATGGCAACTATAAGATATAGTCATCCGATTTTGACCAAAGTTTGCAAATCTGTTTGAAAGCATATAATATTATTAATGACCGAGTTTAATCACGTTAACATTGAAAACAAAATAGTTTTTTTCACTAAAACCCATTTTTCGACCTATGGTTCCTATGGCAGCTATAAGATATAGTCATCCGATTTTGACCAAAATTTGCAAATCTGTTTGAAAGCATATAATATTATTAATGACCGAGTTTAATCACGTTAACATTGGAAACAAAAAAGTTTTTCTCACTAAAACCCATTTTTCGACCGATGGTTCCTATGGCAGCTATAAGATATAGTGATCCGATCCGGTCGGTTCCGACATATTAGCAGCGTGCAGTAAAAAGAAGACTCTGTGCAAAATTTTAGCTCGATAGCTTTAAAACTGAGAGACTAGTTTGCGTAGAAACAGACGGACAGACAGACGGACAGACAGACAGACAGACAGACGGACGGACAAAGCTCAATGAACTCAGCTCGTCCCCCTGATCAAGAATATATATAGTTTATGGGGTCGGAAATGAATATTTCTATGCGTTGCAAACTTCTGGGCAAAATTATAATACCCTTTGCAAGGGTATAAAAAAAAACCGGGTACCAAAACAATTGCGAGTAGTAGGTAGCTTCAATATACCGAAAATAAAAAATATAACATTAAACTTTGTATTGTGTATTTGGTATTTTTTTTCTCTCATGCCACCTATATGCCTCGGCTGGTGTGCTTTTGTGCTGCAGCTTTTGGGTTTCTTGCTTGAGATGTAAAATCTGGGAATTTATGATATTTTGCTACTTCAGCAAGCCGAAGTACGTAAACATGCTTGAGAAAAACATCTTTCAGCCGCAAGTGTGCGCGAGCTCTTAAATGTCTTTGCCATTTGCAGTGGTTTCCACAGGAGACAATCCGCAAACGATCAAAGCAAGTGATTAGGGAAATCAGAGGTGATATCAGAGGTAATGACTTCGGAAAAATAACGCGCCTAAATGTATCAAGGGTTTCGAAAATGGTGGCTTGTTTGAAGTTCAAACTTTGAACCAAGTTGAAAATTGTAAGACAGCCAACTCTGTATGCCATAATACTCAAGAAATGAAATGAATGTATCATTTAACGATTTTGGGAAAAGATTTATTTTTTATTTTATTAAATAAAAATATAACATGAATAAGGGGAAGAAAATTTTGTTGGCTCTTTTTTAATGAAAATGGCTCTGTTTTTGAAATGTTTTGGTGTAATTTAATTTTTTCAAGTGGCAACTGTGATTTTAGGTACGCAGATCAAGTATGTTTTTTTTTTAACTTACACTATCGTTTCAATCAAAAATCTTTGATGAAAAAGCACAGTCATATTTAGAACTCACAAAAAGGCAAAATGCAGCAGTGGGACCAGCTTCAAAAGACTACAATAGTACGGATGATCGCTACATGACTCGCACCAGGCCTTGAGGTTAGTTGACGAGTAAGTGAACAACTGAACATTTTAACTGCTTGACAACTGAAAAACTGAGCAGTTTGAGTTGGCCCACATAAAAAAAGGAGCAAGTGAGCATTTTTTCTTAAAACCTTTACCCAACACTATTACAGAACGGCCAAATTATTAAAGATATTTTTAAGGAACTGTTATTGGCTGTCTTAAGATCGTGTGAAGTTTTTGTGCTTCACCCACAGGCAACATTGTCTTTTGTGTCTGTGACAATAGTTCAAATAAATAATATATATAAAAAGGTGCATTGTAAGCGAAAATTATTTAGTTGTATTACTGGAATTTAAGGAAGATTTTTAGGAATCCTTTCCGTAATTTCGATCTAGAATACGCAGGTCTTTGAAACTCATACAAGTTAACATGTGAGGCCATGCTACAAAAACTATGATCCGAAGTATTTTTTAATTCGTTCCTGAAAGGGTTAAAGAACAAAAGTTTGGTAATGCTCTCCAATGTAACTTTATCAGGGCTGTTTAAAAAACAAATCAAAATATTTTTTAAATACACAAAACCTTTAGCCGACTTATAACTATTTCTTAAATAAAGGACTGTTCTGAGAAGTTCGGAAAATTTAGCATTCTCATAAATTTTTAGTATGCCCATATAAAAGACAAAGAGGCGAAATACAGAAACGGCCTCAGTGATATTCAACTGTATTGCAAAGAAAATTCAAAATGTTTGCGTTTTGCCAAAAATAATTTACCTATGACTATGATGAGCAACAGGAACACAGATATGTTGATGCCGGTAGCGGCATCGCGTTGCACCAAATTCTGGTTCAAGGCGTTGGGCTAGGATCAAATTATTGCCCGTCTTAAGGGGGTTGAGCATGCCGTCAACAAGACTGATCTATTTGAGATGTGGGACATAATCCCGGACTACTAATGAAAGGATTATTTGGATATCTGTCGTTCGGGCCACTATAATCGTTTGGAGAAGTTTGTACAGGAGATTGGCTAATCGGTCTACAATTTGGGTCAGATGAAGCAGTTTGTGGAGTACGTAGTGCTTCATGCGGCCCTGACGGATGCGACAAGATGGGGGGATGGGTAGTAGCACATTTGAGGCTTGATTCCAAGTTGGTTGATTGACTGTGCATTTCGTTGCAGTCATGCTGCTTTCGTCTGCAGGACGGGAACTCGGGGTATCTGCAAATCATGGACTTGGGTTGTGCCATCATTTTGAAGATTGGAAAATATAGTTTTGGTTTTCATACAAAATTTTTGTATGAGAATTCAATATACTCCTTCTCGTGCATCGCTATCCACCTCCACTTTCAGCTGGTCCGCATTGGTTTCATATGTGACCTCTACCGAGGAGGAGCCGGCCGTGGCCAAACCAGTTTTCGCTGTGGTGGCGGAAAATTTGATGACCGGATTGGGTATGGCACCAACTGTTGTTTGGCCTAAACCGAGTGCGGACGGGTCCGTTGGCATTAGAGACGGTTTTCAGGGTGGATTTCGTCATTTTGTTGGGCTTATAGCTTTCCCTCGGCTAAAACTTTCCTTCTGTTTCCTTTGGCGCTTCAATTCAAAATATGAGGCTGCAATAATTTTGGCATCGGACATTAGCTGTTCATTCAATTCACTCACGACCCAGGCCGCTATCGCTCCGTCAACTATCGATAGACCAATTGTGTATTTATTTAGCGTGTCTTAGAATACTCAAAATAAATTCAGCAGCGGACAATTTCCGCCACTGTCACGTCATATAAATTTATTTTACGCGCTTCTCAGAACAGGCCTTTACTAAGAATGTTAAAAAATATATTCACGCCGAAAAGTGGTCATAAAATCATACAGGTTTTTAGAGTTTTATGGTTTGACATAACTATAAACACAAACAGCTAATTTGGTTCTGCCTTCAGTAGACTTTGCTTACATGTGCATTTGCAATAAATGCTTGTTGCTGGTACTGAGTGCATTTTCTCGGTCAACTTTAAATGAAAATTTGTTGGACCAGAAAATCCCATAAATGGGTCAAATGTGCGGAAATCAACTTAAAAGAAATTCTGAAAAATTTTAAAAAGATACGTAGAAGCGATTACATACATTACACTCAAGAAATTTGGGGAAAAATACGCTGTTGCTGGTTTCCACCAGGTTTCTGCGAATGAATTTTATTTGAGTTTCCGTCTACTGAAAGCTTATATTCTAATATCGATATAATCTAGTTGAAATAATAATGGTGGTACAAAAATAGCTTGCCATTTCCAACCACCAGCCTTAAAATAAACGGTTTTTCGTAGAAAGCTGACATAATAACCATTATGTTTCATAAGGGTTAATAACAGCTCCCATAACCATTAAATAATTGCATGTTAACAAAAAAAAAAAAAACGAGCCGACTGGGGTGTCAACTCAAATGTCAGGCCATGTGCTTGGGCCTCTGTTTTTCCATTTTCAAGAACATAAGCAGCTGCAGACACGAACAAACGAACGAACGAACGAAGGAAAGTAGTTGGGAAACCAGGAAGTCAGCACTTGAGAACCTGTCGAGTCACAATAGACACACAAATTGCTGTAAATATTTGAGAATACGTAAAATTGGTCATAATTATGCGACAAATTGAATTGCAATTAATTTCGTTGTTGTTTTCTCTATTCGCTTTGCAGTGAAACCTTTGGTGGTGAACATACTGGAGCCGCCCCATTCAATGATTGCTGATCGTCGTTACGAAGTGACATGTGAATCCTCTGGCTCTCGACCAAATGCCATCATCACTTGGTACAAGGGAAAACGGCAATTACGACGCACAAAGGTGAGTGGATGAGCCGGGTGGAGGGTGCTAAAGTGTGGTGGGGGTCAGACCGCAATTGACGTAGCTAGTTGCTGGTCTCTGCTGTTGACTGACTCACGTTCAGCTCGATAACTTATTGTGTTTGCACAGTCATGCCAAACAAACGTGGCTCGTAACTCTTTGCACACCCACACAAGCAGGCGGGCTGAGCCGGGCAGGCAGTCAGACAGGACGGAGAGCAGGGTCGGCCCCCTCCCACTTGTTGTTGTCCCTGGGCGTGGTTCACACTAGTCCTCCTCCTTTGGTTAGTATAAACACAGATAATGTGATATAAACTCCACAATACACAAACGATTCTACTCGCTTTGCTTTTCCCATGCTTTTTTCCATCCACTCTCTCTCTCTCTCTCGCTTTAACTTTGGACAAATTTATGGGAGTTTTAGCGCAATTTTGTTGCAATTCATTTTTGTGTGTGTCGGATCCTGGTCTGGGCGTCTAGCCCTACTCCCTACAGTTGTTTATGTCCATGTCTCCTTGTGTCTGCCTTATATGCTGATTGCTTTGCCGTTTTTAAAGACCGGAAATGTTTTTCAGTAGTTTTCATGTAGCATAAAGTTGCCGTAATGCGGCAATGGCCTCAACAAACCAACCAGTCAGCCAGCCGACCCGACCAGACCAACCATGTTGTACATGAGTTTTCGTACCCTACTTTTAGGATACCCATTCCGCATATGAAGGCGGGCAAGGAGCCCGACTGGAATATTCTAACAACAGTGTAGTTGTGGGAGTAACACATTAATCAAAGCCTCGCTATGGGGTTCTAATTGAGAAGTGTGGGAAACTTAATAAAGTCTATTAAGGCCGGAGGGTTTTGCTTGTAAATCGAAGCTAAATATTCAACTTATTTAGTATTTAAAAATAATTGGTTTTTTGGGAACGTGCCTGAATAACTTTATGAACTTATACACCCAAAAAAAAAAAGTAATCATCAAAAGGACACTATTTAGTCAGGAATTTGAAACTATTGAGTATTAAGTTGATATTTTCGAAAGTATTAAAGTGATATTTCGAGGATATTAAATTGATATTAACTTGTATCAGGTTGACACTTTATTGTATTAATTTCCTAGTATCAATTTGATACAGATCGGATCATGTTTGATATTTTAATTGTCAAACTTTTAGCATCATTTTGATACTAGCTTTTATAAATTTAATATTATTTCTTATCAAGTTTTTAGTATAAATTCAGTTCTCTACAAAATGCTATAATAATTAAAACATAACATTTTTAAAACTTTTTACTTTATTCTTAGGTCTTTCAAATTGTATTTTATTTAAACTATGGAAATGAAACATTGTTCTCCGTGTCCATGAGGATGTTGTTAATCAGAAGTCACTGTAATGGTGTGCCGCATGGTGGAACATATATATGTAGTTTTGTTACGCCTTCCTTCGCAGAGACCCTGAGTGAAAAGCGTAAACGTGCCTCTTCTGCAGATGTCTTCGTTTCGCACCTATCGCATTGTGAGTCATCTGGCAAAGCGCTGAAACAATCACAGCAGCATGGTGACGTGGCATATGTTTTGTCCACGGAGTTTTATGCAGCATAAGCACAAATTATCAATGCATTGATAAAATATTCGAATTGCGCAATCCTGAGTTTTGAGTAACGCCCATATGGACAATCAATATCTAAGTACCGCTTAGATTTTTATTCGTAACGAGCTATCTCTACATCATGCAAATTGGTCGTTGTAAATGGCTGACTCCAACATAGGTGGACAGCAAGCGAACGGCTTTGTTGTCTTTGCACAACACATTGCTTACTTGGACACCATAAGATGTGCACACATACTCATCCGAAAATCCTCAATCATATTCATGATATTTGTATCGAAAAAGAAACAAAATAGGTCTAATAGAGTTTCGATATCCATGATTTCAGTTGGCAGCTTCGAGTCTTCCTGAAAAGCTATGTCATTGATATGCAACAGCATCGATTGCTGTCGAAATATTATTTTGTATCGATGTTTCAATATTGATTCAATAAATATACAAATTAATAAATTAGTTGAATTTCATTTTACAAATTCCCACCAATGCTGCAAACCTCTAAAATTGCAGAATGTTCGGTGCGGGGCTCGAACCCGTTGTAAACGGGTGACCGGTTTCTGGAACTCCTGAACCCAAGGTTTTGATCGGATTGATCGGAATTAGTAAGAGTTGTGATTTCCCAGAAAGGATTAAGGAATTCAGTTGAAACGTTTTGTCATCAAGAGTTTCGAATGAAGATAAATGGAAATTTTGATCTAATAGCCGAAAAATACAGTCGGTTTTTGGAAGCGGGAACCTTTAAGAATTCCGATTCCGCATGATTTGATCGAAATAGGAAACGGGAACATGCCTGAATATTCTTTATTTCAATAATGTAATTTTAATTATCGAATTCAATAGCTGAAATTTACAAATTTTTAGAACTGCTTAGTTAATGATCATTATATCTTCCAAGACCTGTTCATCTATACTAGCTCTTAGATTAGAAAGATCCAACTTAAGTGATGAAAAGGCTCGTTCAACTGATACCTGACTTGGAAGGAAATATCTTGTAAGTCCTCGTTTTTTTGACCTTTCCAAAATTTTAAAGCACTTGTCGCTGTACTGAAGCGTTAGTTAACGTTCACACTCACGTTCCATAAAAAAAATCGTTAACTACTAAAATTAACACAATAAACTGTAATTATAGAGTCCTCCATGGAATCTATTGAGGTAACTTGGTCATCGTCCAAATCAAAAAATGCTTTTGATTCACTTGAGCAACCTTCAACATTACATTCTTCATAGTTGCATTCCTTTTCTGCTCTACAGTTGTCATTTGAAAGATATCCCGCTCGAACCATCTTCGAACCATCATCGACGGTGATAGTATAAATCTAAACTAGAGAAATGTCGTAGGATTGGAGAACTTCTTGAATGATAGCAGTCAGATTACAAGGAATTGCTATTTTTCCTTGTGTGTGTCGTTGAGCAAACTACTTCATTGTGAACCGAACCTATTTTGTGTTGAAATGATAAAGCTAAACGCGACGTGCAGAAAAGCCACACGAAACGTTATGGGTTGAAAATCCTACATTTTCGTGTAGCTTTTTTTTTTTGTGTATAGGTGCTCCATCTTCAAATGATGGCAATGATGATCGAGTCCTTTGTTTAATGCTTTCAGTTGGCTCAGATTCAAGCAGCATATTTTCTACATTTTCGACTGTGTCCAAAAGTCAAAGGGTCAATTCCACAGAAGTAAATTTAAAATTTTAGTCGTCGCCATTCTCGTCATTTGATTCTTTCGACAATTCATCGTTGGTATTAATAAAATCTAACATGTCCAGAAGTTGTTCATCAGTCAAATCCATAAATTTGTAGCGTTTTCGCGTTAGTTAAAACATTTTTTCTCTTCAAATTGAATTTCTGTCTAGAAAAATTATGCAGTAAACAAAACTTACCATGTAAAAGTGATAAGTGATAATATGATACGTTCCTTGAGGCACTTGAGGCAAGTGCTAGAGGGTTAACATATGTTTGCATAAAACGACAACAAACAGTATGATTGGCTGCTTAAACTTACCTTGTAAATATAGAAGTTCGTTCTCCATATTGAAATCCATTAATTTTTCTTCAACACGTCGTCTATGAAAGTGTCTTCCATAGCATTTAGTTTTAACTAAGTACTGATGTGTTTGCACTAAATTATAAACACTAAATGCGCCAACTGCGACATTCGGCATGATTCGTCATATAACATTTCCAACTAACATCCGTTGATATTGAAAATGTTTTACTTTTAAATAATTATAACAATATTCTAAATATCAATTTGATACTCTCTAGGTTTAAGCTGATACATAAAAAAATGCTACTAGATTCAGTTTCAATTTGAGACCATGCGTATCAAATTGATATTGATACAAATTTCTTTGGGTGTTGAAGTTATAACAGAAATTTTCGCTTAGAAGTGTTTCAACCCGTTAAATCGGTTTATTTAAGAAAATTTAACAGTTACTGTTTTACTACATCTATTTTTCTTTCCTTTTCATGTTAAATTTCTTTTAATTTTCGTTGTTCTTATATCTAAACTGCTTTAAATGAATTTCCTAAAAAGCAATCCTTAAAAATTTTACTACCATAACATAACGATTTATGACACGGCTCAAGCCGCCAACACTTTAACACCCCCAAGTCACACATCCACATCCTCTCCCAGGACCTTGCAGCCATTTAACAACCTGGCGCCTGGGTGAAAACTGTTGGAAAAAAAAACAGATTTTATGACCCTTCAACTACAAGAAGAGCAGCTCAACTAATTATGTGCGGCCTTTGTTTTGGTTATTGTTAGGGGCCATAAAATTTATAAAACCCTCCACTTACACACACACACACACCCACACCCAGACAGGCCGTATAAAACCCAAAACACATTCCAATAAATTTTAAATGGCAAACATAAAATATTTCGACAAATTTGCAAACAAAACACAACAAAGAGTAAAAACTTTGCCTCGAGGCCATCGGCGAGTGCCTAAAAAGTGCTCAAGTCGCTCAGTCTGGCGAAAACCTAATTAATGCAGCTACATTTTCCTGATTTTTTTTTGCAGGACGACATATCAAAGAACTCGACACGCTCCGAGCTGAGCTTTGTGCCGACCACAGACGACGATGGCAAATCGATAACATGCCGTGCGGAAAATCCAAATGTGAATGGCCTGTATTTGGAGACCATGTGGAAATTGAATGTCGTTTGTAAGTATTACAAATTGTGTTTAAGTATAAAAAAAAAAAACGAGAAGGCCAAGCTAACTTCGTCTGTGCCGAAGTTTTTATACCCTTGCAAATGCAAATGTCACAGTTTAAGAAAGCTTACATAAAAATCAAAAAATTTTGTAACTAAAACCTATTTTCCGACAGATAAACGTCTGAAAAAAGTTTTTCTCACTAAGACTCAATTTCCGACCGATCGGCCCTATGGCAGCCTTAAGATATAGTCATCCGATTTCGGCCCAATTTTGCGAATCTATTTGAAAGCATATAAAATAAGTCATCAGCGAGTTTAAGGACGCTAACAAAACTAAACAAAAAAATTTTTACCAAGACTCATGTTCGACCGATCGGTCCTATGGCAACCATAAGATATAGTCACCCGATGTCGATCAACTTTTTCAAATTAGTTTGAAAGCGTTTAATATTAATAATCACCGACCTTAAGAACGATTTACTTAAAAACAAAAAAGTTTTTTTTCACTAAGACCCATTTTCCGACCGATCGGTCCTATGGCAGCTAGAAGATATAGTCATCCGATTTTGACCAAAATTTGCAAATCTGTTTGAAAGCATATAATATTATTAATGACCGAGTTTAATCACGTTAACATTGGAAACAAAAAAGTTTTTCTCACTAAAACCCATTTTTCGACCTATGGTTCGTATGGCAGCTATAAGATATAGTGATCCGATTTTGACCAAAATTTAAAAATCTGTTTGAAAGCATATAATATTATTAATGACCGAGTTTAATCACGTTAACATTGAAAACAAACAAGTTTTTCTCACTAAAGCCCATTTTTCGACCGATGGTTCCTATGGCAGCTATAAGATATAGTGATCCGATCCGGTCGGTTCCGACATATTAGCAGCGTGCAGTAAAAAGAAGACTCTGTGCAAAATTTCAGCTCGATAGCTTTAAAACTGAGAGACTAGTTTGCGTAGAAACAGACGGACAGACAGACAGACGGACAGACAGACAGACAGACAGACAGACGGACAGACAGACAGACGGACGGACAAAGCTCAATGAACTCAGCTCGTCCCCCTGATCAAGAATATATATAGTTTATGGGGTCGGAAATGATTATTTCTATGCGTTGCAAACTTCTGGGCAAAATTATAATACCCTTTGCAAGGGTATAATAAGAAAACGCAAAGAAAGCAATGCCGACAGCTACCAAAAGGTAGACAGCCCAGGCAAAATTTATTACGTCGGCGATGTCGCCATAGCCGCCGCTCGTTGAAAGCCTTTAAAATGCAAATAAATCAAAGACAAATGACAAATTGTGAATAATTTGCCAAAGGGACAAAAGCAAGCGACGGGGAGTGAGGTTGGGACAACGCCAACTGAAATATGTGGGCTAGCAAAATGTATGGCAGTCGCTTAAATTAAATGAAGGACTTTTTGTGTGTACCAAAGAAAAAAAAAAATATAAAAATAAATGTTATAAAAATAACCAAACAAAAGTGATCTAAAGTGGGTCTCTGCGTTCGTGTAGGACAAATTACACTCACAATTTTTGACAAATTTTTGAATGCAATAATATATCAAAAAAATATTTTTCAAAATTAATGAAATGCTGTGAATCAAACTCCAATTCTAAGGTGCAACTTAAACTTTGTATTCCATCGCCGGGTGTTTGGTTAACAGATTTTAATATGAGTAGGTGGCATCCATTGAGTTACATTCTCTTACATAAATTCGTAATCCCAGCTGAAGGCTGCCAAACTCATCAAAACGAATAATCCGAACCACCTCAGTAAGACAAGAAAATCGTGGTTATTGTGTCCAAGGGAACATCAAAACAAATTATGAACTAAAATTTGTAAAAATTATGTGCGTAGTCTATTTTAGTAGGTGGAACATTATCTAAGATTTAAACAGTTTTCCTATCTAGAATCTGTAATAAAACTGCATTTTACTTATATTCGAATTCGAGTTTCTCTCCCATAATATTGACCAGCTAATAGCAAAGTTAATAGATTTCAAAATTTATATAATTTTGTTGAACCGAACCAATGATTTTTGTTCACACACGCGGTTTGGCCTTAGATTTGGTTCACAGTTTAAAAAATCGTACCGGCTTGATTCAAATACGGCTTGCAGCCCAGACTTTGATCAATAAAATATGACCATTAGGGTGCGCTTTTTAAGGCAATAACGGAAATTTAGAGAGGGCGCCCGTTAACGTATTCCTTTATAGATAGCAATTTAACAAAAAAATGTCAGTTTTAAGAGTGCGACCTGGCCACAAATTTTGAACTAAATATTACTCATACGACCGTAAGCCACATCAACATTTCAACAATGAAATCTGAGCTACAATTTTTAAAATATGTCAAAGTAATTTCGATTTTGATAAAATATTTCCCAGTTTTGAACAAAAATGGATATCGAATATCTCGTAATTCTTTGATTTTGATGTGTTGCCTTGTAAAAGAGCTCTGCTATCTGTAATTTTATTAAACAAAGCTAACACTAAAACGAAGAGCAATAAAGTGGGCGAGGCCAACTGAATACGAAAGGACAATTTTGAAACTCGACTAGGAGCAAAAAGTTCAAAAGGAAGAAGAAATGGAAATGGAGACAGAGGCTCAGGTAAATGATAATGTGCAGAGTCCTGAATCCAAATATGATTTAAGGATCTCCTTTTGAACTATCTAATTTGTTTAAAGTTTTTAAAAACTAAAATAGTTTTTACCAGAGCTGCAAATCTCCTAAAAATTGGAAGGTCGCAGAACCTAGGTAAACTTTTATAAGTTCTAGCTCTTTGGCTGAATAAAATAAATATTAGAGTTTAAAGTCCCTCACCTGATACTTGTGTTTCAGGAACAGTTAATACAAGAAATGCGACATTTCTTAGTACTTTGCAATTAAAGTTTTCCTAAAGCATAAATACATTAAAATTTGGAGGCAATCTTTGAATAGTTGCAAAAGAAGTAACACTTCAGCTAGTCCGAGCTGAAGGGCTGTTTACAGATATGTCCTAGACGGCAAGAATATGTGCAATCTACATCGTCCATAAGGTCATCCAAAAATTCGTCCAAAACAGTAAGCGAACCTTCCATCATTTTAACTTCACGATGCAGTTCGCTTGCTGTCAATTCCAGAAGAATATCTTTATCGCTTTTAGATGACATTTTTATTTATACAACTTTTTAATTAGTGAGTTTAGCTGGCTCTAGGTCCGAAAAAGTTGCGTTTGTTCACAACTGTAAACAACTTATGCATTGTACCACCAAAAAGAGCTGGTTGCCTATACAGAACTATTTCAGCGTTATCCCTAACGACTCTTCAGTAGGCTTTTTGCTGAAGAATGCAGGATTGCCAACTGCCTCTCCATACAATTATTGCTTAGATGCAATGAAAGCAAAAATATACAAGCAATGAGTGCTTTCAACTTTCTGGTGGTATTGCTTAAGCTTTGAGGCTGAACTTTCTAAGGGCCGTTTTATCCACGGCAACTTACATTAGTTTCTTGCGTTGGCGAATAATTCAGTAAACTTTGACTATCTAAACCTGACCTCCATCAAGAATTTTTGAAAGACGGCACTATTTTGTTCTAATTTGTCCACCAGTTAAAGAAACGCTTGACAATATCAGATTTTTTCAAGATGTACATTTTGGTTTTATTATATTTTCACACTTGGTTCGGTTTGAGGTTTGGTTCACAGTGAAACTATGTCGAGTTTGAACGAGCTCGATTGAAAACCAGTTTGCAGCACCGATTTATTTCATATCTTGAATCAATCTAGAATAGACCTCTTTTGCGGCTACGAAGGGTCATAAGATTGTGATAATTAAAAACATTCAAAACAATATTTTTTTTTATGGTTTATTTGAACACCGGAAGTTTGGGTGCTTCCATTACACATTCAAAATACTACGACTTGACTTATAAAATTTAGATACATGGATAGCAGACTGGAGTTAACTTGGCTATGTTTGAGCTTCTTATTTTTTGGTACACACCCGGCGGCGTTTGTGTCGCGGGCTCTGTGAGACTTTGCAGGCCTAGACAAAAAAATACAAAAACATGAATGATTTATTTAGACCCACATTTCACTGCGACTCACCTGGCGCCTATAACGATCCTTTTTTTCAGGGCATAACTTAGCCCAGGCTCGAGCGGCTTTTCTGATTAGGTCTTTCGGCTTCAGACCGCAATGTTTACGTCTATAGGCACGGATAAAATTTAGATACCCGTTGTTTGTCACGGGACCCGGCTTGCTGCAACGCTTCTTATTCCCGCAACTGGGTTTGCGCTTCCTGCGCTTGGGGCAAGCTGGCTTTCGTTTCTTGGCGCAAGGATTACGCTTGCGCTTCTTAGCGGCACAAGGATCGCGCTTACGCTTTTTGGTAGGGCATACCGACGATGGGGACTTAGATCGTTTGGAAGTGCCACAATTCGAATTATCGGAACAACGATAATCGCTTTTAGAAGCAGCTACGCGAAAAATCTCTTTATCGTTGCAGCTTAGCTGCTTCCAACATTTTGCGCTCTCCGTGGCGAGGCGTAGCGGGCTCAAGCCCGGGTGACGTTTGTCCAATTCGCTCATGAAGAACAGAAAGCCCTCATTCTTCCTGGATCCCTGCTTGCTTTTGACATGATTGTTGTCCATGGCTTCTCCACTAATTTGGTAACTCGAATTGATAACGCTGGGATTGAGAAAACGCTTATTTGTATGTATATGCATATATATGGATCCTTCAATTTGTTGAAGACTTTCTTTATATACTTACCACGATAAAAAATTTGGAAAAATATACTATAAATATAAACAACAATAAAATAGAATGTAAAATTTGGTGTGAACTTGTCTAGCACTAAACTGTAACTGACTGAAACTGAAACTGATTCTAGCCATATGAGCAAGATTACCAAGTCATGGCATGCTATTTTCTTACAAACTAAACTAACATAAAAACTCAAACTTGATGGAATCTGTGGACCCCACCGGACACGCATTTCACAGTGGGTGATAAAATCCTGGCATAAATAAGGCGAACCAACGTTTACTTTTATTCCCAAATACAACAATTCAAGCCGCAGGCCGTGTGTGAGGTTATCTATTATATTATATATTTTCTATATTAATTCTTACACTTTATTATTTTATCCATTTCCTTTGGACCGACTCTTCTTTTGGCCCCACTAGATGTGCACTTCATCAACAACAAAAACATTTTATCTGCTGTCTATTCGATAAAAAAAAACATTTATACAATGTAAAAAATATATCATAATATGCAACACTGCGTATTAGTTATTTTCAAAAACTTTAGAGACGAAGTATACAGATAGGGGGTGAGACCATTACCTTAAACATTTCATACTCAGCAGGTCCAATCTAGTGTTCAGTTTTAAAATTCAAGTCGGGATGAAAATTCTGCGCAACCTGAAAATCTTTAAGGTCGTGATCAAAATACCTGACATGTTCGGCAGTTGCAGTTAAGGCGCCGACTGTGACTGACCCTGACACTCAGTAAGCAGTCGGTTCGTATGCGTCTGAACTGGCGAATGTGTTCGGCCCCTAGTGGCTATGGCTGGGCAACTCTGCTCTATGATTACTCTGCGTATGATTAAACCCGATCTAGGAGTGGATAAAAAACAAGAACTAAACACTGCAAATTTGAGAAATTTTTGCAGACCTCCCGGTTAGCGGAAATGTTGGAAAATTTAATGTTCAAGGTTTTTGAGTAAAGGTTTTTGTTTGAGCCTTAATTTGTCTAACGGTTTACCCAATTTAAAAAGAAATTCTGAATAAATATTCAGGAATATTCAGAATAACTTCATATTTGAAAAAGCTTTCGACATTAGTAATGTTGTTTAAGAAGGTGCGAAGACTCATTTATTTTTTGAGGCTGTTTGGAGATAACTTTCATACTGAAAACAAGCTATGCAAAATATTACTACTTTAAACCCCATACGGATTAGTGAAGTAATGTAAAAGTTTCATACAAAAATGTGGAACCGTAGGCAGATCTAAAATGTTTTGAATGAAACTTTTGCATTACTTCGCAACTGCGTAGAGACCTTTACATAACATTATTACATTATAAAGCTGCCTCAATACTGAGAGCATGTACTTGATACATGCGACATGACTACCAAGTAGGCCTTATCATGATTCTACTTTGAATTTGACCAAATATTCACATTTAAAGCATAGCAACAAACAAAACTACAAGATTATCATGTTTTCAGTGTGCTTAAGCAATGAACAAGTCGAATCGGAATGTGCATCTGTAATTTCAGCAATGTCTGCAGGTGTTCTTGTCTATTAAAGGCATATCCAATATTTTCCATTTTTGGTTTACTTAATAATAATTCAGACTTTACTGTTTTTAGTAGCAGTTGTTTTTCACAGAACGTCAAAAGTGATTGTGCACAGAGAGCTGCGCACAATACTATAGTCAGGCAAACTTGCCCAAGTGCCTTTGTGCACAACAAATTGAACACCCTAAATATGATTGCTATTCTAAGTATTATTAAATTTCAGAATAATATTGCAATTGCTTAAATAAGAAGAGTCCGGCTGTACCTTGAAAGAAACCTTTGTGAAGTTGTCATTAATGTGAAAATTGTAAAGAAAGTTTAAAAAATAAACATAAGCTAACCTAGAATAGCATTCTCAATATAATTGGCCAAGTTTTCCGAACTCATGTCTTCATCTAGAGCCGCGTAGACCTCCATTTCCTCAAGTACTCCTTTCTTAAAACAACGCCAGCGAAAAAATTGCAGAATAGGGCAAGTTCCAATAAAGTGCTGCATGTTCTCTAACTCCTTCAAATTCCAAAGTGAGCATAATCCATCGTTGTCCGTGCTTCTGGGACAGCTGTTTAACCGTATCAAACAATCACCTCGCGCCTTTAGGATCCATGTTATGGTTCGTTGTTTGGTGACGGTATTGCAGAACTAGGCCCTTACTGCATAGTTTAAATGATTGTATACGCTCGTTTCGCTCGATCTTGCAATTTTTACATGCTGAGCTCTGTTATGTCTGTAAGAATACATACATTTTCTTTTACTCATTCGGAGTGAGTAGCATTTCCACTGAGGATAATGTTGTGGTCCTGGAGTTTTCTTTTGAGAGACGCGGACCATCCAATCCCCTGTAGGAGCATATACTACGCCAAAATATGCGGTAGTCTGGTACTTTTTTACTCTTATAGTGTCGATATATACCTGAGGTGTAGATTAAGGCTATAAAAATGTCCGTTTTCCAGTCCTGCATCGATCGCTAATACATAATTTGGCGTATTTTCCGGTAATTTAAGTATTCGTCTGACAAAATATCTCTGCATCCCAAACTAGTGCCCCATAGCAGAGAACGGGTCTACTTATGGCGTTGTACACCTTCCATTTTTCGCCAAGATTCAGGCTATCATTGCTCAAAAATTTACCCCACACGGAATTTATGCTTCCTTTAGCTTCTTTTAACCTGATATCTACTTGTTTTCTATAGCTTATAGTGGATGTTAACACGACTGCGAGGTACTTAAATTCCGCGACAACTTGCACGGTCTTCGTCTGAAAGAATCACTTTTCTATTGCTGCCAGTCTTCCTTCTTTTCGAAACACCATAATTAAGCACTTTCGAGTCTTCTTATCCTGTCCTGTAGTGTCGAGGGCTGATCAGCGAGAACAACGATGTCGTCCGCGTACATGAGAATCCGTATGTTGATGTCTCCAACCATAACTTCACCTTGCAGTGAAACTTTGATAGAGATATTGTTTGAATAAAAAATCCTCAGTGAACCGCGACTTAAAATGATTTTTTGTGAAGATATCATTTGGCAGACTTTTTTTGTCAATGTCTTTTAAAGTCTTGCGCTTTCTCCATTAAATATATATGTAAAATCACAAATTCTTTTCAAAATACGTTTTATGTTTAGTTTGTATAACACTTTTAGCACTAAATTATAACAAATGTTCTAAATAAATTATGGACTCACTGTTTGGACACAAGTACCCGACTTTTCATAGTGAAGGTCTGGGTCGAGCAAGCTGTACACAATTTGTTCAGAGGAAATTGGTGTTGCAAATGCTTACACCTTTCCCCAAGTGCCTTTGTGCACAAGAAAGTGAACACTATAATTATGTTTGAAATCAACGCCAACTACAAAAATATATAAAGATCACAGGCAACACTGCGTATGAGTTATATCAAAAACGTTGGAGCTTTGTCGCATAACTTTTACATTCTTTTTTTTTACGTTAAATATACACCATAAGTTTACGAATTCAGAGGCGCCAGTATGACCTTAAATTCTCCATTAAAAAAGGTGCGCTCTAATGAGCATATCATTGGTTTCACACACAAAAACTTTGTTTTGTAAACATATTAATGTAATGAACTTGATTTGGGCTTCTGGATGAACTAGTCTGAAGCACTCTAATAACAATACCGAACTAGTGCTTATGGTTGAGAGGATGGTCACACTGGATGGATGATGCGAGCATAGAAGGAGGCGTAAGTGGATTTTGGAGAAGTAGAAGAGGACGTATAAAAATGGACAGAGACCGTATTGATAATGTAAATAGTTATTGTGTAAATAAAGACCGAAAAAACCCCGAAGAGTCAGTGTTTTATAGTTTGAATATTATCTTTTCACGTAGAACGTTATCAATTGGTTTTCAGATTCATAAATTATATTTTTGATAGAAAAACCTCTAGTCCATTTGATTAATCGGGATATTTTTCATACAACTTAAGTCTGAGTTTGTGCCATGAGCAAATTAATTAGGAGACTTGAATTTAAATCAATTTCTGTGCTCAAGTCATTTCCATATTCATCTGACAACTATCCAATAAAATTAGTATAGTAGACCCATCAAAATCAACTGCGGACATCGTAAAGTTCACACAAAAGTCCAACGTTTTTAGTATTTAGAGTGTCGTGTTTGGCCGCGCCAAATGTATTTTATTGTATATCCTACCAAATATACACACATTACATGCATACCAAAACACACACAACCACACACACAACCACACACACTCCTGTGTTTGTATTTCAACGTATCACGTAATGGCATTTCTTTGCTTTTCGCTTGTTAAAATATTAAATTTTTACTGCAATCTGAGTGTTGGGCGACGCCCAGAGCCACACCCCACAAAAAATTACTGGTTATGATTATATTTTTTATGCGCCACACATACTTTTTGGCTTCATATTTTATATTTTAGAATATTATTTTTTATTTGTTTGTTTTGCTGCCGTACGTAGGTTGGCGCAAATAAACTTTATGATCGGCACGTACGGTCACATATATACATCTGTGTGTGTGTGTGTGTGTTTGTGTGGGAGTGTATATTAAGGCAGGCACTTGACTTTAAGTTCGTTTTGGGAAAAATTTCGACAAGCAATATACGTACATATATATTTTAATTTGCAAGCACGGCCAAGGACCGCATACCCTGCAGAATTGTAGAAGTTATGAAACAAATTGATAAATCTTAACAAAATCTTGTTAATCTTTAATAAAATGTTAATTAAAAATACCAAAATAGTATTGATTACTGGTGTTGGATTATTTTTGATTGAGTTTTGGTTAAAAACAAAGAACAAGCAACTGACTTTGTTCACAGTTTTTCCCCCAACACAAGTTCAACAAGTAAAATACTCACATCTTTACACATCTTCCCAATTCCCATTCTTGTTTACTTTCGTATACTAAAATATGACTTATTCCCAGTAGCCTACTTGCTGGCCATGTGTTTTTTAATTTAAACGCCTCGGCTGCCATGTTTTTGTGTGCTTTCTCAGACCACATACGATATCTCCATAACGCGTGAGTTATTATGCCCACTTCGTTTTGTCTTCTTAGGCACGACATTTGCCAAGGCTATTTGGCATACTTTATGCCATTCTCTTGCCACCATTGTATAATTTTGTTTATATCTTTGCTGTCTTTATGCTTTGTGTGTGTGTGTGTGTGTGTGTGTGCGTACGTTTTAAAATTTATAATGTCTCCAAAAGAGAAAGAGGGAGAGTGAGAAATGTGGAGTTTAAGTCTCAGAGCAGGACAACAAAAAAAAAAAAAAAAAAACATGCAGTGCAATCACAGACATGGTACAGAATCCCCTTGGAGCGTACAGAACCGACCCTGCAGCATTGCCACAGACAATACATATGACATTCGTATACCAGAGATACAACCCAAGTGTGTCCCATTGTTCCATTGTTTATGGCTGGCAACATTGGCGCTTGTTTCGTTGTTCCATGGACGTTGTGCGTGCTTGGCATTTGGAAAAGCGAAAGCTAAGTATGTATATATATATTTTATACTGAATGCAGCAATTGGAGTTGATATTTTTAAAGTGTCTCCACACTTGCATGAGAGTTGTACAAGAAGAATTGCTGGAATTAAGGATTTTATTTTTGTTATGTGCAACGGGGAATGCTTTGAAGTATTTATTGGAATAATTAATACAAAAACATTACATATGGCCAGAATTTATCTGAACATGTATATAAGGTTGAAATTCAAAATTTGATTCAAAAACGTAGATAAAACAAGGCCACAAAATTAAACTTTCTGCAGTTTCTTGAAGTTGTGACAGTGACAACATATGTGATTTTTGAATCTGTTTCACGTCACGTCAGAATTTTTATACTCTGTACCGAAGGTACATAGAGTATATTAAGTTTGTGCAAAAGTATGTAACAGGGAGAAGGAATCGTTTCCGACCCTATAAAGTATATATATTCTTGATCAGCATCAACAGCCGATTCGATATAGCCATGTCCGTCTGTCCGTCTGTCTGTCTGTCTGTCCGTCTGTCCGTCCGTCCGTATGAACGAAGAGATCTCAGAGATGGTAAGAGATAGAGGTTTGACATGTATGGGGAATATATTTCTTAAACTTGCAGGCAGATCAAGTTTATTTTCAATTTTTACCACGCCCCCGCAATTTGGAAAAAACGTCATATCTCCTACAGTTTTGTTGTTATGTTGTATGTATGTTATAGTCGGGCTTGACCGACTTTCTTTCTTGTTTTGCTTAAAATTGCTTAAATTGCTTATTTTGACAATTTTTAGGCGCATTTCATGGGGAATCTATAGTCTTGTTTTGAATCTTTGATATTATCGTAAAAAACATTTTCTTAGCTTTAACATAATTTATCCCACACCCTTCTACGATATTTTTTTGCGAAGATACATATACTGCTTTGAATCAGTGATGCCAATATTTTTACGAAAAAAAAGACAGATTGAAAAAAAAACAGGAAAAAAAGGCTGAAAAAAGGACAAAAAGTTTTATTTATATTTATTTATTTGCTCAATAATTGTAAGGCTTCTTCAATAACATCTTCATCGGCCATATCTCTTTTCTCGTACGCCGCCATAGATCAAATTAATGATAAATATTTATCACGCAAATTGTAGTTATGGCAAAACAACTTATGCCGACGCAATCCGTATCTAAAGATAAAATACATGTAAATATATGTACAACTGATTTAAATAACAAAATATATATACATATATAATTACCTGACTGTCAAAATTGCACTCAACGTCTCCACTTGCAGCCGATTTCTAGTTTTGGTTTTAACCAAATTAGCTTGGCTAAATACCGTCTCTACTTCCGCATTCGACCATGGCAACGAAAGCAGAGTCAGGGCAAAAGCTACCAGGTCTGAAAAGGGGCTGTTACCTGCGCTGTCTCGATATTTGTTTACCTCGGACCAAAAACTCAAAGTATTTTCGACATTTTCCCATTTTAATTGGTGGACGGTAGCGTATTGTGCATATATTTTGCTTCTTTTGTCGCTGCTTTTTTCAAACAGCTCCAAAATCGGCAGGATTGTGTCCTTTTTTGATCGAAGAGCACGATCCACCGAAAATGCGTCAATTGTTTTTAAAATGGCATAATTGTCCGGCAACCTAAAATATAAAAAATTATTTGTAGTGCAAAAATAATATTAAATATATAATATTAAATAGCTTACCTCTTCTTTAGCTGATTGACTAACTCAATCACAAAATCCCTACAGTAATGTCGAATGGTTTTCTCTGCAGAATCATCGATCTTCCCTTTTAACTTTGTCAGGATTGATTCGAATTCGTATCCCAAATACAAATCCCATTTGACGTGTTGCGTAAAATCTTCTTCAAGAACATCAACTTGAATTTCGGATGGGATTATTTTTAATTTGAGACAGTTAATGCCCAGAATCAAATCACCCAGTAATTTAGTAGGGTCGAATTTGGTCAACTTTCGAGTTTACACTGCATTTGCAGTATTTGCAATAAGCCTTATTACTGTCCGACTCATCGCGACACAACCAGTTTTTAAAATCTGGCAGCTGTAGCCAGCAATCGCGGAATTGTTGCTTATAAATTTCTTTAGGCATTTTTAATCAACTTAACTTCTGCAAATTACGCTTCGATATGCGTACAATTATACACGATATCGATAAAAGTTTGCATAAAAGAGATGCCACATAGTTTGTAAACAATCAATTTTAAATTATATAAAATAAACAATTTAGTCTAAAAATGCCAGATTTCCAGATAAGAGAACCAAAAAAAGGACAGAATTCCGGATAGGGGATGTTTGACATTTTTTCCGGCTGAAGTAGTTAAAAACAGGATAGATCTATCCGGAAAAAGGCCAAATTGGCAACACTGCTTTGAATACATGTGTTTCATAAAGTTGACAAGTTCTTTCTCTCTCTCTCTGTATGGTTGCATTTGGATGGTTACCATCCCTGCAGGGAAAGGGTTTTATTTTGCAATCCAAAACCAACCAGTTGTCAAAAATTTGCAACTAATTGCACTACCTATCCAAATCAATGTATTAAAGTAGCGGTGGGCTCGAAATTTGAGTTTGAGAGCAGCACAGCAATAGAAAACAAGTAAGAGCGCAGCAGTCGAGTGGCCAGACTATAAAATACCCTGCACAACTGAGAAAAACTTACACACGCGCGCACACACACAAACACACGCGCCCTAGCTGCCTGCAGTAGGCACAGAGCACAAAAGCTCACTATGGCTCCGTCAAAGAGTTCGCGGAAAATGGTACTTTTCTTTAATTACATTATTTTAAGATTTAATTATCTAAAATCAAGGGAGTAATTTAAAAATGTACAACAATATTGAATTTGTAAGAATTAGACATTTATTTCTCTAAAATGATGTTGTGCCCATAGCAATAGGGAGTCTGGTGTAAGAATGGGCTCACCGACCACTAACTGTAGACTTTTTCATCTTGCTTTCAGTTGAAATACGGCACCTACTAAGTCACAAGCTACTTTGCCGTGCGATGTTGCATGAAAATGAGACACTGCAGCCATATCAAAATCAGATTTATGTTGCAGGAGATAATCTACTTGAAATCGGTCTTTGTAGTGTAGCTGCACGTCCTTATTATTCCTTTACATAAATAACACTAGGCAACAAGGTCCAGCATATTGAAGGGCTGGTGTTGATTCTAGATGATTTTCGGATGCTGAACACGAATCTGTTTTCTGAAATGGTCCATCACGTCGAGATTTTTAGTCATTTGAGCTTAAAGTTGCAAAAAGCGCCTATTTTGACCCTTTTCAGACGCGTTTTGTGGGGAACCCATGTTTTTGTTTTGACTTTTTTTTGATGATTTCCGTGCGTTCCCACTGACCTAGCTCTTGAGGTCATACAAAAAAGATGGGATGAAATTCAACGCTACACTGTGATACCCAAAAATTTATTTATGGAAATTTTAACCTTTTGCATAACGGAAAATAGATACTTGCGATATGGTGATAAATCATAAAAAATTCAGTTAAAAGGTCTACCAATGGGATCCCCTGCATCACCAATAATCGCAGACATAATAATGGAGGAAATACTAAATAAAGTGACCAATACGAGGCTCCTCACAAAATATGTGGATGATCTCTATCCACTAATATTGACAAGACATTGGAAGTACTTAACACATACCACAAAGACATCAATTTTACTTTTGAAATTGAAAAGGATAACAAACTACCGTTCCTTGACTCCATTGTCATTAAAATGAACAACCAATTAAAATTAAACTGGTACCAAAAACCAATGGCTTCTGGTAGGATGATCAGTTACCACTGCAAACATCCAAGGAACATGAATATCAACACTGCCAAAAATTGCATAATGAGGGTAGTGATCCGATTTTTTATCCTACGAAAAAAAATAATATTTTCAGGTTCCTCAAAAACAATGACTTTCCGAGTTCCACTTTTTCCACACTAATAAAATCTCATGAAAATCGACAGTCGACAAAAGAAGATAATGCTCCTAAAATATACAAGTCCGTGGACTTGCCCGTTCAGATTGCTATAATAGAGATAACGTAGCCATAGCACACACACAAAGAAATCTGCGGTTAAATTCAACCGATATTGTGGGTTAGAAATGCGCCAACCCACAAATTAGGTAAAATTAACCAAATTGTTTAGTAACTTTCTCGTAAACCATTACGTAAAGAGAACTGTTGCTGCAGTAAATCTAACCGAAATTCTCGTTTAGAAATGCGCCAACCCACAAAACTAGTAATATTTACCGATGTTCACAGTAAGTACTTTTCTTATTGTGTTCATTGTAATTTTACCATAAAATTAGTTATTTAACAGCTGTTACTCAACTGAAGAAAAGTAGGGTTGGGGATACTATTTTAGCTGTCACAAGTTGCCAATCTACATGAACTCATCATCATCCCAGAACAGAAGAGGCAACCTTAATACCCCCACCTACCAGTTTTGGTTCTGAAACAATTGTTTGAATTAAACATATTTTTATTTTTTTTGAAAAATTTTTACTTACTTGGGGGGGGGGATTCGAACTCTGGGCCCTTGGACTGAACACGATTGGACGGACGTCTTTACCAGTTACGCTACTGCGCGCGTTAATAGAAACGCGTCTAACATATTACTTGAATTGAATCTGCCTAAACACATGCAAGAAAAATTTCTTAAATGTCGCATAAGTGAGACCACTAGTAATTCTCAAGTTCAAATACAGTGAAAGTACAATATAAATATAAGGGTCAAACTGAAATTTTCTCAATCAACAATTTTCGCGGTTAGATTTACTGTCGGTAGAGTTAGTCAGTGAAGCAATAAAATTCATTTAAGAAGTTATACTATTTGTGCGGCAAGATTTACTTGTGGGTACAGTTAATTGCTGCAAAAACAAAGTATGAGATGAAAAAATCACGTCAGATTCACTATTTCTATGGTAAAGTTACTGTAGTAGCAGTAACTTATTAAAACCACAAAATATGCGAAAATATATTTGTAGTTAAATTTACTTAAAGTACAGTTGTTAAATGCAACAACAAAACACGTGCTAAAATAAATACGTGAAACTTAGAATTTCTTCGGTAGATTTTACTGTTAGCACAGTTACCAAACAACAACAAAACCACATGCATAAAAAAATTGGAAAAAAGTTACTGTCAGCGTAGTTCATTTTACCCACCAAATTTTTTTGTGTGCACAAGCCCATATAAACCATCACACAAGAGATTATTTACAAACACGAAAAGTAAAATAGATCTACTGGATACTAATAATGTAGTATACAAGATACCATGTGCTGGAAACGGTACCAATTTGAAGTATATGTTGGCACAACTAAATCTAAACAAACAGCGCTTGCGGCCCACTGTGCGGAGAGATATTATAAAAAGGGCAGCATTACAACAAACGTTTTACTATGGAAATGCTCCACATTTTAAATACACCCACGCATGTGAGACTAAATGTCAAGACAGACACAGAGAAAAAAAAAAAACAAAAAACAGAATTAGTTTCAAACTCCACAGCTGACAAGCCAGATGCTGTGACTCCTTGTATGTATAAATGCTTTCATGTATTTCTTTGTATTGTTAATTTGTATAGCCCGATTTCCGACGGAAATCGAAATATATCGGAGTAAAACCCAAAAAAAAGAATCGTTTTTAGATTCATTAAAAAACTTGAGCTGGAGCCGGCCTAAAACAAAAGCTTATATAGACAAACGATCCAGCTTCATCAAACTTATTAATCTAAGTGCATATATTAGAGAAAACGACAGTCACCTATGATTGAAAAATATGCTTAATATAATCACGGTTGATAATTCAACTTTATTTTAATTACTTCCTCGACTTTAGATAATTAAAATAGATGATTTTGGGAGATAATAAAATAATATGGACATTTGTTACAAGAAAAAAAATAATTCATAAAAAAATCGGTGGGCCCTCTTTGAAAAGTATATGAAAAACTATTAAATTTCGCTAAAACCCTGCTCAAGAATGGACTCGTGATTTTGTATTAACTCTTCTTGAATAGAGGGGGGGCACGAAAATAGTAAGATTACAACTTGATACATTTAAATCGGATGCACCATTGCAGAGTATGCCGCACCAGAAGTGTATGTGGCTGCTGGTGCGAGAAGTTGTGCGTTCGATCCCGCCTCGGACCATCTAACAGAAAGTTTTTTCTTTCTTTAGAAAAAAGCTTTTACACACCCGGTCACCTTCGCCAGCTGTGAAGTAACTAGCCATGAAAAAGCAAAAATTCCTTAAATTATAAGCACACACGCCAAAAGTTCGAGACAAGCTTGGCCCTGGCCCTCATTTGGAGGTGCTGTTTGAGCCAATTTTACATTTTACCATTGCAGAGTTATAATTGTTGTCCCGTTAGTGGTAGGAATGTCCAGCAAATAGGATTATATTTTAGATGTGAAGAGCCTTATAACGCGGTTAATAAATTTTTTTTAGAAACCAACAAATTTGGATGGCTGAGTTTACATGGAATGACCCAAAAATAGTTAATAGGGTCGGAAATGTTTCCTTCTCCTTGTTACATACTATTGCACAACTCTCATTTTCAATGGGTATAAAATGGGTATAAAAACCAGGGCTACAAACCCAAAAAATTTTTCGAAACCTCCGGTTGGCAGGTTCGAACCAAAATTTACCAAAGGTTAAGGTTCGGAAATTTGAGGTTCGAGGTTTTTGGTTTTGGTTCGAACCACGGTTCGTTGCATAACCGTAGATTATAAACGACGTAAGATTGGCGCTCGATTGCTGGATATGGACTTCCTTCATTGCTAGTGTATAAATCTTCAGTCCGATGGATTATGCTTTCTCGTATACGCTTTAATCAGTCTTTCACTCACAAAATTGAGCATCGATTGGTGTTTATTCGCCACACTTGGAACTTTTTCTCACAATGAGTTGATCAAAAATGCCTTTGTCTTCTTTTGAAGGTGCCGTATTACATTTTCTGCCTGCCCGACGGTCATATTTAGTTTCCATTTGTGTCATTCTGATTTATCAGTGCTTACATTGTATGTAAATTTCGTAAATAATAAGTTTGTCGACATTGCTTCACACCTTTTCAGTCAAAACGTCTCATACGAAATGAAATGCGAGTTTTTATTGTTTCGACTGTTAAAAATGCTAAAACTTAAAAGAGAGTAATATCAAATAGCTTAACAACGTCAAATAATTAGCTAGAATTACAGTCTTTGCCAAAACAGAATAGTTTTCGGCTTTCGAGCTTACAAAATAGCTATATCTGGTGGGAAAAATAGCTAAATTGGCAACGCTGCGTGTGGCACACAATTCTGTTTGTATTCGGCTGACATGTTTCTGCAGTAACATGCACCGGGTTGTTTAGATTGGCGCATATGTATGTTGTATGTAAGTATGTTAATAACCATTGGGAGTGCGAAAAGGAGAAAATAACAAATTATAGACATTTATTTTTTGAACCGAACCAAAAGCTTGGGTTCGGAACGGGTTCGGGTTCATCAATTTTCGTCCTCGTGGTTCGGTTTTTATTAAAAACTATCGTCATCAGCGAGTCTCGAAGCGCGCTCTGCGTGCGCGTCTTGGCTGCGCCATGTGCAGATTCTCATGGAATTTGTTTTTGCTACACACTTCAAATCGAGTTGATTGCGTCGTAATTTAATAGGCGTCCGACTGAGGCCAGTTTGCCGAATAAAAATCTCTGAGCATTGGGAGCAAGTGTTGCAAACTGCCCAGGGAGATCAACTGTAAATAATGGCTGAATAAAGGTTTAACTTAAAATTGCCATAAAATATTGATTTCTTCTTGCAAGAGTGATCTAAAGAGCGAATTGGACAATGTTGTTCTACAAACTGTTTTCTGTGACGTCTCCGTTGCCAAAATAGAAAAAAATGTATTTTCCAGTCTTCGTAACAAGATCCAACATTTACCCTCTCATGTCAGTTTGTAGTACAAAGTAGGATTGTAAGACTTATAACTCAACATTCTGTTTTAATGTAGTCGTGAAAATCTGGGTTCTTCCTCCAATTATCTCGAAATATTGTTGACTATATATTTTAGAAATTTTTTCGCTTGGTGTATCCTGCCGCAGTTGTGAAGTAACGAAAAGGGAGACGTAAAATTTGTTGTATGGGATTCTTTCTTTACTTCTCGTTACTTCACAATTAAGTAGAGGGCTTGAAGCTTCAAATTTCCATTCATATTCATTCGACTGTCTTGTTTCTTAATCGTTTTTCTTTTATATGTTTCAATGAGTGATTTCCTCCGGTTTTCCGGGATTTATTTAAGCTTTTCTATTTACATTATCACTACAGGTTGTCCCTGTCCGTCTTCTTTCGTCTGTCTGTCTACTTGCACAAATGTGGCTCTTTTAGCTATTACCAATTTCTGAAATACTGCGCATTCAAATAAAGTGACACTTGCACGGGCTAACGGTACTTGGCAGTTGATGCTGATTAAGAATTTGCTGAATTTCCACTATAAACTTTTCCATTTAAAGAAAAAAAACTATGGTACCTTTTCCGTTTGGTATTTAGTTTATCTGGTAGCAATTTATTTCGAAAAATCAAAATTTTTCTTCAACCTCCGTTTAGGTTAAATCAGAAAAGTGTTTTTCATATAATTTTTAGAAATTCTCCACAATCGAATCCGAAGACAGATCGACGACTAGTTCATCATAGACGGCATTTGGCACAACCGTGCCCACTATTTTCTTATTGGATTCCGTTTTCACTCGAATGGTCTGAATCTTTTGATTACTCTTTCCTATAATGGACTCAATACGATCCCAAATGGGCAACATTAGACCGGAGAGGACGTGATAGGTGCGCACACGTAGACCCACCTCACAGCCGGTGGGATAGGGACAATGTTCGCTCCAATAGAAATGCGAGCACATATTCAGACACATATCGTATTGCTGACACCAAAAGATTTGGGCTGCATCCGGAGAAACCTTCACATAGCGTTTGCAAATCGAGCTTTGCGTTTCAGTGCGCACTTGAGGTCCGGTATTGGGGCGATATATCTGCAAGTTGATCTTATTGCCAGCCTCAAAGTCCGGAGGATTGGTTGAGGCATGTAGGCAGAGGATAGCCGAGTTCTTGTTGTTCCTAGGCTGCTGGAGTATGTAAAAACCTTCGTGTTCGTGGCGAGCCTCCTTGCTGAACCTGAGGAAAAATTTGAGGTTAGACAAAAAGCTGAAGTTTTTTTAAGTCATTGGGCCTTACTTGTTCAGAGCCGTTTCAAATGCCATTCCTCTCTCCACCTTGACGGTATGTAGTTCTGTGGCCGCCGTCCCAGTGGAATGTGCTCTTTTAAACTTGATCAGTTTTATGGCATTTATGCTTGCTCCATGGGCATCCAGATCTAGTATGCCCAAATCAAAGCGTCCTGTGCGCTTCATTTGCAAAATTAAATGCGACATCGTCTCCATAAAGAATTTGAATAGCGCATTCTGTATCTCCACGCGGCAGCCCAAAATGCGATTAAGGAACTTGGATATATTGTTGCAATCCTTCTCAGCGGTAAACACTTTTGCATCATTTTCTCTGGTCATGCTTAAGATGCCCACACCCGACAGGGCCCGACTACAATCGTCTAAAAAGTTACCCTTGTAATGTGGCGGCACATGGTCAGCTACGAGTGGCTTCTCGCGAGTGATCTGTTGCATTACGCTCTCCAAAGCGCTGCGTCCAATGCTGTTGTCAATATTGAATTGCGACAGATCTCGTGCATCCGTGGCCCTACGATCGCCTTGGGTCAGGGCACCCAAACTCTCCAAGCGCTTAGCCACCGTTGTGGCAAACCGTCGTTCACCCGCTAGATCGGTGATGACAAACACATACTCCGGGGAATTCACCTGATTGGAGCGATGGGTTCGTCCAAATTGTTGAATGCAACGATCCGCACTCCAGGGTAGCTCAAGGGTTATATGCAGACGCCTACGCTGATTGGAGACCCGTTTATCGCTCTGCAATGATATACCGCTGGAGGCCGCTTCCGATATAATGGCCACATGTTTACTGCCGTCCATGAAACGTTGCTTCTCACGATAGTTGACCAAATCCATGGCTGTATCACTTTCACAACGCGGCTCATAATAAAAGCCATCGTTGTCGGTGCGTACAACACGACCACGACGACCGGTCATTTCGGCCACCAGATTAACGCCACCCAGGTCCGAAATGAGTTTGTCCAGAGTGTTGGCAGGTAAACGACGGCCCAAAATATCGATTTTTTCCAGCAAACTTTCACGTGCATTAATGCAACGTTCGACATCGTGTTCGGTGATATTGGCCTTTTGGGGCTTGGTATTATCGTAGGTATACAAGCGATCACCATCTTTGTCCAGAGTACGCATATTGGTGCATAAATGCTCCAAGATACGCTCCTGCATGGTAACCTTGTCCACTGTGAAATATAATAATTAAAACTAATTAGAAACCAGAAGCAATCAATCATTTATTGTGCCACATTTAAGAATTAAGAAAGTTTTAATATCTGAAATAAACTTGATCTTGGTATTGTATAAGTCGGTGACCTGACATAAAGACCATATGAAAATTTGTCGTCAGACATGAGGCCCATAAAAAAAACGAGCAAAAATTTCCCAACTTAAAAAAATGGAAATGATGGTTTCTGTAAGAAGCCAGACGACTGAGAGTAATGGATATGTCGAGGAAGAGCAGGAACTTCCAAGAAAACCATCTGGTGGTATTGACTTCAATAAAACCATTCCAGCGCAGCTCTTCCTACAAGAATTGGAGCATTTAAGCTCATGGCATTAAGCCATAACTATCAGGACTGTTCCGGTTCTCACTTTCAACAAAAAAGGTTAATCAGATTTAAGTGTTTTAGTTTGAACCCGCCGAGTTAAGAGTAAGAGGAAACCAAAGGTTTAAATATTAAAGAACTTTTCTTCGAAGTTGAAGCTGTCTATTTTTTTCATTTCTACTTTTGACTGAACAACGGTCCTAATCTAAGGTCCCACAGGCAAATAATTTGCGCAAATTTTGATCAAAATTGGTCTTAATAAGCCAAATTGCGTAACTTTTAGTCCATATTTAATCAAACTATTTAGGTATGGAGCCATAGTTCTGGTTTAAAGTCCTGCAAAATCGGCGATCATGGCTATTTATCCAAATTTTTACCAATATTTCGGGAAATTATGTGCCTGCCACAGAAAAAAGGGGTTCGGTCTATATGTCAACATAAAACCGCGATCCATGGTCGTCGAATTCCCGTTTTTATTAGACGTTGGATATTTTTATAAAAATGTTCTCCTTGGTAAGTTACTCGCGGTTTTTTTATTCAACATAAGATGGAATTTCACTTCAGGGTAACTAAATTTGGCTTTGCTTTGAAGTTTATTTGCAGTTAGAAAGTGTTTCTATTAATATGAAACACTGTGACGAATGGAATTTTTTGTCGTTCTGAGTACAAGCCTTAAACAATTACTTAGGGACTTATTCCTTTAGTTTAATTGTTACTGTTAATTTTAAGTTTTATTGTAGTAGCCTGCTTTCATTGAAATTTTTATTTTATTCTGAACTAAGTCTGTATGCCTAGTGCTCGAAATTGTAAGACGGGCGTTTTCTAGATTTTGAAAACGGACAGAGAATGAGAAAATTTTCTTATATGGCGACATTCAGATTCAGATTCTATGAGCAAACTAAATGAAAAAAATTAAAATTTTTCAATTTGGTAACCACTTCCGATCAGGGTATCCAACCGAAACCGTAACCGAAATACAATTTACGTTGTACTACCGACGAGGAATACCAAAAATACTCAAATTTCAGGTCATTTACGCGAAAAAACGTTCCGCATAAATCGAATCAAAGTTTGAAATCTAAGGGGTTTTTGACGAATCACTTGCAAAATCATCCCACGACCACTTTTACTTTTACAATATGCAACTATTTTTAAAATATCAAATAGCTCTACGGCAGCTTTTTTAACCCAGTCTCCATACAAAAGTTGATTCATAGTTAAGTATCGCTTCAATTCTGCTATGAGTGAGTAGAGCTTCTGTAGGCAAATGTTGATTGGTGTGACTTACAACTAATGTTATTTGTTTTTTTAATACATTCATGCTAAATATGATAAAAGAATTAAAATTTTCGTTAACCCATTTTTAGCCGGCTCGAGGTCAAGAATAATGTGCTGTCCTTATACTACAACAGCATTTTGTATTAGTGAACAGAACCATAGTTTATGTTTTAAGTCCTGCAAAATCTGCTATCATGGCTTTTCAAATTTTAATCAAACTTTCTTAAAAAAATTGTCAAAGTATGTGCCTATGTGAAGTATATAATTTGTTTCAATAGTTGGCAGCTGTCGAAAAAAATCTATAATTTTGCAAAATTTTATGAGTTTGGATCAGTGGTGTCCAAATTGCCAAAAGCCTATCCCATGGGATAGCAACTTATAATTTTGCCGGCATCGCAGCCGACACACGTAAAAAGAGAGAGAATACGTGTGTTCTATAAATAGCACGCTCGGCGGCTTGCTCTCTTACGATGCGCGTGTTCGGCTTTTTGTTTTACTTCAAGAGGCCTTTTTTCGGAGCATTTGTTTGTTGTGACGTCTACTTCGTGTTTCGCTGCTAGGCACACAAGCGCAATGTTTGATTGTGTGAGTTTGGACACCACTGGTTTAGATTATCATGAAGATTTAAAAGTTGTCAATTGTTGACGGGTAAATTGGAGGTGTAGGCTAATCGGTCCAAAGAATAGCAAAATTTGGCATGGTAGACAGGTAGATAGCATAGCTAGTAAACAACTCTCAAACGTATTTTTAGTTCGCTCTGCTCAGCTCACTGACCGAAAGAACAAAAAAAACGAGAAGGCCAAGCTAACTTCGTCTGTGCCGAAGTTTATACCCTTGCAAATGCTGTTTTTGAAATGTCAGAGTTTAAGAACGCTTATATATAAAAATCTAAAAAAATTTTTAACTAAAATCCATTTTCCGACAAATAAACATCTGATTTCGACCAAATTTCGCGAATCTTTTTGAAAACATATCAACTTAGCAATCGCGGAGTTGAAGAAAGATAAAATTTAAAACAGAAAAGTTTTTCTCACTAAGACACATTTTCCGACCGATCGGTCCTATGGCAACCATAAATATAGTCACCCGATTTCGATCAACTTTTTCAAATTAGTTTGAAAGCGTTTAATATTAAGAATCACCGTTTTTAAGAACGATTTACTTGAAAACAAAAAGTTTTTTCACTAAGACCCGTTTTCCGACCGATCGGTCCAATGGCAGCTTTATGTTATAGTCATCCGATTTTGACCAAAATTTGCAAATCTGTTTGAAAACATATAATATTAATTATCGCCGAGTTTTATGACTCTAGCATTGAAAACAAAAAGTTTTTCTTACTAAGACCCATTTTCCGACCTATGGTTCGTATGGCAGCTATAAGATATACTTATCCGAATCGACCAAAATTTGCAAATCTGTTTGAAAGCAGATAATATTAACAATGGCCGAGTTTAAGGCCGCTAACATTGAAAACAAAAAAGTTTTTCTCACTAAGACCCATTTTTTGACCGATGGTTCCTATGGCAGCCATTAGATATAGTCATCCGATCCGGTCGGTTCCGACATATTACGACAGTAGCGTGCAGTAAAAGAAGACTGTGCAAAATTTCAGCTCGATAGCTTTAAAACTGAGAGACTAGTTTGCGTAGAAACAGACGGACAGACACACAGACAGACAGACGGACAGACAGACGGACAGACAGAGAGACAGACAGACAGACAGACGGACGGACAAAGCTCAATGAACTCAGCTCGTCCCCCTGATCAAGAATATATATAGTTTATGGGTCGGAAATGAATATTTCTATGCGTTGCAAACTTCTGGGCAATATTATAATACCCTTTGCAAGGGTATAAAAAAACGGGCTCGGGCTGCCCTCAACCGAATATGCTGCAATCACGCTCACTGTTAAGTGGCTGTGGTTGAACACACAGCACTGATTCGGGCTGCCTGCAACCGAATAACAGGCCCATGCCAGTCATAAACTGTGTGTTTTTCGACAACCGAAGTGCAAAATGTTTTTTTCTAAAGGTTGCGTGCGCTAGAACTAAGCATAAGCAGAGAGAGTCAGTGTGAGAGAGAACGAGAGATAACGCAGACATTCATATTGCTAGCCGAGCATTACACACCGATGCATAAATACGAAGAAGACCTTTTCAATGCGTGAATTTTGACAAAAGGTCGCAGCAAGACCCGAGAGGAAAAAAAACGCATTTCTTCAGTGACCGCTTTTAAAGGTTGTTTTGGTACCTCTATTCAATGTTTATTTTCTGACAGAGGCAAACGGGGGACCGATTTTAGAGACCTCTGGCCGACTGTTACCAAACCGAGCTGTTTTGAATTCAACTTAATTTTAAATGACTTAATCAAAGGCAAACGGGGGACCGATTTTTGCGGCTTCTGGCAGATAAAAGGTGTACATTGAACGGTCCAAAAAATCTCGAAAAGTGACAAATTCTTATGAGTTTAGAATGTCGTAAAGACGGTCAAAGAGAGGGGTATATATGAATAGACGGATAAACAGATGGGTAAACAGACGGGTAAATAACATGTGTAGATCAAACGGTCCAATTTTTTTTTTAAATTTTAGCAGGTAGCGGATGGTAAAGAACGAAAGTTCTAAAAAAAAAATGACGAAAATTACTCAATTTCCGTATGAGTTTAGATTATAATGCACACGGATGAATAGATCGATCGGTGAAGATCAAAATGGCGAAATTTTCACACTGGATCAGCATTGGTCAACGAGAGCGAGGCCAAAAAGTAAGAGAGTATTAGTGTGTGAAAAAAACGCCATGAATTCGCTTTGACCTGACAACATCAAAGGCTAGTCAGTGACTGAAAGGCTTTTTGCTCTCTTCTCCTCAGCTGAGTAAATAGCGAAATGTCTTCGCTGGTTTAGATTATCATGAAGATTTTAAAGATGACAATTGTACTGTAAGCTTTACTTCTTCGATTTGTATTAAAAATACTAAATTGGGCGAGCCGAGATAGCTAATTTGTACATATTGCAGTGGAAGTGGAATTGAAACCTTGCCCGTTTGCTTCAGTTTAGCCACAACCATAAGGCCACCCCTTTGGTAATCACATACTGTTCATATAAATCTTCCATTTCACTCGGCTGTGATTTATTCAACGATTGAGGTTCAAAACAGATATACTGATATGTTGGGAAGAAAATTTCTATAAATACCCAGAACTATAAAAGTTATTGAAAGTATCGAACGACTTTTTCTGGTTTAAAATTTACAATGGATCCATTATGAAACAATTTGGACGCAAAAGCAATGAGGATACTAAGATCACATCATAAGTAATTTTATTTACCGGTTTAAAACCGGTAACCGAAATGATTATTTTAAAACCGAAGCATAACCGGATCGAAATAAAAACGGATAACAGTAACCGGAAACTAAAACAATTTGATTTTAATGACCGTAACCGAAACCTCTTTGAAAAAATATACGGAAAAGGGATAGGAACAAGAACAGTTTGCCGGTTGGCTAACCGAAACCGATAGTTCTTTCAGTTTTAATCCTTGGTTCAGTTAGAAATTAATATTTCAATGCTATTGCTTGGAATATATTCACCCACATTCTTAAACAGAGAATCAATTCCCTCCCATTGAGTTATTGATCTTACCCTTATCAGGATTTGGTGGTCTTCCACGTCTTTTACGACCCGACTTGACGCGATCATCGTCAGGTTCAGTCCAGTTTTTCTCCAACATCTCAAAATCGCTCTCGTCCGCCTCAGCATCCATATCATCGTCATCATACCAATCGGGATTCAAGCGTGGCCGCTTCGCACTCTTTGGCTTGGACCGCGTCTCCGGCACAAATTCCCCAGTACTGAGCAACTGGTGAAACGAGTCTCTTCTTGGAGCCGGAAAATGTTTTTCCACAAACGATTGCAAAATCATTTTTGCTGTCGAGACAAACGCATGCAATTTCCCCTGATGTCGGTCCAAATGCTCCAAAGTTCTCGACTCGCCTGTAGACTGCAGACCAATGACTACAGACTTACCAGTGCGTGTGGCCTTGCGTGCCATTTGGACCACATGAGGAACCTTGGAAGATATGCACAGATTCTTGAAGAATCGCTGATGGGCACACCAGAATTGGCAAGTCACAATCTTCTGCACACGATTTTCAATGCACATGAGACGACAGGCCTTCAGGAACTTCCTGTGGATCTCGGCCCAAAGTTCGGCGGCCATGTTATAAACACGACGAAACTCCCGCGGTATGGTTACCTCTTCAATACGAAAGGTCACATCCTTGAAACTTAACTGGCGCGCAATGTATGTGCCACGTAGCTTCATGTCCATGGCTACGATCTCCATGGCACCTACACCACGTTTCTCTACCGCATTGACAAACTCGTAGAATTCGGGATAGGCTGTGCCAGCACCCCATAATCCCAATCTAACCATATAGGCCATATTTCGGGGTTCACTGGCACCCGTGGCCGAGGCATACACCACACGAGCCCGTGGCAACATCCGCTGCAGTTCTAGTACCGTGGTACCAGTCTTGGTCGACTTGCCCAAATTCATGAGACTCAAGTTCTTTGCCTTGTGGCACTCATCAAACACAATAACGCCATCGAATTCCTTGCCCAGCCAGTTGATCAACTGGCGCAGTCTGGTCTTGTACTTGGTAGCGGCTGTCAAGGATTCACCTATCAAGGCGGTGTAGGTACAGAATATAACGCCGCGCTTGAAATGCTCGTTCTCCTCGGAATCGATGCGGCAATACTTTAGTTTGTTTAAGGCCACAACAGGAATCTTTTCATGTGCCCCGATATCATAGAGATCCCTTTCGGCATCATATTTAAGATCATTGGACACTGAAATCCACAAGGCACGCTTGTGTCCTTTCAAAAAATTGTCGCATATTATAGCCGCAATTGTGCGACCCTTTCCCACTCCAGCGCCATCGCCGAGCAGAAAGCCAGCTCTTTCGCCCGAGGGTAGAAACTGCTCGTGAGACTGACAGGCATAGATCACAGCCTCCAATTGTAAAGCGCTGAGATAACCATTCGTCTGAAAAGCAAGCGGTAAAGCCAATTGATAGGTTATGTCCGGCAGTTCTACAGAAGAAAGGGTGGCTGTCTCCACCACAGCATCGGGATGAGCCATGCCATATTTCAGCTTGCTGGGCCAGTACTCGGCAAAAGTGTCGGCCACACCAATTTCTTCATAGTCCACCTCTTCATCCTCTACAGCCTGTTCTTGAGGAGTAGGTGGTAAGGCAGCGGGGGCGGCGACAGCGGGCAGGATGGGTTGCAAGTTGGACGATGACGAAAGTGACGGAATTGACAGGTGAGCTTGGTTATTTTGGAACATTTGATGCAGATCGGCGGCACAAAGTCTTGGTACAACTTCCCTTGCAGGCAGCTTGGGATCTTTTTGAAAGGTAGGCTTCGATGGCAACACGGCGACATTGGTGATTAATCCATCGGGTCCAGTGGCATACGATAAAGAAATATCCTCACCTTGTGCACTCTTGAAGCTTGTATACATGCGCATGGATTGATGAGTAAAGAAACTGTCATTTAATGCAGGCGGCTGCATTAGGGTTACCGGTGGCAGATCTTGCTCTACGAGGTTGGGTAAGGGATTGTAGGCGTTCGACTGTGCAGTAGGGAGGGGAACCACAGAACTCGTGCTCTGATATGAACACAGCGATTCGATGAGATCACATAGCTCAGAGCTCTCGGGTTCTACATAAGGTAAAGAGTCTAGTTCGGCCTGTAAACGTGCATCGATGTCGTCCTTAATGGAAGCTGGCGCGGACGGTGGCTCAACTTTGGGTGGGTTCATTCCCTGTATGGCATCACTATTTTCATAGGCAACATTAATAGACTCGAGAAACGATTCAGAGTTAAAATAATCTTCCGAGTCTGGTTCGACTTGGCCGGTAGAAAAATCATCTTTCAGAAAGTTATCGATTATTTCATCTTTTGTCAGATCATCTACGTCAATTTCCATAGGCATTACTGGTTTCACATTGGCCCGAGACTCGGTCGTAGTTGGATATTCAAGTTGAAATTTGAACGCAGGTTCGTCAGGTTTCAAGCTGGTTTCTACATTATCAGTAGATTGGAACTCTATTACCTCTTCAGCCAAAGTTTTGGGCTTACGCCCACGCTTCTTTTTGACAGATGGCACCTGTTCAGCATTACCTGGTGGCAAATTAGATTTCTTAGTTTCTGCTGTTGCAAAGAAGATTTAACATAGAAACACAATTTGGTGCGTCGACAACTTAGTTGGCTGTTCGCAGTCATTTTTATTTTGTGTTGACACGGGAAAAAATTCACATTTTGGTAAAATGTTGTTCGTATTTTATTCTGATTCTGTTTCGGTCTAAGAACTATGTAGTATGCAAAAGAAAGTAACCAAATCCATTCCGCTCAAATTTACAGTTAATCCATTAGAGATATGGAGTTTCTAGAACCAGATTTGAGCTCTTATATTGAGAACAAACTCCTAGTCAATAGGTTAGACCCTTATGTTGAAAAATATACGAAATAATTCCAGAATAGTAGGTTAGGTTAGGTTAGTAACAATGCAAAAAAACATAGAATTAGCATTGAAGACTATAGGTCAAAAGTGGACAAAGATATAGGAGCACTCTAAAATACCTAAAAAGGTATTTAATGAAATTTTGAAATTCTGTCTGTGTGGAGAATAGGTATTTCCAATTTGACGACCACATACATACCCAATTAAAAGGTATGCCAATGGGATCCCCAGCATCCCCTGTTATAGCTGACAAAGTGATAGAGGAACTCCTTGAAATCACTAAAGAGGAAGAGGTTCACAATACGCTTGAAGCACTGAACTCCTTTGACCATAGAGTTGGAGATAGATTACCATATTTGGACTCCACAGTAAACAGACATGGAAATCAACTCAAAATTAGGTGGTACAAAAAACCATCAGCATCAGGAAGAATCATTAACTACTTCACCCGAAAAACATGGTGATAAATACGGCACGGGGCTATATACAACGGATGCTGAACATCAGTGACGAAATATACCACAAAGAGATAATTTTCGAAATTAAGCTAATTCTGATAGATATTCCGATGTGTTCCAGAAATCTCTCGAGATTTTGGGGTCAGTTGTTTTTGAAAACAACCAATCCAAATGTCAGTGTTCCACAAATGTCGAAGATTTCATTTTTCGGAGTTAGCTTCAGTGTTGCATGCAAAACAGCTGGCAAAAACAACCGACAGGGTTATAGGCTTGCAAATAATTTAAATTAATGTCGGATTCAAATTTCATTTGCTAGTTTCTAAGCCAAATGCTGCAAGTGGTTGTGGTATGCACTGAGTTCTAAACTAAAATTTAAGCCATTTGATTCGATACTTCATTGAATTAATTTTAAAACAGATTTTAGTAAACTGCTAATTTATCCATATAGTCTTGTTAAATGTATACTTCATTTAAGCGAACAAACTTGACAGGTTTGCTTACTGTGGCTTTCTGCCGCCCTCAGACTTTAACATTGTTTTGGTCTACAATACTTTAAAATTCATTTTTATTACTGAAAACCCATAAAATCTTTCATAATATTAATGCAATTCGATCAGTTAAGCATTCAAGATTTGTTCCTCATTATTATATTTGGCTCAAATCTCTTTATTAGCAAAATAAACACCAAATGTCGCCACAAAATTCGCAACATTTGAAAACAACCAAAAGAGGTTTCAGGAACACCGACAATTGCTTTTGGGTTGTTAGAGGTTTGTAGAACACGGCCGATTGAGTTCGCACGGAACATTATTTAAAAAATTGTAAAAAGGATCAACAACCTAAAATGTGCAGATCTCTCACATATGTTTCGAAACTTTCAGAACGTTTCGCCCAGTCCGACTGCCAAGAGACAACTACGAAACGGATCCGGATAACTGCGCGCACCTATACAGACATTTACTCACAAAATGATAGATTAGTACGAAACTCCACGTCAGACGGCACAGACGTGTAAACTAATGTAACTTAATCTTAAATGTAATTGGTCAACAGTTTTGTAGTGTCCCTGAAGATGGTTGTGTCGGTGAGCAACCGAAATATTTCAGAGAAATGCAGCACACATCTGTGTATTTTCATTTCACCTCGATCCAATTTAAAAGGTCGACAACTTTTACAATGTATCAAAACTATTTTCATATTTTTTCTTAAAGGTACTTAAAATAAGGCTGCTTTTTTTTTGTTGATCAATACACAGAAAAAACAAAATGGCTGCACTAAGCTAAACGAAACGTATTGCGCCTGTTCGAAAAAACGTCAAACACTAAAATCTGTCACGACGACAGACAAATTACAATACCTACCAGAGCGTTTCAATACCTGTCACTTTTTAATTGGGGAATACTCGTTAGCCGGTTTACGGCTGAACCATCACTAAGGCCGACTAAACTGGCCACACTGATTATCAACAAAACTGCTGTACCTGGTCAAATGCGTTAAGCTGCCATACTCGATGTCACAACTAGCAGAAAAAAAAGAACTTGTCAAATTCGTGTGTAGATTGGGCTGCGTCAGTCACAATTTTTTTTTTTTTGTCACTAAGGAGCAGAAGTCAGTCAAAATCGAGGCGTTTCAAATTGTGCTTTTATGTTTTATCTTTATAGGCTATAGTCTTTGGCTTACCTGGAAAATTAGCTTTAGTTTTTACTGAAAGTATCACCGGTTTCGCCTGATCCTGCAGTGGCTTTAGCCACGTCGCTTTACGCTCCTTAGGTGCAGAAATAGTCTTTGAACTCTGGGTCAGGTCCACAAACGCTTTCACTGGTTTCATTATCGAACTCTGTGGCAGGTCCACAGCCCCTTTCAATGGTTTCACCATCAAACTCTGGGGCAGATCCACAGCCGCTTTCGATGGTTTCATCATCAAACTCTGGGGCAGGTCCACAGCCCCTTTCAATGGTTTCATCATCAAACTCTGGGGCAGGTCCACAGCCGCTTTCGATGGTTTCATCATCAAACTCTGGGGCAGGTCCACAGCCCCTTTCAATGGTTTCACCATCAAACTCTGGGGCAGGTCCACAGCCGCTTTCGATGGTTTCATCATCAAACTCTGGGGCAGGTCCACAGCCCCTTTCAATGGTTTGTTCTCCTCCGTTTTGAATGGTTTCTTCTCCGACGCTTTCAATGGTTTCATCATCAAACTCTGGGGCAGGTTCACAGCCGCTTTCAATGGTTCCATTATCAAACTCTGGGGCAGGTCCACAGCCGCTTTTAATGGTTTCATCATCAAACTCTGGGGCAGGGTCACATCCGCTTTCAATGGTTTCATCATGAAACTCTGGGGCAGGTCCACAGCCGGTTTTACTGGTTTCTTCACAGCCGTTTTCAATGGTTTCATCACCTCCTTAGGTACAGTAATATTCATCGAACTCTGGGGCAGGTCCATAGCCGCTTTCACTTGTTTTTTCTCCGCCGTTTTCAATAGTTTCATCTCCCCCTTAGGTACAGAAATATTCACCGAACTCTGGGGCAGGTCCACAGCTGCTTTCACCGATTTCTTCTCCGCCGTTTTCAATAGTTTTATCACCCCCTTAGGTGCAGAAATATTCACCGAACTCTGGGGCAGGTCCACAGCCGCTTTCAGTGATTTCTTCTCCGCCGTTTTCAATAGTTTCATCTCCCCCTTAGGTACAGAAATATTCACCGAACTCTGGGGCAGGTCCACAGCCGCTTTCACTGGTTTTTTCTCCGCCGTTTTCAATAGTTTCATCTCCCCCTTAGGTACAGAAATATTCACCGAACTCTGGGGCAGGTCCACAGCTGCTTTCACCGATTTCTTCTCCGCCGTTTTCAATAGTTTTATCACCCCCTTAGGTGCAGAAATATTCACCGAACTCTGGGGCAGGTCCACAGCCGCTTTCAGTGATTTCTTCTCCGCCGTTTTCAATAGTTTCATCTCCCCCTTAGGTACAGAAATATTCACCGAACTCTGGGGCAGGTCCACAGCCGCTTTCACTGGTTTTTTCTCCGCCGTTTTCAATAGTTTCATCTCCCCCTTAGGTACAGAAATATTCACCGAACTCTGGGGCAGGTCCACAGCTGCTTTCACCGATTTCTTCTCCGCCGTTTTCAATAGTTTTATCACCCCCTTAGGTGCAGAAATATTCACCGAACTCTGCGGCAGGTCCACAGCCGCTTTCACCGATTTCTTCTCCGCCGTTTTCAATAGTTTTATCTCCCCCTTAGGTACAGAAATATTCACCGAACTCTGGGGTAGGTCCAAAGCCGCTTTCACCGATTTCTTCTCCGCCGATTTCACTGCTTTTTTCTCCGCCGCTTTCAATGCTTTTTTCTCTTCCTTCATGTCTAGCAAATTCTTCCAGCGATTTTCCCGCAGGGCAAGCTTCTCCTCCACGTTATTTACGGATTTTGGTTTGGGCATTCTGTTCGTTTGGTTTCACCTTTTTCCGAACTTTATTTAATTTATTTAATTTAATTTTACCGATTGATGTTGCTGCTTAGACGAAACTTGCTCGAATGAAAAATATTTGTAAAATTTTTAGGCACGTGCTTTCAACAAAATGTGCTACAAAAATGTACTAAAAAATCCAGCAAAAAGTGAAGGAAAACGTTGTACAGATTACAACATTTTACAACACTGGAAATAAAGTGAAAATTCAAAATAAAAATATGTTTTTTTACGAAATCTACATCAAATCGATCCAATCTCACTATGGATGTAATTTAACTGTGCGAATATATTTTAAATCAGTCAAAAAAAAAAATGATACAATTGAAAGGTGGACGAGAACTTGTTTTAAATCAAATTAAAAATGAGTTAAATCACGATAACTGTGATGGATGCGCTGTGACTATTAAATATTGTGTCACTAGAATCTGCATTTTACATTTATGGTTATTATAGTGGTATTCCTGAAAGTGATTTAGATTTGATTTGGATTTCGTGAAAGCAAGTCAAAATCAGTAGACGGAATGATGCACTGCTTTGATTTAGGTTTCGTTAACAGTGTGACCAAACCGCAAACAATTTAAACTAAGGCGCGAAAGCAAAACATGCCGAATAAAAGTGTGAAAACGTGTTTCTAAGCCTTTCGAATAATATTTTGTAGGCTTATTATGTATTAAGAGGAAGAACCAGGATGAAATTGTGGAAGAATTTGTGACATATGTACAAAATTTCAAGGAGAACGGGGCAGATATGAAATCACAGTGCAGTTTAAACAAACAAAATGCGCGCCACGAAATTTTATTCGAAAAGAACGGTCACACTTGCAAGAAAAACGAAATCTTTGATATTCAAATGGTAAAAGTATAATTGAATGAAATATTATATTGCGACTTAGAGGTTATTTAAATGTTTTGAGGAACTTTACCGCAGAAAATATCCAAGTTACTTTATAAAAATAGCGATATTTCAGCAGTGAGATGCCACTTATAACGTGACAGCACATTGATAAATTTTGAAAACAATTAACAATTGCAAGTAATTAATATGGAAACGAAAAAGAGAAATTGTGGCAGACATCAAAATTAGTACTTAATCTTCTGTAATCATGAACATGGAAATCGGATATCCCTGGCAAAATGGTTAAACGTCTCTTTAATTATTGCTAGAAGTTCATCGGTTTCCTGAATTGTCAATTTTCTTCATTTGTTTTCTATACTTTTTTGCAATTTATATTTAGAACAAACACAATAAACTGACAGATTAGCTTTCGTTTTGAAAAAGGTGTTGCCAAACTGTATTGTATTAAAAAAAGGCAAATTTTTCTCCAAAAACTTTAGCCGAAAATCATGAGTAGCAACAAATAAGGAAAAAACATAATTTGAAATCATGCTTTTTTGTAGGCATAAACGCAGAATTCGGATCTAAGTTTATCAAACTGAAGTTACTAAACACTAAGGAGTGAAAATTCATATTCTTCGTGTGTATATGGGCAAAAGACAATCGTCAGTTGCGTCAGTTACATTTTGGGAAGCTCAAATAATTTGTTGCTCAAAGCTGATTACGTATTATCCTAGATGTATTAACCATTCTTATATCCACAACCTAATGCTGCGTTTACATTGCGTCACAGAGAGTCACATTTCAGTGTCACACCGCAATGTGAACGGAAAATGCCTTCCCACAGAAATCACTTGGTGTCTCATACTTTCTGTTACGCCAATGTGAACAATTTTGAATTGTGTCACAAACTGTCACAAAAAATAGTCACAGTGTGACACAGTGACCAGCCAGCATCAGCCAACTCGTTTAGTGAAATTATGTTCATTGGGTTTCTTTCCATTTTGTGTTTAAGTTTATATGTACCCTAGCAATAAATCTGTGTTCCCACCGATTGTTATGATGGGACAAAACGAGTGCCAAATTTAACTCTAAGGCTGCCTTCACACTGTTCTACACATGACACATGATAATCTAGTAGGCCAGCATTGTGTAATGTACAAAATTAAATTTACGGTGTCAATCAGCCATATTCTCAATTCCAGTTCCACAAAAGTTTTGTGATTTCGAGATTTGGTTTAAAAGGATAAAAAACAGGAAAAGCAATTTATTATTAATATAATACATCTTGAAATTGTAGAAATTTGAGTTTAGCCGGGTCGAGGTCAAATGAATCAAACAGATGTAAATGCTATTTTTCCGATATATTTCGGTTGCTCACCGGCAACCATCTTCAGGGACAATTACTTTACAAGTCTATTCCGTCTGACGTGGAGTTTCGAATATCTTTCTTTTCGTTTAATTCATATCGATCATATTATCAGCATTTCGTGTGCATATGCTGCATTCGCTCCAATTAACCGAAGATAACTATCAGGAACTTGATCATTTTGGGCACATGTTTTAACAAGCATGTTGGGCACAAAACAGTGCCGCCTCCTGAAGACTAGCTGCTGATTTTGAAAGTGGCTGAAACGTGATTTTGTTTACCTGTGTGAAGGCCACTGCATTTTGCATGTGTTTTTATGATCAATCTTTGGTTTTAAACTGCAATTGCAGTATTTCCAGTATGGCTTCGGATCCGAATCCTGGGCATCTCGGCACATCCAATTCTTTAATTCTGGTTCTCTTAACCAAGATTCCTGAAATTTTTGTTTGTAAACGTCTTTCGGCATGAGAAATCAATTTTTTTTATGAAGTTTTTGATTTTGGGAGTATTTCGCAGGTATCTCCGTACCAAGCTCAACCAACAATTCGCTATGACAACGACTTGCCAACTCGTTTTTTTGAAAACAGCTGTTAAATTGTCAGAAGTACCTTCGAGAATTGAGCAGACAGTTAAAAAAAATGGATGCAAAATACAACAAAACCAAAACTAAACTCATTTGAAAGCGATATGAAAGCGATGCCACATAGTTGAAATTGCTAGACTGCCTTAGTACAATTAAAAAAGGATGAATAATACGCTGTTTACACTGCGGACGTACGACCTTTTTTGGCATTTTTTGACTGAGACTGGTCGTCCGGCCATACAAAATTATGGCAGTTGACTTTGAATTTGGGACGGTCGTAGACTCTACGACCGGAAAAAAGCAGTGCTGCCAGACCGTATTTACCCCAAAAATTTGGCAGCCTTGTGCAATATTCGATATATCGATAGCTATCGGAATATGTACCCGCGTGCATTCGAAAAAATTCTTTAAATTGGACAGGAGTTGCCTTGAGCACGTCAGCCTCCCAAAAACACCCGAAACTTTTCTTCAAATGAAAAATACAATAGATTAGCTAATGATTCATTCAAATGGGAATTATTGTTGTTACATGCATTCACAAAGCTTTAAGAATTGGTTCTGATTAATAATATGCTAATTGGTTGTTGTTGTCTCATGTGATGCAGTCCCAGATTTCAGTTCGCAGCTCTGGGTATTTGTCGTAGCCGTGACAGTGGCCGTTATCACCGCCTTCGGCTTAATCTCCACTGGCTGTGGGTTCCGGCTACCGGCTCATGCTCCTCATCCGACTCGGTGGTCTCACGAATTAGCTGCAGAGGCGTCAACTCTCATTCACATAGCGATTAAACACATCCGGCTTATAGGCATAAACATGATGGCCAGGTGCTTGTAACGATTTTATTGTCCGCCATTTTGCTGCCCGTTGGAATTTAATCATCTCATCCGAAGAGGAGTCGATCCAAGAGCGAGTGATGGGTATATCTCTACGCACATCTTTGTTGCGATTGATTATGGGGTGCCTGGTCCAGAAGAAGGACTGAATCATGTTGTGGAACGTTGATTCGCCGGGTGCTGTGAACTGCATTGATGATTAGATGACTTTTGCAATTGTTCCCTTTTCCTTTAAATGGCGATTTAGCAGATTTTCCAAAAAGCAATTATATTCACATCTCCGAAATTCCATTTTGTAGACAAATGTTCCAAATTTAACACCGAAACTCCAATTTAATTTAAAGTAAACAAAAAACAGCTGATTGACGTTTGGGACTATTTGCGACTGTTCGCTCAATGTAAACACCAAAAAGGTCGTTGCCCCAGAAAAAGGACAAAATTGATTTAGAGTCCAAATCTAGTACTTAAACCGGTTTTAAATCACAATATTTTGGTGGAAGTGGAATTGAGAACATGTCTGAATATGCAATTTTTTGTTCTCAGAGATGGTTGTACATTATTCATTAGGCTGAAAACGCGCTTAACCTCTGTGTTTGGCCATGGCGGGGATAAAAGTCTAAGCACAAACGATGCTAGCTGCCAAAATTGTTTATGGCCTCCCGCAAATGCATAGTTTATAGCTTCGGCCTAAAAACTGACCGTGCTATTCAACTTTTCCCATTCGATATTTTGAATGCAATTATAGTGACTTAGCACTTCTTTAATTTGGGAAGTCGAGAGTTTGAATATGTTTCTTGACACGCAATATATTATCCACCGAAAAATGTAGACTTGTTCTAGTATCTCAAAGTATTCAGGTAGTCTGCAATTAATTTAGAAAACATATGATTGGAAAGTACCTAGGCTCTGTTTGAGCTCTTGAATTAGTGCTATGATAAAATCTGTGCATTTGAATCGAATTTCTTTCTCAATATCAGATGAAATGTTATTCTTACATTCCTTTAGCTTTGATTGATCTCGTTTTACAACATTGAGAAAATCTTCTTTCAAAATAACAATGTTCATTTCGGAGGCTATAATTTTATATAGCAAGTAAATACAAGTGGAAGATTTCATCGCTGAACAGTTTATGTAAGCTTTGGGCTTTAAAACATTTTTCATCAGTGGCAGCAATGTTAAAATGGATTTAATTGCTCAGTCCATTGTTTTAATATTCTGATTACAGCTGTTTCATTAGAGAGCTTGGGGTATTTTAAACAATTTTCTCACATTCGCAAAACAAATCTTGGGAAATACTTTACAGGTGATGGGAAATAAAGCAACATCGATTGCTCTTATTACAGCAACTATCGATTACTACTCCTCCCGCCATTGACATTCAAAAAACTCCAGATCTGGTCGGAAAATAGCTAAATTGGCTACACTGCTAGAAAGCTGGACACACGTGGCTCAAGTGCAAGTGTTTCTAGAAGTGCAACTAAAATGAATTTAGTGACCAGTTGATTTCATCAAAGCCAATATAAGTAACCCCCCGCCCCCCAAATATTTAATTCCTAACATCTTCCTTCCGTTAAATCTCGTACTCATTCTTCCCACTAAGTGACTTGCCTGTCATCGTCTAATCCAGGCGCTGTCGTGATCAAGCTGATTTAATAGTTTTTGCAAATATGAGCGATTTAGAGCAATAACAAGCAGAGTTATGACGACATCTCCTTGTGGTTTTAGGTCAGCAGAGAGGGGGGAGTCCTTCGACCGCTTGCTGCTGTTTGCCAACATGTGTTGCCGCTTAAGTCGTTTGAATTTGCTTAACGAGCCACAAACTTTGCGACAAACAGGCGACGGCAGAAAGGATGCAAACGGGGACGGGCGCACGTGCCAACCTTAATATTGTTGAGTTATTGGCGGCCAAAGCCAAATGCCGGCAGTCAAGAGTTGCAGACGACCCAAAGCCCAAAGTTGCCGTCCTACCAACAAAAACTTTCGAATGGCCTGGAAAACTTTTGCTCGCCTTTGGTTTTCCTCATAGTCTCCGGGCAAGGCGTCTGCCAATCAGGCAAAGTGCCCGAAGGACCGCCAAGAAAACTCTTTCGCTGGAAAAGTCGCGTCGCGTATTTCCGCACACATGTTGCCGGGCGTTTTTGTGATTATCATTTACCGTTACAACCTCGGCCGGCAAACGCCCATCGATCGGCGAACGGGAAGGTCTGCTTTGTAATTTATGTGCAAACGAAAGTTGGCTTATTATGGTGGGGCATTATTAATGGTCTTGGACTTTAAAGACGGATTTAAAATTGCATGAATTTAACCTAATTTCTCTCTCTCTCTCCTTTGCCTTGCAGATCCCCCATTGGTTACCTTGCGCCTGGGCTCTACCCTCACACCGGATGATATCAAGGAAGGCGACGATGTTTACTTCGAATGTCACGTACAATCGAATCCTCAATGGCGGAAACTGTTGTGGTTACATAATGTAGGTCGCGTCAACTGAACCAAGCTAGTCCAGTTCAGGGACAGGTTTCTCCATACATTTCTGTTTAAGTGTCAATAACATGGCAAGTTGCGTATGCGTTGAGGTGGGTGCTCTGCTCTGGGAGTCACCACCGACATCATGATGCATTGAGCTTCACTGCGTTTGCTCATTTCAATTCACACCAGAGCAGCAGCGCGCGGTCGGAGGTGGTCGGAAGGAAGGGGAAATGTGCCATTTTGGGCAAAATAGTTTTGGGATTTGTGGCATTGATTTTGCCGTCGCTCAAGTGCAGTCCACATCGCGCCGTTTGGCAATCACTCAAATCTCCTGCTCTGACTGTTGGGAATGCTATTTGTGTTTGTGTGACTCGAAAGTTTGACTTACGGAAGCGCTTAGCGGATTTTGGCAAATTGAAATTTGAACTTGAGTGCTTAGGGACAGATTTTACTTAATTCAAACAAGTTTTACTACGTCAGAAATCAGAAACCGTAAAAGAAGAATGATCTTTTTAGAGTTTGGTTAAAGCGAATTTAAATGCAAAGCTGCAAATCCAGGAAATTTTAAAGAATTAGTCTTTTATTGGACCGAATTCTAAATAGTTAAAACACTTCGCCATTATTTTCGGTGAATTTAAGATAAGATTGATATATAAGATATTCCAGAAGTAAGACTCTAAGCCAATGTTGGAATATCGATAGAGGATAACTTTTGACGATATTTTTGTGAATACTTTTTTTGGTTCCGGCCACAAAAAGGGAAGTTTCCTGACAGCATTCTCTTGGATATTAGTTACATCAGTAATATTAGTAATATCCAAGAGAAACCTCTCTTTTTGTGGCCGAAACTAACAAAAATATCCACAAAAAATATATTCAAAAAATATTCAATATCGATATACCGACATTCCAACCTCGAACCAGTTTGATTAGAATTTTAGATTCTGGTTTAATGGTTCCCTTCATTTTTTTTTACCGTAGACATTCAATAAAATCTGAAATTGAACCAAAATAAAGGTAAAAATATTTCAACGATCCAATTAGCTATGAAACAAGACCATGGGTTTCTATGCTTTCTATACTTGTTGAGAATTGCAGGCGTTTGCATTCATCTTAAAGGGAGTTAACTGGTACTGCCTCTGACAGGCGTTCACACATGTATGGAAGATTCTGGCAGCTTGCCAGTGTGAGTGTGATTCTCTCAGTGCCGCAGCCCCAACAAAATTTTGCAAAGCTCCAGTTCGCAGGTTTACACCAAAATTTACCAACTCGAAAATTTGAAGTTCTAGGTTATTGTTCATACCTTGGATCGCCACACGTTTATACTACGTCAGCGTCCATATCAAGAATAGAACTTTCTATATATTTTCTTTTTTTGAGAGCAATATACATATACGAAGAATATTCAGAAACTCAATACTCTTTATATCCCGTACCCATTAAAAATGGGTAAAAGGGGATCATGAAGTTGTGCGTACATAAATGTATGTAACAGCCAGAAGGAAGCATCTCCGAACCTATAAGGTATATATATATTCTTGATCAGCCGCAACAGCCGTGTCGATTTAACCATGTCCGTCCGTCTGTATAAACGCGTCGACCTCAAAGACTATTATAGATAGAGCCATATGTGTAGGTGTATACCCCCAGCAAACCAAGTTCGGAGCGCTGCAAATTATGTGTAAACACATAAATTTTAGGGTTTTCGGAGTATATTCAGTGCTATCTAAGCACGGGCTCATAAAAAGCACTTATATCTGAGCATTTTCGCGTCTGGAAAGAGCCTTTTGGTAGCCCTTAAAGTGCCTAGAAAATTAACTTTAATGTGTATTTTATGAGGTTTTTCTGTGCTTCATTGGGAGGGTGAAAGCACTTATATCTGTGTCAGAAAAGAGTCAGATTGGACTCAGAAATCTTCCACATTAAGTGCGACCGGTTTCATAGAAAGAAACGCTCATTCCGGACTCTTTTTTGTGCACATTATGACGGGGAATGCTCATAAAAAAGTGTCAAAAAAGGCCGTACCCACATCAAGTTTATTTCAGATTTGGAAAAGTCCCCCTCCTCCTCCTTTTAACCACGAAAAACTGTCAGAGCCACAATTTTTAATTTAGAACCGTGTGACTTAACATATAAAGCAGCGATGCCCAGCAGAATGCTCTTTGAGTACGTTTTGTTATTGTAATTGCACGGAACATAGGAAATCAATGATCGTATACATGCAGGGTGCGAGTTATACAAAACAACACACATGCAAACGATTTCGTGTGTGTGCGTTTCGTAGAACAAAAACCGGTTTTGTTCTCTTCTTTCATTGGTGCTAACGCTCGCAAGCAAACTGACCGACAACAATTTCATTATTGGTATTGGTGATTTTCTTTGTGAGTATTGGTGAGTGCTCTGTCGTATGGTGCTTTTGGGCATGCCTGATATAAAGGGTAAATAATCACCAGCTTTCGCATTTGTTTAAAAACATTAATACATAAAATTCAGAAAAATGTGTGAAATCTTTATTTGAGTCGATAGAACGATCTATATAATTTAATGTTTAAAGATGCGCTTCAAGTCTAACATATCGGCCGGTATGTTACGTATAAATTCTTAAATATTGGCTTCCAGTGCGTCAACTGTTGCGGGCTTGTCGGTAAAGACATGACCCATAAAATAGCCCCACAAAAAATAGTCTAAAGACCGGTCCCAAACGTAAAAATAAACTGTTCACCGAACTCGCCTCTCAGTTGGGCCATTGTTTCGCGTGCTGTGTGGCATGTGGCACCGTCTTGTTGAAACCACATGTAAGCCAAGTCCAGCTCTTCCATTTTGGGCAAAAAAAAATTGTAATCATCGCACGGTAGCGCTCTCCATTCCCAGCAGGGTTCCCCAAGCAGAGAGCGCAAAAATGTGACTGTGTCTCCCGCTAACACACATTGATGCATGACTTCGGTAAGCATTCGGTGTGAATTGGCGAGTATGTTTGTGCCCCAGGGGCTATTGCTGGGGAACTCTGATTCACAGCAACGTTCCTGCCTTCGTCATCTTAAAAAAAGTATGGTCCAATGATGCCACCGGCCCAAATAGTGCATTTTTCTGGATGCATTGGCAGTTCTTGCAATGCTTCTGGCTGCTCTTCACACCAAATACGGCAATTTTTGTTTGTTCACGTATCCATTCAACCAAAAATGAGCTTAGTCGCTGAACATAATTTTCCGATATCAAAGTATCTACTTTGATCTTCATCCAACTTCTGCCAGCACAGCATTCACCAAAAGGTAGCCGTTGTGGTAGGTCGTGTGGCTTCAACTCTTGCACCAGCTGTATTTTAAAAGGATTTATACCCAAATCCTTCCGCAAAATATTCCACTTAGTGGAATAACAGAGGCCCAATTGCTGCGAACGGCGCCGAATCAATAATTCACGGTCATTACCAACACAGGCGGATACAGCTGCCATATTTTCCTCTGTCTGCACTCTATGTATGCGTGTTGCTGGTTTAATGTCCAATAATGTTCATTTGGTGCGAAATTTAGTCACAAGAATCCAAATAGCCGCCTCAGATGGTCGCCCAAACTGACCATAAAATGCAAGAGCTGCACGATGCACTTTCTTAACCGAGCCTGCATTTTGATAATAAAATTTCAATAATCTGCAAGCGTTGTTCGTTTGTAAGTCGCTTCATATTTAAATTATAGACCAAACTGAACATGTTTGACAGTAGCATGTGACACGAAAACAGCTGAGCTGCCAAAAAACAGTATGACCAAAAAGAAAGTTGCTTAAAAATCACACTTTATATATGAGGAACTTAGTCGATTTTAGCTTTGTCCGTCTGTTTCTACGCAAACTATAAAGTCTCACAGAGTCTTCTTTTTACTGCACGCTACTAATATGTCGGTACCGCCAGGATCGGATGACTTTATCTTATAGCTGCCATAAGAATCATCAGTTGGAAAATGGTTCTTAGTGAGAAAAACTTTATTGTTTTCAAATTATCCTTCTCAAAGTCGGTGATTGTTACTTTGATATGCATTCGAAATTTGGTCGAAAACGGACTACTAACTGTCGGAAAATGGGTTTTAGTAAGAAAGTTTTTTTGATTTTAATGCTAATATTTCAAACCAGCATTTGCAGCATCGGCACAGACGAAATTAGTTTGGCCTTCTCATTTTCGGTCTCTTTGAGCATATTTTCCATGAGGCATTTTGCAGGGCAGACTCTGCCGAAAGTGTCTTTTGCGCATGTATATATGTATTTAGCGCATGAGCTTTAGTACAGTGCTAGTGAGCTATTTTGAACCCCTTATTTTTTTATGCTTTGCCTGCGTTGAAATGTCTAACCCAACAACAAAAGCTATGCGCAACAACTACCAAAAAAAACACTGCTTTGACACTTTGCTCGTTTTTCTCAGCATTCAACTAATAAGATATGTCCAGCTCTCAGTTCACTCTCTGTTTCAGCTTGCAAGTCTTCAATGTGTTGCGAAATGTTGTATACACGAGCTTTCAAATACTGCTCGTGTGTTTCTCGCATCAAAAAGCTCGAGCAAAACAAAATCAAGTGTTCTGTTGAGAGAGTTGAGTGATTCCGTTAAATTTGTCCCAGTCATTTCGTTGAGCATACAGCATAGAAAAAATTGGTTGACCATATTTGACGCGCTCTGGTTACCCATTTAAATAATTTTTTTTTAATATTTAAATATGAATCCTAAAACGTATGGCACATAAATTCATTTTTATATGAACTTCAAACTAAGTCGTGTCTAAAAATGGGTAAATTTAATTTGCAAAACTTTAAACCCTTTTTGATGAGTTGGACCAATATCTTGGACACACTGAACTATCGAATTATATACTTCGAATAAGAAATGAATTCTCTCAAAGTTCCATGACACCGACAAAATCTCTAGTGATTTCTGGGACACACTGAATAGTTTCCAGCCATTTCCATTTTTGTAAAAGCCATAACCGTCTCCCCTTCCCAGTGAAACAATTTTCATATTCTTCAAATGTTTTATTAAAGTTCAGAAAATGTACTCTTCTTATAAGAAATTGAAATTGACATATTAAAGGCCATTTTTATCTATAATAAATTTTAGTTATTATTTTTATCAAATTTTCGTTTTAAAAATACTAATAAATTTAGGTCCAGTTTTGTTTTAAAGTGTAGTACTTTTTCTAAGGATTTTTCTATATAATAGGTTAATTTTTCAATTACTGTTTCAAATTCCTGAACTAGTCTCTAATTAATCGTTTACTCTCTCTTCCTTACCAGGGCATACATCTAGAGCACAATACCACGGCACGTGTCATCCGCTCGAATCAAAGTCTCGTCCTGCAGAAGATCACCAAACACTATGCGGGAAATTATGCTTGCAGTGCCATCAACGATGAAGGCGAAACGGTCAGCAATCAGTTGCCACTGCGTGTGAAATGTGAGTAGCCCCTCAACTCAATCCTCTCAGTCCAAGTCCCAGTCCCTGTTCACTGTTTGTGCAGCCTCAACGATTTTCAGCATAAATTTGCCAAGCGGCACTTTGTTTGAATGCATCATCTATCTCTGGAACTCTGTGCGTCTGTCTGTCTGACTGCCTGTCTGGTTGTTTTCTTATCATAAAGTCGGGCTGCCCCTCAGTCCCTTGTCTCGTCTCATTTGATGTATTGCAATTCTTTTTTTTCCTTCCATTTTACAACTCAACTCGTCGAGCAGTAGTTGCGCTCTGGCGCAGTTGCAAGTCAAGGCTGTGAAAATATTTTTCATTCCGCTTTTTGCATAAATACAACATTTCTTCTCCACTTGCGTTTGCTTTTCATATGCTTGCCACACGCGTTGCCTTTGCCTTGCGCCCATATTTCATAGCAGCTGCAGCTGCAGGCGCTCCAAGCGGAATTATGCTTCAATTTAACAGCCCGCGAAATGTTACCAAATGTCTTCCCCTCAGACGCTCCGAGTATGTGCGAAGCAGCTGTGCTTGAATTTAAGCAATTTGACAGACGCCTCCTCGCCTGATGATGATCGCACTCATAATGAGCTCGGAGGGGTTGTTAGTCCTGGCGGTGGTAGTGGCTTACCGTAGGGAGGAAGAGGGAGTGTTGTAGGGGTCGCTATCTGCTTATGAGTGATACATATGTAACGCCAGCCGCTGCCATTTTGAGCCATACAAATTGCTGCTCCAACTCAAGTACTCCACACAACTTGACAGGCGCATTGCTGCGGGCTATAAATTAAATGGAGTGCGCGACGGTTTCCATTTTCGGTTACGGAGAGTAAAAAGTTTGTGTATGTCTTATATGAATGCTAGTCCTGATAAGAAATTATTATACACCCAAAAAAAAGTAATCAACAAAATGAAGGTATTTAGTCATTAATTTGAATCTATTGAGTTTCAAATTCTCTTTTAGACTCCAAGTTTCTTTTCGAAAGTATTGAAATGATATTTCGAGAATATCAAATTGATACTAATTTGTATCAGTTTGACACTTTTTTGTATAAACTTTTTGTAAACAATTTGATATTTCAATTGTCCAACTCTTAGGACCGATTTCACATCTAGATAGCTTCTATGTGTTATATAAACTAAAAATTTACTCTGTTATATGTTACTTTATGTGACACATAGTGCCATGTAGGAGATGTGAAATCGGCCGTTAGTATCATTTCTTCTACTTTAATCAATATAATATTTTTTTTTATCAAGTTTGTAGTATTAATTCACTTATCTACAAACTGTCATTTAAATTAAAAGTAAAAATTTTAAAAACTTTTTTCTTTTATTTTAAACCCTTACCAAGTGTATTTTATTTACACTAATGAAATTAAATCGTCAGGCGTGGACACCAAACATTGTTGTTTCACTGTGTCCACGCGGCTGTTGTTTAAATAGAAGCCAATGTAATGGTGTGCCTCATGCTGAAACCCATACATTTAGCTCTTTACTCATTCGTTGAAAAAGTAAGCAAAAACCGCGAAAAACGCCTCTGCTGCAGCTGTCTTCGTTTCGTACCTCCCGCATTTCGCGTCATCTTGCAAAGCGCAGAAACAAAGTTACACTTGTTATTAACATATGTTTCCAAAAGCGAAGACAACAACATATATATGTATTAGGGTGGGCCAATTTGTTCGGGTCAAACCAGAATCGGAATCTATAAAGAATTGTAAGAAAATTTCACCATGAAACTATTTGTCTAAAATCAATTCCTAGCTCCCGCTGAAAAGCATAACGATTTCTGGTTGAGGTATTTTAAGTTAATTTAAGGTATTTGAGGAAAAAAAACACTTTTTCCATGTACAGCTAGTGGGACTTTGACAAAGTTACTTAAGACTTCCGGCCAAGTAATAATACTATAATAATAATGAAGATTCAAATTAAATGAAACATTTTGTTGTAGGCCAGGTGTGCCCAAGCCTATTCCGCAAGCCACGCACTCGTTGTTGTTTTGAGCAAAGAACTAGATCTATAGATCTGTACGGTCTACGCGCGCCATAAGCCTACATAAAGCAACAACAATTTCATATGCCTACTCTCCTCTCTTTCTTTGCGAGCTAAGGTTTTGTTGTTGCCGCGTGCAGACCTGCAACAACAACACCTTCTCTCTCTCCTATGTCTTTAGGAAGTTGGCGCTCGCCTCGCTCGCAGTGGCCGAACGCTTTTCGCTATTCACGGCGGCACACACTCTGACTTTTTATTGTTGTTGTTATTGCTTGAGATATAATTTGTGCATTTGTATTTGTTTTCACGCTGCCGTAAGCTTATTCTGCAAGTGGGATTTACCCCACTTTGAACCCTTTTGATTGTGGAATATGCGTCCACGTTTTATATCTCTATCGAATAGCCAATGCTGTATCGAAAGGTTTGGGTCCAGAAGAATACACAGTTTGGCCCAGTTTCATGCTGGCAAGATCTTCTTTCTCTCTAGTGACTAGTGCATTAATATATAAGGTTACCCTTGTCGCACTAGGATGTAAGAATAATAATTAATTAAAACCTATAGAAATATAAATTTATTATCCATGGCTGGCGGCATATTCCCCAATGAAATGGATTCAGAGTGAGGTATAGCCTTCTACAGAGCTCTGTGACATGTTCAAGTATGTTTGTGCTGTATGTTTAAACGACCTTTTTGAAAATCAGTCAAAACTAGTTTTAGCCGGTATGTTTATATAAACAGAACACACTGACACACATTCCACAAATGAGGCTGGTAAATACAGCAGAACCAAACAGCTGTTTCAAGAACCCCACTCTAACAGCATCCATCCACCTGTTTTGGATTTAGAGTGTCTGCTTTCGGGTATTCGTTCGATTAAAACATCATATACTCCTGGACCTGACAATGTACCAAGCTGTGTGCTTAAAAATTGTGCAATTTCTTTATGCTTCACGCTTTTAAGGCTGTTTAACTTATCTCTTGAGCTAGGTGAGTTTCCCAACGATTGGAAGAAATCTTTTGTCATTCCTATTCATAAAAAAGGATCTAAATTGTCTGTAACAAATTACAGGTGTATCTCAAAACTATCTGACATTCCTAAACTTTTTGCAATACAGTACGCTTGTCGCTCAATTATTTCGCAATCTCAGCACGGCTTTATGAAAAAGCGTTCTGTTTCTACAAACCTGCTTGAGTTTACTTCTATTATGAATAGGGGTTTTATTAATAAACTGCAGACAGCTGTAATTTATACTGATTTTAGCAAGGCTTTTGACTCTGTCAATCATGATCTCCTCCTTCACAAATTGTATCTGCTTGGTTTTCCTCTAAACCTTCTTAACTGGATAAAGGCTTATTTGACAGGCCGTTCCCATCATCATCTTGGACCTTTAATTGTTTAATCTGTTCATTAACGACATCCTTCACGTCCTGCTTCATTCGCATGCTTTGATGTACGCTGATGACCTAAAACTCTGCTTGTCCTATAAGGACCCGTTGTCACCTCTCTTTCTTCAATGGGACTTAAACTCTCTGCAACATGGTGTTCGGTTAATTCCCTCCCCCTAAACGCTGAAAAGTGTAAATGTATGACTTTTCATCGAATACAGCCGTATTTATACGACTTTTCGATTGATGACATTCCTCTAGAACGCATTTATGAGGTTGATGATTTGGGCGTCCGCTTTGTCCCCAAGTTAAGCATTAATAGACATACACACCTGATCATATTAATAGGTACACACCGGAATTTTTTAATTATAGATGGTTTTTTCGTACTTTTAGTGTTGACAACTTTTTAATTTTTGGTTTTTTGTTGTTGTCAATGTCTGGCCACACTGTGACAAAGAGTTGAAAGAGGGGCTGCCCCGTATATCAAAGCTTTTCTATAAATTGCGAGTCCACCACACATTTCGCCTGATCATAATAATAGGTACAGTCTCCGTTTCTCACAAGTATCAAGTGAATAATTTTGTAATCAGTGATCTTTTGGTAACTAAAGGTAAATTAAGTATTGCTCCTGTCAATACAGAGAATTAAATAATTATTTTATTTCAGAAAAAATGGGTCGAAATTCTCATTGTACTAAAGAAGAAGCTCGATTGGTTCTTAGTCTGAGAAAAGAAGGCAAATCTTTACGAGCCATCGCCAAATTAATGAACAGGTCTCATAATTTTGTTAAAAATGCATTAGAAAGAAAACCAAGACAGGAAACCCGTGGAAGGCCACAAAAAACAACTGAAACCCTTGACCACTACATAGTAACTTTGAGCAAAAAGGACCCATTTAAGTCATCGAAGGCTATTGCAGCCGAAATTGGGAATTCAGTTAGTGCTCCAACTATCCGAAGACGACTACAAGATGCCAACCTACCAGGAAGAATTGCCAGAAAAGTCCCACTTATGCGCAAAAAAATATCACCATGAGGCAAACTTTTGCAAGGGACCACAAAGACTGGGTAGGATGCACCGGGGAGAAAAAATGGAGAAACATATTATGGAGCGATGAAATCAAGATTATTTTGTTTGGGAATGACTGTGAAAGGAATGTTCGACGCCCTAATGGAAAGGAATTCCATCCACGGTTTACAAAAAAAACTGTCAAACATGGAGGTGGCAATATAATGGTATGGGGTTGCTTCTCCTGGTACGGCGTAGGTCCAATTTACCAGACTACGAACAAAATGAATGCTGAAGAGTACAAATCCATATTGGAAACAGTTATGGTACCGTATGCTGAGGAAAATATGCCATTACGTTGGGTATTTCAGCAAGATAATGATCCTAAACACACATCAAGGCTGTTATCTAAATTTTTCGAGGACCAAAAAGTTGACGTTCTGAAGTGGCCAAGCCAATCCCCCGACCTTAACCCCATTGAAAACTTGTGGGGAGACTTAAAAAAGAAATTGGCAAAGCATTCATTTCCAAATAAACAAAAATTATGGGAAGGTGTCCAAAAACTGTGGTATGAGACACCAGTAGAGACCTGCCAGGCTCTTATTAAAAGTATGCGAAAAAGAATAGCAGTAGTGGCCAAAAATAGAGGTGGATACACTGGATACTAAGTTAGGAAATACTAATTTACCTAAAAAAAAGAACACAAAATGGAAATTAAAATTTTTTGTCTTACCAACACATGAAGTGTACCTATTATTATGATCACACTGAAAACGTATCAGAAACACAAAATGATCTCTTTTATGTTATATCATTATTCTATGTTACAATTAAGTTTATTTTATTAAAAACAAATAGTGTAAGAACCGATGAGAACAACTTTTAAGTTTGAAACAATGAATAAAACTGTTTTCTGTTACCTTAAAGTCAGAGTTGATGTGTGTACCTATTAATGTGATCAGGTGTGTATCTCTGTCATCTCTAATAAAGCTATGGGTGTTCTTGGGCTTATCAAAAGATGGTCCAAGGAATTTAACGATCCGTATGTCACTAAACACTTACACGTCTCTCTAGTTCGACCAATACTTGAATATGAGTCGTATGTTTGGTCACCGCATTACCAAAAACATCAGGATCAACTTGAATCGATTCAAAAACAGTTTTTAATTTTCGCCCTCCGTGGCCTCAACTGGGATCCCACTATCCATCTTCCAACTTACGAGCATCGACTACTCTTAATCGAACTTCCATCTCTTAAGAACCGTCGTGCGTGCCATTGTGTGCTTTTGATTCACAAACTCTTATCAGGTGATATTGACTCTTGCGGTCTGTTAAGCCAAATAAATCTTGCTGTACTTTTGCGTCTTACCAGAAATTTCGCTCCGATCTATCTACAGCCTTGCCTAACAAATTTTGCTAAATATGAACCTTTAACTATAATATGTATTACCATCTTTTCTCTGCTCACTCTTCTGTGTTAGATGTAAGAAATAATGTATTGTCATTTTTTAAGCAACCCCTATAATGTGGACAGAACTTTGACAAACTTAAATATATAAATAAATAAAAGAACCTCCTGGTTCTATCATCAGAAGCCTTTGCCCATCGACTGCATCATAGACCAAAAATTAAGTGAAAACTTATTTAGTTTGTTGCGACTAAGGAAAGATGCTTAAGCCCTTTATGGAGTTGTGATGTAATTAAGAGAAATGTAAAAATTTCTTACAAATAAATGTTGTTTGAAAATTTGACATTACTTCTTATTACTTTACAACTGCGTAGAGGTTCTTCAACTTGAATAGTAAATATATTTTTATTTATTAACCCTAGAGTTCAAATTTATTGCGTCGATATCCAAAGAATGTTCTCAGAAAACCTCACTTTTTAGGCCGAAGCTAACAAAAATATCGACTTAAAAAAATATCTGCAAAAATAATCGATTTCCGATATATCGACTCAACCAAATATTTGCTAATGATTTATCGCCTTTTTGCTCAAAGAATATGGATATTTCAATATAATTTCCAGTATGCCTAATCGTCAGCAGCGTCCCATAAAACTAACTAACTTTGGACTAATCGAACTATCATTTGTTGACATTGAAAATTTTCAAATTCTTACTTTTGCGTATCAAATTAATACCCAAAATATCAGTTCCATTTTTGTTTCAATTCGAGAGAATTTTGGTGTATAAATTCATAGCGAAAATGCATTCACAACGTCATTCATATGTCGCCTTTTACGGCTTCTAAAAGCGTCTCAACTTTTGCAAATGGAAAGAATTGAAATTTTTCTATATTCCCCTTATCAAAGTCATAATACGCCAAACTTGTTTAAGCTCTTAAAAAGGGAACCCAAGCAACCCAACTAAACCAGTGCAAAGACCTTACACTCACCAATTAACAAAGATGGCAGATAAATTAACAATTCTTTGTTGTGGGTTGCCAACTTTCTCTGGCTTGGCCCTCATCCATTGCCAAAGGTCAGTAGTTGTCAACGCATTGCCACTTCCAGGAAGTGCCCACTCAAGTTCCGTCTAATTAGCTAAACGACTAAGTAATCAGTCCTCGTGCACCCCAAAAATTTAAATACGAAAATAAGCAACAGGAACACACAAAATGAGGCGTTACACTTCTGGCTAATTAATTACGCCCTTTTGTAAATTTTTAAGACAAACAATTCATCAAAAATTCCAGTTGGGGCACAAAAGGGGTTTGTTGTGTTTTGTTTTCTTTTGTGTATATATATATACATATATTTTTTTTTTGGCAGAATGCCGACAGCAAATTACGCATACGCCACGTGTGCTGTCAGCTAATAATCCTTTAACATTGCTGGAACGCCTTATTTACCTGTGGAAGTACTAAATCATGTTGCCACATTAATTAATTTTGAAGTAAACAAGAACGAGGCACTCGACTGTACCTCTGCCGCCTGTGCGGCCCTCGGCTCAATATTAGGTAGGACTGACTGATGTGAAGGCGTCGAGCTCTGTCGTCCTTCTGTCTAAATCACTTTTGTGCGTTTTTCTCAAAGCGACGCCCACACACGCGTGCACACAAAATAATTTGCCTCATTTTTCACCGATTTTTACCACACTTATGTGTGGGTGGGGTAACCGGCAGTGATTGGAAGAGGAAGTAAACTCTAAATTAAAAGCATACTCAATAATTGATTTCTTCTCCTTTTTCTTGTTACAGACACGCCCATATGCAAGCACACGGATCGCGTAATACTAATTGGTGCCTCCAAGGATGAGACTGTGGAGGTGATATGCGAGATACAAGCGGATCCTCCGCCGCGGTAAGTTCAAACAAAAAAGTTCCCCTTCTGCTGTCGCATCCTGTTGTAGGCAATTGCTTCCGGTTTCCTGTTGAATGGAAGTTTACCAAATTGACAAATGACTGTAATTGTACGCGTGTGTGTGTGTGTGTGCGTAACGGAAAATGCTGTTTATTTCGTAGGAAATGTGTGAAAATTTAACAATATTTTCGCTTTGATTTTACTTTTTTCGTACATTGGTTTAATTCATTTTAAATGTGGCAGCAACTGTTTTTTTTTTGTTTCTTTTTCTGGGATTTACTTAGTTTGCCCACTTTAATGTTTTTTTAATGAGGCCGCTCCCGGTGCTGTGGCCTGTCTGTGTCCAGCTGCCAGTCAGAGTCAGAGCCTGCTGTCTGTCTGCCGCATGCCTTGTCTTGTATTTAATTTCCATTTTTTGTTGTCTTGAGCTGACGCTTTATGCTAAAATAATTAATCATTAGCTGGTGGGAAATATGCGAGGCCAGGGCCCGGGCAGCTGTATCGTGTAATTGTTGTGGTGGGTTGTGTCTGCACACACACACACACACACACTGAGAGAGAAAGTGAGAGCGAAGGCGTGCACGTTGAAAAGCTGCTGCATACTTTTCGGGTGGGCCTCCTGGGACGAGGTGAATAATCGTAGGTGTGTGGGCGGGCAGCGGCGCTGAGAGGCCTGACAAGTTAATTTATCAGCATTTAAATGCTTGACAAGCAGCTGAATGAAAAATTGATTATTTTCATATTAAAGTATCTGATGGCAAAAACAAATTCTTGAAAAATTAGTCCACATTGTTCAAGTTAAGATAAAAGTAAAAGGGAAAGTAACTAGGAAACAAAATGAATAAGGAAAAAGGGAAAGTAAGCAGAACAGGAATTGTAGGGGTGTTGCTACCAGAGACTTGAGAGACAGTGCAAACCAAACCATTTGTCTACCTAACTCAACGTCTATAAGAGCTATGATGCTATAGGCTAATGCTAAGCAGAAGATACGAAGAATACCAAACTGTTTGTGTAAATAGTGTTCGCTCTTCCCCCCTGCGGCAACATGGCCCAGGAGTGATGAGTTTTTCGAATTTGGAAGATTAAACTCTTGAAAAAATAGCTAACAATTGTCAACAAATAAGATTTGCAATTTTGAAAAATTCCGATGTATAGAAAAATCTCAATATGATTGTGAAAAATAGTTTAGACTTCTAATAATTAGGGATTCAAACCAGAACTGGAACCGTATACCGAAAATAAATGTTTAAAACTCAGAACCAGAACCGGAACCCATATTTTTAATTTTTTTTACCGAAAAGAACTTAAACTTTATACCGGTACAGTTTCGGTTCTGAGTTTTTTGATCCATTTCTGTTCAATTGGACACTAAATGAGGAAATCTGCTCTGACACTTTATGGAGTTAAAGTGGAAATAAAGTCCATTCATATTTCGCTCACTTATGTACATCAACACTGTCATTCCTCAAATTAAACGATTTTGTATTCTTTATGGAAAATATATATTTTATTTTATAATCAATCCAATTCGAAAATATGACGTCTTAACAGAAAGTCGAAGGATCTTGTCTGCAGGACAGCTAAGATATGTCGCTCTTGTTGGATCATGAAAATATACCTGTTAAATGAGTATAAAATATATCAATATGAAAATTGTACACCATATAGCGAATATTTCTGCATCATTAACCTAAACATAGTGTTTTTTTTTAAATCTATGACAGTCTTAAAGTAAGTGAACGATATGTATTTACATGAAAAAGAATGGGACAATAGTATCAGTAAAGCAAACGGCAAAAATAACAGTAGCCGATAAAAAAAATATAATTTTAATCATGCAATGAATACAAACTTGAGAATATTTTATGAAACCTAGTTACACTGAAAGAAAATAGGATAGTTTTTGAGGATCCTCAGGATGATTTTTAGTTAACTATCCTTTTTTGGGATCCACTGGATCTTTTCGAAGTCAATATATTTTCAAAAAAGGATATTAAAATATCCAATGGATATTTAATAACTACCCATTTGAACTGTTTTTTCATATCCATTGGATCTTTATGAAATATCCTTTTGATCTTTTTAAATATCCAATTCTTAATATCCGTTGGATCTTAATGACATATCCCATGCCGCATCAGCTTATTAATATCTTTAAGATTCGCAATATGGATCTTGTCTGACATATCCCAAGGACCTGTTGTAAAGATCCATTCAAGAAAAAAAAAACAGCACAATAACTTGTATCAATTTATTTAAATTTGATTATGTAAATGTAATATTTAATACACAAAAATTTTAGGAGTATCAGGAACAGGAATGTTAAAATTAGTTAGTATGTATTGACTTAGAAGTAGTACTAGCCCCAACCACTATTAGTTCGAACAGCATGTTTTTTTTGCAGTGCGCAATGTTCAATATATATACATTGACATATAATTTAGGCAAACAAAGTATGTTGTTAGGATGAATAAATTAATATTATTTGTTGTCGCCTTCTGCTGCCGACAACGACAAAAAGAGTTTTGTTGTATTTCCAACAACAACAAGAAAATGAGTAATTTATTCAAACGGTAGACTTAAGAGATAAGAAAAAAATTACCACTATTAATTCGAAAGCTGCGTAATATGATTTACTATCATACTAAAAACAACAATTTAATTAACATTAGAATTGTGTAACGTCGCCTCTGGCCTGTATTACGCATTTAACCCGTTTTGTCATTGATTTTAACAAATTTTGATCGAGTCCCACATCTCTTGCAACTTAATTTTAAGGTCAGAAATGTTCCTTTAAGGCTCATTTCGAAGCTTTCTTTTCATTAGCCACCAAATATTTTCTATGGGGCTTAGATCTGGGCTATTTGATGGCCAATCTAAAACCTCCATTAGTTTATATTGCAGCCAATTTTTGGTTCGTTTGGCTGTGTGCGATGATGCTCCGTTCTGCAGAAAAGTGAATTCACCACAATCTGCCAGTTTTGGGATTGATGGCAGCAAACTTTCTTCTAAAATATTAATGTATTTTTCTGCATTAACCGTCCCTTCAATGAAATGCAGTTTTCTTAATCCTTTGGCAGACATACATCCCCATACCATAGTGCTTTCAGGAAAGTTTACTGTCCTTTTAAGGCAGTCTTTATGATATGTTTCTGCCTTTGTACTGATGACGCGTTTTATCTTATCGCCGACACTTACATCAAATTTAGCTTCATCGCTAAGTATGATGGTGTCCCATTGCCTATGAGTCCAAGACATCCTTTTCCGAGCCCATTGCAAATGCTTCTTTTTTTGACGAAGCGTAAGCAAGGGTTTGTCCTTGGCCTATGAGTAAGATAAGTTTTTGGGTATGATGCATAGGTAATAACAAAACATACTTTATTGAAACCATATCCAATATTTTTTAACTGCAGTCGCGTCCATTCTCGCTTGACAGTTTTGCCAATTTTCTGCGACCACTCAGAAGCCAAATTTCTTAAAGATTGGCGACGATCAGCCTTAACAATTTTGGCCAGTTCCCCTTGTCGCGGGGTGTTATTGCTGATGTTCGGCCTCTATTTGCAATATTATTTTCAATGTTCCCAGTTTTCTTGAAAATTTGTATCACCCCATGCACCGACGTTTTAGACAAATTTAATTGCTTGCTTATCTCCGTAATTGTCTTCCTAGATGTATAATAATCTTTAATCAATACTCTGATTTCGATGCAAATAGGCTTACCGCGTGCCATCGTTGCTAAGCTTTCACTGATCAACAGTAATTTTCAAATTTTTTGCATTCTGCATTGTGATATTATTTGCAGATTATAACTAGATTGTGATTCTGTTACATTGGTTGCTTTTGTTTTGTTCTTCTTTTGAGATAAAGGTAAGCTTACGCAGCGTTCGAATTAATAGTGGTAATTTTTTTCTTATCTCTTAAGTCTGCCGTTTGAATAAATTACTCATATTGTTGTTGTTGTTGGAAATACAAAAAAACTCTTTTTGTCATCGTAAAGAGAATAATATTCTCTTTTAGACAAAATACATTGGAATGCGTAATCTGTAGTAGTATTGAAAATATCGTGTGTTGAACATTGCGCACTGCAAAAAAACATGCTGTTCGAATTAATAGTGGTTGGAGCTCGTATCGTCCTCCTGTGAGACCATCCGCATTGTCTAAAACTTTCATTAAGAGGTTCCGGTTAAACGGGCTCCTTTATATTATCGTTAAAATAGGAAGTGAGCTTCTCCAGGGAGCCGCACCACTTTTGTTCCCAAAGCTGCTGTAAAAGAGCACAAGATAGATATAAAAATACATTAGTATTATTGAAGCACATGTTTACTAAACAAGGAAACAAGTAGACTAAAATGCGAGTTTTTTGAGTGCAAGCACATATCACTTACCTGATGTTTGTTATTTCACTTCAATTACACTTTAATATCACTCCCAACACACCATTTTATTGCCGTCTATGCATGAGCGCGTGTGTTCTCTTCAATTGATTTACTTCGAATGACGCTCATGACATAGAAATTCGCAATATGTCTTTCTCTTTCGCACCAACTGGCATACTTAACTTGCTTGCTATCGGGCTATCGCTTGCCAATAACAAAATTAGGTACTTCCACCAAAATCAGATCCCGTTCACGCTTTTTTAAGCTCCTGTGGATCGTTTTTACTTAAAAAGGATATGACAGAAAAAAGAATAGTTTATTGATCTTAATTTTTCATCCAAAGGAGCTGAAACATGTGAAAAGGATATTTAAAAAAGGGGATCTTAGAGGGGATCTTTCGAATATCCTTTCTACGGGGATCTTTTTTTTTTCTGTGTGCGAATGCAATTGAAAATTAATTTAAATCGAATACATTCGTATTTGTCTGTGTCTAGGATTAAGATCTTAGGGTCTTAGGTTAAACATTTCCTAAAATTTTACAGGTACATCACAATCCAGGTACCAATATGAAACCGAATATCGAAATAAATTCGAACCAAATTAAATCTTTATATTTCGTTATGTACTTACAAAAACCAAAACCGAAACAGAAAAACGATTCGGTTTGATTTCCTGCAAATTATAAAATGAGCAAGTGGATTATTTAAAAGTGGGTTGTGAAACCGATCGCCTATCGCTATGGCTTGCAGTATGGCATTCATTAAAATTTTATACTGGCTTTAGTTGAGGCCAAAAGCCGTTGACAGACGCTTATAAAATTAATTACTCTAACCTTTCTTTATGTCCATCATGTCCAACGTTAACATATTGTAGCAAAATTTGGTCTACCTTGGCCTTTGGGCGGAAGCCGAGCGGAATTAAAGATACCGTTGCTAATCATTTGACAAGTAGAATTCTTACTATTTCTTTTCCCGTAAAACAAGTTCGGTTCAGGTATTTTGGGACCATCAAACCGGATCAGGAACCGAACATTTTATCATTTTCAGATCCCAACCCGCTCTGTCTGGAAAAAGCTTCGGTTCAAAATATGATATAAGTGACTTTTATAGGAACTTATTTAATTTTCAGCACATAACTTGGTGAATATGCGTTAAGATAATCATATCTAAATTAGGTATATTACGAGATTGCGCAAGAAAATAAGCTAAAAATTAGTTTAGGAAATTGCAAAATTAATGTCTCAAATATATGTTCATAGATGTGGAAGGGTAGCTTGCAATTTTAAGGACCTGGTTTTTTTTGGAAGCCATTTTCATAAAAAAGTCCATACGACTTATGATTCGTAATTCAGCGTCCTTGTCCTCACGCAAACCTATCAGTGCTTACTCATATCTGAGAAGTAGGAATTGCTTCAATTCACGACTGATTTCAGTACTGTATTCAGTACTACCCATGAAACTTATCCATGAATTCAATGATGAATTCCATACCTAAGAGAAGCGAAGGTCATAAAGTAGTAGGCCCTATCTGTGTTAAGTACCCTACCAAATCAGGGCTGATTGAGCTTTGATTCAGTACTGAGGGGTACTAAAGGGAATATAGCTGAAATTGCCTCTCTGAGTTGCTCACATTTTTAATTGATTGAATGGTTGTAACGATCGAAGAAGCAATGAACCAAGGTTTGAACCACAACCTTAGGCTTCTCGTTTCAGAATATAAGAGATTTGCTGTTTTGATTCTTACAAATATACTGATGCCTGCCTATGGCACCTGAAGCATCAGGCCATAAAACTTTTCGGTATGTTCCGGTTTTTCATTGCATTGAAATCGAAACATGAAACATATTCGTTTTCTAATAAACAATTAAGGTAATCGAAATGAATTTTCTAGTTTATACTTATGTACTTTTAATACTATAGACCACATTCAAATTCGACAAATCAAGTCGATAGTGAAAACCCGAACCCAATTCGGAAAATCTTTTTACCCCAAGCAGGGTTTGTCAAAAAGAGCGAATATAAAGGTACTTCATCGACCGTTGGCCAGCGGTTGAAATGCTGTTTGATCTCTTGGCACAATTCTCGGCAAGCGTTCGGCTCGCATCGGTGTGAATAGCAAAATGTGTTCGTCCCCTGCGGGCCAGGCATGCCAATTACTGCTCTAACCACACATCGACTTGCTATTCAACACCATCTGATCGTTCAGTTAACATTAAAATTTTGTTTAAAATATATACCCTTATGAATTTAATTTTCTCCAGCGAAATCTTTTAAAAACTGCCTCATTTGATACACTTAACTGGCATATGAAAATCTGTGTATTTATGTTATTTTCATTTTATTTTTCTCGGCATACCAAAAATTGTAAAAATATATTTTTATTGATTTACATCCTCGCTGAATCACTCGAACGCGTCCAACCGAATCTGCCAGAGATAATTAACCTTTTAAAAAGCTTCCCAATATACATATATGTGCGTGGGTCTGTGCGTGTGTGTTTTACCTTTAATATTTTAACGAGCTATTTTAAAAATGTAAAACTTTGCAAACATTTTTTACTTCTTGCCTTCCCGACTGCCTGCCTGTCGTCTGCCTGCCTGCTTTTCGCACACTTCTGTCAAAATGTCAACGCAGAACATTTCGCTGGAAATTCAACAACTCGGGCGAAACTCTGGACGTGGGCAGTGAAAGATTCAGCGTGAATGGAAGCCGCAGCATTTTAAAGTACACACCAGTCACAGATCAGGTAAGTCAACAGCTGTTCCTCCCCCTTCAACAATTAAGCAAGACTTGCATATAAATAATCTATATGTATATGCGTTTTCTGAATATTTGCAGGATTATGGCACGCTGTCTTGTTGGGCAGCCAACGAGGTGGGCACACAGCAGCATCCCTGTCTCTTTCAAGTGGTACTGGCAGGTGAGTATCACAAATACCCTTACACTGAAACAAGCTCCTTCATATGATAAAATGTAATTTTTTTTTAAATTTGTAAAGTTCACCAGTTTGTACACTCGTATAAACGGCAACCAGTTTACCCAATTTGGTTTTGCTCTTGCTTCATTACGTGCAATTTGACCTTAACATGTTAATGCCGCACGCAAACACAGGCAAACAGACAAACAGAGGAACAGAAAGCCAAACCAGAGATTGTCCATTGTGCATTTGGTTCAATGCAAAAAAGGACAACTTTTCCACAAACTGATTCCCTCTCTATCTCTACCTCCCAACCCCGCCCGATGTCTGTCTGCTTGTTAATTTCCTGCCCAGCCTGGTCCCACATAAATCTGATGCCGATTTCATTTTCCTTCTCTGTCTCTCCCCCCCAAACAGCTTTGCCGAATGCCGTCAGCAATTGTACCGTCTTCAACCGCACCGAGCTGAGTGTTGACATACAATGCGTTCCTGGGTATGATGGCGGCCTGCCTCAAATATTTGTGCTCGAAATGTTTTCAACACGCACCGGCATCACCAGGTAAGCATATTAATCAACTACTCTGGTCATAACTACAATATGGCAAGCTCCGTGCCGTCCACAGGGGTTTACTTTTAAGCCGCTTAAGGTCGAAGAGAAGAGGTCAGGGCAGGTTAGGACTCGATCCCCCAAAACGGAGATATGCAGCATATGTCAAACAAATTGGCTTCATATTTGGTATTTTGGTACTCAAAGGAGAGCTGAATGTAGTGCTTTGTGAATCAATATGGTAAACGCTAAACAAACATTTACCACATCCAAATTTGAAAAGTGAAATGGTTTAACTTTGACAGCTGATGGCGGCCAACATGGTTCATCAATTTCCAATCTCTAGTAAAGTTTTTCATTTCCTGTCACGCTTGTAAACTCATCAATTTGATTATTATTGAACGTTTCCGCTTAAAGAAATAGTTTAATAAAACATTTGCTCTTTAGGAACATGTATGCTTTTGAGGTTTTTTTTTATCTGTTTCAAAAGCGACATCATCGCAACCTAACCTAACCTATCATTGTTGCATACAAGACACCCCATTAAGCATTAAAGTACTTACGAAATTTTCTAACAATCGCTCAATTCTTTAATGTTGTTTGCAAATAAACAGATTTTTAGAGCTATACTTAACTGACATAACGCCCGCGGACTTTATTGTTTATTGCTAAATTTCCTAGCACGACAAGAATTATTCTTATATGTTATGGTGCTAGCCACGAAGGTCACAGTTTAACAATAAATATTTTAGCATTTGAGAAACAAAGGAATAGAATTTTGAAATTAGGTAAGGTTAGGTTAGGTTGAGATGGCTAGGGACAGTAAGACTGTCTCTACACTCAGGCCAAGATTAGTCCATTGCGATACCATATAATTCGCTATTTAAGACAGGGGCGGTTCCTCCCGACTGAACCATTGTGACGTTAAATATTTCAGTAGAGACGGAATCTCTATCTCGTCCACTTCTGAGAAGTTGAGTAGAAAGGGATGACCAAGAATTTTGAGTATCCTTCTACTAAGAGAAAGGCAAAGAATATGCAGTAATGTCTCCTCCTCTTCCTCACAGTTGCAGCTTCTACAGAATTCGTTGTGAGCGACGCCTAATCGTGCTGCTTGCTTGCCGATGAGGCAGTGCCCCCTTTAGGGCCCCAAACAGAAGTGAGATGTTTTCCCTACTTTGGCGCAAAAGACTATTGGTTCGTTTCAGGTTAAACGAGGGCCACTTGACCCTAGCTACAACTCAAACCGAAAGGTTATTCCATCGTTAAGAGCATCGTTAAGAGCATCGTTATCAAGTTCTTCTCCGTGAGGTGCTGAATGGTGGGACCCTATCTTGCCAGTTTGTCAACTGATTCGTTACCCTCAATGTTATGGTGTCCAGGTTCCCAGATGAGGTGGAGGTAATTGTTTACTTTGAGGTTTACAATATATATATATAAGGCGTACGGTTGTTCGAATCTCAGTGCGAAAGTGATGAAAACTTGACACCTATTGGAACAGTTATGAACTCTGAAGCCCCAGAAAGACTCGTTTTTTTAAGTGGTCTCCCCAAATGAAGGGTATAATCCACTGTCATCCTCCTCGTGAAAAATCGCGCGATTTTTTTTTAAAAATTTCGCCTGCGTCGCTAATTTGTCAAGAAAATTTGCATGCTCAAGGCTTATATCAGGCTTATGTCTTCATTAATTACTTTCTCAAACTTACAACCAATGGCCAAGAATATCTCGTGGATTCTTTGAGGATGCGAGGGATACTTCTTATAGAACTGAAATTTGGCAAGATAACCAAGATAGTGGTCCTTTCTCCGACCAAATCGAGGAATGTTTTCTTTAAGGTCCCTTCTCAACCGCTCAATGTTTTAGTTGTAGGCGCTTGAAGACGTTTCCACAAAATTCTTCGAATGATTCACAATTTGATGCTGGTATCCCTCATCATTCAAGCAATTATATGCCCTCCAGCAATCCGACATAATGGTGGTAGCGTTTGTAACTCGCTCTTTGATAATCTCGAGCAGAGTGCTTGCATCCCGTGATTCAACGGGCACCACAAAGAATTAATTCAAGTCCTTGGCCATGACACCGTGATCCAATAAAAATTCCTAAAGGCGTCCCGACTCAGTGAGAGGAACTCCGTCAATGACAAACGGCAATCGGTACAGCACATTTTCGCAAAGTTAACATTCAAAGTGAATAAAACGACAAATGAATTTATTTATTACATTGTAAAAGAGCATATATTTTTATAGGAAAAAACGCAAACTTTGAAATTCAATTAATTTCTGCACGTAAATTGTTCATAATTCGCTGTTCATGGAGGAAAACTAATTCGTGAATTTTAGGAGCTGGTCACCTCAAAGTAAATATTTACCGAGGTGGATACGAAGATGCTGAGCAATCGCATTTAAGGATCTGCGGCATTCTGTGAGCGTCTATGCGTTATTGGTGTACGACTCATGAGCTCTTAGAGCTGCTTTACTATCTGAGTAAATGTATATGTTCCCTTCTTTGATCATGAGTATGCTAAGGTATTTGGCGGCATCCTGGATTCAGCTTGGTACACACTGCAATGATCAGGGAGCCGGAATGAGATTTACATATTTAAGCCTATTACTGAGGGCATTCGAATTTTCCTTTCGTCACAGTATTTCACATAAATAGAAACACATTCTAAAAGCACATGAGCATCAAAGCAAAGCCAAGGTGTTTCTGATTATATAAAATACTGTGACGAGAGGAAAATTCGGGCGCCCGCAGTACTAGTCTTTAGGATAAATTTCCCCCTCCTACTTTGTCGTCGAGCTTACATCCATCTGTCTAGATATTGATGGCATTTGCTCTACTGTGAGGCAAGTTATTCCAGTCGCGTCTACTAGGGATATTGACGTCATAAAGTTTATGGAATAACGTTGTGGGTATACAATAGTCCGTAATGGTAGTATAGTTGAGTGTTCTGAGTTACCCGCGTTCTAAGTTTAAGACTCTCCTAATCTCAGGGCTGAAATGCCCGCTAACTGATTAGACTTCAAGTCTAGAGGAACAAGATGAAATATGGTGTTTAGTGCTTCCGTTGGGGTGGTTCGCTTCTCACTTCTCTGTACCTTGTGTAAAGTGCTCAGAACTGACTATAACTCCATAGAGCAGTATGGGTCGAACTATGGCTGTGTAAAGCCAGTGAACAATTGCTGGGAAAAATCCCCATTTACGGCCTATCGCTTGCTTACATGAGAAGAGGGCAATGGATGCCTTCTTTACTCGCTCGGTAATATTGTCGTGCCAGAGTAGTTTCCTGTCCACTACGACGTCTAGGTACTTGGCAGCGTTTTTGAATTTTAAACTTATATTGTTTAGTTTTGGGAGGGATAAAATCTGGAACTTTGTATCTCCGTGTAAAGAGAAGTAGTTCCGTCTTTTTCAGATTAAGAAAGTGTCGAAAGTGGAAAACTTCCGCATTTGTATATAGCATATAGTCTGCCTAAGCTACCACTACATGTCCCTCTGCCTCAATGAGGCGCAGCAGTTGGTTGACAGCTACGACCCAGTGAAGCGGGAGAAAGAACACCTCCTTGCGGGTTGCCTCGGTGTATGAATCTACGAGCGGTTGCACCACCCAGACTTGAAATCACTGCTCTACTTGAGAGCATCTGATTGATGAATCCGACCAGTGACGCATTCATAAGACATTGTTGAAGGCACCCTTTATGTCTAGAAATGATATCAGAGAGTATTCTTTTATTTCAAGCGATTTTAAAATCCTTGAAACTAGATAGTGTTAAGCGGTTTCTGTAAATCTTTGCTAAGAGAGAAGCCTTAATAGTCTGCTTTAGATGAACGTCAATTAGTCTATCAAGAGTTTTGAAAAGAAATTATAAAGCAAACAAAACGCAAACTATGTTGGTTTCGTATTTTTTCGAAACCCTGCAACAATTCTACTCTCATATACTAAATCCAATACAGGTCCACGCTGCTCAAACATCAATGATACACTAATAAGAATATTATCATGTTTGAGATGCAGAAAAGAGAAAACATAATCAACGACTCTTTTCGTTCAAAAACTATCATTGTTCAGTCAAACAAATTTCGTTTGAGGTTTTTTTAGTTATAAGCATGTACACTAGACTACGTTTTTTTGTATAAAAAATGTGAGGTCGCAAGTTTATGTTGCATATTTAACATGAAAACAAAAAAAAGTTGAAAAAGTTATGTTTTAAGGGGCGCGAAGAGGCTCCAAAATTTTTGATAAATTTTCCATATTGGTTCACAATTGGGAAACAAATCTTTCAAAATCGCAATAACTTGACAAATTGACGACCCGACGCATGTAGTACTGAGTTCATTGCAGAAATTTTGATGTAGCTCATCGGTAATTTTTAGATCAAACTTTAAAACTAAATTTTTTTTTTAGTTTTTTTGAAATTGTGTAATCTATGTTACATACAAAAGGATTACGTTCAGCGGGCCGCCTCTCTAAATTTCCATTATTGCCTTTAAAAAGGTACCCTACTGTACGAATGAATTTAAATCTGTATTACTATCTCTTTATGTGGGTCTGACCCTCAATCAATGTTCTCTACTCAATAAATTCTTAAAATGTTATGTTAGCCCTTTTCTCAGTCTTTGAAGTTAGGGCAAGAAGATCAGTCGTGCGTTATCTTTATCGGCAACTTTGGAATTGATTAGTTGATTGTGTAAACACCGCCTAAACCTGAAGTTTTATGCGTTCACAAAAGACGCTTTGTGACTCAACAATCATAATGAACAGTACTTCAAATAAAATTTCTTGCTGAAGTTTCTCGCGATCAATGCAAAATGTATATTTTTGAAAATTGTTTAATCTATCTTGTTTACTCTGAGTTGTTCTTGGATTGTTCTAAGAGCTGTTCAGTCTCTTTTGGTCAGAGAGTTGTGCTGTATCTCTTGTTCTATGAATTGTTCTGTCTGCCTTACTCTGTGAGCTGTTCCGTCTGTCCGCGTGTTGTTCTGTGGGCTGTACCATGATACAACTATAATAGGTATGGCGCTCAGGCAAATTTTGAATTAAGCGCTTTTACAAAGAGCGCGAGAGAGAGCGGGAGAATGAGCGACGCACATTCACACAAATTAGGAACATACCCATATGTGTAGAACAAAAAAACCATGCAGAAACAACAAAAACAGAAATCTCAAACTTGGTGGATCGATTAATAATGCTGCTTACTAAGTATAGGTATATAGAAACAGAAGTTTCGAACAATTCACCTAAATTCTTTTTAATAGTCATATAGATAGATTTTTCTAATAAAACTTTCAAAAAGTGGTAAAAATATTGAATGAATTTTGGGTTTGTAACGAATTTCTTTAATAAGCCTACATATTCGTCAACTAACATGTATACGAGCAGAATACTTGCAAAATTTTTAACTGCTATTCAAAGACAAGCACGTCAACGTCTGTTTGCTGTACAGGTACACTTCAAACAAACTGGTTCACTTCAAGTTTGTCCACGAGCATAAAACTTTCATTTTTGGAGTGAAAAGAGTGCCCTCTCTTCTATGAGAATCATGGTCTACAGCAATCTATTCCTGTTTAAAATAGTCGCCAGTAGAAACTTATGGCAAGAGCTATTCGCATCCCTCTGACATTTTTGGATCTGGATACTTGGCTTTTCATTTGATATTTCCATTACAAAACGAAACCAATCAAGTACCCACTTTAGATGCATTTCTTTGTAAAGCTAATAATAGTCTCCAACAACTTCTGGTAATTGGTGTTAATAACTCCAGAACTGTTTTATCTAATTACCAAACAACGTAAGGACTTACACACACATACACATACTCAGCACACACTTAAGCCTACACCACACAGACCTCCCTTGAAGCAGTTTCGTGTCTGCATTTGACGCACTTTAACAAAGATATGCCAGCATGAATCAATAATAGTTGTGGGTTGGGTAAATATGCCAAATGTATTTCAAGTGTTTGCACCTCATCACATAAGTATAAACTATATACATACATACATACATACTATAGAAGGTGTGTAATTAGGCGTGAAGCAGGCCGCTTGGGGCCAATCGAATATTTGTCTTTAAATGGGGACCAAAATAAAATCATCAATTTATATGCGGAAAAAAAGGCCAAATCAAATTCATATGCACACATAACATTATGTAAGGGTTTTTGTTTTGTGTCAAACAAAACCCAGAAAAATACATCCAATAAATTATTGCTTATTAAAACCAACCACGAGAGGGGGGAACGGAACCTCATTCAGAAAGAGATTGTAAAAATGTTTGGCAACCCTAATATTTCAGGGCACAGCAGAGGGACCGCATTTGAGGCCAATGGCATCAAATTCAAATTGAGGTCATGATTGGGTTTGGGCTTGGTTGCCCAAAAGTATTTCGGATATTGCTCCTACATTTGATTGCACATGATTAAAGGCTCAAATGCTGTCGATTTCCAAACTGTATCTTTGATTTCATAAGCCGGCGTTTCTTTATGTTCATTTTGTTTTATTCTTTCAGATTTAATATAAGTAATCCCGAGGAGGCTTTGTTTTCGTTGGAGAATCTGGATACTCTCACTTCCATGATGGTTCAGGAGAACAATTCGCTGAGACTGCGCATTTACTCGTACAATCAGAAAGGACGCAGTTCGGCTTATCTCTTAACTGATTTCATAATTGGCTCAACAGCTTACAAGACAGGTGAGTGGAGTCGCCAGATGGCGCCGTGTGTGTGTGTTTGATTGATGGATGATGGATGGCTGGAGAGAGCAGGAGCTCGGCTTCAGGTTTTATGCATTTGACACTTGATGTGGACCAACATGCGAGTAGATGTATGTATGGTAACATCTCTCTGATTTCTCGTCTCGTATTAATCTGGTGTAGGCACTAGGCACTCCGCCTCATTGTGACACTTGACAGGTACCCAGAGTCAGCTGTGCAAGTACATACATAATGAACATGCTCGCCTGTCGTCTCCACTGACGTCTCAAAATATGTGTAAAATTACATTTTGACAGGGGTACTTGCAAATTACTGAAAGAAATGAATAAAGGCAGGGAGGGGGAGAGAGAGAAAAGCCAAGTTTCAGGCATAGTGGGTCATGATGGAATAATGATGGAATTAAATTGGAAGAAAATTAAATCACAGAAAACCAGTTTTTCGAACGATCCAAAATGAACCGAACCATTAATTTGAAACAAAGTAAAGTCGTATCGAAGTGTTGATTATTAGAAAGGGAATCTTTTGAAATAGCTATGGAATAAAGTAGATATATGAGAAAAGATAACTTTGCAAGAGCTGAGGATTTTGTACCCTTGTGGTTGAAATAAATAGAGGTTGTAAGCCCTGACTTTCAATTAATGTGTTGGTATCGGAGTTGAGTCGACGAAGCAAGTTCGTTCGAGGTGCTTGAGGTTGCCTCACGTCGAGCGCTTCGTGGTGACTCTCGTTGAGAGTTTTCATAGTGCCTCGCGTTGAGGGCTTTCGTGGTGCCCCTCGTTGAGAGTTTTCGTGGTGCCTCTCTTTGAGGGCTTTGTGTTGCCACTCCGATCACATAAAGTATATGTATTCTTGATCAGCATGACGAGCTGAGTTTATATAGCCATGTCCGTCTGTTTCTATGCTAACTCCTCCGTCAGTTTAAAAGCTATCTTAACCAAACTTTGCACGAAGTCTTTTGGTACAAAGACGCTGCACATTTATCGGAACCGGCCGAATCGGATGACTATGGCATATAGCTGCCATGGGAACGATCGGTCGAAAAAGTAGTTTTAGTAAGAAAAACTTTTTTGTCTTCAACGCAAACGTCCCCAAACCTCGTATTTCTAAGTTTTCTATGCTTTCACATAATTCCATCAAGTTTAATGAAAATCGAATCGCTATACTATAGCTACCATACAAATGAAATGTCTGAAAAAAAGTCTTAATATGAAAAACTTTTTGTTTTCAATGATATCGCTCCCAAACTTGTTACAGATCAATAGTATATGCTATTACAGAATTCTACCAAGTTTGATCCAAATCGGACGACTATAGCACATAGCTGCGATAGGAAATATCGGTCTAAAAAGTAGTGTTAGTGAGAAAAACTTTTTTGTTTTCAATGGTAGCTTCTTTATACCTTCCAGTTGTGAATGTTATCAGTTTCCACACAATTTTGGGGAGTTCGGTCAATGAATATGTCGTATAGCTGTCATATAAAAAACTGGCAAGTAAATGCTCAAAGTAGTATATAAACTTCGGTCGAGCCGAAGTTAGATTTCCCCTAATTTTTTTTCTTTAAATTAGCAACCCACGAACCACTGTGCCAAATATGTATGTTCGCTATCTCAACATTTTTATAAGAAGTTTGTAAATTAATTTTAAATTTTCAACTAATACCAATTTCCATATGCTTTTCTCATTTTCATGACACTTTTACCTGGGCTAAAAATAAAACCTTCAAATGTCGACCATTTGAACTCGTGCCACTTTTGCAACCAACCACTTGAACTGATGTATTGTATGTGTGTGTGTGTGTGTTTCGATGGCAATCTATCTAAAACCCAACAATGATTTATGGCCGTCGATTGTCAACCTGTAATTACAACAACAACCCCAACAGACGACGATGTAACACTGACATTGTCGCCGGTGATTGTTGGAAGTGTTCTGACCATCATAATTATTGGTGTGGCCATCGCGATACGAATATTTGTGGTGACATTTGTGCACAATTTGCGACGCAATCGCCAACATGGCAGCAAGGCAACAGCCGCGGGCGTAACAGCCCAACCCGGCGATGTCTTCAAGGTAAGTCAAAAAAAAAAAAAAGAAGTAGATGAATGTGGTGTGTGAAGCCATTAATTTTGGTTTTGTCACTATTGCAGAGCGGCAACATGGAGAAACCACGCTGGCAACATACGGACATAAAAACCAAATCGTCAGAGGATTTGGTTGAGGATGAACGTGATCCGGATGTGATACCATCGCAATACGGTAAGAAACTTAATTGGTTAGATATGGCTGCAACTTTGTAGCTAAGAAGCTATTGTTGAAGTCGGGACTGTAAATTGGAAATTTCTATTTCAATTACCATTACAATTTTTTGGGTAATTTAAAATTTAATTACCAGTACAATTGGAGTTATTCTGTAATTGAAAATTATAATTGGTGATTAAAAATAATTGTAGTAATTTCCGACGTAATTTTTGATTAGATGAAAATAGTTGTAATGGTAATTAAATTTTTAATTACCCAAAAAATTGTAATGGTAATTGAAATAAGGTGCAAATAATGTTTTCATTTAATTCATTTTATCATCATGAAAGTTGTGTATAAAATAAAAATGAGACTGGCAAAGTTTTCACGAAAATCTCTTCAAATCAAAATTCAATCAAAAATCAATTGTCGTTTTCCCAGAAATCTCTTTCTGTTTATTTTAAAACCTTTTGTGTTATGGCCCAAAACTTTGGGTACACAAAGCAAAGTATCCATTCGAAATGTATCGAAAACATGAATATCATAGAAATTTTGTTTATGTTGTGGCATGAACATTCTGTTCCCACTTATTAACAGCTTATACTCTGTACCAAAGGTACGTAGAGTAAATTAAGTTTGTTGAAAAGTATGTAACAGGGAGAAGGAATCATTTACGACCCTATAAAGTATATATATTCTGGATCAGCATCAACAGCCGCGTCGGTATAGCCATGTCCGTCTGTCTGTATGAACGCACATATCTCAGAGATGGTAAGAAATAGAGGCTTGACATCAAGCTTATTTTCAATTTTTGCCACACCCCCTGCCGACCACGCAATTTGTGAAAAACGTCATATCTTCCGCATATCTTCTTACCTTCTAGAGATATCTAGTGATCAATATTATTTAGCGATTTGCTGAAGAAATGATAAAGATCGGCTGAACCCCGCACACGACACCACAGCATTCCATTCAACAAAGACAACAAGACAAGAGAGAGAGAGTGAGCGGGAGCCTGAAATGGTACAGAGTATATTATAGTCTGGCTTGACCGACTTTCTCACTTCTTTATTTTTGGCCTATTGCCGAAACCACTGAGCAGTGGCTTAAAAACTTTTCGGTTGTATCCATCAGCTTTTAAAGCTAAGGTCCCACAGTCAAAAATTTTCCCTTTTGAATCCACAAAGCTGAACTTACAACTGAATTTTAAATATCAAACCAGTGCTTGTTGTGAATAAACAGGCTTCGCGCTCAATTCATCAAACTTGCATACTCAACATGTTCGCAGCAGAGTTTTATTCGAACCAATTGTTGGCACTCTGATTATAATCATGTTCGACTTCATTCCAATCAGTTCGTCTGATTGTTCGTTTGGCTCAACGACGATTGTTTAGAGTGAGCGAAAATCACCTAGTATGAATTAACTCTTGCAAAGACGCATAGGCAGCGACGGAGCTGCTGACAGCTATGAAAAAGAGAGAGATGGAAAGAGTGAAAACTCTCGCTCAACGCGGTGGCCGGTCAACGCTGATTTTTTTTTTGGACCGAACACATAAACTTCCGATCAAAAAACTCTAGCTGAACCGCTCGATGCAACTGACAGTATGAGCTGAATATATTTTGCACTGAATTCTGTTCGTTGAATATATATGAACATACACGTTGGATCACATAGCGCAGCTCGAGGCGATTGCGTTGTGAGTTGAATATATTCAGCTCATATTCAGTTTTGTTGATTGATTAAATGTGAGTAAGAATCTTTGTGTATGAGCCAATCAAGAAAAAGTGATTTTTGCAGTTCTCTGATATAGACCGATAGATATAATAGGAATTATTAATGATATCGCTACACATGTAGCAGAAATTCGTGTGGTTGCTTTATCAAAAAATGATAATAATGTTGACAGATCTAATATCAGAAGTTCATCTGCGGACAATATTTGCGGAGCCTTTGCACCTTTTCCACATGTTCCTTTAGAATCAATGGGCGTGTTCAGCAGAATAATTGATCCCTGAGCAGGTATCACAAAAAAATTATGCATCAAATAGTTTTTGCTGAACGAAGCCGATTAAAAAGCTTATCTTTGCAATCAATGCACAAAATGCGCATATTGTTACCGATAGCATTCCTACCGATACACAATTACTGTTGGTGGGAGCAGTATCACTTCAAAGTAGCATACTATTTCTTCGATATATTCTCCTCTTTCATGATACTTCAAATTGGCTATCATGATACCGCATCACTCGAGTTCAGCAGAAAGATCAGTGAAAATTTATACTTGATCAGGGAGCAAATTGTTCTGCTGAACAAGCCAAATATTCGCCGTATCATATAAAAGCTACTTTTCCATCTTGTTGAGACCTCTTGTAATAACATAAAAGGCTTTACAGTATTCTGGGCGGCTTTTAATTTTGAAGAAGCTATAATCGGTGCTTTTGAAATATTGAAAACTCCTCTTGCATTCTACATGCGTTTCCTAAATGAAGTCTAGTTTTAAAGTTTTTCTCGTAGAAGTTTCTAGAAAAGCGCAACTTTCTGCTCCAATAGATCGATAGCGTTGGTTTGTTAAAATATTTCTACTAAAACTTTATGACTAAAATAGTATTCATCCAATACTGCCGCAAAAGTACTTATAAAAACATTGTAAATTTACCAGAAGTATTTCCATTGATTACTAACTGAACCTCATGTCATCGCCAATTCCACTTTTCCCTTATATTATTTATTTTTAATATCACTAAAAACAAAAAAAAAAAATTCCAGAAAACTCGTACGCTGTTTTTATAGTTGTTCACTTGACGCGGCGTCACAACGACCAGCACTTTGAACATTAAACTTTAATCAAATTTTATGGCCACTTTTCTGACATTTACTTTCATGTGTCGCGCTATCTCCCGCTTTTCGCTGCTGCTCCCGATGCTTCTGTTTTTACGTCTGCGTTTTGCTCTTTGCTGGCCATCCGCAATCGTAATCAATCTCATCAACACAACAATACGACCCGGATCCTGGACCCAAACGCGGACACCAATCTGACCCCAAACCAATCCAATCCAATCAACAAATGCAATTTTCTTTTAATCGTAAATATTTTTAACGATGCTCCACCGCCAATCTAAAAACGCAACCGCTTCCCCACATGGACATGGAAATGGACATGGACATGCAACGACCCTAAAACCCCATGGAATGAACCGTCATCAATAAATTTCAATCAAACAGTTGGCGGCAGCAGCGCCGGCAGCAGTGGCAGCAATGCCTCCAATGTGGGCAGCACTACGGCGGGCACGGCCACGGGTAGCAGCACCTCGACAGCAGTTGTGGCAACTGCCACAGGAGCCATAGTTGGAGCAACATCAGCCACGGTTGGCGGCGAGCGAGGTGCAGATGCTCATCAGTTTACAACTGGCACAACGGGCGGCGGAGGTGCAGCCGGAAGCGGAGTCTCCAAATGGTCACCCAATGGCAATGTGAGTATTGATTGAAAGAAGAAAAAAAAAGAGTTTAGTTTGTATAAGGGAAATTCAAGTTGAACTCAGCTGGAAAAATTAGACAAATAAGAAGAGGCTAAATGCAGGTATTCAAGCACACGAAATTGAAAAATTTTTATACACACATTAAATACACTCAGGGGGGATTTGCCACAAGGAACATAAAAAAGTAGTCTTATTGTTGAAAGAAAAAAACAAAAAACATTTAAAATACAAACCTTGCGTGACGAGTAAGAAGTCTCCAAAAAGACCAAAGAGGACATATGTTTTTTACAAATATTGAAATCCAGAAAGGAAGATTTTGCAATCCCAATTTCTTCCCCTGAGTAACGGGTATATCGAAGTTGGGCAGGGCCGACTTTAACTTACGCTCTCGTTCTATTTCAAAATTGCATAAAAACTATGTGCTCGTTTAGTAGTTGGACTCTAAACCGAAACTTTACCGGTATAAAGTTTTGGTTATTTTCGGTTCCAGAAATATCAGATCTCGAATACACTGGTACACTAAAAATTTTAATAATCGGTTTTGGTCCTAGTCTTGAGTCTTAAACGGTTCTTTACGGTACTGATTCCAATACATCTGTTTAGTATTTTAGTGTCCTTAATTCTTTTATTAAAAAAATTCACTCTTCAAATTTGTTTTAAACATTTCATGAGCTCATTTGAAAATAGTTATCTCTGTCGGGTTTTTTTCTAATTAAAGCTAATCCTTTGTTTTTTTTTTCCAAAAAAACCTTCTTTATTATCATTTGTTCCTCCACCGAAAAGGCATAAAATGCACCAACAACCGCCACATGAAAATCGAAATTATTTTTCTGGCTAACGAAATGAAATTCTAATTGAAATCTCTCGATGCAATTTGCACGGCTCTGCGTGGGGGGGAGGGGCGCTTGTTTGTGGGTTGAGAAGATTGCCGTTTCGACTGTTATGTTTTGGGCAATATTTAAAATTATTTAATTAACGAATTGAGTTATGTTGGCCAACACCGCTTGCCCATACCCTTGCCGATTGCCCACATCAGCCATCACGCTGGTTGGTAATTTAAATGTAATTGAAATCTGCGCAGCAAATCCCATTTACAGAATGAACAGAAATTCTCTTTTCTGGGCGATTTTTCTGTGTTATCTGTGTGCAATGCGGCGTGCGGGTTGTAAAAGAGAGGCGCAAAACCGCAACGTTGGCTGGATATTTTTTGTTTTTTTTTCATGTTTTTGGTAGATTAGTGATTCGTACATATGTGTGTGTGTGTGTGTGTGGGATATATGAATATATTCGCGGACTGACAGTCAATTGGTCATGGTCCATGCATATGGCCAAAAACGCATTGAGCTCTAATCTCGCTGCTGGCACAGCTTATGGCTATGGCTGGGATCTCTAAAAAAAAATTGCCATAAATAAATTCTAATTGCAAAATTAATGAAATGAAAACAAATGCCCACGCAGCAAACACTCTAATCTAACAAGTAAGAGAGTCGCTCAAGCCCGACTGTAAAATACTCTGTATCTGGAGTACTACTTGCGTAGAACAATGACATATTTTCAAAACTGACCAATAGATCACGTCACTACTTCCAAGGCAGAGGAAGTAACTTTCTGTTGGTCATAACTTGAATATAGTTCATCCAAACTTTATCATTCCCAAGGCAAATCGATAAATAATATTGATTACTAAATGACTCTAGAAGATAAGAAACATCTATCTACGAAACTGTGGAAGATATGGCGTTTTTTCCAAATCGCTGGGGCGGCAGGGGCGTTTTCATCTCAAAGGAAATGATAATTATATCCGCTACAACAACAATCACTTTCTTACCTTCATTTTTCAACTAAGCAGAGTCACGGTTGTGGTACTGTCTATTAATCGTTACATAAGTCCAAATACATAAATGTTGACTTAATGCAATAAAGTTTTTTTCAAAAGCATTTAATACTCGAATTTTGAATTTCGTGAACTTTGCTTTAAAATATTTCTTTCCTTAAATTTTCAATTATTTTAATGCACTTTCTTTAGCTAAAGTTCAATTAATCCAAAAAAAAAAACAGCTTTAGTTACCATCACACCTGTTGCCTTTTTACCCCATCCATCAGATTTTAAACAGAAATGGACTTTCTCCTACTTCAGCTGCATCTGCTCAGCTCAGCTCAGCTTGGCTCATACTACAAAAAGTACAAAAATAATATAAAGAAAACAAAATTGATTGATTATGGCTTCGTTCGACATGATATATTGTGTTTAAAAAATCTTACAATTACCTCAACTCCTCCATGCTTTTCCATTCATTGCTTACGCCCACGTTATCCCTTGACTTAGCCAATAGCTTTTTATTTATAAACCGAAGAGGAAAGCAAATAAAAAAAGACGCGCTCCTTGACAGTTTAAAAGCTTTTTTTAATATTGTTTGGCGCATAGGGAGCTTTTTGGTTTTGGACTTTGAAGTCGTCAAGTCCTGGAGTTGCTGCCCAGCAACTCGTGGTTGCCTGGGCTTTTGTTTAGATATTCTGGCCATTTGAGTAGTTGATTGGTCTTTATCCAACCAAACAGATTGGCCAAGATAAACCGAGCAAAGCAACAAAAATGGATATTTCGGCTGACAGCTGGCAGACATTACCTGACTGGGGAACCAAATCCAGGGACAACAAATGGGCAAAGTAAATTGCTAAACAAATGCCAAACCAATTGCTGCCTTTTTGGGGGAAATAGTTATTTAATAGCGAGTCACCTGAGCATTGTATTTTTATTTGATAGACTCCTAAACACATGGGTATTATGAGGCGGCTATCAAAATCAAATCATTAAAATCGTTTAACAAAAATACATTAAAGTAAAAAGTTGTCAACAGGCTATGGTTTTTTTCCACGAATTTTAAGGGTGCTATTTGAGTTGTCTATTTGAGGCGTTAAATAATAAAGTGACACATACAACAAATTCCACAAGATGTCTCAGACTCCTTTAGCTCGGTTGAGATTAACAGCTATTTTGACTATTTATACCAGAGAAGCAAACAGCCAGCTTACGGCGGCGAAGACACTAGAGCCCTGCATGAGTGGAGTCATAGTGCCATTTGCTTCAACTTTTGAAAAAAAGCAAAAAACTTTGACTAAAATCACAACAGGTCACTAACCCCATATATGTATAAACTAATGAAAGGCCCGCCACATATGTTTGCAATACAAACCTAAACGGTTTCGCTGTTAAAAACAAAAAACAGAAATACCTTGTGTATCTCATCCTGGCCGAACTAGAATTATCACTAAACAGAATGTTTAGAATCTAGCAACAGCCAAAAAGCTAAACAACAGTAACGCTCACAACATAATAAAAATTGGTACCACCATATTATAATTTCAGGCTGTACTCTTTCCCATGAGGAATTCTAGGCTGGTTTTTAAAAAAAGTTGAATTCTCAAGCCTTTTTTCGGCTCATTGAGTTTATAAATAGCGCTAGTTATCAGTGGTTGAAGTATAGAAGCAACAAGTCTGCTGATGAGTGAATTGTGGTCAATTCCGAAACAGCCGGTTGTCCAGACGTACCATTGCTATCCCAACAATGCTGTGTGTTGGCTCTGTTGAAGTGTGTTAATCAACCATTATTGACCTTGCGCCAAGCTTGAAAAAGCAAAAAACGACTAAAAAAACAGGTTCAAGAAAATCAAGTCTGAAATTTTTTGGATTCTAGTCAGTGGTCTCATATTAATAATAACTTCAAACAGATCAAGCTCCAAATAGATAAATTTCCAGTAAAAGTTGCCAACATTGCCAAGCATAAACTAAGAGGTGAAGCTTACCTTACAAATGCCATCTATCAAATCTTCAAAATCTTAACTCATAAAATTTAGCAAATTTCGCGTTTTTTAAACCTTTTGATCTTCCCTACCTAGCATTTGGAAGATCATTTTAGCAAGAATCACCTTGTTGAGTCTTTTTCGAGTCTTTTGATGAAGGGTCTTCTAAGGAAGACTCGAAAATGAGTCATGCATATGCTCAAAATGTGATTTGTTAAAAAATGACGAAAAAGAATCGCAAATGATTGAAAATATGACTCGAAAATGAATCGAAACTGATCAGTAAAACGGGTTATAAACGACTCTTAACAAAGAGTCGCGGCTAGGGTACCATTTTCTCCCGACCAAAGTATCATTTATGATCACAAAACGAGCGCAATTATGACTATTTTAATCAGACGGAGGATTCGAAAAAGACTCGAATGTGATCAGAAATTTCATAAAATGCTGGCTGGGTCACTATCTATCTATTTACCTGTCATCATGACAAGCTAAACTCATCATATTATAAAATTTTAGAAAATTTTTAGCAGTTTTGGACCGATTGGCCTACACCTCCTACTTACCCGTCGACAATTGCCAACTATTAAATCTTCACGATAATCTAAACTGATTATGAAATTTTGCAACTTTTCGCTATTTTCTTTGTACCGATTGACTTTCATTTCCCATTTACCAGTCTACATTTCATATTTATCCAATCTGCTGAGTATTGTAAACTTGTATGAAAAATTTGCAAATTTCTCGGTCCTTGGACCATTTAAAAAAAAGTTACTAAGAGTAATTCTACTATTCGAGACGAAGCCGAATCCTTCAAATCAGAGATCATTAAAATATTTTTGACGATTTCGCCCTACTTCACATATTGCATGTTCGCAGAATTAATGTTACGCTTAACTGCATTCTTAACTACTTTTCATACAGAAATCCACATTCTAAACTACTTTTCATACGGCAATCCACATTCTTAACTACTTTTCATACGGCAATCCACATTCTTAACTACTTTTCATACAGAAATCCAGATTCTTAACTACTTTTCATACAGAAATCCACATTCTAAACTACTTTTCATACAGAAATCCACATTCTAAACTACTTTTCATACGGCAATCGACATTCTAAATTACTTTTCATACGGCAATCGACATTCTAAATTACTTTTCATACGGAAATCCACATTCTAAACTACTTTTCATACAGAAATCCACATTCTAAACTACATTTCATACGGCAATCCACATTCAATGCCACTCAATGTGCCGATTTCATTTGTGGAATCTGTGTAAATAGGCTGTAGGCCCTATTTCGATTTGAGCTGAAGTTAAATTAACTTCGCTAACTTCCTCTGTGCCTATGAACTATATGAGATATTTGAGTTGAGCATGATTGATCTAGTTGCTTTGTTGAGTTGAGCTGAGCTGAATCATTTCAAACAGATCATATAGATAATGGCTCATGTCATGAGCTATTAGTCAATGAATCAATAATTTTGTAAGCTATGAGTAGAAGTTGCTTTCATTTAATTCCTACAGGGCTCCAGTAGACACCAATACAAAAGAAAAAAAAATATTTCGGACACAAAAACAAACTCAAGAAATAGAAAGAGAAAACTGATTATTGTGTTTGTTTTTTATTTGTTGTTGCCTTCGATTTTGGGACAGGCATACGAACGAAAGAGAAATGTGAAACTATACGAAGTTGTTGCTGCAATATACAAAATCTTGTGTATGCTTTGCGTGACTATCGGTTTGCGCAAAACAACAGCGAATGCGCGGTGTGCTCATAGGCCTTAGGGCACAGCTGATTTATACCGTCAGGTCTCTAAAAACATCAATTAACAATTTTTAATTCTTTAATTCATTTTTAATTCCTTCTTCGTTTTGCGTTCTATCTCTTTTATCGACCTAAAACGGTGTCCAGGAACAGTCTCTTGAGTTTAGCGAATAGTCAGAAGTCACAGTCAGCTGGTCGCGGAACGATATGGGTTGAGTTTTTGGCAAGATGGTGTTTGACATTAATAGAGATTTCACTTTTCTGGGGCCCAAATGGTCACTCAAAACGGTTTTCACTGATCCTTCTGATATTCCAACAAGGTCAGTAAAGTCTCGGACTGACAATCGACGATTTTGGAGCACCAATTTTTGATTTTGTTGACGTGTAGCTGATCAGTTGATGTTGATGATCGTTCTGACCGTACCTCGTCTTCAACGCTTTCTCTACCCCCTCTTTGGACATTTTGTACCACTAATAAACTCTTGTTTTCGATTGAGCTTGCTCACCGAAGGCCATCTGCAACATTTTCAACGTTTCGAAAGCAGAAATTTCATTCCGCACACAAAATTTAATGGAACTGCGTTGTTGACAAAAAATTCACGTTTAGCTGTTTACAAAAGGACGCGTATCTCAAACACTAATGAATATTTTGATGTGTAATTTGGCACAGATGTCACTGACAGTGTTGCCAACTTAGAAATAAAAACATTTCTTGCTATCGGAAACCCAAACAAATTTAAATTCAAATTTGCCGGTATTTATTGCCCAGAGTAGTAAAGCAACTTTTTTCCACTTTATGAGATCGCCAACTTTTCTAGGCCAATTTTTGTAAATAATTGATGAGTTGTTGTTATTCGCCATGAAACTGATTTTCCAGCTATATAGATTTCATACTTTACATTTCCATCTTAAAAATACTTGCTTAGGCAACTTATATGTACTGCTTTCACCTCAATTGCGCGGCACTGTAGAAGCCCCCTAATTTATGTGTCTGTCTGTCTATCTATCTTACAGGTCCCACCCATGACGACAACAACTCTTCTGTCCGGCGATCCATCGAATCCAACGGTCACCTACAATCAAATCAATTCCCAGCGCGCACAGCTGTTGGCCGCAGTTGCAGCTGCTGGAGGTGGCTGCAGCAGCACCGTCATCTCGCCCAGCAGCAGCATCATGGGTAGTTTGGGCAAGCCTTTGGGATTGGCTGGCACCATAATTGGCTCACCCACCTCACTCTCGTCGACATCCACACTGACAGCGCACAGTGGAGTGGGCACCTTGCCACCCGGTCTGGGAAGTGGTGGAGGTTATATACTCAATGCCTATGCCAGTGGACGTTTGCATCATCCGCTGCAGCAGGCCGGCGGATCCAGCACATTGAATCGTCATCATCATCATTCTCAACAGCAACAGCAGCATCACCATCATCAGCCACATCATTCGGGCTCTAGCCTGTTGCTAGGCAGTGCAGGCAGTGTCATGGGTGTGGTGGGTACATCTACCACCACGACCACTACCTCATGCAATTCCTCACAGGATTTGGATGATAATATCAACATAAATGCGATTAAGGATTGCCTCATGACACAACGCGTGCCCGAGAGCTGTGTCTAAGCGGGGCTGGTAAGGAAATAACTTAGTTGTATGAGTTGTAAGTCCCCTAGTCTTATTGTTAGATAGTTATGCCTAGGTGTATGTGTATATAGTATAGAGAAATATATAGAAATATGGGAATAAATACATATATATATATCTATTGAATGTATCTATATGTCATAGTTATGTTCTCGTTAAGGTGCTGTGCATATCTAAATCTTAAATGATAAGATTGACAAGGCATATCCTTCGATATATCAGTTAAACTTACATATCGCAAGATATCATGTTTTGAGAATTTGGATCCTGAAATGAAACTATTATTATGTCTTTTAAGCTGAATAAGAGTAATGAATATTGAATGTTGTGTGGTTCTACAATTGTAGCTTAGGTCTATACTTACGCGTTCGAGAATATTTCCATTCAGTTTAAAAGTTTCCGATTCCATTTGTCTTAGTTTTATAGATTTCTCAAATATAAACAAATTGCAAGGTCAAAGGTTCTGGAAATATTTTGAAATTCTAACTTTGGAAAGTCTGCACTATGATTGAAAATTCTATTGGTCTTAAAGATCTTTCAGAAAAATTATCGTTTTATTTGAAAATTTTGCTGTAAGCTGTGTGTCTATTTCCCTGTTTATACACAAAAAACAAATATTATGATAAATGCCATTCAAAGTATGCAAACTTTATTTTCTTTACAATTTATCATATTGAACGAGTTAATGGACAGTCGGTTGTCAAAGCTTCATACAAAATTCAAAATCGTGAATTTTCAAAATTTGCTAATTTTGTCTTCAAAAACTATTTTGAGATTTGGTTGGTTCAAACCAAACCCGATTTCACTCAACTCAAAACGTTCGCTTTGCTCTGATTTACCTTTTACTAAAAGCTTTCGAAATTTCAATAAACCAGCAAAAAAAAAAAATAATATAACTAAATTTATATTATTTAAGGCAACTTTAAAAAGACTCAGACAATTTACTAGCTAAAATATTTTGTAGCAAAAATGTTCCCAAATTAAGAGAAAAAAAACCCAAAAGCTGTATAAATCAAATATGAATGAAACCTAAGATTATGAATAAATAATTGTTGTATATACTATACATAGCCAACTGCTAACTTGTAAATGTAGCCAACTTTCTGTTTTGGCCAATGTCCTGCATAGAAGAAAAGTAACGATTAAAATTAAAACTGATTAAGAAAACTGTTAGAGAGAAAATTATATATATCAAATACATATATTTGTATGTATTCAAGAGTTTAGTTAAAAACTGTGTTAGGCTTAACAACTATGCATAAAAATATCAATAAACTAGAAATTAAATAAACGAGCAGAGAAAGTGTGACAAAAACCTAAAACAAAAATTACCAATAAAATAACATAATTTAAAAACCAAAAGACAAGCGATTTATATATTTATTTGTGTAAAGTTTCAGCTGCTTGGTGATTGATGAAAATTATTTGTTTTTCCTATCCCCAAACTCTGTGGTGTGGCACTGACAGCCGCAAAGCCCAACACCCGCAAAACAAAACCGCAAGTGCCAAACGAAAAACCTACTTAATGTTTTATATGAATCCCACTCGTTTCTCATTAGCAAATCAAATTTATCCAAAAAACTGACCACTGACCAGGGAAATCCACACTTGGGCAAACCAAATTGATGGGAAAAGTGAAACTTTGAATTTGATTTGTAAGTGTGGTAAAGAAAAAGCTGGGTCCCCGGAGAGAATTGAAAACTGTCTTCATTTTTCACACAACTTAAGAAAGGAGAACCAAGAAAAATGTTGTAGTATAATTTGTAGTTTGTCAAATGGCCACTGTACGACACAATTACAGAGGACAAATGGAGAACGCAATTGGAAGAATGGGTATGTACTATAAATAAAGATAAAGGTAAGTGTTCTGGGATACATTAGACAAATGCGAAATAAAACTACAAAGTACGGAAATTAAAGACCGTTTGCCGTTTTTACTTTCGACAAGGATTGGGGAGTTCGAATGCGAAACATTTTGTTGTGGGCTTAAGATGTTTGAATTTAAGGTAAATAGAAATAAAGTAATTGAAAGTAAATAAAAAAAAGGGAACTTCTGTAAACCACCGACTTTTCGGGACTTTCCGGTCTTTATTTACACATTATTTACACAATTACTATTTACATTATCGATACGGTCTCTGTCCATTTAAATACACACGTCCGTCTCGGTCAGCGTCCATCTTCTACTACTCCACAATCCACGAACGCCTTCTTCTATGATCGCATCATCCACCCAGTGTGACCAAGGCTCACTACTTTCATAATACCAAAACCTAAGGGTATTCTTACAATATGTAACCATACCATAACTAATTTGTACAGTGATGATTACAATGTTTACACTTGTAGCTTACTTAAGCTTACACCCAACGTGAAAATCTGAACCGAAACGGAAAATTCTGTGACGGCTCGCAGACCACATGAAGAAAAGCTGTGACAGCAATCGTGACATATTTTGCAGTTTTGATCTTGAAGGATTTTCCGACACATGCTAAAAACTATTTTAACTTTATTCGTAGACTGCTGGGTCTGCTTTTTCCAAGTACACACACTTTTATCAATTTTACCAATTAATTTCTGCCTGACTTAAACAATTCAGCAGGCAGCTCATTGTGACCAGCTACTTTGTTACCATTTAGCCTTTTTATAATTTATCTTAAGACGAAACTTAAATTCGAAAATCATAAAAATAAATAAATCATTTAGGGGGAGGGAAGAGAGAGAGAAGAGGGGGAGAAACGTCAATCATAAACGAACCGTATTTCGTCATGAGAAATTGCACAAGCTAAATGTACCTATAGAATGCAGGAAGTTACAAGTGGCATGTAGAAAAACTGCATGCAACATGTAGAAACACAAAAAGTAAACGCCACATGTAGAAAAGTTAAATGCTGCGTGGACAAAAGCAAAGTCTACACGACATTAGAGAATCAGCTAATTCCAAATAACTTAAAAATTTTTTTATTAAGTTATTACTTTGTCATATGTTTCGTCACCGTGGAACATAAGAGTAATGTGACCAGAATTAAGAAAAAATTACGCTGAGAATTGAAGTTTTTGGTATTTTTAGGTCACACTGCTCGATCATCTGTTTTTATACCCGTTACTCGTAGAGTAAAAGGGGATACTAAAGTCGTGCAAATGTATGTAACAGCCAGAAGGAATCATTTCCGACCATATAAAGTATATATATTCTTGATCAGCATCAACAGCCGATTCGATATAGCCATGTCCGTCTGTCCGTCTGTCCGTCTGTCCGTCCGTCCGTCCGTCCGTCCGTCTGTATGAACACCTAGATCTCAGAGACTAGAAGAGCTAGAGCAACCAAATTTGAAATGTAGACTCCTATTGTCTGCACGCAGATCAAGTTTATTTTCAATTTTTGCCACGCCCCCTCACGCCCCCGCAATTTGGAAAAAACGTCATATCTCCTACAGTTTTGATGATAGATGGTTCGTACTAGAGATATCTAGTACTCAAAATTATTTATCGATTTGCTGAAGGAATGATAAAGATCGGATGAACGATACTCAAGTTATGAGCAAAAAACGGTCAGTTAACACCCACCACCCACCCCACCCATAACCTAAGCATTGCGTTCAGCAGCAAACTTAGTGGAGAGAGAGAGAGAGAGAGAGAGAGAGAGAGACTTAGAGAGCGCACTGCGTTGTGCGTTGTGTGTTAACTGGCCGTTTGACTTGTGACCAAATTCGAGCTGCGACATTAAGGGTGCAGAGTATGTAATAGTCGGGCTTGACCGACGTTTTCAAAAGTTTTGTTGTCTGATCTGTTTATCGTGATGAATTTGGAGTCATTTATGTTGGATTTAGTAATTGACAAATGTCTATTAATATCTGGCGGATAATAAATAGCCGAGTTAAAAAATGTTGCATACTTTTCGGCTGACCCACCTCAGGCATACAGGAAGGCTAATAAACATTTGTTTCCATGAGTAACGGGTATATCGAAGTCGGTTAGAGCCGACTTTAACTTACGCTCTCGTTTTGGTTTGATGCCAAGTTCACTTATATTTGCAAGTGAAATTGGAGTAACTGCTAGTTGTGGCCCCATCTTCGATGCTGTCTCCCACCTGTGTTGACGACAGCATAGACTCGGAAATGCACTTTTCTATATCCACTGCAGAATTGTCCAGGCATTCAGCAGAAAGCAAGGGGTCCGTTTGAAATGTCCTGTAAAATAATGAATCTTTCATTCTTACCAGTGCTTTGATAAGACATTCGGCAGAAATGACATTAATGCGCCGAATTCCCAATCAATGTTAACATCGTCCATAAAAGAAGGGCTATCTATTGGCTCACCACCGGCACTACCAGTCTTCATCTGCTTTGCGCTTCTGCCATGATAGCGATAGCTCTCCCGCAAAGACTTAAAGCCTTTTCGACAATCAGCCACTGTAACATATTGGTACAAATTTTAATCGAATTGATCAAAGTGTTAATTTTTCACATATGTACATACATACCTTCTTTTTGTAATATGGCGGCTACTTCTCCCCAAGCCTTGTTTACAAAATTTAAGGCCGAATGCTTGTGGTGGGAAAGATCCCAAATAACATCCCGCTCTTTCACCACCAAAATTCAAGAAATTTTTTCATCATGTGAAAACATTTCCAAGCGACTCTTTCGTTTTTGCTTTTCTGCCATGTTCTTTTAGTTCAGTTAATGCACTCCAGCTGATCGATGCGCAGAGTGACTTAACAAGGTGCATTTTCAATGCTGCGTCAGCTGCTCAAAGCACAATAAGGCCCACAGCCACTTTACATAGTCTCCACAAATGTGCTGTTAAGCGTAACATTGACTGTTAAGGGTGACATTCAAATTCTGATCTCCGTACTTGCAAAAAGTTCAAGTGGTGAAGTTGTAACTTCTGCTTCTTCTTCCCTCAATTTTTGTATGAAACTTCTCGTTGCTTCGGATGTCCGTATGGGGCTTAATACAACACGAACGCTTTAGGTTTTCTACATTAACGTTATTGAGGATATTGAAATCCTAATTGGGCGTGTGGAAATTCTAAATGACATATGTAGCTCAAAATCAGTACTGAATTCTTATATATATCATTTAGAAAACTGCTATTTTAAACGTTAAGAATTACAAATGCTAAATGATAAATATAGGAAATCAATTAGGCGAGCATTGAATCCGAACTTAAGAAGTAGAAGCAAGCAGACGGGCAGTATGGCTATATCAACTATATCAACAGCTCGTCATGCTGATAAAGAATATTTGGGCATTTCCAAACTGACGTGACGTTTCGTTTTGCAAATTGTAAAACTTACTTAAAATATTGAAAGCATATTTCCAGAATTTTTTCAAACATAACATAAAACGTTCGATTTCCCGCTAGTCAATATTATATATGCTCAGTGTCAGAGCATGTTTAACATAAAATATTTATTTCATTCTTTGCAAGTGAATTTCGCGGAAAGTTATGGCTGTCCCATCATGAAAACTTTTTTAGAATACTAAGAATATCCAAAGGATAACTCCTAATTTCTTTTGAAAAATCTCAAAATGGCCGTTTTTCTACAAACCGCGATTTAATTTTTTTTTCTTAAGTTTCGGCGGGTTCTTCCTCCTCCAGTTCAACCATCGGAAATATTTTTATTACAAAGTAAAGAAAAAACAATATTTTTTGAAATTTTGTTTTTAATTTTTAGACCCATAAAATATTTAGCTATAAGCAACTTCAACAAAAAAAAAAACAATCGCTATATCTTTGCATCCCACAATGGTAAAATTCTGGAAAAAACATTCAAAATCGTGGAAAACTGCATTACAAACATCTGGACAATTTTAATATACCCTCCAAATAAAAAATGGTGTCGACAGGCCTCTTACGCTGGGTCGAACTCAGACAAACTAAAATTTCGGTTCTTGCCAGGCGGAAAGCTCATGGCGCCGCTAACTTGATAGGCACAGGCGCTAGTTTGACAGGCAGATACAGCTGATTCAATTCTGGTGCTCAGTAGAAGAAAATATGTTTTGTTATATGTCCAACACCTACCCGCCAGAATGTCAGCAGCAAAGGTACGACAAAAATCATAGATTTGTGTAATTTGAAACCAACGCATTGCAACCAAGGCTGCAAACCTCTAAAATTTTGCAGAAGGCTCGGTTCGCGGACCGGTTCCTGTACTAATCGAACCCAAGGTTTTGGTTCGAGGCTAGGGTTCATAGATGGCCTCAACATTCGGCACAAATGTAGACATATATTTGATCAGGATTGGGTGTCCAGATGACCAACCTATGTACATATATGAGTCGTAAAGTCGACTGGACCACATTCCTTATTGTTATCATTCATAGGTGTTCTAGAAAGTCTTTCAAAAGTGCCTGGTCTGTGACTTTTGGAAGCTTCATACATACCCAGCCAGCGTTTTATGAAATTTCTGAACACAGTTGAGTCCTCTGTCTGATTAAAATAGTCATAAATGATACTTTTGTAGGGAGAATATAGTGCCCAAGCCGAGAATCTTCTTAAAGAGTCGTTTATAGCCCGCTTTTCTCATCAGTTTTGACTCAATTCAAGTCATATTTCCAATCATTTGCGAGTCTCTTTCTAGTCGTATTTCAATTAATCACGTTTTGAGCATATCCATGAGTCATTTACGAGTCTTCTTTAAATCGGACATGAATTCAATCTCTTTAATCTTCAAAAGAGCGTAAAAAGGACTCATCAGACTCATCAGTTTGGCGTTGAACAGTCACGCTAGACCGTACGCTACCAACCATCGAAATTAGTTGTCAATTCCGCTAGCGGACGGCTAAGCTTAAAAAACCAAACTGCACCGAATTTTTCAGACTTTACTTATTTTTTATTCAGGGATGAAAACTGACTCTAAACCGAACCAAACCTAACCACACCAAACCGCTAAATCGTGCTCTTAAGCCGAACGGCGAACCGAACCAGCTTCTGTTTGAAAATGCAGAAACGAACTGAAAGCCGCAATTGTTAACGGTTCAGTTCTGTTCATTTCATCGATGTAGCGACTACCTTAAGATAAGTTAAGTTTGGAAATAGTATTTGGAAAATCAATTTTACGAAAAGAGTAGAGTTTTCCAACTACCTCTTTAAGAACAGCAGATGTGTTCTGTAATTGTGGTTTCTTTTTTAAATATATCTGTCATCATTTTGCATTCTTTCCATGGAACATGCAAATCGAATTGTGAGAATTTCTTGAATAATCTGGAAAATCAAACTAAAGCAATGGATGGCAATATTTAGCAGTTCTAAAGATATGGATAAGTGTTTTTTTTCGGTTTAATAAAGGACAGGCTGATACAAAAAAAATTTCTACATATTGCTTTCCTGAATGCCGTGGTAGCTGAGAAACCCATAGATATGCACCGTTGCGATAAGTGTTACATTCCTGCTCTTCAAGTTAATCCTGAAAAATTATGCACGTCTCGTTAAGTTATGTTATTTTAATGATTTGGATGACTTTCATTTGGAATAAAATAGCTAAAAGTCCAAAATTTCTTATCAGAAATAAAATGCTCGAAAATTGAGAGTGAACCCAACCGAACTCGATCTATTAACTGATCTAAGCCCGTCTTTTCCTATCTGGTTTTACTTAAACTCCAATTGATCACGCAAAAAGAATTGAAGTAGTTAGAAACTAGTTCCATACCTTTTTTGTTTCAATATTTTTTTATTTGATCAAAGCTGCCACTGTCAAGGACACGTACGCAATGCCGTTACACAACCCTCGGTCGTCTATAATTTATGTTCCCTCCAGTTCGTCTCGAACTGCGGTGTGGTGGTGCGTGCCTGGCCGCAATCTGCCTGGGCTATTAGATTTTATTGAGCCGCTGATTTACACAATGCGCCTCAATTCAATTTCTCTACGCCGACCGGGACACTAATCGCGTCTAACAAAACTTTATGTCGGCATTGGGAATGCAGCAGCAGCAGCAAGGAGGAACTCCAAATGGGAATTTAATTTTCACACGTTGTTCGGCATTGCCCTGGGTAAAATCAATAAGACTGGACAGCGGCTATCAGCTGGACAACAAAGGCATAAATCACGTGCATAATTTCGATTGAATTTCGTTACGGGCTATGCAATTTCTATTAAAGGCGTTTTGCTTTTTCAGTTTTTTGTTTGGTTGTGTTTGATATCCAACAAATGGGGCGTTCATTTTATTTACATTTATTTATTGACCGCAGGGCCGGTTTTGTGTATTTTTTTTGTTGTCTGGCATGTGTGAAGGGATTTCAATTATGTCTGTTAGGGGAAAAACTATTTGATGAAAGTGGAAAAGAAAAACTCAAAGAATTTTTGGTTTATATTGATGAAAATTTAGGGTTGGGGTTTGGCTTCAATTGAGTAGATGAACGTGATTTAACAGAGTTGAGTCCCTACCGTTTGTGAATTGATGCAAGTCTTTCTATGCGTTGCTGGTTTGTCTTAAAAGGACGTTTTATTTTCGCGCTTAAGCGCACTATAGTATACCGTCCCCTAGATCATCTGTTTCTGTGATCAATCTCCCCCCCCCCCCCCCCCATTGAGTTCAAAAATCAGAATTACAGAGTCAACTTCGTAGATAAACAGAGATATAGTCTAAAAAGCTTGTCTTCATTTTGTAAAGAAGTAATTGAATAAATAAAATAACAATAAATAAAATTTTAAAGACCCAAAAAATTAAATTTATAAAACTTCATCCATGTCTTCGGCCTGTAGGGGCAACGTGTGATCATCGCTGTTTTATAACAATTCAACAGTTTCCCCCGACTTAAAGCGTATTAAGCTAGCTACACAGGGAACAAAAAATATGCAAAATCTGCCTGAAAATGTAGAAATTCTACATGTTATAACCGGGATTTTCAACCCATTCCATTGGCGTAGCTTTTTTACATGCTGCGTTTACTTTTCTCATTTCTACATGTCACGTTTACATTTCTTATTTCTACATGCGGCATGTAGAAAAGCTATATGCCAAATGTTAAAATGAGAAAAGTTAACGCGGCATTTAGAAAAGCTACATAAACGTTATGGGTTGAAAATCCCGGTCAAAACGTGTAGAAATCTCACATTTTCATATATAAAAATTTTTTTTTTTTTAACTTTTGATTTTTGTTTATATGGGACTTTCCACAGAAATGTCAACCGCAGAAAAAAATTGTTAAGTGGTTAAAAACGCTATGTTTTATCAAATTTTCATGGGGAAACAGTCAAATTGAACTAATGAAAACCAATCTTACATTTATACATAAGCCATTTCGAAATATTCGGATTTACGGCCGCGCTATCGCAATTTTTCTAATTTGGACATTAATTTTCCCCATTTTTTTTTGATAAAAGTGCCCTTAGATTTCTTTTACTTTTGCTATCTAAAATCGTTCTGAGGGTACAAATGGTCGAAAAAGAATGCATAAGAAACCTTGAGAAACTATGTGATTGCAATAAACTTAAAGTTTTTTCTTTGCATTATAATATAAACCACATAAAAGTATGATGGAACACAATGTCGCATGCGACAGTGATTCAAAATTAAATAAAAAATAAACTACTAAATATTTTTGAATGAAATAAAAGACATTTTTAAGACACATCAATTCATAAAATTTTAAAATTAGTCGCATTAAAATATTCTTTCAGGTTCCGCTGACATCAGTGTTTGTACTGTTCGCCTTGAAAGTGACTTCTGTTTTTGTCGCATGCGACTGCATTGGTTTTTTGTAATTATCTTGAAACCGAACAATTGCCCAAAATCAACTTTAGCACCAATTATAGTGCTAATCAAGAGCTATAAGTTTCGCCAGTTATCAAATTAAAACAATGCTTTGGCATATATTTTTCTTCACTTTGTCGCATTCGACATTTGAGAAATGCCCATATGCTACTTGATAGCTCAGTTATTTCCCTATGCCATCATCTCAGAGCAGAAGAGGGCCACCGAAACCCCCCAAACACCAAGTTTGGTTCAGAAAAACAACAAATTAGACAAACTAATATATTATTGTTTAATTTTTACTTACTCAAGGGGGACTTCAACTCGGGGCCCTTTGACTGAACACGATTGGAACGATGTCTTAGACGGCTCCTCCAAGGGGCGCGTTTAATGCAAGGCATCTAATATATTACTTCTTGTATTGAATCTGCCTAAAAACGTAAATATGCTACCACACAATTTAATCCAAATCGGATGACTATAGCTGCAAAAGTTTTTAAACTTCGGTCAAGCCAAAGTTAGCTTTCCTGCTATTTTTATACCCTTGCAAAGAGTATTATAATTTTGCCCAGACAGTTTGCAACGCATAGAAATATTTATTTCCGACCCCATAAACTATATATATTCTTGATCAGGGCGACGAGCTGAGTCGATTGAGCTTTGTCCGTCCGTCTGTCTGTCTGTCCATCTGTTTCTACGTAAACTAGTCTCGCAGTTTTAAAGCTATTCGAGCTAAAATTCTTGCACAGAGTCTTCGTTTTACTGCACGCTGCTAATATGTCGGAACCGACCGGATCGGATGACTATATTTTATAGCTGCCATAGGAACCATCGGTCAAAAAATGGGTCTTAGTGAGAAAAACTTTTTTGTTCTTAATGTTAGCGTCCTTAACTTCGGTCATTATTAATATTATATGCTTTTAAAAAGATTTACAAGCTTTTGTCAAAATCGGATGACCATATCTTATAGCTGCCATAGGATCCGATCGGTCGGAAAATGGGTCTTGGTCTGAACAAAACTTTTTTGGTTTCAATTTTAGCGTCCTCAAACTCGTCCCGGTTATTAATATTATATGCTCTTCAAACAGATTTGAAAACTTTGGTCAAAATCGGATGACTATATCTTATAGCTGACCATAGGACCAATCGGTCGGAAAATGGGTCTTAGTGAAAAAAAATTTTTTGTTTTCAAGTAAATCGAATTCTCAAACTTGGCGAATTGTTAATTTGATATGTTTTCATAAAGATTCGCGAAATTTGGTCGAAATCAGATGTTCATGCTGACGGAAAATGGATTTTAGTGTATAAAAGATTTTGATTTATATCCAAGCGTTCTTAAACTCTGTCATTGTCAAAAACAGCTTTTGCAAGGGTATAAAAACTTCGGCACAGACGCAAGTTACCTTGGCCTTCTCGTTGTATATGGAGTTGACACCCGTCGGAATCGATTTAGTTTGTCTGAGTACTAAGCTTTAACATTGACTAAGCAGCAAGATTTTTGGGAACGTGGGGTATGTTCCCAGTCCCTTTCTCAATTATCATCTCATGTTGCGCCTTGCAATTGGCTTCGTCAATTTTAGTTCTAACTTTAATAATCTGGCAAATCCTGGAATTTTCTAATAATGCCTTTTCTATCTTTTTCAAAATCGAATTATTTGTATTAGATACGGTGATATTTTAGGCTAAACAAAAATATCACATCCATTATATGGTGTTATTTGAATGGCATAATTGACGGTTTCTCAATGTCCGTTTAGCCAACTTAATCAGAAATTAGCCGAATTTGTGTGTCTCATATAGCGTTTGGCGATTAGCCGATCAACAAACTTAACCGCCACCTTATGTTAAGATTAACTTTTAAGCTATAGTTAAATCTCGATTGATTCAACGATTAGATCATCGAAACGGCTCAACACATGCTCTGATTATCATGTTTATTCGTTAAAACAAAATGATAATGATAAACTAAATTTTACCTTACCTTAACTAAGCATCCCATTGCTATTGGCTATCAGTATTATTGGGCGTGTTAAGCAGAATACTTGATCCCAAAACAGATATCAGAAGGATGCTGTTGAAGGAAGCAGTATCACTTTAAAGTAGCGTACTATTTCTTTGATACATGCTCCTGAATCTTGATACCTCAAATTGGTTATTATGATGCCGCATCACTCGAGTTCAGTAGGAAGATTATTCGAAATTTATAATTGATCAGGGAGCAAGTTATTCTGCTGAGCACGGCCATTGATTTACTGATCTGGATGAAGTCTTTGTTTAATGAGTAAAAAATGTATTTTTTTCCCAGGATCGCAGATGTTTCTCAGAATCGGAAAAGCTTACAAAAAATTTACTCCATAATATATCGAGCGCAGTTTTCATGATCCTTTTGGCAAACCAAAATAAAAACCAAATTCGGTCGATAAGCGATCGACTGTACTTAAAAGAGAGCCAAAGTTATATAGCAGGGATGGTCACGCCTAGACCTCTGGGGCCGAAAACATTTCGCTATTCACACCGACACAAGCCGAACGCATGCCGAGGCCAAGAGAGTAAACAGCTCTTCAGTCGATGGCCAGCGTTCGATGCGATCAGGTCGAAGCTAGTTCACGGCGCTTTAGTTTCGCACAGCAATATACCCTCACTTTTTGGACTCGTTCTTCTTGACCAACGCTGTTATGCAAGGATCCCAAGAAGAGAGGACTGAAAATGTGACTGTCTGCCTCCGACACTCATACTCAGTTTATATGTGGAGAATTTTCCGCGTATTTGTGCTGTTAAACACTTTTGCTCGGTTTACACAGTGTCTCAGAGTGTTACATTCAGAGTCACAGCGCAATGTGACACTCAGTAACTCAGAGTACACCCAGCAATTAAGGTAAGTTACCGCGTATTTCTCCACATATAAACGGGGTAACAGTGATGCACGACTTCGGTAATCATTTAGGGTGAATTGACGCGTGTGTTTGGCTAGGGGCTTTGGCTGGGGGGAATGCTCTAGTGCAATTTGGAGTTTAACTAACCATAAGTTTTAAGAAATTGGGCCTTAAGTGCATACATACAAAAGCTGTAATTGTTAACTAAACCTATGTCATTCCCCCTCGTTTATTTCATTCAAAACTCTTTGTGATTAAACAAAATTCTATTCCCTAATTTCTTGCCTAAACAACTGATTTCGAATTTCATTTCCATTTCCACATTCCACCCTAACCACTTTCCCCTCAAAGTTATAAAACTTTGGCCAGCCGGAGAGTATTACCACCAAGTGAAGCCGCTTTGGCAAATTAACTAATGACCCCAACAGTGATGGCGATTGGCAGGCGGGGTTGAATGTCTGCTCGATTTTCACTTCATCCTTCTCTCACAAAACCCGCCGTTGTTTAATTGTCGTGCGACCCGCTTTTTGCCTCGTTTTAATGAGTCAATTTAAATTCCGATTTCGATTACGAGCGAGCGTTTTTCAAGCATCTGAGGCCAAATCGATGTTCATTAGCAGAAGGCGGCCACGCCTCCCGTTTCCGCCCCTGCGCGGGCCCAGGACCCGTCTTCTTTGTCGTCGGTGGCATTGTCAACGCAATTAGCAGAGAAGTTGGAAAGTTAATATTGGTTTTTGTTCTTAGCATTTAAATGATTGGAACATATTTTTCCTGATCTCGAGTTAAGGTCCCATTCATAATTGAAACATATTGAATGATAATCCTTTTTTTTTTTAGTGGTTTTTTAATTAAAAACTGACCACAGTTTTTTGTTAGCTAAATTAATGAGCACGAAAATGAACGAGCAAAGTTTTTCCCATTTTTGTTTGCATTAACTTTTTATAAATGATAATTTTAATTAAAACATCAGCGTTTTATTATTTGATTTATTATGCCATGTGGCTGAGCAGCAACAACAACAACAACAGCAGCAGCGGCAGAGTTAAACAAATGCATTTGTAATTGCATATTTGAACTCAATTAACCGGCGACTTGACCGCAGACATTTTTGCGCAAATTTGTCAGGCAAAATGAGACACTGAGAGCGAAAGGCCTGCCACATGTCAGGGAGTAAAACTGCAAAAGGAAGCGCCATAAATCCCAGCCCCTACACTTTCAACTTGACCCCGAAACGACCAGAACGCAGCGCTGCATGAAATGAAATTTAGCGCAACGGCCTCGCCTCCCTCTAGTTGGCTTATTCACTTATTTTTTTTCGTTGTCGTGCGTCGCTCGACGCAACAATTTATGGCTAAGCGTTCGTGTTGGCCTAAAAATATATGTAGCAATATAAAAAATAAGCCGTTACATAGAAACACGTCAATAAATTACAGGCGCCCAGGCAGGGAAAGAACCGGTGGTCGACATTCGCAGACCTAGCCAAGTTGAACTAATGACAGCCTAGGCATAATGTCAGAATAGAGTCAACACTCAATTCTGTTCGAAACTTGTATATCCTTGCAAATTACAAAAAGATTTTCATTGAGTGATCATTGCAATTAAAACTCTTTTTAAGAACTGTAAACTATATCTTGACCGACTCAATGTCTGAGCGAGTCCAAAAAGTGAGAGTGTTTTCAAGTGCGAAAATAAAGCGACGCAAGCCAGCTATGACCTACTTCATCGACCGCTGGTTAGCGACTAAACGTCTAGTAGCTCTCTTGGCCCAAGCCGCGGCATGAGTTCGCCTTGTGTGGGTGTGAATAGCGATATGTGTTTGTTCCTTTGGGGGGCAGGGTTGTCAATTGCTGATCTAAACAGCTTAAGTTCTCTCCAGGCCTTATTCTGTGGTTCGTAATCAACTTTAAGCCGTCTTAAAAGTGGTTCTGACCCCTCTATCAGAAATTATGTAAGCCTGGAACTTGATTTTACGTGTTTGGGTGGTTAATATGAAGTTTGATATTTACCCGGAGGCAAACTAGTTAAATACCACAATGAACCGGTTCAAAATAAGTTAAAATCCATATCTCACAAATTATTTGAGATATCTCAAAAAAAATTATTTAAACTATCTCGGAAATTTTTTCGAGTTGTGAACTTTTAACTTGGCTCTAAACCAATTTGAACCAGTTCGATTGAAACTTGATTATAAAGAAACATATCAACACAATGATTAGAACCTGGGGGTCGGGAACCAGACTGTATGGCAAAGCTCTGACTGGCTTCAACACGAGATTCAAGCAGCTCACCGCCTCCATGTGACGACACTGGGACCGATGTCACCCGACATAGTACTTGCTAAGGTGAGAAGGCGAATCTGCTGAAGATTCACTTCAGTAACCAGATAGAACCCCTGGTTAAATGGCTGTTGGGCTAATGTGGCAGACACCTCGGTCCTATTAAAACGTGGAAAGTCTTTAAGTAAGTTCAAGTCACATCATCGTTAAGTCAATGATACAGGTGTAGTTGAGATGACTCCTGCTTAGTGTCCGTCCTGGCTCTGAACACAAGATCCCATAAAGACTTTTGTAAACCCTCTCATGAGCCTCACTGCTTGCAAAGGGACCCGTGGGAACTTCTTGCACAACTGTATATATATGTGAGTAGATAGCGGCTTAAAGTAAGGACCCATATAGAATGAACACCTCTAATCAACCACAAAATATAGAGAGTAAAGCTTTCAAAAATAAACAGTCATCATCACAAAAAGACCTGGGAACAGATGAGAGTAATCCGAACCATACGGATCAGGAAACCCCGAAAGGGGCACAAGAAAATGGACTTCCATCGAGAATGCTTCCTACAAGGATTCCTGCAATGCAAGCTCCTGCCTCAAGCCAAGGGGCTGTGAACTTGCGACAGGAGCTAATTAATTTACAAGATGAGAGCCCTAGAGAAAGAATCGCTTGGAGAAACCGTTGGAGCGAGAGGTTTATCAAGTGTTTTAAAACTTTGGCACAAACGAAGTTAGCTTTGCTTTCTCGTTTTGAATACGATTTCCTTCGATGTCGAAGTGCTTTTTTCTTCCAACAAACTTTTTCATCTAGCTTTTGAGCTCCATGCATTAAATAATCACGCAAATAACCAGAAAAATAAATTAGATTTCTGTGTCAACATGCAAAGTCGTGTGATATTGTATGTTAAAGTTCTTTGGAGCAACAATTTATGCAAAAAAGAAATAACAACTCGTGGGGATATGTGTGTGTGTGTCGTAATTAGAATGCCTTAATTAAAACTACTTCAAATGCCAGCAAGCTAGCTAAAAACGAGAGAGTTATTTAAACTTTGCTTGTGTCGATATATTTTTACACTTGCATGTTGCAAGAAGTTGTATAATCATACCATTTCTTTGTTCCGGGATAATCTCAAAATAGATTGAATTAAGCCAAAAATTTGAGCTTAATTTAATCCCAAAGCAGGATAATTTTATGCATGTTTCCAGATTAATTTGAGCTCGATACATGGGATTTCATCCCAGGAAAGATACCTTTTTTTCTTCCTTTCCTCCTCTTTATTCCATAGGACATCTTTATACACTTTAATCTGCAGTGTTTTGGTTGATTTAAGATTTCTGCAAAACAAAGATAAATTTATAAAACTTTTTTGGGCTCAACTGGAATTCGAACCCACGATCATGCGCACTAAACACAAATGGAATGGCATCTCAACGCACACCACCATCGTCATCGTCTAAAATGCTACTTTTTCGCTCCCGCTTTCTAATTTATGAACATGTGATCTCAAAAGGGATTGAAGTAAGAACATTTGGAATGATACAAGTTCGAAAGGCTTGGACCAATTCTTAAAAGTTTGAATTGTGTAAAATATTCTGTAGGTTGAGATAAAATTTTGAAGCTCATGTCGAGCTTACTCTAAGAAAATATCCCGAAGTTTTTTTCTGTGTAGGGTCCCGTATGACTGTTCAACGCCAAAATACTAAATGTAAAACGGTCACACTGCATTGTCCGCTGTGTTTTGCTTGCATATGAATTTTGTTAATGACTTTTTTTTAATAGTTAGGGATAATTGGAGGATATATAAACGCAGAAGTCATGGGTAAAGCAAAATCTTACGCCAATCGATAATTTTTGATTGTATTTTTGCTGCGTTTTGGGCGTTGGAATAATTACAATAAATTTTATTCGCTCATACCCATCGGAGTTCAATCAGCTGTTTCTGCCGGTCAAGTAAGCGGCGCCACGAGCTTTCCGATGGGTATTCGCAAAAATTTTAGGTTGTCTGAAAACTGACCCAGCATAGACTAGTTGGAAACTAACGAAAGCATTCCGAATCCCTTTTTATACTCTGTACCAAAGGTACGTAGAGTAGATTAAGTATAAAGTATATAAATTCTTGATCAGCATCAACAGGCAAGTCGATATAGCCAACTCCGTCTGTCCGTAGGTTCGAAAAGATCTCTGAGAGATGCTAAGAGATTGAGGTTTGACATGTATGGGACATATATATACCTGCAAGTACAAGGGAGGCAGATATGGTATGTTTTCAGTTTTAGCCACTGCCCCTGACGCCCCCGTAATATAGAAAAAATTAAAATGAATTCAAAATCATTAAAAATCTGATTGATAAATTATAAATTTGAACACGCTATAAGGTCCAAGTTATAGATTAGTTATATAGAGACAGTAACCAGCAGTGATTGGAAAGGTATTCAATTTTCTTACCCAGGAAAGGTACAAGGAAATGTCAAAACATTCTTCCAAATTGCCGTTTGAATAATTATTCATTATAATGTGTTAGATCCTGTTCAGCCTCTTTCAAGACAACTTTGTTCAAAGTGTGATGTTCATCTAAAGTGCCTTCTCAAAATAATTTCAGCGTGAGCTGAACCCTCCAGCTCTATTACTTTTAAATCAGACTCTTCTAAAAACTCAAGCTTCACGTTTGTTCCTTTTGAACTGTCGGGTATTTAGCTAGTACTTTTATATTGGTTGCTTCCTACTAGCCAAAGAATATACCCCTCTATTCCAACTTTTTAAAATTTTTTTTTTGCTATTGACTGCCTAACAGATTGACAAGCATGACAGGCGCAACTGCTATGCCCATTCCCATGACGACTGCCTCCTGGGTTAGCATTCCCCACGCTTCGTTCCTTCCTTCCTTCCTTCCACCCACACAACGTATTAAAAACTTTACAGTTTTTGCAGCAGAGTCAAGTTTAATTTTTTGGTTGAGTTCATGCGAAAATTGCAAAAATCATATTCCAACTGTTTGGCAAGCTATCAAAGGTATGGACAACATGGCGGGAGAGGATTCGACTGCAAACTGCAACATAAAGAGAAATGACAGCGAGCAAAAATACGAAGCATAAAATGAAACTGCACCGGTAAGGGGGGTAACGGTAGAGGCAACATGTGCTTGATTTCTACGTCAGCATTTCCGTCCCCGTCCAGATATTTATTTGTCCAGCAAATTGAAACCTTGACTCCCATTGTATCTGTCTGGATTAGAAGCTAGGCAATTGGCATACTTTTCTCCCTCAACTCTTTTTTTTAGGTCCGTTTCTCTTGACAAAGTTATTGCATTCCTTTGTGGTGTCTGTTACTTTTTAATGTCTTATCTACGTTGCTGTTTTGTTGAAATTAAGCAACAAATTTAACACAAAACACACGCGCAGTGCATAAAAAGCAAGCGGCGGTGATACAAAAGAAAGAAGAAAAAAACAAAAAACCCCTGTTGAAATGTGAATAGGGGAGAATCAGAGCATCTTTTCGTCAGCTGGGGCTAGGCAACCCTCCAACAGCAGTCATAATTATGCTTGGCCCATCGCGCGCTATGCAAGCGGCACGCTAAACATTTTTTGTAATTATCTCTCTAAAAACCCCAAAAAAAACAAAAAAAATACCAACACTAAAGGGAAACATTAAAAGAGAAAGCTGGCGAAACCAAAAAAATAAATATTTTCTTAATATGATCAAGTCGAAACAGAGATGCTCTTTATTTAGCACAAATACAGAGTTGAAAAATTTTACACAAGCATTCAGCTTCTCCAGCTATCTTATCCAGTATTCACTCTTCTTTACAGTTGATAAACTAGACATATTATGCTATTTGTATTGTAAATAATTCAAAAGTTGTATACGGTTTTTCTGTATATGAAATTAAATACAAAAATATAATAGCCAAGCCGAGCTCCTCTCCGCTTTTTGGGCTTTTTGCCGAATCCAACCTGCAATGTCAACGCTGGGACCATTAGCTGCTGAAGCTGTAAATGAAATTAGCTTTATCTTTCACCTAGATTAAAACTTTCTTTTTTTAATAGAAGAGTATAAAAAACGGTACAAAAATGACAACAACCAAATAAAGTTACCTCAGCGCACGTGATGATGTCCTTGGCCAATTAAAGGGCTTAGGGTTACCCCAATCACTTTTTTTTTCTCTCTGTTTGGCTTTAATGAATCTCCACCCTTCATGAACAGGACAGTTTTGTAGATAGTTCAGTTAGTTTTAACCCGACGTATGGAATATGCCACAGACTTAATGAGTTTCATGAGGTATAATTTTAAGCTAATCACTACCTTGCACACTGGGCTGGATGGCCAAATTTTTGTCTTAAAGTCGAATTTTTCATGACGAAGTTTTGTGATTTCGGCTAAATATTATTAAAGTGGATACTTTAAGTAACACAATTCATAAAACAATAGTTATCGAGATGAAAACGTGAGCTTTTACCAGCGCTGCAAAGTCTGATCTTCACTTTGCTTTGTTTGTTTGCTAAAAAAAAAGCGGAAAAATAAACCACCAATTTGCAATAGATTTGATTGGCTTGTGATTAATAAATTTGTATGAAATATGGAAAATACAGCTTAAGTTATGTAATTTGCTAATAATATGTTTCAATTGTATTCTATGTGTCCTTTGTTTATTATTAATTTGCTTTGTGTGACGTCCTTAGCCAGAGTTAAGCTAACCAAATCAACTGTGGAGTTAAAACGAAGTTTCGCCCACTTTCGGCCTAAATGTAATTATGTTAAATTGTTCTTGGAAGTATGCACTTTAACTTGTTATTAACACTTTTTGACCGATTTTGCCCGTTCTCCGTCAATTTTCGTATTTGTTTAGGAAAGGTTGCGTTCAGCCATAAAAAACTTTATGCCTTATGTTTGTCACATAATAAGTGAGAGAAAGATCACAGTGTTATATGACTTTTATAGATGGAAAAGTTTTAGACATTTTAACCGGGATAAAGTCTTGTCAATTGTGCCCAAAGTATTTCTGAAAACTGCCGATCCATGTTCGCCTATATACAAACCAAAGCCTGGAAGTCTTTATTATGGAATGAGTCCACTTCACGCTTGGACTCGAATATTCGAGCTTGTGCCTAAAATTTCTTATAGACTGAGCTGCAAAAAATGACAGATGAATGATAAATCGGAAAAGTTAGAAATGATGAAATACAACAGAATATATAGGTACAAATCCGAATGTGGCAGGAAATGGGGTTACACATAGCTAAGCCAAAGTATAATGGAAACGGAAACACAATCGATGGCAACACTGCAAGGATGGCTTTTTCAAATCCAGAGCTGTTTGCATTAATTTTGGAATTTGACTTGGATATTTTCGAATGCCTTCTTACCATTTTAATCGCCATTTCGTGTGAATTTTCAATAACTTTGCTTGCTTTGTAAGCAATTGCTTTGTATATGGTCATATACCCGTTGTAATCAATGTCGCCAATCCATGAATCCCAGATAATTGAGACTTCAATAGTACCAGTCGGTTGCCTTGGGGAAAACGCATCAGAAACGCTCAGCAAACTTTACAAGCGCCATAGACATTCGCATGCTCGTCAAAATTCGCTGTCTATTAATATGTTCGATGTCTTCCACAGATCAATGGACTAGTCAGATCCTCTACTTTCGAGTATTACAATTAAGAAAAGGTCACGTCCATGCAAACTGCACTTGAAATGTCAACTTTGTGTCGAGTGATGTTAAACAGATGATTTTTCAGCACAATATTACCATATAGGGTAGAGCACCAGTATGAGCACCAGCAGGTATTCTGGAGAGGATCAATGCCTGGCCCTAATCTGACATACTTTGTTGTGGATCTCTGGTTATGGAATTGCAATTAACACCACAGTTTTACACTATTAACACTCAATTTGGGTGTCAATAGATCAATAAAAACGAGAAGGCCAAGCTAACTTCGTCTGTGCCGAAGTTTTTATACGATTGCAAATACTGTTTTTGAAATGACAGAGTTTAAGAACGCTTACATAAAAATCAAAAACTTTTGTATCTAAAACCCATTTTCCGACAGATCAACATCTAATTTCCACCAAATTTCGTGAACCTTTTTGAAAACATATCAAATAAACAATCGCCCAGTTTAAGAACGAAAAAATTGAAAACAAAATAGATTTTCTCACAAAGACTCATTTTCCGACCGATCAGTCCTATGCCAGCTATAAGATATAGTCATCCGATTTTGACAAAAGTTTGCAAATCTGTTTGAAAGCATATAATATTAATAATGGACGAGTTTGAGGACTCTAACATTGAAAACAAAAAAGTTTTTTTCACTAAGACCCATTTTTTGACCGATGGTTCCTATGGCAGCTATAAGATATAGTCATCCGATCCGGGCGGTTCCGACATATTAGCAGCGTGCAGTAAAAAGAATTCTCTGTGCAAAACTTCAGCTCGATAGCTTTAAAACTGGACTAGTTTGCGTAGAAACATACGGACAGACAGACGGACGGATAAAGCTCAATCGACTCAGCTCATCGCCCTGATTAAGAATATATATAGTTTGTGGGGTCGGAAATTAATATTTCTATGCGTTGCAAACTTTTGGGCAAAATTATAATACCCTTTGCAAGGGTATAAAAAGTGCAATCCGATGTCTTAAAGACTTGTATTGGGGAATGAGGAGAATGGACTTTCGATTTTATACAAACAGTACTTTGTAGTCTAAAAGTACAATAGTAAAATGTATCGTTCCGTATTGATTTGGAGTCATTTAAAAGTGTTTAATCTTTGGCCCGTTCAATCTACACCTATTTACCTGTCTCATGACAATCTAGATATCTATCTATCTATCTAGATAGATGTTTATTTTTCCATATACAAATACATTGTTTGTAGCTGCAGATTATTTACTTACTCTACTCCAAGAAATAATCATTAATAAAGCTAGGTGTGTTGTTTTAACAACGTTTACAATAATTCTACAGATTCTCTCATTCCATTTCTCCATTCAAGGCCATGAATACCTCTTCTGATGTAAGCGTGGATTTGTTGAACCAACGCAGAACTGGGCATCGTCCTACAAAATGCTGCATGTCCTCCAACTCCTTGCTGTTACATAGTGAGCATTAGCAACCGTTAACAGTCCTTCTTGGACAGCTATTCAACCATAGCAGATCCCCTCTCGCCTTCATTATTCAGTTTATGTCCGTTTGTCGGAACAGCTAGTTGCAGTTGGTTAAAATCTTAATAGATTCTTTCTTCGCTTCCTGAGGCCATTTATAAGTGTTGCCTGCGGCTCTCTTCTTTTCGTACAGTGAGAAGCTGTATGTTGACTTCGATCCATCCAGCATGAGATATGTTGCTCTCCACAATTACTCCAATTTGCTCGCACATGTCTTGAAGTTTAGAAAACCATTCCAAGTGTTGCGCATTATTTGATTAGGCAGTAAATTCGGGAATCGCCATTCTTCAAACTCAAATAGTGCTCGTGCCATGTATTTAAGATGAAGATGTAAATGTGCCCTTCTTCAAGTCCCGCCCCTATTGCAAGGCATAGCTTTGGGTAGTAAACAATTTTGTTATTTTATTATTTATATTCAAAATGGTATATCTTCTGATATAATGGTATAATTCTTTGGGATAGTTTATTTTAAAGTTAAGAAATGGTAATTTACGAAATTAACAAAAAAACTCAAAACAATAGTATTGGTTTCCCACAAAACGTGCATAATGTTGCGTTGGCAGTTTTCAATTTGTTCACCAAAAAATGAAATTGAAAATTGAGCTACATCCAGGCGGCACTCAAAACAAATGCTAAATATATAAATCAGAGAAATTTTATGAAACATCCAAATATTTGCACTAGAAGAACAAACATAACGTTCTCTAAGCAAAAAAGAAAAAATGCTCTGAAAGGTCCAAACCCGACCCATTTCTGTTTTCCACTTTTCGGCATAACCCAACGTTTTTATGACTGCAGTAACTTTGCGCCATAAAATAGGATTTCCTACTGAGCCTATTCACAACTTTTCGCATTAGACTTAAACGCAAAGCTCGCTGGCAGCAGCAAAGACAGCAGCGCGACCAACCAAAATACACACACACACACACATGGTAATAAAAAACCTATACACATGTGAAATGTGAAATGCCAGCGGGATTTATGGATGCCGCCTTTGCTTCTCGCTTCACCCGTGGGTGGTCCACACTTTGCGACGCCTTTCGCGGGTTTTATTTTTTTGTATTTTTTAATAACCAACCAGACAAACCAACAGTTGTGGTTAACGTTTTTCCTTTTAATAATGAAATAAAGCTAAATTCAAACAAGAAATAATATTCAAAGTGTGCCAGAAAGTTATTACACTGTAGAAAACAAATTTGTGGAAAAGTTTGGTATTAAATGTTGGCAGTGTTGCATCACTGATCATCCAATGCATAATGTGATCAGTATGATCAAACAACTTTCTTTGTCCTTAGATAAGCTCTCTTTTTTGTTAACAAAACTTACCGAATCATAAAAGTTTAAAAATTAAAACGATCCGTTAAGAAACGTTATGTTATTTTTATGCGGAATCAAATAAACTTGATCTGCCTGCAATATAAGAAGTTTATGTTCAATACATGTCACGCCTCTACTCTTACCATCTCTGAGATCTGTGCTATCATACAGACGGACAGACGGACATGGCTATATCAACTCGGCTGTTGATGTTGATCAAGAATATATACACTTTATAGGGTCAGAAATGATTCCTTCTCCCTGTTACATACTTTTGTACAAACTTAAAATTCTCTGTATAAAAATATCCTATAGTAACAAATGTACAACGATTTTGTTATGTTTCTAAGAAAATAAGCATGCCATGACATTGTAATCTTGCTCATTTGGCTAGCCAATTTTTCAGTTTCAGTCAGTTACAGTTTTGTGCTAGTCAAGTTACAACCAAATTTAACAAGTTATTTCCTAGTGGTTTTTATTACAATTTTCGTAAATTTTTGTAAATTATTCTCGAGGTGAGTATTTAAGGAAAGTGTACAACGAGTTTAAGGATTCATTGATGCAGCATCGCTCTGTGTGTCTTCGAAACAATCTGTCATATGAGAGCTCGCACAAGAAAAGATACGTGTCTTTTCATCCCAACATTTTGAATTCCTTACCAGTTATCAGAAGGTGGCTGTTGAATTGCAGTCGATGGACCAAGACAGCGACCAGCCTTTATGGTGGTGTTGATCTGGTTCTGTTTTCACAGTTGTATGTAAACAATTAATGACTTCGAGCCGAACTAGAACTTGTTAGTTTGAAAATCAACAAAATGGCATGGAGCCCTTGAGGAATGGTTTTTGTTGGGGTCGAAATTAGTTTAAATATCCTTATTCACATTGAATATAGCTGAATACGGAGCTCAGTTTAGTCACGGGTATTCTTGCAACAAGCTGATTTTGAAATCAAATCGAACTTAAATTAATATCGGACTTTCTTGATTGGATCCGAACCTGGAATCAAGTCGAGCACAAATAACAAGATAAAATCAATTGTAAGTCAAGCTCTGCCGAGCTAAAATCGCCCAGCGGAGCAGAGCTGAATGAGTTTGGTCCACAGTATGCCTACACTTCGATGCCCACGAAATCGAACTACGATTCGTATACTGTGTTGTGTGTTATTTGTGAGTAATTTTTCTAACTAGACGAAGCGACGTTCGTTATGTCTTATGTCTTATGCCTGTACTGCTAGGTCTACATCAGCGTTGGCCAACGAGAGCGAGGCCAAAACGTCAGTGTATTTTTGTGCGAAAATAAAGCGCCGTGAAAGGCTACCGGAAATTTAGGATTTTCCACCCATAATGTTTCGTGTAGCTTTTTAGCACGTCGCGTGTAGCTTATTCATTTCAACACGCGGAGTGTAGCTTTTCTGAACGCCGCGTTTAGATATTGAGAAAGCTAAACGCGACGTGCAAAAAGCTACACGTAACTTGTTGAAATGAGACTTGTCCTACATTATCATGTAGCTTTCGCTTTTTTTTTGTGTTGCTCTCTTCTCCTCAGCTTCGGCATGCATTCGTCTCGTATGTGTTAATAGTACCCAGGGGGTACTGGTGACCATCGCTGGTCTTCATTCATAGTGATACACCAAGTGTGTGGACGCGTGTGCAGCTAGTCCACAATTCCACTTACAAATTTCAAAATTGTGTATCGTTTTGTGAACTGAACGCATACTTCCTCGCCAACATTTTGTGAAATGGTATACCGAGTTGTATTTTAAAGCCCAAATTATATGACCACTTTTCCGATAACATTGAACTCTGTTTTAAACACGGGAGTTCCAATAAAACGGCCAAGCTTAAAGGCTGCCAGTCTTCACTTTCAATCTTCCGCCCTCTTTAGAATTTTAAACACAAAACGAAGAAGTGAAGCTCACTTGGCAATTGCCAGCAATTCCATCTTCATATTAATCTAGACTCATTAAATATTTGTTTGTTTGTTAAATTTTGCGTTTTTTTTGTGTCCGTTTGATCTACACCTTTTATTTACCCGTCTTCATGTTAATCTAAACTCATTTAAGAATATTGAAAATGTTGAAATTTCTTAAACCGATTGACCGACACCTTTTTACCCGTTTTTAATTGCCAACTATTAAATCTTCATGATAATCTGAACTAAACATAAAATGTTGTGTGTTTCCGGATTTTTTGGCACCCTGTATTTTGACCCGTCAATTTACCCGTCTACATTATTGACTAACTCATACAAAAATTTTGAAAATTTCGCCACATTTTGGACCATTTGATCTAGCTATTTACGCGTCTACAATTGCCATCTATCAAATCATAATGATTCGCAAAATTCTTAAAATTTTGCAAAATTTCGTGAAAAGACTAAGCTTGCATGGCAATTTTGACAATTTCGCGATTTTTTTTGGACTGTTTGGGGTATATATACATATACACTTTCTGTCTACTACTGCCGTTCTTTAAGTCTTCATAATTATGTTTGATCATATACAAAATTTGCAAAATTTCGCGATTCTTTTAACAGTTCGATCTTCACCTCGTGTTTATTCGTTTACATTGCCATCCATCAAATCTTCATAATAAAAATACGAAATCTAGGTCATAGGAAATATTTGCATATTTTGACCTGTTAAACTTTTATTTACCAACGCCTGCGCTTTCGTAAATACTCAAATAAAAATTTGACAACTTTCGCGGTTTTTGGTCAAAGCCAAGAGACTTTAAGAGGCGCTTATAAGCGCTTCAATTGACATGTATCCCATCTACATCATTATTTTTAAAATTATTTTAAAAATTTTGCAAATTTCCCGAGTTTCATGACCATTTGCCCTGCCGGATTACCCGTCTTTATGATAATCTAAACTCAAATGAGAATTTTTGAATTTATGCTATTTTTTAGAACATTTGTTCCACACCTTTTTTATTTACACATGTACTCATGCCGTCTATCAATTCTTCATAATAATGTTGGCGTTTTAAATAATCTAAACTCAAATGAGAAGTTTGGAAATTTTTCGCTTTTTTCCGCAATTGGCAAATTTCGCAATGTTTTGGATTCAATCTACGCCTCTTATTTTCCAACGCCTACGATTTCGTAAATATTCAAATGAAATGGTTTTGATATATGCCGTTTCGGTTGTTATATGTTCTTCCAATAACGGGTTATTCAAAATAACGTCCTCCTTTGCTTCAGTCTTCAACTGGCATTTATCCAATTTTCATAATATTGATCCTATGAAAATGTTACTCCCATTTGTGCATGATTGAGTAACAATCGGGCAAACATACAAACGCCCTGCCTACCGGCCGTTCAGCGGCGTATGCCAGTTGCATTGTATCTTTACGAAGAATTCTGCCCGATCTGTTAACATTTGGGCACTGGCGCAGTAATATACTCCATTAGCAGATTAAAGAAGTCACACGATAGGGCATCACCCTGCCTAAAACCTCTTTTGATATCAAATGGTTCGAAAAGGTTTATAAATAAATTATAAACTCAAGCTCTTTAAATACTGTCCCATAATTGGCAACTTTCGCAATATTTTGGACTATTCAATCTATTGAGAAAATCTGGGCTTGACCGAGTTCTGACATCGTTCGGGACTAAATTTAGCCCAGATATCTCGGATTTATTTTTCTGTTTAGAAGCGGAATTCTTAAGTAATATCCATTTTCATTTAAGTAAACAAAATTTTTCATTTTAAATCTGCTTCTTTTGAAATAACCAAAAATCAGCTTCTTATTTGCAAAGCTATGGCAGAATTTGCTTTAGCATATTTAATATACCTGCCAAAGGAATTGTTGAAGTTGGGAATAAAATTAAAAATTGGTTCGCATAATTTATGCCAGGATGTTATCCCCCACCGGGGAAAGCGTATCCGGCGTCGTCTACAGATTAAATGAAGTTTTGTGTTTTTATGTTAGTTTAGTTTCTGAGAAAATAGCATGCCATGACATTGAAATCTTGCTCATTTGGCTAGCCATAATTTCAGTTTTAGTCAGTTACAGTTTTGTGCTAGTCAAGTTACAACCAAAATTTATTATTTACTTTCTAGTGTGTTTTTCATTACAATTTTTCTCGAGGTGAAGTTACAACCAAAATTTGTAATCTATTTTTCAGTGTATTTTGTTAACATTTGCTTGAATTATTCTCGCGGTGAGTATACAAAGAAAGAATATACACTGATCCTGCATCGTACTGCTAGGTCTACATTCACAGTGATACGCCAAGTGTGTGGACGCGTAAAGAGCTAGTCCACAAGTCCACATACAAATATCAAATGTGTGTATCGTCTTGTGAACTGAACGCATAATTCCTCGCCAACATTTTTTCAAATGGTATACTGAGTTGTAATGTTATTTTTCATAACTTTTAACGTGGATTATCTCAACAAAAGTGTGTCGATAAACTCAGTTCTTTGTGTGGCGATAAAAGATCATCAAAAACTGTATACTGTACTGTATATCGTAGTTCGCTCAGCAACGAATTCCGTGAAGTTCGTCCAAAATCTGTTATTGTGCCAGAAATCATCGCTGCTGTGCGATGCTGATGATGCAAGATTGTTATGTGACATACCGTGAGATTGAGGCATCCCTAAACATTAGTTCCAACAGCAAATGTAAGATTTTGCATGAACACTTTGTCGTAAAAAGGTTTGTTCTCGTTGGATTCGGCATAATTTTACAATCGCTCAAAAGTTGTATGAAAAAATTGACTTTTTCAACTCACTGTAAACAACACAAATAGCGGTCGTTCATGAAAAAGTGAGACCGTTTTCGCTAAAAAAATGTATTTTTGGATTACTAGATTTTAGCTATTGACATTAGTGTGACCCTACAATATATTGAATATACCTGCAATATGTTGAAAAGACAATATCGAACTTGTTATGGGTATTTGCGCCGCTAGACGGGATGAAGACAAGAATTTGGGTATGGGAAAATCCATACTCAATTCAATAATCTCGTGCTTGGTTTAATAAATCTTGGCTTGACCGTTAGGGACTAATTTTAGACCAGATATCTCGGATTCATTTCTGAGTATTATTCATTTTCACTCATTCACTTTAGTACCCAAAATTTTTCCTTTTAAATCTGCTTCTTTTGAAATAACCAAATCAGAATTTGCTTTAGCATATTTAATATACCTGCCAAAGGAATAAAATTGGAAATTGGTTCGCATAATTTATGCCAGGATGTTAGCCCCCACCGGGGAATGCATATCCGGCGGCGTCAACAGATTAAATCAAGTTTTGTGTTTTTGTTAGTTTAGTTTCTGAGAAAAAAAAGCATGCCATGACATTGTAATCTTGCTCATTTGGCTAGCCTTACTTTCAGTTTCAGTCAGTTACAGTTTTGTGCTAGTGAAGTTACAATTTTATTACAATTTTTCTCGAGGTGGAGTTACAACCAAAATTTGTAATCTTTTTTTCAGTGTATTTTGTTTACATTTGGATAAATTATTCTCGAGGTGAGTATACAAAGAAAGAATACACTGATCCTGCATCGTACTGCTAGGTCTACAATCATAGTGATACACCAAGTGTGTGGACTCGTGAAGAGCTAGTCCGCAAGTCCGCATACAAATTTCAAAATTGTGTATCGTCTTGTGAACTGAACGCATACTTCCTCGACAACATTTTTTCAAATGGTATACTGAGTTGTAGGGGCGGAAAGTTTTAAAAGACACCTTTGATCTAGTGATGGTCATTTGCCTCGGTGGGCGGTATCAAGACAAGAATTTGGGTATGAGAAGATCCGTGCTCAAGTCAATAATCTCGTGCTTGGTTTGATAAATCTTGGCTTGACCGACTTCTGACATCATTCGGGACTAATTTTAGCCCAGATATCTCGGATTCATTACTGAGCAATATCCATTTTCACTCATTCACTTTGAAATAACCAAATCAGCTTCTTATTTGCGAAGCTATGGTAAAACTGCAAAAACGAGCTTGGTAATATAATTTTTTGATTAGTTTGGAAAAGGTTTCTATGTTTTCTTATTTTATTTATTTTAATTTCGAAATATAAAAATTAAAAATAAAAAATTCAATCAAAGCAACCCTTGCTTTTAGCATCCACATTGTATAGCTAAGCTCGCACAGCTAGCAGTTCATTCTATTCCAAACTCTCGCAAAGTAAACATCTAAAATTTTTAGCGTACTTTTTTAAAAACTGAACTAATTGTGATCAAGCCAAGTAAGTATAAGTATATCAGTTTTAACTAAAAAAAAATCTTCTATGCATTTCGAAAAATATTTGATATTGTTATAGCCAAGCTTTAATTTTGATTTATATCCTGCTGTGTGTTGATGCCTGCTGCTTCTGCTGTCTCTGCCTTTTGCATTGTGGGGGCACATTATGTTCGCCCCATTTGTGGCCGCTGTTGCCTTTGCATGCCAAGTTGAAGTCGTAAGGGGGATGATGTTGGGTTTGTGATCGTATTCAATGAAAGGGCCAATTATATGGCTTATAAATAGTATTGTTTGCCTGGCAAGGCTGGAGATATGTTGTGCCATTTGATGGCATTGCAGATAGATGATAAACAATATAACAGCAGCAGCAGCACAAGAATAATAATGCACAAACAGCAGGAGCTGAAGTGCAGTTAATACTCTGATTCTAGTTATTAGTATAAACAGCTACTTATTTAATGCGAATTAAATTACAGCTTAACGCACAGTTTGAGAAGATCTACTCCTAGGCCATAGCCACAACTTTTTACCGATTACTAACCAATATTTTTCTTTGCTTTTTTTCCAGCTTCTAGTCGCAAGAAGCGACTATCGTTACGACGATAAACAATCGGTATGCTCTACCAAAAAGCGCGCCTCGAAGAAGCGCAAGAGTAATGCTTGTACCCCGAAGAACAAGCGCAATCCTTGCGTCAAGCTACGCAAGCCAGCTTGCCCCAAGCGTAAAAAGCGCAAAACCAGCTGCGCCAAGCCAAAAAAGTGCAGTAAGCCAGGACGAATTACCAATAACGGATATTTAAATTTTATTCGGGCCTACAGACGCAAACATTGCGGCCTGAAACCTAAGGATCTGATCAGAAAGGCCGCTCGAGCCTGGACCAAGTTAAGCGACGAAAAAAAAGATCGATATAGACGTCAGGTGAGTGGCAGTGAAATGTGTGTGTAAATAAAAAATTCATGTTTTTTTTATTTTTGTCTAGGCTTGCAAGGTCTCGCAGAGCCCGCGTCATAAACGCCGCCGTGTGTGTACTAAAAAATAAGAAGTTTGCAGCAAAATAAATAATGGAACATCATTGTCTAGTCCACATTTTCTATCCATTTTCTATCCCTAAATTTTTAAGTCGAGTCATGTTATGTAATGGAAGCATAAAAGCTTCCCGTGTTAAATAAAAACAAACAAAAACTATTTTGAATATTTTTAATTGACATCTTAAAACACTTCGTAGCTGCAAAGAGATCAATATTGAATCCAGATAAGAAATTCTTGTTGAACCAAGTAGTACAAAATAGTGCCGTCTTTCAAAAAATTCTTGATAGTCAACGTTTACTAAATTATTCGCCAAAGCAAGACACTGTCGTTTTTAGTAATGTTTTGCATAGCTTAGTTTCAGTATCTCCAAACCATCAGTGACGTAGCGTGGTGTTCTATAAATCTATTTCTATTTATTTAGTTTAAAACTTGTTTTTATATGTATAATTTCGGTGTTTTTAACCGAAACCTAGAATCGATTTAAATTTATTAGCCTTTCTATATTGCGTGTGTTCCCTCCGGTTTTACCTCCAAAAGGACTTAAATTATTAAAACATTGCTCCCTGAGGCAACTAAAATAGCTTGAAGATCTTTGTGAATGATGACCTATGTCCATTCTGATATATTTGGTGACGGTGATGTCCATTTAGTACGAGCTCGGAACTCGTTAATGTAGTTGGCGTGACCTATCTCCCTTCTGATATATTTGGTGACGGTGATGTCCATTTAGTACGAGCTCGGAACTCGTTAGTGTAGTTGGCGGACCATTGTTTCCAAAAACGTTGATTAACGGAGGTGATCTAGTGACCTCTTAGGCAATGATCGAAGAGAATCACCAACCAAAAGATGACCAGCAGTTAGAGCTCCGTAATCGTTTGGGTCGAGATTGGTGAAAGAGGGCGCACAACGGTTCCCTTAGATCACGCAGCTGGTTCGCTGCTCCAACAAAATTTGTGGCATTATCACAGCCAGTTTACGACGACCTCTCATGCGAAGCATTGATAAAGGCCTTGGTTAACAAATCAGAGACGACTTCAATGTGTACAGCTTTGGTTAAGAGGCAAACGAACATGGCTATGTACGATTTCCTCGAATCCGCAAATAGGTGTTGATCGATTCACAAAAATCGATCCCGCAGCGTTCAAATGGTCGAGCAGATGAGAGTCGTGCAGTTGGCAATGGGCCCATTAGTGGCTGTTGCAGCTTAGGCCTATAGCGGACGCAGTGAATACAGTAACGGACAATACGACGAGTAAATTTTCTAGCATTGATGATCCAATACTCCAATCGAATAATTGCCACTAACGCCTTTGGACCAGCATATTGATTGCAAAGGTGTAGATGGCGAATGTACTTCCAAACGAATTATGAACTGCTGGGCAATAGCAGTGGATGCTTCTGGCTCTCTGGTAAGTCAGCATAGTCCAGAGGCGTCCATCAACCTTGACAAGTTCAAATTCAGTCGATCGATCCAAAAATGGAGTGAGAAATTGCAAGTTTTTTTTTAGTGGTTTATACTATCGGAGCAAGCGAAATGAGTTCTTTGAACATTCCATATTAGGCAGTTCGATGCTAAGCGAACTTCTTCCGGTTCTGGTGACGTTGTAGTCGATGTAGAAAGCTTCCTACATTTTTTGACTATTCTTATTGCCCAAGCGAAAATGCGAAGTGTTTGGCTATATGGGCTTATCCTGAAGCTGATATCGAGTATGTAGTTTGTCTCTTTAACAGCAGTAAACAGGCATTTGCGTTGTTCTGCCTTGACATTGAAATCGAAGGTAAAATCATTGCACATACAAAAGGAAGCGATAACTTTTGTCTTTTGTTTTAAACCATTCTAACTGCACACGCCCCAGATAATGAAGTTAAATGCTGATGAGGAAAAAGCTCCTTGTCTCAACATTTGCAGCGCCTCTGGAATTGCATCATCTCTTTCGTTCTCGTCGGCTTCTAAGCTTGAAGCTTATTCTAAAGATTCTTCACATTAATTCAATCATGAATGTTGCCTCCTGAAGCAAACTTGCTCGCTATTTCCTACAATTGTCGAAACCTATCCCTAATTTCTACGATGATTTCGTTGATGCCAAGGTCTTCAGACATATCTTTTGCATACCTAAGAGCGCCAACTACCTATGATGACTTCTGCAAAGCTGTTATTTTCTGAGCTCTCAATGATATACTAAGGTCCTTTGCTTGCACACCAAAGTTTCTGCGACTGTAAAACTATAAAATACACTGGCCAGCAGAGGGGTTATCAAAATGATCTGTCAAGCGTAATGTAATAGAGGAGTGTACGATACATTCAAGTTTACCAACGAAATTATTTCTAGTGAGTGCCTTAATATTAATGTGAACAAAATGCTCAAAGATAGTTATTTCAGAAGTATCACCCATTCCTATAGGGCGGTATCCACGGGTCGCCAACAAATTTCTTGTATAAAAGTTGATATTCCGCAGATTCTTAACAGAGTCTGCTAAGTCTATGTTAATAACACGATAACACAATTGACTCTGTCGATAAATGTTTCAAAGAAACCTTGCGTTGCTCTGAAGCTGTTAAATATGCCCGCGATCTTATAATGAACAACACTTTGTAGGATTATGAATAAACCATATTTAATGCGCTATTTTAATATATTTTTATTATTAAATGAAATTAATAACAAATTAATTATCATTATGACTTTTGACAATCTTGCCTTTTCCGACATTTTCATTAAAATTGTGTCTGGCACAATCAATGGCATTAAATTCGGTTCGATGTAGTCCCGAGCAGCGGTACTTAACGAACACCTCGCACTTGGCTGCCACGGCAAAGATTTCGTTCATCTTGATTGGAAAGTAATTCGCGCATTTCTGGCGATTTACCTGCGTAAAGTTGGTCAGGTCAGCCTGATGATCTTCTGGATGTACTGCTGTAGCATGTGTGACTTGGCGGCTCCGCTGAACTCGAAAATGGTATTGGGCAGCGGTCCCTGGGTAGTCACATAGCACTTGGCCACGTAGTCGGGGCCCTGTCAGGGAAACGTTAAGAAATGGAATTGATTTATAAAGTTGAAGTTTGGTTCGCCCATTTCTTACCTTGATATAACAGGCATTGATGTAGGGCGCATCCTCGTTGCCCGATCCGCTTTTGCTCGTTCACCTTCAGGGGGTCAATTGAGGCTGCACTATCCGCTATACTACCGATTGATAGGGACCCAGCAGTTCGTTGTCCACTGAACTGGGAGCGGCCGTTTTACTGTCGCGATCATTCAGCACCGGCGGCTGTTCAATGATTTTCCTTTTGGTCTGTTAGCTGTGAACGAAGACATAGTTGAGGCGAATCAAATCGAACTGATTGAGGGGACTGGAGTGTGAAGTGTTTGAATACTGGCCTACTAGATTTTTAGCTCCTCGCTTGTGGTTTGTGGTGACAGGAGACTTCACATGATGTTGCAGATTGTGCTCCGGTCCGCCGGAGCTCGCTGCTCACTTTCACGGCGTTAATTAAATTCAGCTTGCCCGCCATAGAAAGTGCAAAAGTGTCAATTTGGTCTTCCAATTTGGCTGCACAAATAAGAACCGAAATCTATTTTGCTCAAGTCACGGCAAAAAAAGAGGCGTTAACAGCACTTAAAGGCGATGTTAACTTTGAACACAACGTAATAGCATACGTAAGCATTTTTCGCGATTGGTAGAAACCGAATATGAAACGGCCACACGAAAAAATTCCTTAGCAGTTTTTTTATATAGAGTTTTTCATTTCGCGGCCGTTTCTGTACCCATGGACACCGCCCTTATAGCTGTAAAACCTCTTTCGTCGCTCAGTGTAGTATTTATTGCTTCGCTTTCTTTATTGTCGTTTTAATTAAATAAGATTCATGCGAAAACAATTTCCCTGGCATTTCAAACACTTTTTTTATGTTTGAACGCATTCTAATACATAAAAATTCTAAACGCTAGATACGTGTTGTGACCAGCAAACAGAGCAGAAAGCCGGAAGTCATATTAAAAGGCTTTAACCCTTTAAAACATTAACCAGAAAAAGGCAGCCGGCAAATAAATCAATTCTGATAATAACGTGCGTGTGAGCTCTCTCTCGGTTATTTTTTTTTGTATATATAATAAAAATGCTTTATATGTTTATAAGGGTAAAGGGATGAAAGCCCTTCTGGTAGCTAGCTCAGCTCGCCAGCAAATCCCAATAAATTGAAAAACAAAATCATTCAATTCAATGGCTGCAAATCAGGCGTAGACGAGGCATCTAAAAAGGGTTTGCGGCAAGTAACAAATAAGACATCAATATTAAGAAGGAGCAAAGGGCAGAGTTCGTGGATGTGTGGGAGTTTGGCTAAGAGGAGATATGCAAAATCATGTAGAAATTGTGGAAAATTGCTGGAAAATTATTATAAATTGATTACAATAGAATAAACAAATGATGTGGTGGGTAATGGAAGTAGTGAGAGTAGTTTCATATTAGAAATAGGTTTTTTTTGGGCTAACTGACCCGCTGATCATTTTAAGACTGATCTTGTTAGGAACCCAACTAAATTTTTAAGTTTTTAATTAGTTCTCCTTACCAAATTTAAATGAAAAATTCCAAAAAGCATAGCAGGTGGTTTTGGGAAATTCATTTTGCAGCCTCGGTAATTAGAGTTTAACTCATAAATTACTGCAACACGTTGGACGATGCTGTCAACTTGTGACCTTGACGCCGTTTTAATTTAGTTGTAAGCCTCGAGAGTTTCTCGAACCTTTCAAACTTTGCCATAAAGTTAAGAAGCAAACCGTTTTTGGCCCTGTCGAATACAACAAAGGAAACTAATTGACTTGGATTAACGCTTTGGTGCCGTCCACATAAATCTTCCAAAAGGAAACTTTTTTGGGACACCAAGACGCAAAAATTGTCTCAAGGTTGTGTGCAAAAGTTTTTGGTCATGTATGCGAAGCGTTTCAACCTGCGATTGAGCTTTAAATGGGGTATACAAAAAAATCAATAGTCAAACGAGTTCTAGGACCACGCCCCCAGGCGAAGAAGTAGTCATTTCTTGCCAACGCTGGCAAAAATTTATTGTGTGTGAAAATGTGCGTTGACTTCACTCAAAAGTTGGATTTATATCTTTTTCTCTATCTTTCTTTCTCGTTCTCTCTCTGTCCCTCTGTCTGTTTGGTTGGTCAAGTTATCGTGCGTGTCGTTTTTATGCGTGGCTCAGTTCTTCATGAAAGTGATTTTCGGTTATATTCGTAAATTTATGGCTACCGCCTTTGATGTACTTGCCCTTTCGCTGAGTTGGCAATTTTTAAATGGATTCTTAAAGCTGCTTAAACAAATGATTGCGTTGTGTCGGAACTAAAACAACAATAACAAAACAGGAAAAAAAAAACAAAACAAAAGTGGACTTGCGTAGAGAAAATGTCATTCTGCTATTAAAAATCACTTTGAGCAGTCGGGCGCAACAACCAAAAAAAAATATGATAAATTGTAGTTTAATCTGTACAAAATTATGCAAATGGTTAAAAATGAAATGAGCAAAAGGAAAATGGGAGGACTGGAGTTCAGAATGAAAATAAGATACACTTTCTTAAAATTAACCAATTTTGGTTTTAGTAAGGAAATTTTATTAATAAAACAATTTAAACTGGAATTAAATACACCATTTTTTGATAGGTCCAATATGAAATTTTCATTTTAAGTACGAGTTTTGGATTCCCAAATTACCCAAATTGATTTGGAACTACTTGAGGATATTTTATATACACATTAAACTATTTAAAGATCTGTATATGTGTCTGGAACCAATCCTTATTTACTCTTGGAACAAGAGTTTCAATTTCGATGTAGTAAGTACAATTCAGTAAGTGCAATCAATATAAAACCGAGTTTATAGTCGCGAGATTGATGTGAAACGGAGGCAATAGTCAATAACGACGAGAAAATCTCAACCCAATATTTTATTTTTAATTTAAATCTATTTTCAACAACACTCACAAAAAAAGTAAAGAATTTTAGTCGTTCTCAAAAGTACGGTAAGAGCGAAAATTCTTGATCCAATATCGAAATTTTTGATCCAAGAGTGATTTTTTGATCCCCACATTGTTGATTCGAGAGATTCAGTTCTTGATCCAAGTACGAATAATTCTTCGTTCAAGAGTACTTGATCTAAGCTCGAATAATTCTCAAAATAAAAGACTTAAAAAGAATATTTGTGATGTGATTGATTTTGAGATAGCCACATAGATATTTTGTTTTTTTTTTTACTTTTCTGGGACTTCAATTCGTTACCTTGAAGACTGAAACACACACAGACGACGGGCAGCTTAGCCCACTCGACTATCATCCATAAGCTAAACGAAGCGAGGAAAACACTCTTATAAATAAACGCAGTTGGCATTCGTACGCATCTGACAACGACAAACTGTGCTCTCTCTCTCTGCGAGAGCGAGTCCAACGCTATTCTTTCAAAGTTAAGTTGCCCTCACTCCCCTTGCCTATAAAAACCAGATTGAGGACGCTGAAAACGAATTTATCTTGATTCCAAGAGCGAAATTCTTAAAAATTCAAGAAGGAATCATTTTTTTCAAGAGCGTTCGTCCTCAAATTATTCGTTCTAGTTCTGTTTTAAGGCTTGATTCCAGATGAATTAAAAATTAAGTTCGGCACAATACTTCATACAAATAAAACTGCTGTGTAATAGCATTCAGATTTCAAAACATTTGAAAAGTGTTTCTATTCATGTGAAGTTTGACATAGAAATTTATTTTCGTGCGATCTGGAAATAGGCCTTTAGTGAATCCTAGATAAATGGTCATAAAATGAGAACGACTGAATATTTTTCAAAACTTTGTTCTTCTTTTTAATCGGTCACTCAATGGCTACAAATCGTAGAACAACATATTCGAAATGGCTCCCTTGTGCCTTCCAGCAACGCCGAAGTCTCTCTCTCTCTCTCTTTCGCTTCAAAGACTCATTAATTGGGTGTCGAGTAGAGCAAGCCATAGCCTCGAGAACGGACCACAGTTTGTAGTCCAATGGATTCAGGTCAGGGCTACCAGCAGGGCAATCATCCGTAGAAATAAAGTTCGGCGGTACATGGTTTTTTTTAGCCATGTTTGAGTTGTTTTGGCCTTGTGAGATGGAGTGGAGTCTAGTTGAAAGGTCCACGTCTTGTTTGCAAATAGACACAACCTTTTCCAAAACGTCGGATTGATACACTTACGCCGAAGTTTTGACTACTTTTTCACAAAAATGGAGCTTGGTGACCCGATCATAGGTGACTCCCCACCAAACCATCACATAAGCCGGATAGTGACCTCTTTGAACTTCTATCAGAATGAGTTCGTACGCTTGTTTTGATGAGACAGCATATACTCTATCGCTCAGAATTCGTCTGTGGGCATTGTTCGTGCACTGGCGACGCAATGCTTTCGATTTTTTCATGCGTTTTTGTTTCAATGCTGTTGTGAGCAAGTGGTAGGTGTGTCTCTTGTAGGCACTGATTTGCAAGTCACGTTTTATGATGCGCGATATGAAGGAATGATAAAGATCGGGTGAACGATACTCAAGTTATGAGCAAAAAACGAAAAAATTTTCCATCATAAATTCAATTTACTGATGTGTATTCAAAGTTGTTGTCCTAAATAAATGTCGTACCAAGTTTTAGTGAAATAAAACTAAAAATTTCTCACAATTTTCTATACCCTTTTGCTTGTAAGGGTATGCAAAACGTTGAGTAAATGTCAAAGCAACAAAAAATGAAAAGTTTGCGGCCTCTACAAAAGGGTTTTTAGCCCCAAAGGATATAGCAAAAAAAATATGGTTTCATTCTTTTAACATTTCATTTATCATTTTGAATTGATGTAAATGTAATGAAAATTGGATTATGCTGTAATCATTAGTAGAGGCCGCGCCTTTTTTTCCCTTCTTTTGCTTTCTTTTCAATTATGTGTTTTTGCTCAAATTTTTAAAGCCTTTTGTACAATTTGTTTAGTTTCTTTACCCACACATATTTTGTTGATTTATGCGGCAGTGCTACCGCCTGTCCTGTCAATAAATCACGCCCCCAAATGGAGGAGAACAAAATATGCCCACAACAATCTAATTGTAAAGTTTTGTAAAGTGGGCCAAGCAACTCTAAGCCAGCCGCGGCGTCATTATCAACGCAATGGGGTTTCCAGAACAAATCCCCTTACCGCCAACCTGCCCAAGAAAACCCAAGTAACCACATGCCACCGCACTCAAACTCACTTGCCACTTTTCACTTTCAGCTGTCCGCCCTGACTGACTTTACGCTAATTTTAAAGCCATAAATTTGATGGCTTTTTGAGCGTTTAAAGTGAGTTTTCAACAATGTCTGGGGATATTTGATATAACAATTATATAAATGCCGCATGCTTATGTCAATGGACTGGGGAGCATCAAACTCCGACCGATAACAAGGCCAAGCCAGGCCAAAACATCTAAGTCTCAAGTTGAAATAATAGCTGCGGGCACAAAAACATTGCCGTACCAACAAAAACCAAAAAAAAAAAATGCAACAAATTTGTATTTTATTTTATAAGAAATAAGCAGGAATTCGTGCAGAAAGCCAGGGATGGAAATTGAATGGAATTTTTTGTCAAGGGTGTTGTATCCATATCAACTTGAGAGTATAAATATTTATGATCCAATTATTTTGAAACTGAAAATAAAATTTGTATAGGTTTTTTTGAGAAAAACGAGTTTAAGGCTATGAGTTCCGGTCACCAAAGTCGCTGTAACTCAGAAAATAATTGGCATTTTAAAAATCCCCTTTCGAAATATATATAACAAGTAAGAAAGTCGGTCAAACCCGACTGTAATATACTCTGTACCTGCAAAGTCAGCGCTGCTGCTGAGCTGCGGCAACGAACTTTCTGTTGGTCATAACTTGACCAATAGATGGCACCACTACTTGATTTTAAAACTGTCCAAGAGATGGCGACACAGCGGTGACCATTTCAAAACTGACAAATAGATGACTGTAACCATATCAAAAGTGAACTTTGATTGGAACTGACTTTTGGTCATAACTTGAGTATGATAATATGGATGAATGTATTTGTTCTTTGTTTAGTTTGTTTCGAAAAGAAATCACAGTTTGATCACTTAATCACTTACAGACAATCACTTAATAGTCTTCAGTCGGCAAATAAGTCGTGAATTTTATCCTTCACAATTTTGATGTTGGGTTACTACGGATGACTGTTTACTTACTTAAAATTATTTAAAAGAAATGATCTGTATCATATACATATTTGATAAAGTTAACCAATTGATCCCAGTTTGGCCAGTTTAATATATTTTTAATTTCATTCTCCCTTAGTATGATCTTCTCTAGGTGCAGCAGTCTAAACTCTCTGGGAACCGTTTAATTAACACATTGTACAAAGTCCCGATTGGGTAGGCGAGAATCCATTGTCATTCCGTTTCAAGAGACCACATGGGGCTTTAAAAAGCCATTTAATGATTGCCACCTTCAAGTCGTCTATGATATAAGTGATTCCATTGGTATAATCGGGAAATTTATAGATGCGACGAGTACTTGCTGCTGCCTGCTCGTGATACTCTCGGACTGCTTTAGCTTTTAATCGATTTACCAGTTCGTTACACCCGAACCTCCATGACTCTTTAGTTCTGTTTTACCATTGCATTTCAAAATCACGGCCTTCTTTTATTAATTTTAACCACTTTGCCCAGAAAACCTTCTTTTGCTAAGCTTTCGAGGTAATCTATGCGCTTGGTAATCAAATAAGGTTTTGCCTATATAGTTTAAGTGGGTTGTGAGTATAAGAAAGTGGTTGTCTTTCATGCCAAGTTCAATCGAAAATGCATAATTAGAAGTAGTGTCCGCTAGCCTTAGAAAACTTTTAACAAAGTATCGTTGAAGTTTGTTCACCTTTCCCATATTTGTGCTGCATATGATTGAGTCATGTTTTGTGAAGGATAAGGTTGGTGTAAATACCGCTCCCAGATAGGTGAACTCTAATACAATAGGTATTGGTTCCGAGTTGTAAGTCCATTTCTCGTCTTGGTACTGCCGGACATTTTTCCCAAATACCATCATTTTTGACTTGCTGATATTCACCTCCATGTTCCACTTTTTACAGTACTGCTCGAGCTTGTAGATCAATCGTTGCATCATGCCGATATCGTCTGCGTACAAAAGTACTCGGAGGTTGATATCACTGATTCATAGTCCTCCTTCAATTTCATCATGAAGATCGTTTAGGCAATGGGGAAAGTTAAACCGCAATGGGGAAAGAGCACATTCTTGCTTTACGCCTGAGTGTGTGCGGAAAGATTGTGACAGCTCACTTCTAGACCACACTGAGGATGTATTGCAATAGATATTTTGCAGGAGATTTTGCCGTAAAGTCTAGGAAGTAAGCGTATACTTATTTCTTTTCAGCCAGTGTAAGATGTACTACCGCTGCCAGTATGTAGACGTTGTCCGAAGTAGAGTACTCAGGCCGAAATACTCCTAGCCAACATTTTATGAAATTTTTGATCACATTCGAGTCATTATCGAGTCCTCTGTCTGATTAAAAAAGTCATAATTGCGCTCGTTTTCTGAACATTTATTATACTTTGATGTGGAAAAAATGGTACCCCATCGGCGACTCTTCTTGAAGAGTCGCTTACAACCCGTTTTTCTAAGCAGTTTCGACCCATTTTCGAGCCGTATTTCGAAACTTTTTCAAGTCATATTTCCAATCACTTTTGAGTCATATTTTCAATCATTTGCGAGTCTTTTTCGATTCCTATTTCTAATCGTTTGCTTGTGATAAAAATAAATATTTAATTGAATAATAACATTGAAATAAGTTTATTTACATATTGTATAGATATATATACATATTATATATAGATACTAACATTTTATGTATAATAATATTTTAAGTAATATAAAGAAAACTTAAAAACAAAGGCTTATATACGTACAATATACATATTTAACAAAAATTGATCTTATAAAAAATTGGCAAATTAAATCAAAAATTCAAAAAATTCATTCCCCACGTTTTCTTTTTGTCACCCTATATTTAGCGTGAATAAAATACTTTTGTAGGACAGCGTTCATTTCCTACTTTTAATGGTTGTGACAAGGAAGCACTTTCCGGCACTTGGCTTAGTGCTGGCTCCCTTCCAGCTATAAGCAGAAGCCAATCTGTCCGGAAATACCTTTCGAGTGCCTGCTCTAATAAATTGTGCGGGTCCTTCTCCACCTGTTTTTGCTAGAAATTGTTTCTGAAAATTTTGTATAGTTTATAACCAAATGAATATGTCCACCTGAAATACGTACAAACTGCCTCAGTTTATTTTAATATTTCAGCATCTCATCAAATTTTCCCAAATCAGCAAAAGCGGCGAAAGGAAGTTTCTGCAAATCCAACATCTCGTCGATTATTATGGGGTCACTGTGGTGCTTTCTGTTTTTCAGCTTGACAGAGATAACCTCCTCTGTCAATTTGGCAATCGGATGTGTATTTCCGTTCTTTAATTTCTTCACCTATTGGAAATTAATCTTTTTTTAATTATCAAAAGGGCTCGAAAAAGACTCTTCCAGGTGAATTTTGTGAAAATGATCTTCCAAATGCTTGATGGGCTGCTTGATACTCGCAAATAAGTTTTTCTCGTTGCGCCCAGTGTGTTAATCTGTTGGCAATTATACTCATCAGTAATTTGGGCACACGGCTCATAAAAGCTATTTCAGTATAGTTGCCAGCCCCTCACGATGGGATCCCTTTTTATGGATGGGAAAGATCACAGTTTTTACAAACGCATTGGGCGTATTCAGCTGATAATTGCGATTAGCGATTACTGATTTACGATTTGCCATTGCTGAGGAGTCTCTGCTGAATGACATTGATGGCTAAGCTCTAGGCATTTTCTGGCTTTAGTACATTTGTTCAAAAATACATTAACACTAGAAAAATGTAGGCAAATATTTGACAATTGATATTTTAAAATGGATACACGCGGAGAGAGTAAGTAAGCAATTGTAAATAAAAATGAAATGAGATTAGGAAATAATCCTTTAAGCTGAGGATATCAAGTCAAGGCTCCTCTTGCACTTATATAAGTAAAACAGGCACAGCTCTCGGGACCGCAAAATAAAAAAGAAAACTATCTAACCTATCTATCTAACTAAGAAAACTATCGACCAAATGGAAGAGACTGGGGTGAATGGCTTCAACTTAATAAGGTTGAGCGAAAGTTTCGAATAATCATTCATTTTGGTCAAAGCGCATGGCATATTAAAATTTGAACTTACCATGTGCTGAAGCAATAAAAGCAAAGGCCAGCTGTCAACGTGCACTTACTACCTGACCAAAGCAATACTGGATGCAGAAAAAGAGCGAAACGATCAAATGCGTGATATCAGAGTGGCCAAGGAGAAATCTAATGAATTCTTTGCGTGCAAAAATGAGCAGTTTGAGCTTTATATCAAAGATATCAAGGCAAATAATAAAATTGATTTAAAGAGGATTAACGAAACATTATGAACAGCAAAACAAGTCCGCTGATGAGAGAATTTGGTTATTCTCGAAACAGCGATCGTTGTACGGACATACCCAATTGCTATTCCAAAATGTTGTAATTAATATCTGTTGATTTGTGTTGGTTATAAAGACTTATAATCATCCAAAGACCTTAAGCTAGCCAGTTGTAACATTGACTAAAATCAAACACAGGTCACTAAACTCCATATACATAGAAACATTATTAATTAAATTATTTTCATAGTTTTACATTATTTTTATTTGCGAGATGCCTCAGATGATCGTGCTCTAAAAGTTCATTTAATTCTGGTTCTTGGGAGGTTTCATCTTCATCACTTGGGCCAGCTGTATCGTTGTTCATTAGGACGAAAATACGCAGCATATAACAAGCGCTTATTATGGATGTTGCAATCTACGATATTTTCCTTTAAGCAAAGCTAATGTCCGTTCAATAACAGATCGTGTTGAGTGAAATAGATGAAAAAGATTCTTGTTCAGTTTGTCAGTTCACTTTCAATTATGGGTGAACATTTGGCAAGCAATCGGTAAACCGTCTCACATATCATACATTTTTTTAGATTCCAGCTCAGCCAACATGATTGTCAAATTTACCAATCGCAACCGGCAATCACTGTATTCAGCAGGTAAAATTAGCAAACATAAATCACAAATTGTAAATCGAAATTATCTGCTGAATATGCCCAGTATCAACATAGGTTGAGTATCGTTCATCCGATCTTGATCATTTTTTTCGTAAATCGATAATTAATGCTTATTACTAACTATCTGTAGAAGGTACGAACCATCTATTTTCTAAATTGCGGGGTCGGGAGGGGGCGTGGCACAAATTGAAAGTAAAATTAATCTGCCTCAAAGTATAAGAAGTATATGTCCCATACATGTCAAACCTCTTTTTCTTACCCTCTCTGAGATCTGTGCGTTCATACAGACGGACTTTGCTTTATCGACTTGGCTGTTGATGCTGATCAAGAGTATATATTCTTTATAGGTTCCCGTTACATACTTTTGCACCAACTTAATATACTCTGTGTAACTTTGATACAGAGTATAAAAACATTTTCTATTTTTTACCTATTCTAGACTAGAATACTCCCTTAATGCAAAGCCCAAACACTTTTATAAATAGTATAAAATAGGTCTAATTTCAATTGCAGCTTTGCCAACCCTGAAACAAAGTCAAATGCGATGGACGGTATCCTTATGGCCCGCCTGCTAAAAATGCGCAGCACAACAAATCCCCAAATCCCCGCTAGCAAATTTATTTTAATTCACTTTTGGACGTTTCTTGTCTTTTTTTGTTGTTGTATTTTCTTTTTTTTTTTTTGTTTTTTTTTGGTTTTGGGCATTGCCAATTTCCTGTTCTGCCGTTGACTGGGTGCTGCCCATGTCTTGGGCTGACACTTGGCGACATTGAAATGAGCACTTTAGGCAAATACGCCAAGGGGGCAAACACGCACATCGAAAAACAGAACTTGGCCAGTGTTATCAAATGTATTTTTATGCTCTTTTGATTTTTATGACCATGGTGGCGGCAACAACAACAACAACAGTATGCTGGGGGGAGGATATCCCCTGGCGATTATGTTGTAGGCCGCTTTTAACCTCAGGCTGGGGAATAGTTTGCTGCTTACGGCTACTTAAAATTAAACAAATTACTAAGGAAATACAGAAAATGGTTGGTCCTCGTTGTTGTCGTCGTCGTCGTCGTCTCATCATTGCTGTTAAGCGCGTGTTCGAATTAAATGTACCGTGAAATAAATCCAAAAGAAGGAACACTCAAGATGAGAGTCTGGCAAATGTCCTGCCACCAAATGGAAGTGTGTGTGTGTGTGTGTGTGTGTTTGTGTATCATTAAAACAAACAAAAAGTGAATTGATATAGAAACCGAAATGTAGAGGGAGGGATAAGGATAACATAGAGAATAAAAGATGTTAGAAACAGGAAAATGACAATTATTGCCAGATAAAGTTGCTTTACTTAATAAAGATTAAATTGTTGGCCATTATTTTGGTAAGAGAGAAAGCAAAATTAAATTTCCAATTCCATCGCTGAACCGTTTGCTGTTGCGTTCATAAGTAGGCAATACTTTATGCAAAAACATTTTTTAATGATTTCAATTATGCTTCAGGGCATTAATAACAAACACCATTAATAATAACTGCAGCACATATTGACGTGACTTTTGTGCAAATTGTTCACGTGGCTTCTCTCGTAATTTTGCAGAGCCACTAAATATTTTAATTAAAGAAATAATTACGTTTAATGCATGGGCATTGTGTAAAACACGTGAACCAAAAGCAGTTGAGATTGTCGTTTATTTTCAGCATTTTTCCGCATTTTTTTTTTTTTTTAAAACTTCATTAAGCGAATTTATTGCAAGCAGGTCGTCGAGAAGGCTGGCAATATGCAATTTAAATGCGAAACGGAAAAATATAAAACCAGCAAACAAAATGCATGTGCGAATGTCACTTTTAGGTCATCAATGAAATGCCCACCTACGACATTTTTGCTTGTTTAATTATTTCAATTAAGTCAACGTATGAATAAAAAAATGTATAGTTAAAAAAAAAGACATAAAAGATAAAATGAGCCGAGAACCGTATTCAGTGAACACGAAACGGTGGGGAAAATGTGCGGCTGACACAAATGCAATTTCAATTTGTTCGACTGTCGTGTGGCAAATTTGAGCTGAACATTTTGGATATGTCACCCAATTGTGGAAGATTATTTGTGGAAAATTATATATGGGGAAACGAGAGCAGTTCGGGAAATGATTTATGCAAACTTATTCGGGGAAAGTATTTCATAAAATACGGACACCGGCCAAACAACCACTGAGATAATCAAAAAACCAGCTGTCACAATCAGATGGGTCTTAGGTACCCAAAATGGATGTTCTCTCTTTCTTCTTTTTTTCTAAGTCAAATTGCTCACTTGTTCAGTTGTTCTTGTTCACTTGTTCTAGGTGTATGGCGGAAGGTTGTGTGAGCGCACGATTTTGTTTTGCTTTTTGTTTTGCCGTTGGGATATCAAAGGTGTGGGTTTCTGTAGCACTGATTGTTTTATTGTTTTTGTTGTTTCTGCATGGCTTTTTTGTTCTACACACATACCTTATTTTGTGTGAATGTTCGTCGTTTACTCTCGCGGTCACTCTCCCGCTTTCTTTCTCACTCTCGCGCTCTTAGCAAAAGCGCTCAGTTCAAAATGTTGGCTGAGCGCCTTACCTGTTATATTTGTATCATGCCACACAACAACACACAGAGCAAAACAAACGAAACAGCCCACAGAGCAAGACAGACGGAACACCTCAAAGAGCTAGGCAGACAGAACAACTCACAGAGCAAGGGATACAGAACAGCTCACAGAGCAAAAGATACGGATCACCTCACAGATCAAGACAGACAGAACAACTTACAGATCAAGACAGACAGAACAGCTCTCTGAGCACCTACTTGGCCCACTGGGAATCGGTTACCTCTTAAATCTCTGCCTTTCAACCCTTGTCATCCCCGAAATGTGGAAAATTGGCAAGATCATCCCAGTCCCCAGGCCAGGAAAGCCATCAGAGCTTGGCACTTTTTATAGACCAGAGATGGGCGCGTCGCGACGTTCACAATGCACACGAAGGCAGCGCTGCCTCGTGTGAACGTTGCGACGCGCCCATCTCTGTTATAGACCCATCACTCTACTGGAACCGACTGTAAAAATACTAGAGGCCCCGATTTTGCCCATTTTACAAGAGAACCTTTCTCCAGCGGATCACCAACACGGCTTTCGCAAAGGTAGAAGCACCATCACAGCACTATGTGAGGTCACCACCACCATTGCAGGAGGACTGAACTCCCCCAGCCCTCATAAGCGCACAGTGCTAGTCGCCCTTGACTTATCGAAGGCCTTTGATACGGTAAGCCATGCAAATCTGCTACAGGATATGGAGACCACAGCGCTTCCGAACACTTTGAAGCGCTGGCTGGAGGATTACATTACAGCCCGGTCAGCGTACTTAGAATTTCGAGGCAAAAAGTCAACGTACAGGAAATAAGAACAATGAGTCCAGCAAGGAGGTGTACTATCACCACTCCTGTTTAACTTGTACATCTCCACGATCCAGCCTCCCCCCTTCTGACCTAAAGCAGATAAGCTATGCTGATGACTGCACCATTCTAGGATCGGTTCGGGAGTATCACAAGGTAGTTGCAAGACTAAACTCCTACCTCCCGACAGTCACAGTATTCTTTTTAGCACGAAACCTTATCATCTCGCCTGAGAAGTCCACGTCCACCATTTTCACCACCTGGACAAAGATAGTAAACACCCAGCTCGACGTCAACGTGGCTGAAGTCAAGATTCCTACGAATAAATACCCAAAAATATGGTGGGTGACGTTCGACAATATCTTTTTCTTCGCCAAACACGCAGAGAACACGGCACGCAAGATAAGAGAGTGGAATCTGGTATCCCACGAAGCTCATGGCGGTAAGAAAAGAAGAGCGTGCTTATTACCTATATGCTATGCAGCCCCGGCTTGGTCACCAGCCATCGGTGAGACGCAATGGGAAAACCTGCAACGGGCTCAAAACGCTGCTCTCAGAACGGTCACAGGATTTCACCACGACCCCATGACCCACGAAGACCAACTCCACGAGGAAGTTAAAATACTGGGAGTAAAAGCCCACTGCAGCATGCTGGACAAGCAATTACTGGCCAGCAGGCTTGTAGAAGACCAAGCGAACGACTGCTCGTACCAGTAGACTAAATGTCCGCATATTTATGCCTGAGATTCGACAACAACCTGTCAGCCACCGAAGCTCTGAGCGTGAAGGAAGAAATTCACACTCTAGAACAACATTTTGCTTGGTGGTCGCCCACCACCAATCAGTGAAACAGAGAAACTGCTGCCTCGGAACACGAGCGCGACTCCTGCCCTGCTCAGATCACGGTACTCATGCTTCCTAAATAGCAATCTCAAAACAATAAACGCTGAGGTAGAAGCTGAGTGCCCTGACTGTAAAGGAAGCCCGCATGATACTCCCCACGTATTCGATTGCCCAAATGCTCCCAGCATAACGCCAGTAGACCTTTGGATGCACCCCACCGAGTGAGCTACCTTCTTGGGGCTAGACCCCGGCAATTCGACATCCTCTCTATCTCTTGTATAATACCACTCTTATCCCACTTCACATCTACTATCCACCTCTAACATTCTTTCTTTCCCTCTTACCCCTACGTACAACCCAATAAACGAATGCCGCTACAACAACAACTCTCTCAGCAAAAGAGACTGAACAGCTCTCAGAACAACTCTGAGCAAGACAGACTGAACAAGACTCGCTGAACAAAAATCAACAATTAAAGAAGAACATGTTCTATGGCTCAGTTTAAAAAACAACTCAATTTTATTCACTCACTCATGAATAACTTCACAGTACTAGAGTTGATCTGGTCCCCTAATCTCAAAATTTTTTCGAAACTGAAAGCACTCCTAGCATATCTTACATCTTAAATGTTATATTTCATACTAAATATCACCGAATTTGGGATTAAGTCACTTTTAATTTAAAATTAAATTAAATTTAAATTTCTTTAAATAATCCTTTATTTTTATACAAATGAAAAGTGTATTATAATTTTGCCCAGAAGTTTAACAGGCATTGAACTACACGCTAGAAATCATCTCCGACCACATATAGTACATGATCAGTATGACGAGCTGAGTCGATTGAGCTTTATCCGTCCGTCTGCCAGTTTCTACGCGAACTAGTACTTCAAGATGATGAAAGAGGGTGGTGGGGAAGGGTGGAAAGAGGGGGGAACAGTGACTAACCAGTGACTAACTAAAAAGTGGCTAAAACAGTGACCAAGCAGTGACTAATCATTGACTTAGCAGTGCCTAAGCATTGACTTAACAGTTGCTTAATAGTGACTAAGCAGTGTCTTACCAGTGAATTAACAGTGGGTTAATAATGGGGACCGAGGGTTAGAGCTGCAAAAATATCAATAGTACTATCGATATATCGAATAACTGGTTTTGTGTCACACTATCGATCATAATTTTTCACTATCGGTAGTGTCCAGCCTTTTTATCATTCTTTGTCTTAAATTAATTAAAATTAAAGACTTTTCCAACCTTGGTGTGAACAACTGGTGCCAGCTCGCACAATGCAGAAGCGAGTGGAGGGCATTTATTGCAGAGGCCGAGACCGTCAAGCGGTTGTGATGCAACATCGCGCCAATAAAGAAGAAGAAGAAATAAATTAAATATATTATACTAATTATGATGATAAATTAATTGCTTACATTGCGATTAGATAAGGATTTATTGGTGGTGGCTCTAAAGCACTCTTATGCCTAACTGGGAGATAAAATAAACTTCTGTTGTATGAGTAGCGCACTATTTCCCAGTTTCCCAATTTGCGACCTCAGATTTAAAAGTGAAGGGTTTCGATCTACAAGCAATTACGCGCATGCCTCAAACTTTTTAAGAAATGAGTGGGCTCTACTTAACAGGCCACCACAACAGGCAATGCTTGATACAGAGTCGCCAATCCCTTTTGAAAAGCCGCTCCCTTTAAACCACTGTTGCAGTTCATGGCTAGCTACAAAGACTAGGAACAACAGATCAGATGTCATCATTAATATGTGTCAATATTGGAAAACGCATATTCCATGGAACATGGATGTCAAGATGAAATGCGTACGTATTTACGTTTAATTTCAGTGCTTCCCAACCGATACCCCATTTAAATTGGGTGCTGCACGTTTTTTTTGCGTGCTTGCCACATGAACAGAATCTGAAAGAAAGTTCTGCAAAGCTGGAAGCATTTTAAGTGATAGACTGGCTTTCTTAAAAGCCAAAAATGTGGATAAGCTGTTATTTATTACTTGAATTTAGAAGAACTCAAAAATTTATGAAAAGATGTCATCATTTAAGTTTTTATGTATTATTATTTTTACAAAAAAATTGGAGTTTAAAGGTCGCATTAATTTATGAAAGGAAATCGTTCAATTTATATTACTCATAAAAAAATTTGAGTCAGTTAGCTATAATTAATTGATTATAATTTTTTTATTTATTTATTGTTGTTGAAAGTTTAACAAAGTTAAGTCAAACTATTTACAATTATGAATTTAGATTAGACAATAGACTATTCCTTACATCTAACAATGGGAAGTTTACTGAGAACAGATGATAGTACTTGTTGTAATTTAGACAGAGATTACGAAAGGGCTAATGATACAAATAAATAATGGACATAATTTCTCGTTACCTGTGCCGGTACCGCAAAGTTTATAAGGCTAAGCAGAGCGCTTGAGTCAACCTCACCTGACAGTAGCTTATGAAGGAAAAGCACACTAGGGTAGATCCTCCGATTATTCAGGGATGGAAGCTCCAATAAGCGTAGTCTGTGCTCGCATGGTGGTAGATGCCTATTGGGATTTCAATTTAAGCCACGAACTGTTTGTGTACAGATTCCAGTTGATCCTGATATTTCTGGTAGTGTGGAGACCAGACACATGAGCCATACTCAAGAATAGGTCTGACAAGAGAAACATATAGTTGTTTGGCGACATAAGGGGCATTAATTTCTTTAGACCATCTTTTGATGAAGCCAAGAACTCCCATAGCTTTATTAGTAATAACCGATATATGACCATTGAAACATAAATTGGGCTCGTATTGTATTCCCAAGTCGTCGACTTTATAGATGCGCTGAAGAGGCTTATACTCAATCATGTAGTCGTAGAGATAAGGCGTATTGCGATTAAAAGTTAAATATTTACATTTGTCATTGTTGAGTGGCAGACAGTTAATCATGCACCAATTATTGGGACAGTTTAAGTACCTTTGTAGGAGAAGAGGTGATACTGGATCATCTAATATACGTATGCTTATTCTCTGTTTTCCATTCATTTAATTGCATGACAAGAAACCGATATTTTCGCTTATATCGACTTTTTGTCTAAAAACTATCGAAAAAATCGAATAGCGTCACCATCGATAGTTTTGAGCAGTGTGCACCACAATAAACAAGGCTTACTAAACATAAGAAGGAACACAATAGCAAGTGATCTTGTTGTTGGTATTTCTACTCCCTGTTAGTTTTCTTCTTTTCTTTTTGTGATTTAGAAATTAAGTCCCTAAATTTAGCATCATGTTTCACATCAAAGTCTCGTGACTGTTAACGACACTTACACTTTGTTTGTTCTCTATGTTAACGTTCTTAAGCTCGATCATTATAAATATTAATTGTTTTCAAACTGATCTGCGAAATATAGTCAATATCGCTTACCGTTGAAGCTAGATTCTGCAAGTGTATTAAAACTTCGGCGCAGACAAAGTTAGCTTTGCTCTCTCGTTAATTTCGTTTATATTTTTCGAACAAAAGTTTTATTCGCAATATATCAAATTTTAAAATGCCGATTTGACTCGCTTTCTCTATTCAAACTAACTCAATTATGGATCAATTGGCGGCTAATTTTGCCTGGCTACTGCCTAAATGAACGTCAATACAAAACCGACATATTTCATGTCACTTAAATTAGTTAATTTTGTGCATACAATGCATAAATAAATGGGCGAATGGGCCTCTCTTGTTCATGGTCGTCCAATTATTATTATTATTCCGTTTTTCAATATTTAATTTGTTTGCTTCAACCTCACGATTTGCACTCATTTAGTATGTGGCAACATTTCTAATTAAAGGTTGCAAACAGAATCAAAACAACCGCGAGCCTGCTACGCAGCTGGACATTGGGGTGCGTGTGTGTGTGTGTGTGCGCGCTGCTAAGTATGCTATGATTTATGCATGGCTGCTAAATGTGGCTGAGGTTGCCAGCGTTGATTTTGTGCAATTGCTATGCGGCCATTTGCTGTGGCCAGTGTCAACTATTTGGCATTTTAAATTGCATATTCCATGCACGCATAATTGAAGCTATTGATTCAGGGGGCGGCAGCATAGCAGCTGGCGCTGGCATATTATATTGTGCGGGCTTCCGTGGTGTTCCATGGGTCAAAGTACAGTTTTCTTTAATTGTAATTAAAATGGTTTGCCATTTAAGCCGAGAGCTTTACTTCTGGCATTGAATTTGACTGAATGGCGGAACGATGCACTGACTGGCTGTCAGTCTTCCAGCCATTAAGTGACTTCTCTTCTTGTTGGGCCTCCCTGCACTTTTGTGCCACATGCAAATTCGGCTTTTCCCCCAATTCTCTGCTCTCCCCAAAGTCAATGCCAAGCAAAGTCTAATGAAATTGCAGCGGCTGGCTGAACAGCTTAGGTCAAGGATTTAAGCCTGGCCCACAGTTGTTGTTATTGTTATTTTTGTTGTTCTCGTTGCTTTTAGACGATTTCGGAATGTATTTTGTGGCAAAGAACACATTGCGCTTTGTCCGCCAGAGTGAAAGAGGGATGCGGAAAAAGGTCTATTGAAAATCCGATTTCTTTTCACCGGGCAAATAAAGGAATGAAAATAAAGTGTGGGTTGATAAATGATGAAATTTGAAAATACCCTGTAAGGGTTTTACTTGGCCTTTAAATATTTAACAAGGTGCACTGTAAGCAAAACTATATACCCCTTAACCCTTCTCTTATACGAGGTATAACAAATATTATTTTTCTCTTTTCCTATACGAATTTGGTTTTAACTTTTGCCCCACGGCTGTGAGCAACTCTGCTTGGTTTATTTACCGGCATGCGTTACCTTTCCTTCCAACTTATCGACATAATTATCTTAAAAATATATGAAATTATATATTGCGCATAAAAAAAAGGAACACAAACGAAACGAAAAAAAACCTTTGCTAAAACGGCATCCCAAGTAGCTGGCAAACCCAACGCCCTTGCCCTTTGATTATGCGGCTGTGATAGCAGAGCTTTGTTGTTGGCATCTTGGGGGGGCAGGGATACTTTCACTCCTTGTCATTAGAATGCTTCACAACAGAGCGCAGATTTGACAAGGCGGACGGCTAAATACAGCCCACGTTATTATATTTCCCGCTTTTCCTTTTTTTTTTTTTCTGTATTTTTATTATTTTCTTCTTCTGGTGTGTGGAGTCACTTGCTCAACTCACCTTCACACGCAAGCACGCGTTGGTTATTGGTGTTCTTGTTGTTGTTGTTCTTGTTACAGCTGCGCATTTTTAAACAAGATTAAAGCGCGCACGTTGTGTCGACAGAGGGGAAAGAGTGTTGGGGAATTGCTGTTGGCAATTTGTTGACTTGACTGCAAATGTGTCGCATCTTAATGCGCTGTTATTAAATATGCCACAACCAACATGAAATAGCACCCACACAGAACAGAACAGAACAAAATCTAGGAGAATGATAAAAGCGTTTGGGAAATTTGCAATTCCTGATGGAATTCTTAGAAAAAAGTGGCGGAATATGGAAAGGAAGCAAATGATTTATGTTTTTCGTTGAGTTTGTTATTAAAGTTCGCAATTGCAATTAAAGGTAACGGAAATGTAGAAATTAAAATTGAGAAAACGTTTCATTGCAGACATTTGTGAAAAAAATCCAGTATTATTGTTGATTTTCAATTAGGTTAAGTAGGAACTAAACAAAAATTAGTATCAATAACAAGTTGACAAGTCAATTTGATATATGTGTATAAACTTAAGCCTAAGCCTATTAATTTTAGACGCAATATTAATGCTGTATTTTTACTTATCAGGAATTTCATATGATATGACTGAAAAATATCTCAGTTTCAGTGAGTTGGTTGTCAAAAAACTCATATGAGTAACTCATATAATCAATAATTTTCTAACTACACTATCTGAGTAGCTTAAGGAATGTAATGTGAAATAAGCCTAAACTTTTTTTCTAACTATTGAAGTTCCTCTGGAAATCAGTAAAAGAAACGGTCCGAATTTTGAAAATAACTAAACCTGATCCACAGAAATACTATAAAACTATATCCTCCGAGAATTGAAAAAAAACAAAAACGTGATAGATTAGCAATAGTTCAACGGCAAAACTTTCCAAAATAAATAAATGCGTTCTCTATTCTCTTTCTTTCCTAACGAAGGTTTTGTTGTTGGCGCTTGCGGACCTGCAACAACAACTTCATATGTGTCTCTCTTCTCGCTCTGTCCTATGTCTCTTGCAAATTCGCACACAACAACTATGATGGACAAGTTAACCATTAGCTCCCAGCTGGCATTGGACGAGCGGAAAACTCAACCATCGCTCACTTCTGACTTAACTGACACAACATTTTTTACGGTCAGCAACTTCTCATAAGTGGCCAGCAACTTTGTAGCGACACATCCGCTGGGTAATGTGACACACTGCACAAGCCGTTGACGCTGCAAGTGTTTGGCGTGCTTATAGAGCGGCAGCACAGCCGACGATCTTAAATATGACTCGAATAGAGACAGATCGTCTGAATAAATGTTATAACGTCTCGTTTTGAGTTCGAAACATTAATTGGGACGGGCATAATACTAATCATTTATATGCGTCGTCAAAATCGGGGTTCTCTTGTGGTTGTTGTTGTTGCCACAAAAATATTTACTTCATTTGAATTGCCGTAAGCTCATTCTGGGCAACCCAGTTGTATACCTTTCCTTTGACAACTCTGTTGGTATTTCCCTGCATTTCACAACTACAATGAGATCTTCACTAAGTTTCATCGTGTAAATCGGGACTAATACCAAATTATCGTAAACTAATAATGTCAACAAATCTGAGCTAGATCTGGCAATCGCTCCCTAAGTCTGTTTTTTATTTAGCTTTGCTTAAGTTGTTAAAGTGGTAGTGAAAGAATAAATATATTGGGCAATTTTCAATCGGTGTTTAAAAACAAAATGCGCTTAGGAATAGAAAGTTACAAAATATTTAAGATAGGTTTCAACATAATTTATTGCAAATCCACTGAGGGCTAAAAAACCGAGAACATTGGACACAAGATAAGCACAAACGTTACCAAAAACAGTGCATGAACGGTTGTTCACTTTTTGAGGCTTCGGAGAAATAGGGAACGCGATATAGCTCTTTGGATTGTGAAAAGGAAGGAAGGGAGGGGGGTAGGCGAGGCAACTATTATTTTACAGGAGCTGGATATATGCCCCATATTCCATAGGATCAGAATCAACGACCCACTCCACCCGACTTGTTTCATTTAAGTCTTTCAGAAAAACACAGAAAAATTATTTTTGGCCTTGACTGGGAATTGAATGCGGTACCGTTCAGCACTTGACGAATAACGTATGGAATGGCGCGCTTGCATATTGAGCTATTGCACATTTTAGTTATTTTAGCTTCACATCTAGAGCAGCGATGGTCACCAGTACCCCGCGAAGTCATTTCGCTATTTACACATACTCGAGACGAACGCATGCCGAAGCAGCGAACAAGAGAGTAAACAGGCCTTCAGTCCCTGGCTAGCGTTCGATGCGGTCAGATCGAAGCTGGTTCAAGGCTCTTTATTTTCGCACACCAATAAATTCGCACTTTTTGGCCTCGCACTCGTTGGCCAACGCTGATCTGGTGGGCTTATAATACTTTTCTGTTTGGTGGTTAAGCTGACAAAGAGTTGAGTTGAAAAAGAAACAAGAGAAAGATCAAAAAGGGAGACAACTCTCTCTCTCTCTCTCTCTTTCTCTGCCAAGAACCGGTTTTGGTTTTGGTATAAACAAATATTATCCGATTAAGTAAAACTTTACTCATTTCAAGAAAATTTGGAACATTTGTTGTCAAAAATTTAGAAATCATTTTGTTCATATTTTAAGTTGAAGGCAACTTATTTTCTATGTTAATTTGTCTCAAATACAAGAAAAAGTAAATCAAACATTCTATTTCGAATTAAACTTGTAGAATTTTCTATGTAGGTGACAAGCAAATCTGCGGTTATTAGATTCCGCCGTCTTTTTTTTTTGAATTGAACAATCGGTTTCAGCTGCTCAATTAATTCCGAGTTTTGTTATACCTGATCCAGTAACCTTAGGTATATTTGTCACCACTCCCAAATACTCAAGCTTATACGAAAATCGTCTCGAAATGCGGAAAATCAAAGTCAGCAGTTTTTTTTCGGTACATTCATCGCGTTTAGAGGGTACTTTTGAAGTCTGAAAGAAAGGTCCTTTAAGCCTCTTAAGACTCTTTTTTGGCGTTGAAATAAAAATTAAAGCAAATTTTAAATGAAATATGAAAAATATCTTTATCGATACATTAACAAAGAATCATTTCGATATTGATATTATATAGTATAAAATAAACAGATTATTGATATTATATTTGCAGTAAGTAGTTATAACTTAACTATAAACAGGACTGCTGAGGTATTTGAGGTGGCATTGTCTAACATATTTGTTTAATCCAAATAACTGTGATAGTAGCTTTCCAGTTGAATTTCATGGCCAACAGATGAACGAACAAGTGTATCCTTCTTCTCTTAACACGGCTAAAGACTCTTGTGAATTTGAAGTGCTTTAAATTTTTGGCATATGAAATTCCAGCGACAGCAGCTCAGCGACAATTAAACATGTTGAGCACGTCAGGATTCAATGAAATCGATGCGACCGCGTCGAGTCACGTGCCGCAGATATTGAAAATTCAATCGCTGCCATTAATGCGCACAAATCTTGACGTCAAAGCGATAATGGCAACGCGACTTCAGGTGAAATTTATAAGTGGGGTGAGGGGGAAGGGAGCAGTCAGAAACTGCTTTGAATTTTTCAACATTTCCGCTTATTATTTTACGTGTCGGATTTGCGTGTCACGCCACATCGTGCATTGGGGCACATCGGAGCAGATACTAGAACGGAAATGGCCTTGCGGTGGGGCAGGGGCAGATGGCAGACGGAATCGGTGCTCATTGCTCATGTTTATGCAAATTAAAATATGTGCAATCAAATGCAATAACATTTTAACCAAATTATTTGCATATTATGGCATTTGGCAAAATGTTTTTAGGCTGTTGGCCAATTTACAATAAATTTTTATAACAAAATGTTACAACAAACAGTGACAGTTATGCGTATTTTTTATGAGTTAATTAAATTTGCTTTAAAGATTTAAAGGAAAACTGTTTAATGAATGTTTTTGGTTAGGTAAATCGATATCAAAATTTCGGTTGAATAGTGTAAAGAATAAAAGAGACAATGCACAAAATGTAATCATAATAATTGGTCATCAACAAATGAGCGATGACTGAGGCCAAATCATATATTAAAAATCCCTTTTGCTAACAATCAACAAGCAATCAATCAGTCAGTCAGTCAAGTAAAACACTCCCCCAAGCTGCAAAGTAGAAAGAGAGCGCAACATGTGAGAAGAGATTCGCAACAATTTGACTTTGACAATCGGGTGTCAGCTTAATTACTGAAGCAACCGTACAAGCTCAGACTGGGCCATGCATCCATCATAACAGTATAATGCCAAAATGTAGCACAAATCACAGCAATTCCCATCATCAGATCAGCAGCTATCGATGTGATTAATCATCGCTAGCCAAATAAGTTTTTGGGTGGTGAAATGAATCATCTTCCATGTCCTGACTTCTACAACTTTTTCCATGCAATTTTAATGCGCTGCGGGACTTTCGATGTATTTAAATGATTTTCCACAAAAAGCCAAGTAACGAGAACACTTCATTTTATATGCAAAAAAAAAAAAAGAGAAAACACACACACAAAACTTTTACGAGAAGTTCAAACTTTTGACCTTTTTTTTGTTGTTTTTTTTTCGCACAACAACAATACAATCAACACGTACCGACAATCGATCGATTTCATGAGCAATCAAACGTTGTCACATGCAGCCCCCAAAGTGAAAACCCTCGACGTAAAAGTTACAGCACAAGTTCAAAGTTCTTAACCCACAAGGCAGCAAAAGCGGAATGAACAGCAGCATGGATGGACCACAGCAGCAATAAAAGGAAATCCATTTGGCCAGACAAAACTGTGACAAAGGCGCAGGAAAACGAAATTTAAATTAAATTTTAAACTTTCAGTTTGTTCATCATCATCATCGTCATCAATATTTTGCAGCAGCAAACCAAAAGCTTAGCAAAAGCCCTAGAGATTATTACCAAAAAAATAAAAAAACATGCAATACTCGAAATTTTAGAGACAAATAAGAATAAATTATTAAACTGGTTTTTATTTACATGAAAATTTACTTTTGTAAACATTGCTAAAAGCGACAACTTTGCTGATGAAGAACATGAAAATACTTGTTTTCTTATCTTCACTTTAGTCTGGAGATGAACGCAGGTCACAATCCTTTAATTCTTTCTCGTTCCCATCCTACCGATCAATTTTATGTAAATGTTAAAAATTAGATTCCATGGCCAATGCTTACTTTCCATCATATTTACATTAATGCGTATGCTTGCATTTAATAAAAACTTCCCAAAAGTCATGATATATTTCTTTAAGAACTAACTTTACACAAAATCACCATCTAGCAGGCGAGTGGGTCTTGCTTTTAGTACTCTACTTGTTGTAATAATAGTTTGATTCTTTGATCATATTTACTATATCGATTTAAAAAACTTTTAACGGGAATTAATCTCGTTCCGTCCCGAGAACATTAGCATTTTCTATTCCTGACTATTTCGAATTCAATCCAGCTCTGCCCGATCTCGCAGTTCATTTCAGGTCTCGCGGAACTACCAAAAAACCAAGGCTGCAAAACTATAAAATTTTAATGAAGGTTCTGACCCTTTGTAAAGTGTACTTATCAAACCTAAGGTTTTGGTTTGAGTCTGGGGGCATAAATTGTTAAGCAAAGGCAAATAATTTGCTCAAACTTTGGTGAAAACTTTGCTAAATAGGCCAAATTTGTGAACTTTTCGACCATATTTAACAAATTATTTGAAAATGAAATAATAGTTTTAATTAATTACCATACCATATATAAAATTATTTGCCTGTGGGACCTTAGCTTAAGATAGCTGACAATTTTTTGAATCCTCTTTCGATCAAAATTTAGACATATTTTTGCTTAGGAGAACGCGTCCAGTTTACCAAGCTATGTAAATTGTAAATCAGTAGTTCAATAGACTACTTCCCCTCTAAAATGTCTTTCAAAAGTGTCTGCTCTTTAAATTTTGGTAGGTAGTTTCACTTGGCACGCTCCTAAATTTTAGAGATTTGCTTTCCCCTTTTCCAACTTAATATGTGGTTTATTTCCTTCTCGCCATCGCTATCACTGTGCAGCACTAAATAGTAGATCGAGTCGATACTAAAAAATTCTGAAAGGGTATGATAGTAGTACAAAAACATTCGCTGGGTTTGGTCTGGTTAGATGCCGTTTTCTTTTTATTGAACTTCAAAGTATTCAGCTTCTGATTGGGACTTGCCACTCCATATCTCGTAAACTATTTGGAGTTTCGCTTTGACGCCTTAGAGGAAGTTGTTGTTTTTGGCTTGGCTAAACATTTCTAAGTAGCAAGTCAAAAAAGTCACATCTATATGCTCAAAATTACAAATATTTCGTAAAATCGTCATGTTTTCGCTCATTTTGTACTGTTTTTTAACTTTGTCTTGAAAACTGTAACGAATTTTATTAAGCATTGCAGCATAAAAACGTAGCTAAGACTTAAATAAACAAACGGTTGGAACATACCGACTTCATTCGATTGGACCTTCATATAGTTACGGGCCCTTAAGCATGTAGAATTGTAATCAAACCTCGATAAATGGTAATATTTGGTACCAATTGACTGACACCGTCAAAAATTTCGATTGTTGTGTAAGAAAAAACATAACTTAAAAATTAAAATTAAAAAAATAAAATATTTGTTTTTCGTTTCGAGTTTCTATGACAGTTGTACATGCGTATTGGCCTATAACTATGTGAAAGACTAATTAAATAAAGTTGATTCGTTCTAACAGTTTGTTTATTTTGGTCTAAGTTACAACTTTGTATTATATTACTTGTCCAAATTTGTAACGGGTTTCAAGATGAGGTTGAAAAACTGTAAAAAAGTGGTAAAAACTTGGTTTTTTTGAGAAACTTTTGTAATTTTGAGTATGAAGATGTAATTTTTTTGATTTGCTACAAAGAAATGCTTTGTAGGCCAAACCAAGAGCAACAACTTTGCCAAAGATATAAAAGCAAAATTCAAAATACTACTACTTTGAAGCTGAAAAGTTCAAAGTGCAATAAAAAGAAAACGGCAGCTAATCAGACTATTCATCATACCCTTTGAGAATTTTTTGGTCTATACGCTATCAACTTAATTGAGTTCCAAAATGTGTCACAGTGTATTTGGCGATTGTGGATTGAATTTCCAAAATGCATCTTTGACTATGAATTCAATCAATGCTGTATCATAAAATTTTTTTTCCGGCTTTAAAATAGTAATAAAAGTTCTTAATGAACTGAACCTTTTTTGTAAACAGGAAGGTAAATATCTTAAAGGTTCGGTTCATGGTCCGGTTCGTGGGACCCAAAAAACCCAAACCGAACCGGTTTTTTGTATTATATGAGAAAAGAGCCAAAAGCTCTGTCCAAAATCTGTGATCCGGTTCAAAAGTGGATCAGAGTCTTAACGCAAAAGCTCTTCAAGGGTACTGTATACTAGAGCTGTTCCCGTGACGTGAATTTGAACCTGTCACGGTGTGTCACGACGTGTCACGATGTGATCGTGAGCAAAGAAAGAGTTTCGTGCGTGACCTAAAGTCTAACATCGTGAATATAAGTCATGCAGTACTCACGAAATTTTTTAAAATTGATTTTTCCTATGGTAAAAGATTCTGAAACTTTTGGAATTTTCGTAAATTAAATCATGCTTTTCATATTTGGGAAAGCTTTCCGTGCAAGTGCTTAACATTCCACCAAGCTCTGCTGATAGCAGATTATTAGGAGGAGGGCGAACACGGTAATTATGCGATAATATTGATGTGGGTTGGAATATTGCTGTCTGATCCCAATTCCACTGTTATAGAAATGCAGCACCTTACAAACCTAGACAACATCACAATGAAGACAACGAGAAGTATTTCAAACGTTAACCGAAATACGTGGGAGCCAAACAAAGCACGAGCGAGACAACGTAGCAGAAAGTCGACGAAAGCAGAACAGCAAAAGCGCCAAGATGGGCGGCGATCTAAGAGTCGAGAACGCGCCTTTCAGGAGGGCAGTTGAGTTGTGTTCGGTCGTTTCATGGTGTGAGAGATTTCGGGCGCCAACGAGGCGTGGTAGTCAAGCGAAACTCAAGTCGGGTTCAATTTATTTAAAGCTGTCTTCAAGTTGTGCCTAAATCAATGTGACAATCCTTAAAATTACTTTTAATAACAATAAAGTATCAACAAATAGTTAATCAAAAAAGAAAACCCCCACATTGATAAGCTTATATTTTTAAATAAGACGAGAAAGCAAAGCTAACTTCGTCTGTGCCGAAGTTTTAATACACTTGAAAAAGCTCGCTTCAACGGTTAGCGATTTCGACCAAATTTCACAGATCAATTTAAAAACATATAATATTAATAATGACAGAGTTGAAGAGCGCTAATATTGAAAACAAAAAGGTTTTTCTCACTAAGGCCCAATTTCTCAATGTCCGGTTAGTCAAACTTACCGGCAGGTTAGCCGAATTTGCGTGTCTCATGCTGTCTTTGGCGAGAACCGAGCGGCAAAGTTAACCGCTGCCTCAAGATGGGGTCAAATTTTAACCTGCCGGCAAGTTGCGATAGAACTATCGATATTTTTATCGATCGACAAACAGCTGTGTATAAAATTTGTATTGTTTACTTTGTCAATTGCCAAAACAAAATTTTTATAAATAAACAAATTTCTTACATCCACGCAATGGAAATGGAAGATTCAGGCGGTAAGAGCAGGCAAACTCACTGCACGCCGTCTACAAAGTCGAAGGGCCCACCTGGCCAATGGCACCACCAATTAATTGCCTTATGCTATGTGGTATACCGATAGTGATCTAACCGCTGATACGTGTGCACCATAATGAAAATATTATCCACACGCACGGCCAGCACCAGGAACGGTATTACCACAATGGCCAACATGGTGGTGGTTATACCCACATAACCCAAGACGGAGCAATGAATAAATAATGCGAGAGAGTACAGGGAGAGTATTTATAATTTTACTGATCTGGATGATGCCAAATTTGTTCAACGATTCAGGTTATCAAACTCAGCATGTCAAATAATTCTTGCTAGGATTAGAGCAAATATCTTCGCTAAGTAACAAGTAAAACCTTAAGTTCAGTTGTGATTCAATTTATTATGATTTCAATTGTTCACAGGAATCGTGGATTGTTGTCAGAGAGCAATCTTATGGTGGCGCTGCGCTCTTATGCAAGTGGATGCTTCCTTATCATTGCGGGCGACTTCTGTTGATTCAGACTTCCTTCGGCAAACCGTTAATCAAGATTCCCACGCTATTGCATTAATGGCCATCACAAACAGACACTGACTGATTGATTTTTGCTAAAATTTTAGAAGTCAATTAAATATTTTTAAAGCTTACATATCATAAATAAAAACATACCATCATTATCAACCACATTTTCTAATCCTGGGGCTGAGCTTGGGATCGTGCCACGAATTTTTTGGAAACAGACAAGGCTCCAGCGGTGCTGGGAATGCCGTAACAGTTCGAGAAGTCTCCAGCTTCTTAATTGAGAATTATTTTCGCGTTCGTTTTTTTAAATTCTCGTACCTATCCCGTAAGTCTTTCCAAAGGCGATGAACTCCGGCATGGCTGCAAACTGATCTCCAAGCGCAGGCCTTCTGCTTCCAGGTATCCGCATCCCTCTTTTTGTTCTCCAAAATGCATTTGTTTGACTCAAAAAGTCTACAAGCAAATGCTCCTCAGCCGCAGAAAAGTTCTTCGCTCTTGGTCTTTTCGGTGTTTCTCATTGATTCATCATCGCAAGCAATTTTATTTAATTATTTTGACAAATAATTACCAGCAACAACAATAGCATTAAAAAAAAGTGAAAACAAACAGCTGTTTCGTCGACAGTGTCAGATCACACTTTTGCAGCGATAGCAATTAATCGTTATCGGGTAAACCTGCCGGTAAGTCTCGTTGAGAAAACCGAAAGACTTAACCTCTGGTAATTCCGGCCGGCAAATTTGACCGGCCGGTACCTAACCGCAACTTTTGAGAAATTGGGCCTAAGACACATTTTCCGACCGATTGTTTCTATGGCAGCTACAAGAAGTCTGACATATTTGCAGCGTGCAGTCGAAAGAAGATTCTGTGCAAAATTTCAACTCTATAGTTTCAAAAATGAGGGACTAGTTTGTGTAGAAACAGCTTAATCGACTCAGCTCTTCATGCTGATCAAGAATATATGTACTTTATGTGGTCGAACATGATTCTTTAAGGAAGGAATGATAAAGATCGTATGAACTATACTTAAGTTATGACTAAAAGTCAGTTCCAATCAAAGGTCAGTGTTGAAATCGTTTAGCTACGAGGTTTAATGTGTAACTAACTTTATTCAATATAATTTAAGCTAACAATTACTGTTGAGTTGAACGGAGCGATGCGGGCGCCACCCGCGCTACTTCGTTTGCCACTCGTTGTGGACTTCGTTTGAGGTCGAGAACTTAAATGTAGACTCAGGCTGGCATCAATTGCCAAAACCAAAAAGCGTCTCGAGTTGTAGCATGTTCCTTGTGGTCGGTCAGGTATGGGAATCGTTGTGCATGAACATCGGTGATGATGAAAGATGCGATGAAGATCCAAATTCAGCTGCGCGACGTACTTCCATAGATAAGATCGATCATCTGGCAGGCTGCGTACAAGGTAAGATCTGAAAATTTGGTCGGATGCTTGACCAACGTGAAATCGGTTACGTGTAGTTGAAGAGTCGTAAATAGTAGGCGTGAGCAGCTGGTGAAGGGCAGACTGGGCGATGAACGTTTTTACACGTGGGCAGCCTGACGTGAAATGCCTTGGCTGCAGCAGGACGTCTAAGGGGCGACAGTCGTGTGTCCTTTGTCCTTTCGCTGGCAGAGATTGAACGCATGTGTGTGTGTCACAATGCGCCAAAATTCGTTTGATTGTATGCTGCAGACGTCCTTGGTTTAGTTAGTTTGAGGCTGTTTGAAATTGCTGATCGAAAGTTGCATGTCGACATGAATCCCAGGGCTGCCACAATGGTTACAGTAGTGGCGCCATCTATAGGTCAGTTTGGAAAATCAAGTACTGGCTCCATCTATTGGTCAAGCTATGAGCAAAAGAAAGTACGCTGCCACAGCGCAGAAGCAGCGCTGCTACTGCAGGTACAGTGTATATTACAGGTTGTTGTTGTAGCGGCTCCTGTGGATGAGAGTAAGGTACGCATATGTTGTGGGGAAAAATAGAAAGAACAGATTAGAGTGGAAAAATTTTGAAGGTAGAAGGGGGGGAGTGTGTAGAGTAGGGGGTTAAGGTGTTGTGAGCGAGTTCGAGTCGTCCAGGTCCAACCCGAGGAATGTTGCTGCTTGGACAGGGTTTGTCTAGAGGTGTGTTGTTGTGAGTTGTGTGGGGGCGGCTGGGCAGTGGAAGAGGTGATGAGTGTCATGCGGAGATTGCCTGCATTTGGGACACTCATCAATCACTGCCTCGTTTATCCTGGATAAGTAGCTGTTTAGCGTCGCAGAGTACCCCGAGCGAAGTTGTGCCAAAGTTCTCCGGGTGCTTCTGGGCAGGGTTTTTTCAGCATCGCTGCTGGGGGGAGGTCTTCCTCCCAGGACAATATTTGGTTTATTACAGGTTGTTGTTGTTGCTGCTGTTTTTGTTGTACTCCGATTCAACGTTGGACCCAATTTTTTTGGGTAGGCAATATGGTGTTCAATATTGTACTGGTTACATACCCGTTTCGAACCAGTTTTAACTAAAAAAAAAAGGGGATCATAGTCATATCTCATACATATTATAATATATAGATATTCCCTTGAACCAAACTGAAACTATCCAATCAGTTTGTTTAGTATGAACTCTTTTATAATGGTGTCAAAATTACATTAGGGTTTGGTGAAAGAATAAAAGCAAACTAATCCTTTGTAATCCAGCGATGTCGGGTATTTTAGCCACTTAATAATACAATATTTTTTAAATTAAACAAACGTAATAAACGAACACATACCGCGAAGTCTTTACTGAAATTCCATTCTCCATAGGCCAATACTGTTGGCCGGCTAGTAGGTCGTTTTTCAGTCCTGACCGCTGAATAAAAATTGTATCCCAACTTTCTGATCATTGCAAAGTATTCCAATTAGGGGTCATTTGTCATTTCAAGTATTTTGTATCTTGTTCAGAGAGGATTGATTAAGTTTAGTTAATTATTTTTTTCAATACTCACTTGGAGACGTACCTGACTGCATTAACAATCAACCAAAGATGATTTGTACATTATATTATTTACCATTAAATGTCAAAACCTTGCTATGAATAAGAAAAAGTCGCACTAACAAACTGCATTTACCAAAACAAGAGAAAAACTTAATAAATAAATAATTTTCAAAAAACAACCAAGTATCTTAAAATGGGTCACCCTTGACCAATGACTCAAATACTTATAGCTTAGCTCTAACTCAGCACCCTGAGACCTTATGGCCCTCACCCACACTCAATTCAGTTGGAACAGTTTGCCGAGCCTAGTAAAAGTTAACAAGAACACGTAGTAAAGATTTTGCCATTTAGGTTTTAATGCGATTAGGAGTGGCAGACAACAGAAGCTGAAGGCTGAGCCCAAGCTCGTGGTGGTGCCCTGTGATTTATGGCCTGGAATACACGTAGCTGCAATCGATGCTGACCCCGAGGAGCGACCTAGGCCAAGACCATATTTAAGTTAAAAATTTATCAATTGGATTTGCAAACTGCTTTGTCATAAGTTTCTGCGGCCTTTTGACACCAAACTAATTCAAAGTTTGGCAGGCAAGCTGGCAACTTTTGTTTATTAAATTTAAGCATAAATTTTGATTTAAGCCAATTATGGGGCGGCAGCTTGATAAGTTTGATGGATTTCGAAAATCAATGCCTTATTTTCTTAACATAATGAAAATAAGAGATTTACTCAAGGCATAATGGGCATATCTTCAGATTTGAAAAGTGGAAATAGTTTAAAGAGCCTAATCTGAATAATGGTGGTATAGAAATGGCGAACGTGAATTCTTATGTTTCTAATCAATGTCAAATCTTTGCAACAGCTCTAATTTTCTTTACCCCTTTTCAAGGTAAACGATGTGTAAACGATCTCGCGTGCGACTTGTCCTTTTTTGGAGCACATTCACCCGAAGAAGTCCACTGCTTTGACAGTTACTTGGTCTCTCCACGTTTTCAAAACATCAGAAAACCCGTTCGAACTTCTTAAAAACTTTCGACTTAGCTTTCATCCATAAGCAAGACGCGGCGTCGAACCCATAGTTAGGAATAAACGCAGTTGTAGCGCTGACATCACACAACGACAGAGTTATGCTCTCTTAAGAGCAATTGCAGCACCCCTCTTGCATTAAAAACGAAATTGTGGGAGCGTGTTCAACACTATTCTCTCTAAGGTTGCTTGCTCTCTCCGCTTTTATACTTTTCCTCACTCCCCTTGCCTTTAAAAACCAAAAATTCGTACTCAAATTATGCGTTCTAGTTTTTTCTTAGTGGATGAATAGCTTTTTTGTGGTACAATTAACGAGGCATTCAAAGGTGCAGTATTTCACTTAAAGTCACTGACTCATCAAGCTGCACTCTTATATTAAATAAAATCAACAAATTTGCTTCCTTTCCTACTTTTGGCTCCAATACAGGCCAAATAAATTGCTGGCATCATTAAGAAAAACACTTTGCCTATCAAGTGTGATAAATGCCAGAAGAAACTGCCGTCAACATTTGCTGCCAAATTGCGCATAATTTTTTGAGGCTATTTGGGTGTTTGCTATTGCTATGTCCCACTCTCTCTCTCTCTCTCTCTCTCTCCCCCTATCTCTCTCTTTCTCTGTTGAATCGCTTGGTAAACAGGCCGCAAATTAATTGATTGTACATCATTTATAAGGCACGCGTCGACTTCCCCTACATACTTCCCCCTCTCTTCATAACCAACGAACTGTTTCTGGTAATGTAGTGTAAACACAAATATTGCGCATACGCCGCATGGAAAAAAATAAAAATCACATGGCAATTGCTATGCAAAATACACGTAAATATAATTTACTTGATTTTGTGGTGCTTCTTCGACTGCGAATGAGCATGCAAAAATGTCAAACGACAAAAGCAAATTTCTCACACATTTTTATGGTCGCCTCCACAACCCCAACTTTTGCTTCCTTTTGAGCATTTCAAATCTAATTTATGACATTGAATCAATTTTCACAGTGTTGGTTATGTATGTATGTGTGTGTGTGCTGGCGTTTGCTTCTGCGGTCAGCAACGATTTTTCATATTTTTCCTGCATTTTTGTTCATTTTTTTTTGTTGGTCCATCTTTGATGTCTGCTCTCGATACCCCAGTAAAAGCAACAGCAAATCGAACCCAAGTCAAACATGCCAAGTTTTATGTCCTTTTGCCTGCCCGCCTCCCACAAATGCCAAATTGAAAATTGATGAATGTCTTTGATTGAATTTGATAGGTGCCAAGCACTCAGTACGGCTATTAATCTCCGCGTAACGTATGAGAGTCAACAGAGTCTGGAAATATCGTTGAGTGTTTATGCCTGAAATGTGCTAGACAAGACGGTGAATCGTATTGATACCAAAAGTCATATATCAAATTTCAGAAAAAATAAAATTAAAATTAAACAGAATATAAAAGCATTTTTATGATATTTAAATTGTCATCATTAAATTAGCTCAGAGTTGCCAGATTAAATTTAGATCCAGCGTCCAGCGGAGATTTCCACAGAGAGCTCAACCAAATACCGGAATTATCTATTCATTAAATGCAGCTAACTTATCCTATGTATATCAATATAAAGTGCTGAGTGAACATTTGTGTGTTATTGACATGTATAAATTTAAGAAAAGCATCAGAAGTACGGCGTTGGAGAAAGGCTTGTCACGTAACGTATGTCACGTTGCGTATCATAATGAGTCAAATATAACATTTATTTTTGAGCGAATTAGCTATAAATATATAGCTAAATCATTGCAGATCATATTAAAGTTAGTTGCATTAAAAAACTCGAACACATTCCACAGAGTTTTGCTCTTTTGTGAAAGCAGACATAACGCTCTTCCGTATTATGTCACGTTGCGTATGCCTTTTTGTCTGCCTGTATCTTGGGACCTTACTGTCTAGAACTTTCAGCTTTTACATTAAATATAGTGCTTCCAAAGTGCTATCGAAACACCAATATGCGGAAATTTATCGTACAATTTTTTCATTGTTTTTCTTCATATCAAAGGCTAAAAAATTCGTACGATTGTCACGTTCGTAGCTGTGGAAATGCCCATATGCAGTTGATGAAAGTTTAGGCGTAGTGGGTAGAAAATGGATACTTCTTTTCATATCTTGGACTTATTCTCATCTCATATGAAAAGTGTAAAATATGAAAATATTAGACCATATAGAAGACGATTCAGCGAATATTTCTGCATCATTAATGCAAAGATCGTACTTTTTGAGTTATATCAGTCTTGAAGAAAGTGAGCGATATGTATTAATGGTTCTTGAACCTCTCTTGCTTTCTATCTATGTTAATGACCTGCCAAGTGTTTTGTCAAAGTGTAATGTGCAATTGTATGCGGATGATGTTCAGTTGTATGTTAGCAGTCCTTTGTGGTAAATAGATGAGTGTGTTCATGTCTGTAATAGCGAATTATGTAGAATAATATGTAGAAATAAGACTAAACCCATCCAAGTCAAAGAGTTTAATAATTAGCAAGAAAAGCATTAATACCTCCAACTTGCCACAGCTAACCATAAATAATTCAGCCATTGAGTATGTAAAACGAGCAAGCAATTTGGGATTTGTGTTTTCCACAACTCTCACATGGAATGATCATATTTTTGGAGCCGTAGGCAAGTTGTATGGAATACTAAGAAGCCAGAACGGTCTTAAGCACTTCCTACCAGTCAAGATTCGTTTGCTGATATCAAAGACCCTCCTTACTTCTGTCCTCTTCTATGGTGCTGAAGTATATAATACTCCTGACTCAGCAAGCAAGCGGAAAATACAAGTAATTTTTAATAATAGACAACAACAGCCAGACAGACAGACAACAGATGATATTTGACTTACCTCTTCAATCGTAGCTGGATGAGCGAAGACTTGTTTTTGTACATACCTATATGAAAAACTTAATTTTAGCCTTTCAATAAGAACAAACAATATAGTGAGCCAAAAGTACAGACTGTCAGTTTCGGAGAGACAATTTTTCATCCATACTGTTCGCAGTTGGAAGCAATTACCCCACACGATATAAAGACTATAAGGAACACCACGCAATTTAGGCTAAGGATAGAAGATCACTTACGAACTGCAAACATTTGATTCGAAAAACTAATAGTTGATAAAGAAAACAGTAGCATTTAATAATAATAGTAAATTAGATCTGTTTATTTTTGTTTTAAATTTTGAATGATGATATTAATGCATGTTAAGGTATAAGTTAGCATTTAAGTAGGTAATCTTAAATATTTAAATAATTTTCAATAATTTATAAGTGTATTTACTTGTAGCGTTACTTGTATCGCCGTCAGTACTAGGCCTTAATAAAATATTCAATTTTCTTTGCCAGTTTTAAAAAGCATTGAAAGTTTATACATAATTGCGATTGACAGCTACTTTTTTGAGAAATGCCCCACAGAACAAGGGGGCACAGCTAGCGCCCGAGCTATGTTGCGTCTGCATGGCATCCGGGTGTTGGTGTAGACACCAACAGGCTGACAGGACAAGACTTAAAGTTAATAATAAAGTGTTGCTGATAATCTACCTGTACACATATGTCCCGCATGCTAGCCAGCTGCGAAAATTGCTTTGAATTGCAGAGTCTTAGGCGCTTTGCCGAACAGATGGAACAGAACGAAACCATAGCCAACTTGATGGCATCAACCAACGTGATCGGGCCGCAGGACAAGCAAGAGGTGTCCCCCAAAGCAACACCTTAAGCGAAGGGAGCAATATGGAGGAGTTTGACTCTTTAATGGAAGTCTAGAACTGCGTGAGCAATGATAAGATGCTCACACACATAGTAAAAGGGCATTTCGGATGCAAGGGTGTAGCCAGGGGATTTTGATAGATTTTGAACAGGAAAATGAACGTTTTCATTTATTTGTTAAGTTTTCCGCTATTATTTTGAAGATTGTTTCTCATTTCATTTCAAATGCATCTCGGTGTAATTATTTAATGTTGAAAAATATAATTTAAGAAATATTTGAGAAACGTACATTATCGGAAAGCTGGCTACGCCCTTGGATCGCTGTATTCGAAGACTCTTAAAGCGAAGCACAATTGAAGCTTAAAATCAAAGCTACAAGAAATCTTATTTCATTTTAAGTCAAATTAAAAATCTTATATAGAGAAATAATTGTTAAAGTCGAGCAATCTTAGGCAATTTCACGTTGATAATCCGCCCCGGCGGCAAATTCGTAAACAATCGGCCCTGTTCCGAATTTCAAGTAGGTTTTCGTGTAATCGTTTACAAGTGGAATTTAAATTGAACAATTATAAATGGAAGTTGACAATCATATGTTTGAGGAAAATCGGAATTGCTTAAGCAGTTAAGCCCGATCGATCAGTGCCAAGCGGAATCAATTTGTCAAAAATGAGGCGATCTGATCTAGTAACCATAGATATTGTTCGAAACTTCCATATCGGTTCACACGGAAACCGACTCGGAATTCGGAACAGGACAGAATATGTATTGATCACACTCATAAATTAATATTTTTGTATAATCTATTTTCTACATTAATATTCATAAACTTAGGAATCGCGTTCAGTTTAGACCTCTATTATACTACGT